>JAMJFZ010003295.1:280000-997500 GCA_026225945.1 Cricetomys ansorgei
ATCAGAGGTGTGTGCCACCGTGCCCTGAAACTTCAAGGAGTTCAAGGATTGCTACCTATATTCAAAATGATTTCCTATTCTGAACTCCTGACATTCAGAACTTTAAAAAGATCTCCAGGTGCTCATTCTGTGCAGCCAGAACAGAGGAGTCTTGGCACAGGAGGGTTCACTCACTGAAAGCACTTTCAGCAGCTTTCCTTCAAAGTGTAGTAAGAGGTCCAGGTGTGGCGGTGCAAGACTTTAATCCCAGCAGAGGCAGACAGATCCCTGTGAGTTTGAAGCCAGCCTGGTCTACATACAAAGTTCCAGCCCAGCCAGAGCTACACAGTAAGACCCTGTCTTTAAAAACAACAAACAAACAGTGGGGGAGCTACTCAGTTGCTCAGTTGGTGAAGTGCTTGCCTTGCAGCACGCTGAGCTTGCTCCCGTGTTTGCTGTGGCCACAGCACTTTGAAATAATCTTCTATTTTGGTTAAATTGTGGCAGTCTTCACCCCTCCGGAACCACTGTAATTAGCATTCCAGACTTGTTTTCCTAAATTCCTGCCGCAGTTCCCCGCAGACCCCTGATGACACGGCTGGCCACAGGAGGTGTTTGTGGTCACCTGGCATTCTTACACGTTCTCTGCTCACCATTTTTCTGTCACTCCTAGCAATGCCAGTGTCCACCTTTTCAAAGGAAACTTTAACATCTCTCCCCCATCCCCCTTCCACCCTATGACCACCCCAGCCTGTAAACAGATGATGGATGAGCTCTGATTCTTAAAGTGACCCAAAGTAAACTGTCTTAAGTCACTATTTCCTTGTCTGTCTTTCCTTCTTGTGACCTTTGACTTCTGGAACCCAATAAAAATAACCAGGCATGGTGGTTTGTGCTTGTAATCCCAGTGCTGGGGGCATAGAGTCAGGCAGATTATCTCAGCTCCCTGACCAGCCAGCCTGACTACTTGGTGAATTCCAGGCCAGTGAGGGATCTGTCTCAACAAAAGGGTGGTTGGTGCCAGAGGAAGGACAACCAGGCTTGTACTATGGCCTCCACATGCACACATGTGCACACATGTACCATAACACTTATGTACACCTGCAAACACACACACGGGGGTGGGGGAGGATATTAAGGATTCTCCTCATTCACCTCAAGTTGAGTGTGCAGAACAACCTTGCTTAGCTAATTAGAGGTTTAGCCTTGACTCTGACTCTTGAGGAAAGGTATTTAAAGTCTCAGAGCCAATTAAAAATTATTCATGAAATAGCCATGTCACTGGGAGTCCAGGTCTGCAGGACATGATGGCTTCCTATGGAGTATTTGTGTGTGTGTGTGTGTGTGTGTGTGTGTGTACTCTTGTGCACTGGATAAGAAGTTAGGTGCTTGGCTGTGTCTTTTCTCCTCTGTTCCTGGCCAACCAAAGCTAGCTTTTCTAGAGACTATATGATGTTTTATATGAGGTACTAGAATAGTTAATTCAGAGACCGAGAGTAAAATAGAAGTTACCTAAGGCCGGGAGAAGGAAGAGTGGGAAGTCAGTGTTTAATGAGCACAGAGCTCTAGTTTGGGTTGACAAAGAATCTCTGGGAAATGAATAGTGGCGATGCCTACTCAGCCATGCGAGCCTGCACTGTGTGTTTTACAATCTAACACGCATCGTGTGGGGGGTGCATGCCTTTAATCCTGACACTCAGAAGGCAGGGCTGTGTGGATCTCTGTGAGTCCCAGGCCATCCTGGCCTATGTAGTGAGACCCTGTCTCAAAACAAACAACAAAAATGAAAATGGTTCTAGAGCACTTGACCAGCATGGGCTAGACCTGAGGTTTAACCCTAACACTGTTGTACTGGCTATTTTATGTCAACTTGACACAAGCTATAGTCATCTGAGAAGATGACTGATCTTCATATGATCTGGCTGTAGGGCATTTTTTAAATTAGTTATTGATGGGGGAGGCCATTGTGGGTGGGGCCATCCCTGGGCTAGTAGTAGAACTGAGTTCTAAAGCAAGCAGGCTGGGCAAACCATGACGAGAAAGCCAATAAGCAGCACCCCTCCATGGCCTCTGCATCGGCTCTTGCCTCCAGGTTCCCTCCCCTCTTTAAGTTCCTGACTTCCTTTGATGGTAAAGAGTAATATGGAAGTGTAAGCCAAATAAACCCTTTCCTCCCCAAGTTGCTTTTTGGTTATGATGTTTCACTGAAGCAATATAAACTCTGACCAAGACAAGTTGGTACTAGGATAGCTGGATATTGCTCTGACAGACCTGACTGTGTTGTTTTGAGAAGGATCGTGGTAGGACTTTGGAACTTTGGGCTAGAAAAGCCATTGAGTGTTGAGAGCTCATGAGCTGTTCTGTGAGCTTGAAAGATAAGGATGCTGAGAGCAGCACAAATGATGGAGATGTGGCTTTAGAAGTTTCAAAGGAAAGTTTAAAGACATTATGGGGCCATTTTTTTTTTTTTAATTTTAAATTAAGATGCCATGGTTCTGGTCAGCTGGGACTGAAGAATTAGCAGTGGTTAACAAGAGATCAGCACCATTGAAAGGAGACCTTTGCTTTACTAAGGCAATTGATGCTGGTTAGCTGGAGCTGAAAATCAGTGATGATTAAGAAGAGACTAGCATCACCAAGGTGAAATCTGGGAAGGTTTCCTCAGAGTCAGCCCACAGAAGCTGTGTTCCAGAGGCGGCCATGGTTGTATCTCATGCTGGTAGCTGCACTTGGTAGTGTAAGAGTCACCGGGTGGTACTGGTTTTGAAGACATGGAAGGGGTTATAGAAAGCACTTGAGGCTTGGCACTATGAAAGGCCAGGAGAGATCATTGGTAAAAGTACAACCTCAGTAGCAGTTGAAGGCCCAGGATTTGAAGAGGTCATGCAGAGAAGTTGAGGCTTGGCACCATGAAGAGAGTCTATAGCCACAGACAGACTCTAGTACAACTCTGGTACATTACCAGCCATTGAATGCTATTATGAACAATTAATGGAAAGATAGAAGAGCATCAAGAGTTAAGAGGAAATGGAAGATAAACATGGAGTTGAGCAATCAGAAAACATTTATGAAGCTCCTCTCTTAAGCACTCTTCCCGGAGAACCCTGGTCCATCAAAGGGTTAACACAAAACCTTTAAGTTAAAACTTAATCTCATTGGAGCTGGAGAGATGCTCAAGTGCTATTGTGATGGAGTGCTGTTGTGATAGCTAAGTTTTAATTACTACACCTAAGAGATCTACAAAACAAAAAGACAGATAACTGTAATCCCCACTTTCCCAAGGACAGAGTTACAGGGCCATGATCTCTCAGAATCCTTCCTCCATCTTTTTGCCTGCCCTTGAAACCCAAGACATGCTGAGGATTTGATGGTCACAGTCTCACTGTGGGCAGCTCTCTGCTTTCAGATAAACACCTTCAGATCCTTGTCCAAGAAAATTTCCCATCTCTGGCCTCAGGAAGACTTTAGTCCTAAATCTAACTTGGTGGAACATGGAGGGCTGAGGAAGGCTTGATGACTAGACAGAATTTAAGAAAGGACAGTAGAAAAATACATCCCTCTATACACACACACACACACACACACACACACACACACCCCAGTGGAAGGGTTTCATAAGATGATTTAAATCTCCAGCTAAAGCCATATGCCTAGTAAAAGGCAGAACAAGAGAATCTAATTCTGGTCTAATGTGCTTTATTACACATTAATAACTGTAACATAGCATAACAGCATAATTAAAATCACAAGAGTTGCAAAAGTGGTACACTGTGTTCTATATAAACATTAGCCTGGTTTGCCTTTTGTCTAAATACTACACCAATCTCAGTGTGTTTCTATTAACTGAACTCCAGACTCTCCCCCCAACCCCCACTCTGCTAGCTTTACCCAGAAGTAGCCAAACTTCTAGATTAGATTTCACCTTCTCCTTGAATGAACTGCTAATGTCCTTGTTGTAGCCAGGATTCAACCTGGAGTATCGCATGACACGGCACAGCTAATGTGCTTTTAAGCATTATCCAAACCTGCTTACTTGGCTCTTTGCAGCTTCATCCTTGCACTTCCTGTGAGACTTCGCACCAAACACAGGAGGGATAAGAAATCTAGTTCCCAAAGGGGGCAGCTGTAAAAGCCGCGTCTTCTGGGAACTCTCTGAAGTGCGTTCTCCAAAGCTAGTTTAGCAGGACATCCAATAAATAGACAGCAGCTCGAGTCAAGGTGGGTTTGTTTGGTTTGGTTTGGTTTGGTTTGGTTTGGTTTGTTTGGTTTGGTTTGGTTTTTTTAGTGCTAGATGCCAAATCCTTCTTAAAGAGGCAAGATGCCCATCTAGACAAACTCTTGAAACAAATAAGAACATTAAATTTGCTTTCAGCACTCCGTGTCCCACCACCATGTTTTATCACATCTGTAGACAATCTGCGCCACTAATCAATCTTTTTTCTTTAAATATGTTCACCTTTAAAATGACACTTTGAAGGGCCCTGTATGTCATTACCATAATGGAAAATCAAGCCCATTTGCCAAAATCAACAATTTGAAAATGAAAACCAATATTTAGTCTCAACCCAGAGCTTTCTAAATTTGCCTCATCCAACACCCCCCCTCCCCCCCACAGTGGTTAGTTACCATCTGACAGTTTGGGAAATATTGGTTAACAGAACTTCGTTTCCATTGTAGCTGTTAACATCCTGGGGACTCTTTGAGATGCTGGTCTAGTTGGCTCACCTTGAAGGGCTGGAAGATTAGGAAGCTTGCCTAGGGCTAGTAAAGGCAGTAGTGGAAAATGACAGGCAGTGTCTGCAGATCTCTTGCTTGTGTGTTGGGTACTCCTTGTACATTATCTCATTTAATCTCAGAACAGCTCTGTGAGGAAGATACACTCCTTTTTTTCCTTCTCATTTTGGACTGTGAAAAACCAGACATCAAAGAACTTAAAACTCCAAAATTTCCATAGTCAACACACGGGCAATCAGAGTAACCCAGCTATGAAGTCAATGCCATAGCCTATTGTTTTAGTCCTTGTGCACATTGCTACCTTGGAAGATGGTTTGGGTGTGAGCTCTCAAGGAGCCATTCTGAGACAGGGAGGAAACAGACAGTAGAAACACAGTCAAAGATGGCAGGGTCCTAACCACGCTCTAGCTCATCTTATGTCCACAATTTTTTTTTACTGTTTTTCTTGTTGTTTCATTTTTAGATAGGGTCTAAACATGTAACTCAGGCTGCATTAGAACTTGAAAGCCTCCTGCTTCAGCCTCCAAAGTATTAGAATTACAGGTATGAGCCTCATATCTGACTGTTACACATTAAGAAGCTGTTTTGTCTAAATTTTGTTGTCTTTCTTTTTAAAAATCTATTTTTTATTTTTATTTATGTGAATGTATCTGTGAGGAAGGGAGACCACAAAGGGCAGAGAAGGGTGTCGGATCCCTAGAGCTGAGGTTAAAGAAAGTTGTGAGCTGTGTGGGTGCTGAGAACTGAACTTGGGTCCTTTGAAAGAGCAGCAAACATTTGCTACTGCTGAGCCATCTCTCCAGTGTCAAATTCTGTTGTCTTTCTAACCCCCCCCCAAAAAATAGCAGTAAAATAATTTAGAACATTTTTATCTTGTCATAGTTTTGACTTTTGACTTTTAAAGGGCTGATCTAAATTCTCTTAACTTCAATTGAAGCAGCCTCTCCCTCAGGTGTGGGCACATGGGGATCCAATAGAGAGTCCAGAGTAGATCAAGGTCTCACTGGACAAGGCGGTTGTGCACCTGTAACCCCAGCAATGGATGCATAGCCAAGAGGATTGAGAATTCAAGGCCAGCCGATCTACCTAGCAAAACCCTGTCTCAAGAGACCAAATCAAGAAATAAACACTCGAGTATCTCCCAGTAACCCCCAGGAGTCTTGTTTACCCAGAACTCGCCAGTAGCTGTTTTCTTCTGTATTCATCCAAAGACTAAGAGGCTCTCTGCATGTTTCCTGAGATCTTTTTCTATGCAGAAGAGGCCTAAAAGTAGCCAAGGAAAATCTGGAAGAAGAAAAATACCACCTGAGGGCTTACCCGGCCTGACCTTAAGACCTATTATAAAGGTATAGAAATTCAGAGACTGTGTACTGGTGCTGAGAAAGACAAACTGATTGGTAGAATGTACTCGAGAGACCAGAAACAGAGGCATATATATACATATATATACTTTATTACACACACACACACACACACACACACACACACACACATGGTTTATTGTAAAGGTGACCTTTCAGTGCAGTTGGGAAAAAAATAACATTTCAGTGAACAGTGTTTAGGTAATTAAGTGACAGCATGGGAAACAGCTGATCTTGACTCCTACTTCATAGGACACACACAAAATTAATTACAAGTGGCTTATAGCTGTAAATGTGGAAAAGGAAACAATACAATTCTTACGCCATCAAGCAAAACTTAAAAAGGAAGACTCTAAACACTAAGGATAAATCCAAAAAACAAGGCTAAATTAAATTATCTTAAAATTAAGTACATCTATTTTTTTAAAAAGGGATGGAGCTGGAGAGAGGGCTCAGTGGTTAAGAGCTCTGGCTGCTCTTTCAGAGGACCTGGATTCAACGCCCAGCACACATATAGTGACTCACAGACATCTGTAACTCCAACTCTAGGGGGTTCAATACCTTCTTCTGGGCACCTCACACCCACGTGATACACAGACACACACTCAGGCAAGACAGCCCCCCATATAAAATAATAATAATAAAGAAGACAACATCATAAGAATGAAAAGGTGGTGTTCAGAATAAGAGAAGATAGAGTATATATGTTTTTCTGGAGAGTCATACCCACAACTGTGGTGGTTTGAGTAAGCGTGGCCCCCATAGGCTTATATATTTGAATGCCTAGTCATAAAGGAGTGGCACTATTTTAAAAGGATTAAAAGAAGGAGGAGGTGTGGTCTTGTTGGAGGAGATGTGTCATTGAAGACGGGTTTTAAGGTTCCAAAAGCCCATCCAAGGCCCTGTGTCCCTCTCTCTGCCTGTGGATCAAGATACAGCTCCCAGATACTTCTCAAGCACTGCACCTGCCTGTCACCATGGTTCCTGCCATGGTGATAATGGAATAAGCCTCTGAAACTGTAAACAAGTCCCCAGTTAAATGCTTTGTTTGTTTGTTGTTTATTTGTTTGTTTTTGAGACAGCACTTGGGAGGCAGAGGCAAGTGGATTTCTGAGTTCAAGGCTAGCCTGGCCTACAAGAAAGTTCCAGGACAACCAGAATTACAACAGAGAAACCCTGTCTCAAAAAAAAAAAAAAAATTTGGTCATGATGTCTCTTCACAGCAATAGAACAGTAACTAAGACAGGACCTGTATGTGAAGAATATAAGAATAAGGTGTGTGTGTGTGTGTGTGTGTGTGTGTGTGTGTGTGTGTATACATACATATATATATATATATATATATATATCTCAAAGACAACTAAATATAATGGTGGGCAAAACATAGATATCATACCCCTAGCTTTAAAAAAATAGTGTATTTAACTTTCCTACTTATTACCAGAATGATTTTAAAAGAAAACAAAAGCAAACATAAAGCAAAGCTAAACATTGGTGCTTCTAGAGCACTCCTATATTTTGGTGAAAGTATGGGTTGGTACTATTTCTGGAAAAACATTTAGCACTATCAACTTAAGCTGAATATATGCATATTGTAAGATGGGGCAGTTCTACTCTTACATATATACTCAACAAAAATATGTAAGTCTGCTCACTCACAGGTTTTTACTAGAATATTCATTGGAGCATTGTTTGTATACTCAAACCCTGGAAACTACCTAAGTGCCCATTACAGTAAAGAGAGATCAAACTGAGTGCACAGTGAGGAGCTGTTAATATTATTATTATTATTATTATTATTATTATTATTATTATTATTATTATTGTCTTACAGCTGGGGAGTCATCAGTAAAGACATCCCCCTGCTGTACACTGTCCTGGCCTGAATAGTGTTGGATCCACAAAATAGCTCAAGTAGACACTGAGATACACATATGGCCATTTAAAGCAGTTTCATTTCCGAGGGTTACATTCTGACAGGTCAGGGCTAGCCAACTAAAACAACATGGCAGGATCCAAATGTGGCCATGTGGGCCTTTTAAACCAAACAGGCAGTAGTAAGGGGATCTTTCTGATTGGTCAGTATCTGAATACTGGATCGACTCATTAAATCTTGCTGGGAAACAAGGGGCTTTGGAAAGCGAGGACTTATAGGAAGCAGAGAGCCAAGGTCAGTGCAGCCGTAGGAACTAGATAATAAAAGATGACTGATGTAGAAAAGTAACAGAGTGTTAGGAGGCTCTTACTAAGTGTGTCAGGCTGTCTGCCTCCATTTGCAGATGCACCCAAACTGATTGTGAGCATTGTGAGCATTGTGAGTCACTCCAAATCTAGCCAAAGAGGATCCCGGTTTGGGCACTGTAAAGGCAGATACTTCTGTGTGCTGACCCTAAGGAAACACTTTCCAGATTTTAAGATAGAGTCTGGTTTGTCGGAAAAACAACCAGTAACCTTGTCTGCAGGAAGAGTTCCCTCATGGGGCAGAGTTCTTATCACATAGCAGTCCTGTCAGGACTCCTCACTAGTATCTGGTCTGCTTGTAGACAGGTTTGCAGAAAAAACAGCAAAATGGACTCTGCGAGGTCTGGAGTTTCTTTTTCTTTCTTCCTTGTTTCCACGTTAGATGTTTCTGGCCTGATGTCCTGCCCCACACTGTGCATTATTTGTAGTAGTACAGCTACTGTGGTGTCTCGCCAAGGACAACAAGGAGACCTATTTATTTCATACATGCAAACTCTGCCAAACCTCAGCAGAGGGAACCACTATCATGGGCAGCACCATACTGAATGTCCCAGCTCAGGTGTTTTTATTGATACAGAACTCAGATGCTCTACTGATAGCAGGTTTAGACCATGAACAATCAAACATCCTTCTTATAAATTCAACATCTGCAGATAATACAAAATGCCAAGGCCCAGGTAGCCCTTTTTCCAACAATGCACAAAACATAATTTTAAAAAAAAACCCTTCCACAACACACTCATTAAAGTCAAAAGCACAGTTATGTTAATGACTCTGTGTCCTGTATAAAGACTGTCTTGTGTTTCTAGAAGGCTTACCTGAATCATGCCTTAAATCCCAGCACTCAGGAGGCAAAGACAGGCAGATCTCTGTAAGCTCAAGGGCAGCCTGGTCTACAGAGTGAGTTCCATGGCTATTACACAGGGAAACCCTGCCTGGACTGAAAGCAAGAAAGCAAGAAAGGAAGGAAGGAAGGAAGGAAGGAAGGAAGGAAGGAAGGAAGGAAGAAAGAAAGAAAAGGTTTACCTGGAAACTTTCAAACCCCCATAGTTTAACAATATATTCACAGATAATATCAATCTGCTGCATTATTCTATGTGCATAGCTTTCTTTTTTAAAGGTGGTGTTGCACAGCCTTATCCTAAGCTAAACAACTGCCATCTTCATAAGGCCAGCTGTGCCTGCTTACAAAAGATGACCACACCCGGGCTTATTGACTGTTGATGTTCCTTCACAGAAGGAGTGGGCAAGGAGAGTCCCTGCATCCTCACCTGAGTATCTGGCCTCTCTCCCAGCAAGTTGTATGCAAGTCTGCCCTAATCACACATGATCTCTTGGTACTAGGGAGGAGCTAGCATATACGGGTTTGGAAAAACTGAGGTGGGGTGGGGATTGGTCCATTTACGAAGCTATGGGAAAACTGTTATACATACTGCATATACATAATGCACCCAACAGCTAAGGCAGGCGACCTTCTGGCAGTGGCTCAGCCTGCTGGATAAGCAGCTGCTCACAATTCTTATTACTGCACAGAAGTGCGTGTAGCTTTATGCTATTTGAGGATACATTCAAATATACTGCAACAGGCTTCCCTTCCCCCAGCTACTCACTCTGCTATTCTCACTGTGAGCTCACTTGCCGGCTCACTCTGCTCTGCTCCTGCTTCTCTCAATGTGTTTTCTCTATCCCTGCTATTCTCCCCTCTCTTCCAAACAGCCCTCCTTGGTCATGTCCAGTCTGCTTGCCATGTTCAATCTATTCTGTCTCTTCATTCTCTGGACTCTTCTGGACACCTCTGGCTGTTCTCTTTCTTATATCTTTAATAAATTCCTTCCCCTTAACCATACTATAGAGTGGCCATGTCATTAGTTTATACAAATACCACTATACCTTGCCCAAGGAGTTACTTTTATTAGGAGAAAAAAAAAGTCAAATGAAAGTTTCGCAATGTACATTTTGTTACAGGTCAATGAAGACATTTAAGTACATTCTGCAATTTTTACCAAACTTTCCTTTTCTTATTTAAAATACAATTATCTCTGAGAACTTCCTTTGGTGTTAAATACTTCCATTCTGCCTAACTGAGATGCATTTTAGAACCTCTCAGATATAACAATTGTAACAGAAATTTTCCATGGAAACAGCTTTTGATTGCTTCTTAGCTATAAATAGCTCTCTCCTGGTTATTCTTTTAGAAGGTGTTCCTTTCAATCATCTGACACAGACAATAGTTTGTTTGCTTTCCCTAAAGGCTAGAAGAAAATACCTGTGTTAAGGCAAATATAAATTAGCATAAAATATGATTCTAAAAGGCTTGTGAAGAAATGGTTCTATAAGGGCTTATAAAAATGAGGTTCATTCCTTCAAAAAATAAAAATTACATTAATGATACATGGATGGAACTGGAAGGAGGGCAAATAAGCCAGGAACAGAAAGACAATGTCCTCATTATATTATTATTATTATTATTATTTATTATTATTATTATTATTATTATTAAAATGTTAATAACTATAAAGAGTAGGAGAATTATTACCAAAATCTAGAAAGGGGAGAGGGTAAGGGTTGTTTAGAGGGAAATGGGATAACATTTACCAAAAATACAGCTAGATAGAACTTAGCACTAGAGTTCCATTGTACAATACAGCGACCATAGTTTTGTAAAGAACTAGTAGAGTCTGAAGGTTCCAAACACAAAGAGATGGCTGTTGTGTTAGTTGGCTTCTCTGTTGTTGTGATAGGATACTGATGGACTTGGGAGAGAGACAGTTTATGTGACCTAAACATTTTAGTCAGTGGTGGAGGGAAGACTAGGCAGAAACTCAAGGCAGGAACTTGGAGGCACGAATTCAAGCAGAGACCATTGAGGAACATTGCTTGCTGGCGTGCTTCCAGGGTCACATTCAGCTACGTATCATATACCTTGCAGGACCATCTGCCCAAGGTGGTTCTGCCCATAGCTGGGTACTCCCTTATCAATCAATAATCAAGAAAATGCCACACAGATATGCTAAAGGGCCGCTGATGAAGGCATTTCCCCAACTGAGGTGCCCTCCTCCAGGTGACTCTATTTTTGTGTCAAGTTGACAAACCACTATATTACGGCTTTATATCATATATATTTTATATTATATTTACAAATATAATATATATTATATCACATATATATAAAATATATATTTTATATATAAAACTCAGGAGACTGAATCCTTCCTTGCCACATCAGCAGAAGCTGGAACAGGTTTTAGGATATATCCTCCTTGGGATTCCTAGAGAAACAGAGCCAATAGGACATAAAAATCTAGAGTGGGGTTTATCATAAAGAACTGACTCGTGATCATAGGAGAAGTCCCACAGTCCAGCATCTACAAGATGGAGACTGAGGAAAAACCAGTAGTATGGTTGGAAAGACCGAGCATTGGACAATGACTGGTATAGCAAAAGTTTGGGTCTACAGGACTGAGAACCAAGAATACCAAATGCAGGAGTTTTACAATTCAACCAGCCAAGCAGACAATGTCTTCCACCTCCACATTTTGTTGTAGTCAGACCCTCGGCATGAGTATGTTACCCACTCATGTTGGGGAAGGTCATCTGCTTTATTCAGGCCACCAATTCAAATGCTACTCGCTTCTAGCATACACTCAAAGCCATAGTAACTAGGATTCTGGGTACTCTATGGCACAGTTAATAGGACACAAAATCAACCATCACAGGACAGATTTTTTTTTTTTTTTTTTTTTTTTGGACTTGCTACTGAAGACAGAGAAAAGGAGGTTGCAAAGAAAGTAACTGAATTGAGGTAGCTTCTTCAACTCTTTCCACTCAAAAGCTTTTTATGCAACTTCTCCTATATAGGTATAAAAATATGTATAAGTAGCAAACATTTACTGACAATAAATCATAAACAAACTTATTTCAATTTAATTCTTTGGTACACATATAACTTGACCATTTACTAAAGATGAAAAAAATTTACATACTAATAAGATAAATGTTCTTATTTATTTTTACATGAATCTGGACTGATTATCGATACTGTGAGCTGTAGGCCATCTCAAAGTTTTTATAGCTGATCAAGTTTGATTTTATAATCAACAGCACTGAGAGTCCCACTTTACATAAATACGAAGCAGAAAATGGCAGGAGTTTGTTTAGAACTATTTCAGAAGTTGTTGGAAATTTTGTCTTAAATCTAAGCCAAAGCTCAGTTAATAATTTTAAATGAAACTCATCAGCAACCCAAACAGCAATTCTTAATATTAAATATTTCAAAACAATAGAATTTAAGGAGATACTAGTTTCATACTTATATGCTAAGAAATGATGGTAGGAAAATACGTCTTTGTTTGCTATAGTTAAAACATCATATTGCTTGGTTGGTTTTGTTTTGAGATGGGGTTTCACTATGTAGTCCTGTCTGTCCTGGAACTCAATATATAGACCAGGCTAGCCTCAAAATCAGAGATCTGCCTGCTTCTGCCTCCTAAGTGTTGGGGATTAAAAGTATGTGCTCCTATGCCTAGCTCATTATGTTTTGATAAGAACAAAAAACATTTCTAAAATATTTAATTTCACTTACATGTATGTGTTTGCCTGCATGTCTGCCGTGTGTGTGTGTGTGTGTGTGTGTGTGTGTGTGTGTGTTTAGGTACTGGCTGAGGCCAAAAAATGACACCAGATCCTTCTGGTTTTGGAGTTGCAAGAAGTTTTGAGCTTCCTGATATGAGTGCTGGGAACCAATCCACTGAGCTATCTCTCCAGCCCCAAGAGCAGAAAACTTTTTATGTGCAGTAAAAATAATGCATTTCATATAGAATCTAACTGAAGTGTTTCAGGAAGTGTCTGCTGACATTGTGAGATGCGACGGCATGCAGTGCAAAGTGCACGTGTTGCATGTTCAGCAGCCAAGCTTCAGCGAAGTTGAGCGACACATCGTGGGTAAACACTGCCAGAAACGACTTGGATCTGTTACCTTAATTATGAACTTTGCTACTCCCAAAGTTTGTGTGACTGCCATATTCAGTGGCAACACCCTGTGTGGGGCCCCAAACTACAGTGTACGGAGCTGGGAGCTAACGTTAGTCAACATTGTGAAACACTTTAACCAACGCTGACAGCCAGGGTGTCCTACATTAGGCTGAAATGGCCAGGCCCTCACTTAGTCACTACATCCTAGTGTTTCAGGAGAAGAGTGTGTCCTTGGACATGAAGGGCCTGTAGTAGATGGTGTGTTCCTCCTTGAGGAGGATTTATGTTGCTTACCTCTGTATCTAAAACACTGTTATTTGCTTCTTTATTTTTTCCTTCCTTAAACTGGCATATATACATATATATGTATGTATATATATGTGTATATGTGTGTGTGTGTGTGTGTGTGTGTGTGTGTGTGTGTGTGTGTGTGTGTTTGTATATATCTTTTTTTCTACTGAATTTTACAAGATTGGTTGAGTTCCTGCTGGGATTTTGGTTGGATTGGCACAGAATACATACATTTATCACTCAGTATGGGAAGGACTGACGTCTACTGGGCAGTAGCTTGGATGATGACCAAAAAGGCTGTACTATTGGACGGGAGCTACAGGCTGTCTAAGGTTAAGAGACTGTGAGACTGGAGAGACGGCTCAGTGGTGAGGAGCACTGGCAGCTCTTCTAGGGGACCTGGGTTCAGTTCCTAGCACCCAATTGCAGTTCACTACTGTCTGTGACTCTAATTCCAGGGGATCTGATACCCTTACACCAATGCACATCAAATAAAATTAAATACACTATTTTTAAAAAAGAGATTGTTGCACATAGGACAAACCAAGCAGATCTGCATATTGAAGTAAACTTTATATGTATGCTGTGTGAGCGTTGACACTAGAGATGTGGGTCTGCACATCATGCACAAGTCTGGCTTTTCTCCTACGGTAGGAGAACTTACAAATGTGGACCAGGGAAAGCTCCACAAGTATCCAGAACTAGACTGGGATTGACTTTATCAACTCATGGTTTTAATTATGTTTAAAGACAGATGTAGAAATACACACACACACACACATATAGCACCTGTGTACGTATGTATTTTAAAGTTTCAACAGCTGAAAGGACCTGGAAACAGTGAGACCTCAGTAGCAATGAACACACTGAGAGTTTAGATCTTGTCTTCTTTCTACATTCTATCCTTGAGTTTCTTGGGGGAAATTGTTTATTGTTGAGCTAAGGCAAGGAAAAGACAAGGTGAAGTTATTCAGTATGTTAGAAAGTAAGGAAATACTTACAGAATTATGTGGACATACCACAAAGATCCAGAATTCGTGTGGAAAGATCTCCCACTGACCAAGTCTAGGATAATTTAAGTATGAAAATAAAGAGCCATAGTAACATACTGTAACCCATTGAAAAAATAGAAATCTTTTGAGTCCATACTGAAACCAGCAAGTAAACAAATAGGTAAATAACAGGGAGAAGGGGAAAGTCTTCCTTAGGTCAAAATGGGCTAAGACAGAAAGACCAATCTAGCCTACACACTTTCTCAACCCTACTCCTCCCCGCAAAGAAGAATGCTTAGTGATTAAGAGCACATACTGCTCTTGCAGAGGACCCAAGTTCATTTCCCAGCATGCACCCTGGGCAGTACAGAGTTGCTTGTACTTCCAGCATCAGGAGATATGGCATCCTCTTCTGGACCTGCAAGCGCCTGGACTCACAGCTTAGACACACACACACACGTTTAAAAATCTTTTTAAAATAGCTCCGTGATGCACGCGTGCAATCACCAGTGACGCATGTGTGTAACCAGCACTAAGAGGCAGAGGCAGGCAGAGCTCAGAAGTTCAAGACTAGATTGTTCTACATAGTGAGTTACCAGGGCTACTCACAGTTAGACCACATCCCAAAATAAATAAAAACAAAATGAATATTTTTTTAATTAAAAGAACGTTAACTAGTCAAAGCAAAAATAAATAAGAAAGTAGAAAAATGACATATTCCACTAATGTCACCATGCTGAGTGATTTAACCATGAATAATGCATTTAAGCTGGTGGATGAAGGTTGGATGAAAGGTTCGGGATACTGACAGAACTTCAGAATTTCGCCCCACAAAATATTCATTAAAAGCGAGGGAAAGCCAGTGATTTCTTTTTCTGTAGTGGAGAAAACGACTTGTGATGAGCTGAGTTCTCACCACAGTGGTGTCAAGGAACGGACCGCACCAGGTTCCTCCCGAAGAGCTGTGCGGAAAGAGCCCGGCCTTGTGTCTGTGGCTCTCCTGTTCGCGTGGGTGGCTAAGCGAGTCATAAGCAGGCTCCACATGGATCCAGTTGGGGAGTCACTCTACACAAAGGCCTCAGCTGTTTAAAACTGTCAAGGTTGTGAAAAACAAAGACCAAGGCATTTTTCCGGAGTAGAGGGAACACACTTGCCAAGTATTTTAAGGGAACAATAAAACGGGAAGGGGGAGTACATGAGAGCAAGCACTTTTACCTAGAAGTGTTTTAGGTAAAACACTAAAATCCAGAGATTCTGAGTGACAAAGATATGAGAGTTCTTGCAACTTCACAGTCACTTGAAATGATTTTAAGATAACTAGGGAGAGGCTGGAGAGACGGCTCAGAGGTTAATACTTGTTATTCTTCCAGAGGACTTAGGTTCAATTCCCAGCATCTACACAGCAGCTCACAACTATCCATAACTCCAGTCCTACGGGATCCAATACTCTCGTCTGGCCTCTGTGGGCACTAGGTGCATAGGTATACACGTTAGCAGAACACTCAAACGCATAAAAACAAAAATGAAGCAGTTGATTGTTGGTACAAAAGGGTGATTGATACCGGCTTCTTTTAGGGGTCCAGAAGTGATTCTAAGATCGATGATGTTAGTGTGCAGCCTTGTGACCAGACTCAAAAAACCACCGAAGTGTATACTTTAAGTGAATTTTTGACATGTTGACATGTGTCAGTCAACTGTAAAAGAGTCAGTTTTACACACATACAACATAAAATAAAGCCATAAATGTGTTATGCTAGTGGCACCCACACAGACTGAGGAGAGAGGACCTAGAAGGCTTTTAACTAAGCAAAAAAATCCCCTACATGAGTAGTTCCTCAAAAAGACCAAGCCCCTCAAGTGACATGGCTTCCCTCCTATTTCTCACACTAGGTCTTATTTCTGCAGGCAAAAAAATAATTCAGTTGTTCAAGCAGCTGCATAATTCGATTAACCGTATTTGAATCCAAATCTACTATAGCATATGAGTTGGGCAAATTACTTTTCTGCTGTTTCAAAACACAAGTGATTATTGGTTGAATTGTGAAGTGTAAGTGACACAGTACATGGAAAGAACTTCAGAAAGTGTCCGCTGCTTTTAATTTCATTAAATTCACCAAAAACAAAACAAACAAGAAAACCCTCTCATCAAGATGTATCTTCTTCTTTAGAAGTCTCCAGCCTATTTAATCCTCCATTAGCAATAGCCATTTCCCTACACATCATTCCCAGTTAATGAGACACAAAGCACTAGTTAGTCTGATACTGAAAAACACATCCCGTGAAAAGGAAACAACTTTTCTTCTCCAAGATTCTCTGTGCTCCATTTCTTCCTAGCATTCAGGAATTACTATAAGGACTATGAGAACTAGGGAATGCTGTTTTCAAAGACCAAAGTCATTGCAGTCATTCCTTCTCACTCCTTCTGACTAAAACAGTGACCCCCAAGCTACCAGCACCTTGATTTCCTGTGGTTCTAGAGGTTAGGTAAGCACACAGGCAGCTGATCAGGGACCTGACACTCATCTCATGCTATGCATGTGCCAATGTACATGGTACATGGTACATGGCACATGGTACATGGCTGGGTTTATTTTACCTTCACACTAACTCCATCTTGAAGACCATTGTCATCCTCTTTTTCACTTGAGAAAATTGAGGACCAGAAAAGTGCATTTGTCAAGGTCACACAACCACAAAGGAGTGGAACCAGGATTCCAATCAAGCTCTGTCATTGGATGCTACCCTCTTAACTGCTGTGTTAGCTGGGAGGCCAGGATGGGAAAAAGTTTACAATAAGGTCCTCTTCCAGAGTAGCCCAAAGCAGTAGAGGCCATAAACTGTGTCTTATTATTAGAACCTGGGAGGCAGAGGACAAAGGACTATAGCCTAGGCTGCATAGTAAGACCCTGTCCAGCTGCTCAACCATGAATGGATCATCTCAACAGAATTAAATGAGCCCTCTGCGTACAGAGTCTGACTTCTACTTACTTGCAGGTTTGGACTCAGAGAGATCTTAGTTAAGGTTCTGGTTCTGGTACCTGGTAGGATGAGATTTTTGGACAAGTATTATGTTAACATTTCCTGGGGAAGATGTGAACAAATGTGTATTTAACCCAAGGACTTCACCCAAGTCCAATTTGGTGAGATTATTGGTAAGATTATTGGTCTTGTTTAAGGAGCATGGGTGAGGGATTACATACAGTCGTGTGGGTAATCCCCAAATAACTTCATCACTGCAAAGTCCTACCCCATTGGAGACAATGATGTAACAGAAGTCGCATCATGGAGTCCCTCCTGTCAGTTATCTTTCCACTTCCTATATACATACTCCATACTCTCAAGATGAAGTCTCAGATTGCAGGTGCATCCTAGGTAAAGATCTTATGATTCCTCACCTCTCACTCTAGGGAATGCCAATCGCTCCATTACCATTTCCATAGCTGTGTCTAATACTGTATTGTTCTGTTTATTAATAGCCATGGCCACCAGGCCAGGCTAATCTTAACTCCAAAATAGCTTCATTTTATGCCAAGAGGAAAAAAATGTCATATAAGAAGTATGTATAACTCCTGAGTTTAGAATTCTTATATTAGTTACTCCTCTTATTGCTCTGACAGAAGCAACTTGAAAGAGGAAGGGTTTATTCTGGCTTGAGGTTGGGAGGATAAAGTTCACTGTACAGAAGGCATGATGGTAAAGCAGCTCACAGCTGTGGCAGGAGAAGCATGAGGTGGCTGATTATATCAGGCCAGTAGTCAGGAAGTAGAAAGCTCTTGTCTGATCCGGGAACCAGACTATATCCCTTAAGGCTTTCCCCCCAGGGACTCATTTGTCCAGCTAAACCCAACTTCCTAAAGAACCACAGTCTCTAAAATCAGCACTACCCTCTGGGGATCAAGTCTGGGGATCATGAGCCAGTGAGGGCCATTTCATGCTCAAACCTTAACCTGGTCCCAAAGGCATCTTATCATCCAACATGCATTCAGTCCAACATCAAAAGTCCTCATGTTCTTACAGTTCCCACACTTAAATGGTCAAAATCTCTTCTAAAATTCAAGGCTATGGCCCCCTGAAAAGTCAAAAAGCAAATTACATACATCCAACATTCAAAGGTATGGAGTAAACATTTGATTTCAAGAGCAAGGGATGGGAAGGTAGTGTTTTAGTTAGATTTTTATGACTGTGATAAAGACTATGACCAAAAGTAGCTTGAGGAGAAAAGGCTTTTTTTTTTTTTTTTTTTTTTTTTCCAGCTTACAGCTTAAAGCTTAAAAAAAAAAATCAGGAAGAGAAGTCAGGGCAGGAACCTAGAGGTAAACCTGAAGCAGCAGGAGCCATAGAGAACCGCTACTTCCTGACTCGCTTCTCATGACTCTTGGAGCTTGCTTTTTTAATACCATCTAGGACTACCCACCTGCATAGGGGGTGATCCCCTCCCCACACTGAGATGTGCCCTCCTACATCAATCATTAATCAAGAAATGCTGGGGGCTGGAGAGAGTGGTTAAGAGCACTGACTGCTCTTCCAGAGGACCCAGGTTCAATTCCCAGCACCTACATGGCAGCTTACAACTATTTGTAACTAAATTCAAGGGCATCTGACACCTTCACACAGACTACACGCAGGCAAAACAACAATGCACATAAAGAGAAAAGAAAAGCCCTGAAAACTTGCCTAAGGGAATCTGTTGAAGGTACTTATTCAATTGAGATTTTTTTCTCGCCAGATGACCCTAGGTTGTATCAAGCTGACAAAAATTTAACACAGATAAGATGGAAAGACTGTATTAAAGAGAGACCATAAAACCCTGCAGCTTAGCTGGGCAAGGTAGCACATGCTTTTAATCTTAGCACTTGGGAGGCAGAGGTAAGGGGATCTGAATTCAAGACTAGCCTGGTCTACAGAGCTAGTTCCAGGACAGTCAGGGCTACAGAGAATCCCTGTCTTGGGAAAAACAAACACATGTTATTTTCTCTCTGTCCCTCTGTCCGCAGGGTCTCCATTCCCTTCCCGGCAAATGGCTAGGCTATCGGCTGCTTAGCTTAGCCCCCAGGAAGGAAAGCACAGGGTGTAGGTCATCGTATCCCAGCAGATCCCAGATCAGGGGACTAAGAGCAGACAAGAGCTAGAGCAAATCAGACTCTTAGGAGAGGCCGTCAGAGGAGCATATTTCTTATTTATTAAAGCAAGAGTGGTTACATTTATAGGGTACAGGCAGGGGCAGGTCTTTGATACCCAGGGATGGGAGCCATTGGTCAAGACAAGGATACTGGAATAGCCTCATTTGCATGCGAAGCTCAAGTCTAAGTGTCAAGGTTTTGTTTTGCAAGGGCATCTTCTGCATAAGGTGTGGTCCCACAGGGAAAAGAGGAAGACACCTTATCAGTAAATGGGCTCAGACCTAGGCTTTCAGCTACAATGCAGATAAGCACCAACTAAGCCACATTCCTTTGCTAACAATCTTCTGTGAAGCAGGCAGTATTTAATATTTACCTGGGTTCTGGCTAGGGCTATGAGAAGTGGGGACCAAACAAACTCCTACTGCTTTCAAGTTAGAAAGTCCAGGGATCAAGGCACATTTTGACCCACGCTTAGCTTTAGGATAGCTCCACAAACAACCAAGCAAACAAACAAACAACAACAAACAACTCACATAACCAAAACCCTGTAGCCTTATGTCTAGCATCTGCAGCTTGTGGTGGCATCATCTGGGCTCCGAGGGGCTTGGGTAGTCCCACCTCTATTGCTCTGATGCCTGCAATACACACATACACACACACACACACACACACACACACACACACTGTTTGCTCTTGGGCTGCCTGTAATCAATACTGGCAGTTTTCCTAGAGACTTGGTACAAACCTCCATAACCCTGTTATTAGGTTCAAAGAGGACTCCAATTCCCCAAACTCCAAAAGGTACTTCAAATATCCAGAAATGGATTCCACCTGGATTATAGGAGGATTTCTGGCACTTAGAAAAGACAGCATTTCTCAAGAACTTGTGAAGCTGGTTCCTCTCTACCAGAAGAAGTCATTTCCTTTACCCCTGACAAATGGCGACCTGCGGTGCTTATTAGCACACCAAAGTCTATGCTGGTCTCCAGCCTCCTTAGTATCACAGTACCTGTTACACATTTCAAAGTCCATGCTAGCATCCTAGCCCTTCTCACCTCTTCCCTTCCCCCAGTTACTCACTCTCCTTAAAATCCTGCTATTTTGGCTATGTTCTTGCTCTCTGTCTCCCTTCCCTCTCCCTCCCTCTAATTCTCTGCTCTGCTCCTGCTTGTCTCTTGGCCAGATCTAGTCTGTTGGCCATGTACAGTCTACTTCTTTCTCTCTCTGCTCTGGATTCCTCGGATGTGTCCGGTTGTTCTCTCTCATATCCGCAATAACAACTTTCCCCTTAACCATACTACGGAGTGGTCATGCTATCAGTTTCTATAACTTTAACTTTTGTATTCTACATGTCTGCAAAATTAGCACTGTGTGGACAGTGGTGCATTCGGCTACCCACTTGAGATGTAGTCTGGCTCCCTTGAACCACAGCTGAGCAGCCTCTGTGTGCTTGACTGTTGAATTTGGGAAAAAGTTTTCCTAGATGGTACTACTGTGACAAGGCATCCTGGAGCCTTCAGTGGGTGAAGGCTATCCCCAAGGCCCCATTTCTATGGTTTCTGGACAGGGTGGTAGGTTTCAGTTTGATTGTACAATTAAAATTTAACAACTATCTCTGCTTTGTAGCTGCTCTATTTGTGGTATTTGTTTATAACACCTTCTTCCTCAAACACACATTTTCCACACCTTTCTGTCTAGAATTCTCACTGTAAACCTGGCTAATGGATGTGAACAATAACTGTGCCACAGACTAATCTATATGTTATCTTGAATTTTCTTTTGTCAAACAAATTAACCCATTACTATAAATCTCAGCCTAACTCAAATTTTCAGGGTATAGGCAGATGCAACCAGATTCCTTGGGAGACTATAACACAAATGGCCTCTGGCCCAGTTCCCAAAAAGAACCTTGTTTTCCTCTGAAACCTCATGAGCACAGTAGACACTGCCTTGCCATTGGCATTCTGAACTTCCCAGCTTCCCAGAACGGTCCCTTGAGCTCTGTACACGGCCCTCCAGGCTTCTCCAGCCCACAGCTCCAGACTATTCTCCATTCTTCCTACAACCCAGTTCTGAACGCAGAACCACATGGCTCTTAGGTCAGTGGCTCACTTCTTGGTTCCAGTTTTTCTACAATGTTTTTTCTTGTTGTTGTGATAAAACAGTGAGCAAACAACTTCAGGAACGACGCACCCTGGCTCATGTCTGAGAGAAGAGAGAAGTACAGCACATCACAGCAAGGGAGTCATGGTGGCAGGTGTTTCTACAAAGGCAGAAGTTTGCAGTAGCTGCTCATCACATAGCACTCATCAAGAAGCACAGAGTTCAGGGCAGAAGCTGGGACAGATCACAGTCCTAAAGATCTGCCTCTGCAACCCTATGTCTGCCTGTTAGGGTATATGTCCAAAAAGTTCCTACAACCTCCCAACAGTGTCACCAGCTGAGGACCAAGTGCTCAGACACATGGGTCTGTGGAGGACACCAAACCATCACAGTCCCTTAACTGGAAAAGGTGGCAAAATAACCCCCTCTTCACGTTATTATTCTGATGAAGCAAAACAGTAAGAGATAAACCATTATTACAACCTACCATATTGTCTTTAAAAAAGCATTGTGAGGAGTCAACTATGCGTTGGCTCCCAACTTAAAATAAATGAAGTAGAAATAGAGATTCTACATTACACACTGGTGTAAC
This sequence comes from Cricetomys ansorgei, assembly GCA_026225945.1. Taxonomy (NCBI): domain Eukaryota; kingdom Metazoa; phylum Chordata; class Mammalia; order Rodentia; family Nesomyidae; genus Cricetomys; species Cricetomys ansorgei. Next base: position 302,385 of record JAMJFZ010003295.1, read on the forward strand.
GGAAGTAGCATTAAGTTGGGAACTGGGAGCTTGCTTGCTTCCCCCGACCCCACACTTTCTGCCATGCAATCTGACTTGTCTGGGGTTCTGATTCAAATGATAGCATGCTTATTTCAATTTAGAATTAATCTCGGAAGCCCCTAGAATGCTCCAAAATTTGTGTATGTTTGAGACTCTAAGAGATTATGTTGAGAAACTGTTACCCTTGATTGGTTTATTTTCAAACATATTATGGGTGGTGATTTGAAAAAATTCATTATTATTTACTTTTAGAATTACACATTGTTCACAAAACTAAACAAAACCTCTTTATGACACACTTCCTCCACCCACCACAGAAAGTTGCTTCAGCATCTACAAGAACGAACCCCACCATCTAGTGGTGAAGAAGGGAGTTTCATGCTAGTGATCAGGGTCAGGATGGCTTCTCCCTTTCATCTGCCCCTCCTCCTAACTCACCGTAGTATTAAACACACAGAATCTCAGCGAATTCTGACCTAGGAGCTTGTTTATTTAACAGCAGTCTCTGCTTTGAGGCAGGGTCTCATTACGTTGCCCAGGGTGGCCTGGAATTTCCTTCTGCTTCTCAGCTGTACCAAAGTACTGCCGTGACCAGGTGTGCACCATCACGCATGGCCGTCGGTACAGTCTTAAAGTAACGAATTAGCGTGGGCTTTTGAGAACTGTGGAAACCTAATTGGCTTCAAGATGGGATGGAGGAACAAAGGTGCCTACTACCCATACATCTCACCCCTGCCCAAGAGACCCACCCAATTACTTCTCTGGGGCAGTCACACCACCTCGCGAGCCACAGAGTGCCCTCCCTATTCACAAACTTGATACACATCAGTGGGATCCTTGAGGTCAAGTGATTCCGTCTTACCTACAATAATTATTTACATTTAAATATTTAGAAGGATTGCAGTGTCCTTAAACCCTAAGAGTGGGAAAGAGGCCAGAGTCCTAGGGAGGTAGCCGTATTGGTATGTAGTCGTTTCCGTTTTTTTTTTTTCTTTTCTTTCTTTTTTATTTCCTTCTCGCTCTTTCCTGTCTTTCGAATAAATCAATTAACAGCGTTATGTTTTAAACGGGACACCGGCGCTCCCTGTGCAAGGTGGTTTCCTTATCCCGCAAGGCACCTGGAAATCCTTTCTTGGAAATGTTTGAGTCCTTTTCCTGTAAGCTGTCGTTTGAAATCCATTCTCTATTAGCACAAATTTTCTCAAACTTCTTAAGACTTTGAGCTATGATCAGTCTTGCTAAGTAGAGAACCCCGAGGCGTTTCACTTGACTCACACTTCTTTTAAAAATCGGGTTTAGGAATATCGAAGTATTCCGATAACTTAAAACCGAACTATCCACTCCACCTCTGAAAACCCTGGGGCTCAGCGCCCCCGAGGGCATCCGGGCATTTATTTATTCCTAGTTCGGCTCCTTCCCGGCGCTCCCGGGAGGGGCGGTTTCGACCGAGAAGTTGAGCGAAGCGGTGGTGCGGAACTTGCAACAGTTGGTGCCGGGCGATAGGCAGGTTGGAAGTGATAGATGGCACTAGTTTAAAAACCCCGAGCCCCGGGGAGGGCCAGCGCAGCCGCGGCCCTGCTGCACAGCGAGGGCGGCGCAGGGGCCGGCGCCGGCGCGGGAAGGCGCCGTTCCGGGCTCGCCGGCGCGTGGGGACGCCGGGCGGGCGGGAGGAGGAGCGGGCCACCCCGGGCCACGGCGGGGCCACGGGGAGGTGAGGGCGGCCTTGTCCCCGCGCCGCCCCCGGCGGGAGGCGCGACGCCCAGGCCACGGGTGCGTGCGCGGCCCCGGGGCGACGCGGCTGGGCGTGCGCGGGGCCGCGGCGGAGGCAGGGCCGGGCAGGCGGCAGAAGATGGCGAGGGTGTGTAGGCGGCAGCAATGCTCCGTTGAGAGACGCGGCTTTCGGCAAGAACTGGACTCGTGGCGCCACAAGCTCATCCACTGTGTAGGTGAGGCCCTCCACCGGCGCCCGAACCGCCCGGCCGCCGGCCGCCCGTGCGTGGGAGGGAACTGGGAAGCGGTCGCGGCGCTCCGGCCCCGCGCGCCCTCCCGGGCTCGGCCCCCTCCCCCACCCCCCGGAGCGCGAGCGCGCGGCCGCGGCGCCCCTCCCCTCGGCCGGCGGGGCGGGCTCGGACGCGCGGCCTCCTCAGCCGGCGCATTGTGGACGCCGTGCCCGCCGCCGCCGCCTGCACCGCCAGCGCGCCGGGACGCGCGGGGTCGCCCCCACCTGCCCTCGTCCCGCGCCCCTCCCCCCACGCCCGCGGCGCGCCCCCGTGCCCGCGGGCACGCGCGGCGGCGCTCGGGCGTGTGCGAGGCGTGAGGTGGAGATGGGGGCGGAGGGAGCCGGAGCTGTCACAGGCCCCGCGTCCGCCTGAGCGAGCCAAGTGGGGTGTCATGGCCGCGGGGGGCAGCGGCTGCACTTCCTCTGCTGGCAGCGGCGGCCGGGGAGTTAGTCCTCGACGCACGGGTCGGTGTGTGCGGATTTGTGTTTGGCGTGCACGCGGCGGGGAGGCGGGGGTGCGAGCCGGGCGGGGGTCGCCCTGGTCCCCTCCGCCGAGCCCGGGCGGCCGGCGCGCTTCCCCGGGGTGGAGGGAGCGTGAACGGGGGCGCCCGGGAGGGGCCGGGCGGCAGGGCTGCACCTCTCACACTGTGTGTTTTGTCTGTTTTTCTCTCCCAAGGTCCCGTTTCCCTCTGTGTGGCGGCCGGCGGGACCATAAGGGCTTAACTCATATATTTAACCCCCCTCCAAAAAGTAAGTGGCCCGTGCGGCGTCTGCGCCGCCCGCCGCCCCCGAGCCCCTGTCCGTCCCTGTGTCTGACTCTCGTGTCCCCAGCATTGTTATTTCTCCGTCTCTGCTTCGGTGTTGCTGATGTGTTGGGGAAGTGCCCTCTCGTCGTCCTCTGTCCCCCACGCCCAGTCCTCCGGGAGGCCCGGAATTCCAGCCCCCCATCTCGGTGGGGCATGTTCTTGGGAATCAGGTCTTCCTCAGCAGAACCTGGGAGATTCTGTCCGTCCGCTTGGGCCCCTGGTCCCCTCCTTCCCGACGGGGTTTCGTTGGAAGGAATTATGCAAATCCTGCTTTCTGGTGTCCATTCAGCGGCAATTTCATGCGGTGAGAAGTTCTCTTTGTTGTGCGAGGGGGAGAACAGACACTGATTTAATAGACATATCTGTTGGGGGGAAGGGTGGAGGGGGTGTGGGGAGGCTCAGTTTGGAAGAATTACAGCACTTGGTTAGCTCAGTCTTTGTGTTTGAGCCTTCTGGCTTGACAGGAGGGTCTGCCCTTTACAATGTCCCACAAGGGATGTTTTCTATAATAGATGAAAAAGCAAAACGAAAACTTTAAACAAGTGAAAAATAAGGTAACCTTTACTTAGAGTAAATAAACACTGCCAGTTTTGCAGTATTTCATTATGAAAATGTGTAATTGTGAATTTATTGAGGATTTAGACTGTGGCATCAAATGTAATGCAGGCAACAATGCAGCAAGGTATCCAATACCACTTCTGTTGTCCCAAGGTTAAAAGTGTATGTTAAAAAAAAAAAATGTATAGTTGGATAAGTAGTAAAGATCTGAGTAGTTTTTGGGGGGTGTGATTTACCTTGTGAACATGGGTTAAAATTTCCCTCCTACCAGTCCAAGCTTTGCTCTGCCCCCCAGGAAACAGGCTTTTTGGCTCCAGCTATGATTTGCTCTGTTCTGCTTCTGCTTGTTTTATTTTTCACGACCTGTCACACACTTGCTACAGTGTGACAAGGGCTTAAGCACTTAGGAATTACGTTATATGTCATGGTCATGTAAGAGTATATATTGACAGGTTTTGAGAACATCAAATTAAGGCGTTTTCAGAATTCTTGGTTAATACAAAAACATTATTTAGAAGAATTTTTAGTTTTTGTAGTGTTAGTTTCACTCTTAGTGATTGATTGTGTTCTGGAGGGTCTGTTAGTGTTTAAAAGATTATGAAATTGAGAAACGCAGCCCTGTAGATTTCTTGTGTTGATAATAGCTTTTGTTTACAAGTATTTCAACGAGTTATCCTATACCATTTGTTTACAAAATCCTTGTGTTCTGCTTAACTCCCCTTTCTTATCAGTAATTGCAGTAGTGATTGATAACTCCTTCTAGACAAGATGCTGTTTTGTTTTATGCCTAATAAAATCCCCCCAAACACTTTAATATCAAAATCAGAGTAATTCTTTTGGAGAATGTTTGTGAGTTGGTGATCAGTTAGAGTATACTTGGAACTCCAGATTTCCACTTTTTAGGTGATACTCAGGAGCTTTTAGAGTCCAGAGATCAGATGGTATTTTATTTACTAATACTTACCGATAGTTGTTCAGCTAAAGTCAAATTGGGCATCATATTTTCTCTTCTGTTACATGTAATTTTGTTCTCTGAGGGGAGCATTTTAAGTGGTGTTATGAGATTTGTATTTTAAAGGGCTGACAGCAGTCTTTGTAATCCTAAAGGGGCTGTGCTGTTTACTATCAGGTGAAATAATTCCTCTGACTTTAGCAGGGTTGGTTCTGTGAAGTTAATCTTCTATCTGATTCTCTTGGTTGATTATCTTAATCTTTTACGGGTGTTTCGTTTCTAAGAGAAACTTAATTTATAGTAGTCTTTGGGTTAAACATGAAGTTTCAATCATTTCCAGAAATTTTCCTTTTTACTGTTTTTGGCAAGGAAGGAGTAAGGTGTTGGTGGTGTCTGGGGATGACAAGTAGTAAGTTTAAGTAAGTAGTAAGTTTAGTTGAATCAGAGTTATTACAGATTGAGTATCTTTTCAAAATGCTTGAGGTCAAAGTGTTTGAGATTTCTGTGTTTTTCAGATATTGGAATGCTTACAAGGTCTTTACTGACTGAGCATTTATAATCTGAAAACCTGAAATCCCAGCTGCTCCAAAACCCAACCCCTTTTGAGCACTTTGGATTCGAACAGAACCTATACTGGATTCAGAGAGTGATTTCGGGTGTGGGTGTTTACTTTGGTGGCTGTTGAGAGGGGTTTGTCCAGGCTCCAGGCAGGTCTGGGGTCTGGTCTCTCTATTGGATGTGATACTGCCCATTACTTGGCTGCCCCTTAACTGTGTTCTCAAGCTCTCCTCAGTATGGGAAAAGGTGTGATTTTAGGTAGTTTTAGTTTGGCTAAAAAAGAACAGGATAAGTTTCTTGATTCTTGGAAAAATAACTCTGATTTTGTCAAATGTGTTCATAGCTACAACAGTTCTAGAAATATTTGATAATGCCAGTTTTTAACCTTTATAAGTTAACACAGAATTGCCTTGAATTTTCTAATAGTGAGAATCGATTATTTCATGTCTTTGGGTACTTTTGAGTGAGTACCTTGTCCAGTCCCTTAGCAACTATAGTTTTTGTGCTGTTACTAGGAATGAAGGGTGCTTAGTTCACTTAGTATTTGTTAAGCAAACTGATTATTTAAAAAAAAATGAGGAGGTTGCTCTAAATTTCAGGAGCTTTTAGTGTTTGTTTTTTAATTTATCTTACAAATGGGTCTTATTAGAACTTTCAGTTCTTACAGAATGATGTATATACAGTTTATTGTACAAGTCAAAATGTGTAGTAAAGTGGTGTGGAGTATTCTAGAAATGAAAGAAATACTTTGGTAGGAGGGTTTCATGGAGGTGACATACTTAGCTTCATTTTGATCTATGTGGAAATGGTGTTATATTCCTGAGAAATAAGAACAAAATGGAGAAGAACAAGTTGTCCATTTAAGCTGCAGTCCATGATTAATGGGAAGGATGTATGTTTGTGAAGGAATTTTTAAATGTTAAGTGAAATTTAGCTGGCCATGCTGGTTCGTGCCTTTAATCCCAGGATTTGGGAGGCAGAAGCAGTCAGATGGATCTCACAGATTGAGGCCAATCTAGTCTATGTAGTGAGACTCTGTCCTTTTGCTTTTTTGCTTTTTTTTGAGACATGATTTCCCTGTGTAGCCCTGGCTGTTCTGTAACTCATTCTGTAGACCAACCAGGCTGGCCTTAAACTCAGAGATCCACCTGTCTTTGACTCCAGAGTGCTGGGATTAAAGGCGTGATTGGCCACACCCAGCCTCAAAGCTGTTATTTGTGAGACAGGTTCTAATGTAACTTCGACTGGTTTCAAACTTACTTTGTAGTCAAGAATAAATTTCTGATTCTCTTGCTTCCATTTTCTAAGTGCTGCTATTACAGTTATGTGTCACCACACCTGACTTTTCTACTTAATTTATTTACTTTCAAGTTAAAAACTTAATTTCATTCCTATGCATATTATCTTTTAATTTGTCTGCAAATACCATCTGCCCCTCCTTTTTTAAAAACTATTCTGTGTATTTGCATATTGCTTTGGACATAATTCCATTATAAACCATTTCCATTTTCATTTTATTGACTGTCTCTTGTATACAGGAGGGTATCCTAAACCATACCTTTAAATTTAAAATTCAAATAGAATTCACATGTAATAAAATTCCCTTTTTTTTTTTTTTTTTTTTTGAGACAGGATCTTATATAGTCCAGGCTGGTCTCAAACTTACTGTGTAGCCAAGACTGGCCTCAAAGTCCTACTCTTCCTGTCGCTATCTCTAGACAGCTAGGCTTACTGGTGCATGCTACCATGTCTGGCAAATTAACCCTTTGAAATGTACAGTTTCTGCTTTTTAATTATTCACAGTTATGCACATGGATACCATTAATTCTAAAACATTTTCATTTCCATAAGAGAAACCCCTTACTCATAGGTAGTCATAGCTCTTCTGTGACTTCGCTCTTGGCAGCTTCTGATCTGCTTTCTGTTTCTGTGGGTTTGTCTAGTCATGTGTGTCTTATAGGTGAAATCATGTGCTCTATGGCCCTTGATATCTGACTTTTTTCATACAGCATAGTATTTTTCAAGTTTCATCCAGGCTGTAACATGCATCCATAGTTGTATTCCTTTTATAGCTAAACAACAATACTGCATTATATGGACAGTCCACATTTTGTATGCACATACATCAGGTGGTGGATACTAGGCATGTTTCCTTTTTTTGGCTATTACAGTAATGGTACTATGAATATTTGTGTATACGTTTCTGTGTGGACATGCATTTTTAGTTTTCTTGAATATATACATAGGATGGAATGGATGGCTCATGTGGTATCTGTTTTAACTTTTTGAGTTTACCATTTTCCAAAGTATTTGGGGGTATTTTACATTCCTACCATCATTGTTTGAAGTGTTCCAATACATTTCTACATTCACGTCAACATTTTTTAATTGTCTGTTTTTACCTCATTCATTTTTTTCTCCTTGATTTTTTAAAATTATGGCTGTCCTAGGATGAATTAGTTTGTCATTATGTCTATTTGCATTTAGTTAGTGACTGATGATATTAGACATCTTTTCTTGTGTTTATTGGCCATTTCTCTGTCTTTGGAAAAATGTTTAGGTCTGTTATCCATTTTGCAGTTTAGTCGTTGCTGTTGAATTATTGTAAGAGTTCTTTATGTATTCTGGATACTAGACCCGTGTCAGTTTATGTCTTAGTAATTTTTCTCAGAATTGCAGGTTAGCATGTAAACAGATCTACTGTAGTGAAAGCTAAACTGCAGTATATCTTGTGAAAGGGGTAATGAGTGTAAGAATGGAATAAGCAGAGTGAGATGAAAGTTTGCTAAAGGATTGCTGAAATATCTTTTCTATGAATCATTAAAATGATCAGTTATTTTTATGGCATTGTATAACGTACAGATACATTTTGCTGTCTGAATCTTCTAGATTCCTGCTTTTTAAAAAATGACTTTATGTGCATCATTGTTTTGCTTGGATGTATATCTGTGTGAGGATGTCGGAATCCCTAGAACTGGAGTTACAGACCGTTGTGCTGGGTGCTGGGAATTGAACCCAGGTCCTGTGCTCTTAACTGCTGACCCATCTTTCCAGCCCTAAATTCACTCTTTTTAAAAGAGTTAAAACACCACAGATAATGTGGTATGCCACATCATTCAAAGATATTTTATTCCTGAATTTTGGATAGTAAGGAACTCTGTCATAAAATTTTGAGTTTGAATAATGAGAAAATTCTATATCATGATGTGTTTTTGTTGTTGTTTTGTTTAGGGTTTTTTTTTTTTTTTTTTTTTTTTTTGTATTTGAGGTAGGGTTTCACTCTGTAGCTTTGGCTGCCTGAGCCGCAAAGAGAGCCAGCTTCTGCCTACCTCCCTAGTATAAGGATTAAGGATTTGTGCTACTATGCCTTGTGCTTTAAAATTATAAGATTATGTTTTTATTTTCATTTTATTTTATCAAACAAGAAACCTAACAAGTTAAATAGTTTCTGGAAAATTATAATAATTTTGTTTCCTGCTAAATTGTTCTTAAAGGATTTTGAATTTTGTTGTAACTCTTGGTTTCTCTGATTAAAAAAAAAGATTTGTTTACTTTTATTGTGTGGGTATAGGTGTTTTACCTGCATGTATGTCTACATCATGTGTATACAGTGCACATGGAAGGTAGGAGAGTGCTTAATGGAGCCCAGTTTTTCTGGAAGAGCAGCTAGTGTTTTCAACCACAAAGGCATCTCCTCAGCCTCCAATTTCTCTGATGTTTTAATTAGGTAGGTGTGATGTGCTACAAAATGCCAGGGGAAATCATGTCCTGGTTTCATTTTTATGACACAGAGTTTCTCTATGTATGTAGCACAGCAGTTTTTGAGCTCCTAGCAGCCTTCTTGTCGTACCTTCTGGAGTGCTGGGATTGCAGTAGTGAACCCTCAGACCCCATGTCCAGCTTGTTGTGAGCACTGGATGAGGTATGCAGCAGAATTAGACAATCTAGATCCTTTGCTTAATGGATTGTAAGGGACAACTTAAGAAAGCTAGATAGTAGTGATTGGCAGCTTCTAATGATTTTTGTCGTGTTTTATTTCCTTTGTTTCACATTTCATCTATTTTATTGAAGAAAATTGCTTGAGTAGATTAACCATTTTTCTAAAATACAAGCCAATGAAATTATATGCATAAAACCAGTATTATTTTTAAGTGCTTCTTATGAATTTGTGAATGAAATCATTGTAAGGTTCTTAAAATTCAGAGTAACAGAAGGATCCAGTTTTGTGTAATGTGCATGTTTTAATTGTAGGAGCAAATGCATCAAAGGATTGATAAAAGAATTGGGTATAATGAGTGGTGTTTAGATTGACATTTCAAATTTTGGTGGTGGGAAATCAGAAATTAATAATTTGTCATTTCATGCTAAAGAGAAAAAATTTCAGTTTTACCTTATAATTGTTCTGAAACTACTATAACTGTTGTTTAGCAGCAAAGCAGCCTGTCTACAGCTTCTGAACCATACACAAATTGATAGCCATAATTCTGAACCATATCAGAAATTGAAGATTATCAATAAACCAGATTGTCTCAGATTTTAGATAAGTATAATGAGCAGGCAAACATCAACTGCTTAAACTTTAACATAGAAATGAGAAAGTATCAGAAAATCCATTGTTATTCCCATTCTCTATCTACAATAACACATTTTATACTTTTTCTTGCTGTGATTTGCTTTTTGAGACAGGGTTTTTCTATATAATCCAGGCTGGCCTCTGCCTCCCAAGTGCCAGGGTAAGGGTGTGTGCCACCATCCCTGGGCATTTTATGCTTTTTAAATACAAACTTTTACACATATTTTATTGTTTTTATTTAGAAATGTTGAAAGGTAAATACTAAAAAATATTTATTAGGTGCTGTAAAGGTATCTCTCAGTGATGTGGTTAAGAGCACTTGTTGCTCTTACAGAGGGCCTTGATTCGGATCCTACCACTCACATAGTGACTCACAATCATTTGCAACTCTTAATTCCTAGGGAAGTTGGACACCCTCTTCTGACTTCCAGGTTACCAGGTCATGAAGCAAAACACTCATACCTATAAATCTATAAAAGTAAATATTTCTTCTCCTTCTCCATGTTTTCTTGCTCCTCCTCCTCCTCTTTCTTCTTTTCCTCCTCCTCTTCTTTTAATGGTTAGTTATGAGGCTGGAGAAAGCTCAAGAGTTAAGAGCATTAGCTGGCCAGGCATGGTGGTGCACTTCTTTAATCCCAGCATTCCACTCCAGAGGCAGAGAGGAAGGCAGATTCTCTGAGTTTGAGCCTAGCCTGGTCTGCATAGTGAGCTCCAGGCCAGGGCTACATAGTGAGACCCTGTCCCAAAAAACAAACAAGTAAATAAATAAACAAGCTCTGTCTCAAAAAACAAACACAAAACACCCCCCTTCTCCCCCCCCCCCAAAAAAAAAAAAGATGAGTGAGTAAATAAAAGCAGTGTGCTAGTTGCTCTTCAGAGGGCCCAGGTTCAATTCCCAGCATCCACATGGCAGCTTAAAACTGTAACTCCAGTTTCAGAGGATCAGATGCTCTCTTTTGCAAAGAAGATCCCGCAGGCATATGGGACACATAAGCTCACAGGACCCACCCCCAAAAAGATAATTTAAAAAATAAAAAAAAAATGTATTGATTAGTTAGAAAATATTTGGTAATATATTTTGCTGTAGAATCAGCTTTAACTTAGCTTAGCATAAATATTTGTTTTATATCTGTGGAAACAATTGTATACTTTCCTTTGTGGTTTTTTAAATAGTCTCACTATGTAGAATAGGCTGGCCTGGAACTCCCTGTGTAGCCCAGGCTTACCTTGACTTAATCCCCCTGCCTCTCCTGCTTCCTATAACAAGAGTAGTCTATCATATCTGGCTAATATTTTATGTTAGAATTATTTTAAATTAACATCTCAGATACAAGTAAAACAGAACTAAAAACTCTTCTTGAAGCATTCTTTTTAGTTAACTTGTTTTAATTGGTTTTTTGAACTAGTTGCTTTTATTTGCATTTTTAAGGTAAGGTTTTGCTATGTAGCTCAGGCTGGCCTTGAACTGGAACTGCCTTAACTTTGCCAGTGCTTTGATCCTAGACTTGCACCATTATATCTGGTATTTTTTGTTCTTTTCCTTAATGATGGTGATTGTGGTGCACAGACATACATGTAGGGTAAACAACCATATATATAAAATAAAAATTAACTTAAAAATTAAAATAATTTATTATGACAGAATGGGGGCATGCTTGTCATGGTGTTTGTGTGGAGGTCAGAGGACAACTTTGTGCAATTGGCTCTCTTTCAGTCTTTACATGGGTTCTAGAAATTGAAATCAGAGTGCCAGGCTTGCTTGGCAAGTGGCTTTACCTGCTGAACCATCTGGCTGGTCCTAAAGCAGGTTTCTATTGACATATATTGATTGTTCATGGTAATTGATCCACTCTTCTGATCCACAGAAAATGATCTGACATTTTTATATATATGTGTGTGTGTGTGTGTGTGTGTGTGTGTATAATATTTTCATCATAATTAATCCTCATTAAACTCTCTTGTTCCTCCTGGCATTCCTGCTGATTGCCTTTCTCTCCTCAACTAGTTCCTATTCCACTGTAATTTTTTTTCCTTTTTTTTTTGTTTTCATCCAATGAGTTTAATTAGGGTTGTTTATAGAAACCTAGGCAACATACAGCAGTTATACCGCCAAAGAAAATGTTTCTCCCTCTCCCAGCAGCCATTTAACTGTCTATAGATCCTCAGGGAGGGGTAAGGCCCTGTGAGCCCTTCTCTGACTGTGACAGGACACTGATAGGCCCTGTTTTGTATGGGTCTTGTGCAGTGATCACATCTGCTGTGAGTTCAAGAGTACAGTGGCTGTGTCATGCCCTGAAGACATTTCTACAACACTGGGCATCTTCTCCTGGTTCTTAAATTCTCTTCTTTGCTTCTTGGGTGATGTTCTCTGAGACTTGGAAGGGGTGATATAGATGTCTCATTTAGGCCTGAGCATTCAATAGCTGCTGTTCTCAGCACTTGAACCAGTTGTGCATCTCTTCAGTAACCGTTATCCACTGCAAAAAGCAGCTTTTTAGACCAAAAAGTTTTTTGACAGCAGCACTAATTTATGGGTGTAAACATTAATATTTGGAGGGGAATTGCATGGGTACAATGTTCATTTAGCAAACTAGCAGTAGTGGCTTCCCTATTAGAGCCTACAGCCTCTCTAGCCATGGATTTTGGCCATATTTATAGTACCAGACGTGAATTTCCTTCTGTTAATTATGCCTCAAATATGATCAGAAAGCAGTGGCTTGCCTCCATAGCAGATTTGACACTATTGCACTAGTAGACACTTCTTGCGTGGCTAGTCAGTAGTGTAGCAGTCAGGGTCCCCAGCTGAGTATTTTATTTTTATATGAATGAGTTTTTCCCTACATGCGTGTGTGTGCCATTGTGTGTGCCTGGTGTCCATGGAGGTCAGAAGAGGGCATCAGAGCCCCATGAATTGGAGTTTACAGATAGTTGTGAGCTGGGGTGTAGGTGTGGGCAACAAACTGAGGTCCTTTGCAAGAGCAGCAAGTACTCCTAACCACTGAGCCAGCTCTCCAGTCTAATAATGGCCATTCATGTTTCATCCTCAGTGAATTATTTTGAAGCAAGTCTTAGACACCATATTTGATGCTGAATGTTTTTTTATTTTTTTACAGTCTGTTGTAAGATACCATTAACTTTTCATCTGCCTTCCCTTATCTATTGGTTCATAACCAGTTTAAAAAAATTTGATAGGCTTTTGTGTAACCCAAGTTGATTTCATACTCACTGTATAGGCTGATGGAACTAACTTTTTTGCGTCTACTTCCAAAGTGCTGGGGTTACATGCTTATATACCCTGTGTGACTGGTGAATAAACGTAAATACATGATGCCAGGTGTGGGAGTATAGACTTGTAAGTCCAGCACTCCAGAGATGGAGACAGAAAGAATGTAAGTTCTAGGTTAGCCTAGTCTACACAGCAGGACTTTGCCTCAAAAGACCAGAGAAGGAAAAAAATGGAAGTGGGAAATATTACTTGAGTATGGAGAAGGCAAGTCTTTGCTTTTGTTTTCTGTGATCGACCTTCCTTCCTTTTTTTTTCCCCCTTTTGGAGACAGAGTTTCACTATGTAGCCTTGACTGTCGTGGAACTTACTATGTAGACCGTACTGGCCTTAAAGTCGTAGAGATTTGCCCGCCTCTGCTTCATGAATGTAGGGATTAGAGGCAGGCTGTGTACCAACATGTCTGGCTAGTGGTATTTCTTAAAAGCTGGCCTATACTGTGCTAGATAGAACCCTTTGATTTTAACACCATTTTTGCAGGTGCAGAATAGGATTAAAGAGTTAAGGAGTTCATTCATGGTGAGCTAAAAAATGGTAGAGAAACAAGGCTGAAGAGATTCTTAATTCCTGGGAATCTTGAAGAGTGCTAGGACTAGGATTGGAATTCACGTTTCTGTGCTTTTTGTTCCTCTTTACTGATTACATATCTTTATTTATTTTTTTGTTTAGACCAGGCTGGCCTCAACTCAGAAAGATCAGCCTGCCTCTGCCTCCCAAGTGCTGGGATTAAAGGCATGCACCATTATGCCTGGCTCATACCTGTTTTTATGTTACATAAATAGGAATAATTCTGGCTTTTCTTTCCAGAATATTGCCGTAACCTGTATAGGATTACTCTTCTGTTTTGTGACCTGAAATATAAGAATGCCTTGTTGCCTTCTCTTTAGTAGTTAGAATCCTATTTGAATCCTATTTGTCTTTTTTCTTGATTTATATATATATTTTATATATATATATATAATATATATATATATTTAGTGATATTCATTTAGTAGGCTTCTGAACTGAATGTTTCCATTGGCTTAATTTTCTTCCATGAGTTGCTAGGCTGGTTATTCTTCACCATTAAGCAAGATTTGCGCATAAGGGATGGGAAGCAAAAGGGTTCCAGGTGATTCTGATGGCAGGCCCTAAGTTTGGCAAGTATGTGGACCAGCTTAGTTGACAGCATTGGAGACTAACAAATGTTTTAGAGTAACTGGAGGTACTTCACCTTTTCATACCTTTTCCAGAGATTTGAAGTTGACAAGGATAAGGAACAAACAGGGTAAAGCCAACTGAGAAAGAAAGAAAGAAAGAAAGTCCCTGAGAAAAGGAGATTTGGCAACTTTCTCTTTTTAAGGTAGGGTCTTGATAGAAAGATTATATAGGAGGGTTTGGAGGGAGGAAAGGGAAGGAAGAATTGTAATTAAATTTTAACCTAAAAAAAAGTAAAGGAAAGAAGAAGACAGTGTCTCACTGTGTAGCCCTGGCTGGCCTGGAATTCATGTATACCAGACTGGCTTCAAATTCAGAAGTCCAACTGCCACTGCCTCCCAAATGCTGGGACTAAATGCATGTGCTACCATGTCTTGAGAGTTGTTGCAAAATTTTGAAAATAGTACCCTATTCTGATAAGAGGACATTGATCTTGATATAGCACTACTTCATAAGCAGGCATGGGGTGGTGTGGTGAAGGTGACTGGGAGAAATTTCATCGCACACAAAAAAAGGGAAGTAACTTGTTTTTATATCAGATAAAAAATGAGAGGAACATGAATGTTTGTGCTGCCTTGTATTGAAATGTGGCTTTCTGTGTATGATTAACTACACAAATATCAATCTCATGTTTTTAATTATTCAGATTTTCACTGAGTACTAGGTAAGCTGACAGTTTAGCTTGTTTAAATGGGCTTGTCTGATCACAATAAAATGCTTCTTCAGTTGTAGGTAGACTTTAAAAACTAGGTAAATCTTTGATTAAAATTACTGAAAAAAACCCTTTAAAGTGTTCATTTTCATGTGTCTTTAGTAATACTTATACATACCTTATGAAAAAGTTTTATTAATATTTTGCCAGTGTTCAGTGGTCACTGTACAAAAATCTTACTATTTACCTATTGGAAACTTCATAATTATCTTTAGTTATACTGTATTTTCACAGTGCTTAATTTATATTATCTAGGTACAGATTCTTTTCTGGAAAAGACTACATAAGGATAAAATAAAATAATAAAACTTCCCAACAGTTTTTGAGAGGGATTAGAATTTTGGTATGGCTTTAAAAGAAACAAGTAGGAGTTAAGTGGTAAAGTTAATTTTTTGTGAGACTTGTACAAATCACATTTTATTTGTATACATATTTACTAATCACATTGAAGATTCTGCTTAAAAGACATAGAGTTAGCAATCTACATATATCTAGTGAAAACAGTTTCAGAATGATTTATGGCTTATGATTACAAATGTACAGTCTTACTAAAAGCTAACATCCTTCTGGCCCACTTCTTAAGCCAGCTTCTGCCTAATCTTTTGCAGTACACCCAGATCAGGGATTAGCATGTTCTGTTAGCGAAAGCCAATGGTATCAACAGAGGAAGAACAAGAAAAAACAAACAAAAAAAAAATAGAGTTTTCCATATCAAGTGAGAAGAGTTAAGGAAGGAGTTATTTTTAAGAAGGTAGACTAGGGTTTAAGAGGCGGCTTAGCAGTTTAGAGCACTGGCTATTCTTGCCAAGAATCTGTGTTCATTTCCCTGCACCTGTGTGGCCTGTATAGCTCCAGTTTCAGGGAATCCAGTGCTGCCTTCTGGCCTCCATGGGCACTGTATGCACAGGGTGCATATATATAAATGTACTCGAAACACCCATACACATAAAGTAAAAAAAAATTTTTAAAGTAGACTACATGGGTGACAGTGAAACCTGAATGAATGAATCCTCTTGATGAGCCGTTTCTCCAACCCCTCATCATTTTCTCTTCCTCTTCCTCTCTGTCTCTGTCTCTATCTCTGTCTATCTCTCCATCCTGGAACTCTCTGTAGACTAGACTGGCCTCAAATTCACAAATGCCTCTGCCTCCCTAGTGCTGGGATTAAAGGCATGTGGCACTACTGCCTGTCTTCTTTTCTCTTTTGTGTATTTTTTTGGATTTACACCAAGTTAAGAGATTGACAACTTTAAAGTTTTAAATGATTATTCTGTTTATTGTGTGTGTTTATATGTGTGCATGCTACATGTGTATAGGTGCCAGCAGAAGCCAGAGAGAGCATTGAATCCTTTAGAGCTGGAGTTACAGGTTGTTGTGAGCTACTTTGTGGGTGCTGGAAGTTGAACCAGGGTCCTCTGCAAGAACAGCCAGTGCTCTTAACCACTGAGCCATCTTTCCAGCCCCTCATTTTAAACAAGTTTTGTAACTTTTTAAAAAAATGATAAGTCATTTAACATGGTTTTTTAGGTCAACAAACATGGTTTAAATAAAATGAAGAGTTCAAGTAGTACATTCTTTCTTTGGAATGCCAGAGGATCAAACATAGAGTCTTAGATGCCTCAAACTCCTGCCACCATGCCTGAGCATTGTACCTTTTTATTGCTTGGAAATGTTAAGTCTTAAATTTTCGGCCATACCACTTTTATGCTCTGTTATTTCATGCTATTCAATCTTCACAATAACCCTACTATGTGACTCTTACTTTAAGTTTGCAGGATGACTAAATAGCTGTGTGAATTGCTATGACAAATTTATTTTTGTTTGTAATTTTTGTAATGGAATTTGTTTGTAATTAAATTTGTAAATAAATATCGGTTGGTCCTCAGCAGTGTGGTTCTTTTGTGCATTTCTGATTAGTTGCTGCAGTTTACCACAGTGCCTGTTCAGCCCATAGGCACTCCTTTTCTTTCCTCACCTATAAAACAGTGGAAATTTAGGCTGCTTGGTAGTAATAGCCCCCAACACCTTTCCTTTGTGTGGTAAGACTGCTTGAAAAACTTTAGAAAAGTACCTGAAGTATTCTTTCAAAGTACTAAGCACTTGAACAAAACTGCTGAAGGATTTGTTAAAAAGCTATAGTTCCAACTCTTGAAGGAAGCTGAGGCTGGAGGATCACTGAGTTCTTCAGGTTTGAGAATGGCCACAAAATTAGTTTTCAAGACAAAATAGATGTTATTTCTTAAGAAAGAGAAATGGGGGCGGGGCCACTGGAGAGATTGGTGAGAGCATTGACTGCCATAGGTCCTGAGTTCAATTCCCGGTAACCACATGGTGACTCATAACCATCTATAATGAGATCAGATGTCCTCTTCTGGCATGCAGGTGTACATGCGTTAGAGTACTCATATAAATAATAAATCTTTAAAAAAGAGAGAGAGATGGGCATTATAGGCATAAATCTATAGATAATTCTACATGTGACTCCAGTTCTCTAGATAGATTTAGACCATACTATAACTGGAATTACAGCTCCTTAGAAGCACTTGTCTTGCACCTCCCACATACAGCCCCATCCCCCACCCTCAGACTTAGAGATGTGACCTCCTTTGGATTTCTTCTTTATAAATGAGGAGGACATACTTGATTAGGGCTTAATTAGGAATTAATTCCCACCCTTTTGGGAATATGGGAATTTGGATAGAGAAGGAAGACAAGTAGACGGAAGTGGAATTAGACTGCATCACCCAAGGAATATCAAGGATTGCTGGCAGCTACTAAAAGCTAGAAGGAAGCAAAAAGGAGAGTCTTTGAGACTACATGCCCTGCAGGTCCCTTGATCTCTCATTTCAGCCTCTGTAATTGCAAAGGAATGTTTCTAGCCACTCAGTTTGTGGAGGCATATAACAGCTCTTCTACAGTGTTCCTAAAGATCTTATTTGATACATACTGAATAGATACTCTACATTTAACCAGTTTTAAATCTCTCAAAGTCCATTCTTTGGAATAAAATTTTGACAAAGTTTATTCAATTGATATTTCATACATTTTAAGTGTTTTATGGGGATATTTCAGTGCCTTTGGAATTTATAGGTTTCACATTTACAAATATAAGATATTAGAGTAAAATTTCCTTTTCCATAATAATGTGACTGATTTTATTTATTTAACCCTACACTTCAGAGTCTAAATTGCAGTTAAACTGAAGTTAATTCTCAGAGTTTGACTCCAAAGAGTGTATTTCCTTGTGAACCAACAGTGAATACAAAATGATACCTCAGCAGTAGGTGCTAGCCAGAAGGCCAAGTGTGAAAGAAAGTATTTATTTGGCATTTGCCTGTTGAGGTGGTAGTTAATATTTTGGTGGACTAAGCAAAAACCTAAGGACAGCTTAAATACTATATCTGGGTTTATGCTCATTTTCTGCAACAAGAAACTTTAAGAAACAGTGCATCTTGTTAATATCCAAGTTTCTAAATTTACATGTATATATATTTGTTTCTGAATGACAGTGTTTTGCTCTGTAGTTCAAGCTGGTCACACTTGTGTTCCTCCTGTACCATGCCAGTTTAAAAGTAGGTATTTTATGTAGATAGTAAAATATTTAAAAAAACTTTGTGGTGTACAAATTCACTTTTCAGGAACTTCAGGTTTTATTGGAACAATAGAGACTTAGCAATAGGAACTTAGCAAGCTTTTCCTTTTCTTTTCTTTTCTTTTCTTTTCTTTTCTTTTCTTTTCTTTCTTTTCTTTTCTTTTCTTTTCTTTTCTTTTCTTTTCTTTTTTTTACTGAGCTTAGTGATGCAAGTCTTTAATCCCAGCAGTCAGGTGGCAAAGGCAGGCAGATCTTTGGAAGTTCAAGGCCAACCAGGGTCTATATAAAGGCTCCCCCTTCTCACCAAAAATTTAAAAACAATTTGTTTTCCAAATTCACTAGAATCTATTTTAAATTAGTAATAACAAATTTGGTATAGCTGTTTTTCATTTGTGTGTGTTTGAGACTGGTACTTTTAAAATTGTAGTAGTATCTTTAAAGTTCAAAACCGGAAACTGAAGCATGCAGTGAAAAGTCTGTTTCTATCCCCTGTGGCCTGTCTCTCTCCCTGGCCCCCCAACCAGCCAGAGCTACATAGTGAGATCCTGTGTCATCCCCCCCCCCCAAAAAAAAAAAAAAAACCATGAAAGAAATACGACTCCTGGGCCTGGTCCCTCCAGTTCTTTGGTAGGGGATGGATTTTCTGAAAGCTGGTTTCCTCCATGCTTCTGTAGGAAGCCTGAAACATGGTTGTTGAAGTGTGATCACTCAGGTTACTCTTTTGAGCCATAAAAGTTTCAGGAAAGCCAGGTGGTGGTGGTGGTGATGCTTACCTTTAATCACAATACTTGGGAGACAGAGGCAGGCAGATCTCTGAGTCTAGCCTGGTCTACAGAGTGAGTTCCAAAACAACTAAGGCTACACTGAGAAACCCTGCCTCAAAAAAAGAAAAACAACAAAGAGTTTTAAGAATGTAAGATTAGCATTGTGCAGTCCCTTTAAAGCACTGTGACCAGCCAATCTTGGCACTAAAGGTGACCAAGAAGTTCAAGGGTTATAAAGCAAGACTCTGTCTTCATAAAACAAATCAACAAATTATTCAGATTAAGAAGACTTCCCCCTGTGTTTACTTAACAGTTACTTAATTAGAATAATGGCATTTATTCAATTAGTGAAGTGTAGAAGTTTTTCTTACATGGTTTTGCTTATTATTTAATATATTCTAGTAAATTGGGGGCCTTCTTTAGATAAGCTTGTTTTTTCCTTCTCTGACTTGAACATTATTATTTAATTCCCATATGCCTGATATCTAGAAACTACAGGAGAAGCTCATAATAAAAATATACAAGGATTAACAATAAATGTACCCAGTTAAGGAAGAATCAGCAGGAAGAGTAAGTGTTGGTAGAAACTAACAACACAGAGGTTAGTCCTGTATTGTAAGACCCAGGTTGACAAGGAAGTAGCTACTCAGTGACTCATAGATACTAATCCAAAATGGTTTCTGTCAACTAAAGGCATATTGGTTTATAAGGGAGTTTTTAAACAAGTAAAAACGTTGTTTACTTTGGGGTCATTGATTTAGAAGATGATTTGGTTGGATTGAGTTTTAATTTATTCATTGAGCCAAGTATTCTGTGAGCATCTGTACACAGGGATAAGTGATGTGAATGAGGGGGCAGTGGAAACTGTCCAAATATAGTACATACCTAGAATGTAATAAGAGAAATAGGGGCATAACAGATGTTCTAAAACAGGGCATTCTCTGTGTGTCTATTATGGGTTAGAAAAGCAAATATAGAAGACTTTCTGAGAAAAGAAATTATAATTTGATAGTTAAAAGAGCAGGAGTTGAGTAAGCATTTAGGGAGAGGAGGAGGAGGGAAAAGGTAGTTAAAATTCTTCTAGATAGGCTTTTATACTAAAACACGCATTTTATACACACACACACACCTTTTTTTTTTTTTTTTTTTTTTTTGAGACAAGGCTTTGGTATGTAACAGCCCTTGAACTTGATTTGTAGACCAGGCTGGCCTTGAACTCATAGAGATCCATCTGCCTCTGCCTCCTGAGTGCTGGGATTAAAGGCTAAACATAATGTTTGCATGTGTTGTGTTAATCAGCAGTTCATTCACTTTTCTTCAGCTATTTGAGCTATAATTTATATGATGTACAATCTATTTAAAATATCCAGTTAAATTAAATTAAGGGTATCTGCCACCACTGCCCAGCGAGACTATATTTTTAATACATAAATAAATAAAAATTACACCTTGATTTTCAAATATATTTTCTTTTCACTACTACTATTGTACTTAAACATTCTTGAAAAAAACTAAACTTTGTAGGATTTTAAAAAATTATTTATTTGAGATAGCTTTTTCACTGTGTAGCTCCAGCTGACCTGAAACTCACTGTATAGATCAGGTTGGCCTTGAATTCATATCTGTCTGCCTCTGCTTCCTAAGTGCTTGGATTAAAGGCATGTACTACCACTCACAACTTTTGTTTTTATTTTATGTGTTTGGCTGTTTTGCCTGCAAGCATGTCTGTGTACCATTTGAGTGCTTATTGCCCAAGGAGGTCAGAAGAGAGGGTATTGGATTTCCTGGAACTGCAGTTACAGATGTTTTTGAGCCACCTTCTGGATACTAGGAATCAAACCTGGGTCCTTTAGAAGAGTAACCACTGCTCTTAAGCTTTGACCCATTCCTCCAGCCCCTATAGAAATTTTTGGCTTTTTTCAAAAATTGGAGAATTTGAGAGATGGGAAAATTTGTGGGGGTGTGAGTGCTGGATAAATGAATGCATTTTAAAATGCTATGGGAAGAGAAGACAGTTACACTGAATATTACCATAAATTCACAGCTGTACAAGCATCTATGGTAGACCTTTATCTTCCTTTTTTCTAAGATCAAATAGAAGTAATTATTTTCCTTTTCATTGAGATATAATTAAAATGTACAATCAGAATTACCCCCATGTACCCTCATCCCATGTGCCCCCATGACCCTTACCCTAAACAAGATGTACATCATTTCCGGCCTCTTAGAAAGTTGGCTAGTGTCCTTTTCCAATCCATTCTCTGCTCTTAAAATGATTGACTCTTGTCAATAAAAGTTAGTTTAGCCTGCATTTGTTTTTTTCTATAATATAAATGAGACAACATGTAATTTTTGGTGTGTGTAAGGCTTCTTTATTTAAACATAATGGTTTTGTTTTGGTTTAGTTTGGTTTGTTTTTGAGATAGGGTTTCTCTGTGTATCCCTGGTTGTTTCATGTAGACCATGTTGGCCTTGAACTCAGTGATCCACCTGCCTCTGCCTCCTGAGTGCTGGGATTAAAAGCTAAACATAATGTTTACATGTGTTGTGTTAGTAGTTCATTCACTTTTCTTTAGCTACTTGAACTATAATTTAAATGTCATATAATCTATTTAAAATATCCAGTTCAGTGATTCAATTGCGAAGCTATTGCCACAGACACATTTTTGGATAGTTATCTCTCAACCTGTTATTACTTCATCCTATACCCCTAACAAGCTATAAATTACTAATTTTACTTTGTGTAGATTAACCTGTTCGGGAAATTTGTTTTGTGAAAAGTTTCATTCTGTAGAGTTTACATGTCTTCAATTCACTATATAACTCAGATTGGTCTCAAATTCATGTTAGTTCTTCATATGTCACTTTCGAGGTGCTGGGATTACAAACAAGAACCACCCCCCCCAACCTCATTTCCTTTTTAAATATTTTATTTTTCCATTTTTTGAGACAGGGTTTTTCTATATCACCCTGGCTGTCCTGGTATTTGCTCTGTAGACAGACTGGACTCGAACTCACAGAGATCCACCTGCCTCTGCTTCCCAAGTACTGGGATTAAAGATGTGTGCCACCACCACCTGGCTTCTTTTTTATTTTTGAGTAATGTTCCATTGTATAGTTATGTGAGCTTACTCCGTTGCTTGTAAATCAGTGGGTTGTTTGATGCTGCTGTAAATAAGACTGCTTTAAATATTTCTGTACAAGTCTTTTTTGCGGACTTTATTTTTAAACTTAATCTTGGGTAAATCTAGAAGTAAAATTGCTGGATCAGAGATAATAATGTAAAGTTTAATTTTATATGGAACTGCCAAACTGTTCTCTGCATAGTTTATGTTACTACCTTACATTCTCATTTGGCACTCTTTTTCTAATTGAACATATTAATCGTTGTGAAAAGCTTTTCTAAGTTAAACTTTTATTTTAAATTTCTCATGACCAATAATGTTAAACACATTTTCATTCACTTTTTGGACTTTTTTTCATGGAGGTTTCCCACCCCCAGTTTGTTTTTTTTTTTTAAACTGGTTGGTTAATCTTGGTCCTTATATAAACTGGAATCTTAAATGTTGCACTGTTGTTACTTTGCAAGATATGTCTATAAATAATATGTACCGCATATAAATTTCACAATTATCTTTGTCACCAAAGTAGTTCACTAGAATTTTAGTAGACTGTTGGGTCTTTGTATTAATTTGTGAGGGATAGGTAGCTTTAATACTGAGTTTTCCAACATGGTATGGTATAAGGAATGGTTGCCTTTAAAAAGCCACTTTCTACTTACCTATCTGTCTGTCTGTCTATATATTTCTATTTATTATTACAGGGTCTCACTAGGTAACCCTGGCTGGTCTGGAATTTAGCCACTAGGCTGAGCTCAAAACTCCTAGATCCACCTGTCTCTCTCCTTAGTGCTGGGCTTAAAGACATGAAATGAACTACCAAATGGCCAGCTAAAAATCATTAAGTTCTTAACATAATGGATTGTAATTTTAGATACTATAGAGGCCATTTGTACTAAATCAAATTCCCCTATAAATATAGTTTGCATTTAGCATTTTCTTCTCTCTCTCTCTTTCTTTCCTTTTTTATTTTTTTTTTTTATTTTTTTTTTTGTTGTTTTTTTGAGACAGGATTTCCCTGTGGTAACTGGCTGTCCAGGAACTCATTTTGTAGATCAGGCTGGTCTCGAACTCACAGAGATCTGCCTACTTCTGCTTCCCAAGTGCTGGGATTAAAGTCTTGCGCTACCACAGCCTGGGTGCATTTAGCATTTTCATAGGATCTATTTCATTTTGTTTTGATGATAGAGATTGAGTTTAGGGCTTGACATATTCACACTCTAACTTAGCTATACTCCAGCCTCAATTTTTGTTTATGGATTGCTAATTGTATGATTGTATATCTGTATCACATATTCAGCATTTTGATGGGAGGAACTTCTATCTGCCTTGTTTAGCATTGTTGTTTTACTTGAAAATAAGTCTGGCATGTAGTGAATGTTCAGTACGCGTTGTTCCATAGATAGTTTGTGAATGGTTAGAAATCAGTGTCTCAGTTCTTCTTAAGCAGAAATTCAGATGACCTTAATTAAACTATAAGCTTCATTGAAGACTTACCTATGCTGCTTATCATTAAGTCTTAGTTGATGATTGGTGGGGCTCATATTTAAATCCAGGGTAGTTCTGACTTATCTGACCTCAGTGCATGGGTTCCTAAACATTAACTTTTGACTTCGTACCAGAAGTAGGAGCAATTAAAAGAAAACATTTATAACTGTAATAAAATAACCTCATAGACAAAAAGTTCTGACATACTCTGTAAAACAGTGCTTCTCAACATTCCTAATGTTGCAACCCTTTAAAACAGCTACTCATATAGTGACCCCCAACCATAAAATTATTTTCATTGCTATTTTATAACTATAATATTGCTACTGTTACAAATTATAATGTAAATGTAAATCTGATTCACAGATGATCTTAAGCATCCCTTGCCCCCAAAGAGATCGTTACCCACAGCTTAAGAACCACTGCTCTAGAACCAGAATTATGGATGGTTGTGAGCCACCATATAAGAGCTGGGAACCAAACCTGGATCCTCTCTGAGAACAGCAGGAACTCTTAACTACTGAGCTATCTCTTTAGTTCCCATTCTGTTTAGAACTAAGGTACCGAAGACTTTTAAGAATAGAGTATTGAAAAACCTGACTAGAAATCTATAACAGGTTTTTAGCAGTAGTTTATCTTGGTAGTAGTTTATCTGTGCTCATATTGGAAGTACTGTGGAACCAACCTTGATGCCATAGAACTAGTATCAGCACTCAGTAGACTAAGGGAGGGTTGAGATTTCAAGGCTAGCCTGAGCTACATGTGACGTCTTGGCTTAAAAATAGACCAAACAACAACAACAACAAAAAAAAGTACTGTGAATTACTGGGGAAAGAAAATTCTGGGTTGAAAGACAAAGCTTTGCAGCTGATAGCACATCATTCAGTAATTTGGTTTGTTTTAGAGGCTATTATGACAGTCTCCTTATGAAAGATATAAATTAGGTGATTCTGTTTTCTGATAATGACTTACATAAAAACAAACAGATTGGAACCAAGTTCAGAAGC
This sequence comes from Cricetomys ansorgei, assembly GCA_026225945.1. Lineage (NCBI taxonomy): Eukaryota > Metazoa > Chordata > Mammalia > Rodentia > Nesomyidae > Cricetomys > Cricetomys ansorgei. The sequence continues at coordinate 327,014 of JAMJFZ010003295.1, forward strand.
CCTGCAGTTGCTCTAAAGCAAGTGGCATAGACAAAATCACCACAGTTTGCAGAGAGGACATATTTCCTAGGAGTATATAATATGCAGGAAAGTTACAGTTTTATCTTTCTCAATATCGGTTTCATTCCTTAATTAATAATTCAATACTTTAAAAAAGGTTTTCATTTTTCAAGATATTTTGGGGACTAAAAAGCTTATAAAGTCAGTTGTTTTTGTTGAGCTGTTGTGGTTGTACACTGGAATTAGCAGATGCTTTGATAGCTTCTACTTTGCTATCAGTGATATCTCTGAAGGAAGATAGATCTGAGATAGCATCTTCAGAAATATAAGCCAGTACTTAATGACAGATCTGATCTCATATAACAACAGTTGCCTAAAAGAGTCAGTTATAGTTAAGACATTTACTTTTCAGTGTAAAGGGCAGACAGGTATCTGTGAACTGATGTAGTGTGGCTTTTTTTTCTTCTTGTGTATTCTTAAAATGATCATCTTGTTTAGGCCTATTCTAAGGAGATTGCTATAGTAGTTAATTTATTATTGATTATGAAATGGTACTATAGGCTGAGAAGGTAAGCAGTTATAGGGAGATATCTTATAAACAGTAAATGCAACTCTGTGCCTTCCCAGGTTGCAGCATATGCTGCTCCACAGATGTCAAGATAGAGTCACGGTCCTCAATTTATGTCTTTCCCTGTGAAAATTTGAAACTTCTGGTTAAATTCCACATAGAAAGAGTTCCTCTGACCAATAAGAAATCTGAGATGAGAACTGCCCACATGAACTATAGCTTTGACTCTGTAAGTTCAGCAGTCTGTAGCTAGTTTGTGTTCCTTTATAATCAACCATAACAGAGTTCACATAGCTGATTTAGGTGTGAACTCTATTTGTGTGTGTGTGTATGTGTGTGGTTGGGAGAGAGGGTTGGCACATGGGTCCTACTGTTATGGCAGTGTGAGTAAAACATTGCTGTACATGCAGAAATTTTAGAGGTACTTGGTTAGTGTGCCACCAGTAACTGTAATGTAGCCTTTGTTACTCTTAGATTTTAAATGTGTCCAAAGGATGGGTACTATGACGCATAACTTGTCATCCAACATGTTACCCTAGAACCAGGAAGACTGAGGCAGGAGGATCACAAGTCAGAAACTAGTCTAGGCTACATGGAGAGACACTGTCTCAAAAACAAGAATGTTTACCATGGTGGTGCACACCTTTAATTCCAGCACTCAGGAGGCAGAGGCAGGCAGAGCTCTGTGAGTTGGAGGCTAGCATGGTCTACAGAGTGAGTTCCAGGACAGCCAGAGTTACAACAGAAAAGCCCTGTCTTGAAAAACAAACAAACAAACAAAAAAGAATGTTCAAAGAATCAAGGTAACATTAAATTGAGGAAAGGTTTGAGCAAGGTACAAAGGCAGTAATCCTTGTAAATAAAGGAAAATCACCACTAAAGACCAAAAGAAATTACCATAAAATCATAATTGATAAGCTATAGTGAAGATACTCTAACAGTAATAGTATTAAGAATCACAAATGGAAAGATTTTCTTACTGCATAACTGTTTTGAACTAGGCAAATATGGAATTTCAAATGAGAATTTATAAAACGAGGTTGTTTTAGATGGGCATAGTGGAGTACACCTTTAATCCCAGCACTCTGGATGCAGAGACAGATGGATTTCTGTTAGTTCGAGGCCAGCCTAGTCAATATAGAGTTCCTGGACAGCCAGGGCTATATAGAGAGACTCTATCACAAAAATGGAGGGGTTGTGGGAGGGGAGAGATTGTTTTGATCAAAACTATGTCTTTTGTTTGTTTTGAGACAGGGTCTCTGTTATGTAGCTCTAGCCTCAAACTCAGGAGATCTGCCTTCTTCTGCCTCCCATGTGCTAGGATTAATGGTGAGGGCCACCATTCTTAGCCCTTTTTTTTTTGGGTGGGGTCATTATTTTTAAATTTATTACTATTGGATTGGGTAGTATAAGATGACAGAAGGCCCACTTCAGATTAACATTCTGGATATAAACCTGGAAGAGTAAGCAGAAAAGCAAGGGTGAAGGTAAAGGGATGGATGGATAGCCAACTAGAAAGACCAGCAGTTAATTTACAAGGGATACTGTGATCAGCTTATAAGAATATCCTCAAAGCTTGTAAGGAAAAAATTTTGAAGGAAAGATTTAAGTCCTTGTGATTCTTTTTAAAAGATTTATTATTTTATTTTATATGTGAGTGTTTGGCCTGTGTTTTATTGCTATTTTGTTACTGTTTTATTGCTTTGAAGAGACACCAGGCCAGGGCAACTCTTATAAAAGAAAGCATTTAACTAGGGAAATGCTTACAGTTTTATTAGAGGGTTAATCAGTGATCATCATGCAGGAAACAGTTAGACATGGTGCTGGAGCAGTAGTTGAGGGCTTTACATCCTGATTCACAAACAGCAGGCATAGATACACACACACACACACACACACACACACACACACACTCATATTGGGCCTAGCACTCAAAGCTCACTCCTATTGTTACCTCCACCAAGAAGGCCACACTTACTTTAAGACCATACTTCCTAATCTCTCCCAAGTAGTTCCACTAACTGGTGACTAAGCATTCAAATATATGAGTCTGTGGGGCCATTCTTATTCAAACACTATAGCCTTCATGTGTATTTGTTATTCATGTGCATGCCTAGGGCCCATGGGATCAAAAGGACATTGGAACCTCTGGAACTGGAGTTACAGATGATTATGAGCTGCCATGTGGGTGCTGGGAATTGGATGTAGGTCTTCTGTAAGAGCAGCAAGTGCTCTTAACCACTGACCCATCTCTCTCTAGCCTGTGATTTTTTTTTTTTTAACTTCTATTTTGGAGACTTAATCTTGCTGTGTAGACTAGGCTGCCTTCAAAATAGTGTTCGTCTTGCCTCCTTAATGTTGGGATTATAGGTGTGCTACACTGTACACAGCTGTAGATGGAAATATATCTCAAGAGGGTTCAATAAAGAACAGGGACAATTCTCCAAGATGCAAGACTGAATGACTTAGGTAAAAGGTCCTGCCTCTGATGGACTGACCCAGAGCATGTAATTTATTGAGGAAAAACACCACCCACTGATACAAAGACCTTAACTGTTAATGAATAGAACTTCCACAGCATAGCAACCTCCAACTTTAGCTGGCCAACTTGATGCAAGCAAAATCAAGACCCCAGGCAAGGTATTCCCTGTCCAGTGCTTAGGCTACAGGGAGGAAACTATAGGCCATTCGTCCTTTTGCAATAATGCAATCAAATGCCTTTAACACGAAGTCCAAGTGGGTAAGGTAAATTTGAACATGATTTTGCTCCATCTAAAGGTACTGAGTAGACAATTACCAGTACTTCAAACTAGCATTTTTTTTTTTTCTGCATTCACTAAAACTGCAGTCCATCCACACCCAGAAAGCTGGTTCTAACAGCTACGGAAGGTGACCTCCCGCTGCCAGATATAACAGCTCTTTAAAGTTCATCTTACTACACAGAAGTGCATGTAGCTTTACAATATTTGAGAACAGGTTTAAATATTTCACTACACACAGCTAACTGGTATGTTTTGCTTTTTTTAAAAATGTGTTTATTTATTTTGACATACTGGGAATTGAGCCTATGTCCTGGTACATACTAAGCAAATGACATACTACTAAGCCATATCCCAGCCCAACTTTTGAGTTTTAGACAATGATTACTTGTACTTGAAGGATGAAGTTAGCATTCAAATGTCTCTTTTCATTATTTGTCCCGTGACTTGCTGAGTATGTAAGTTACTTTGGTCCTAATTCTTATTTTGTAAAATTAACTGTTAAGTGTACTCAGTGATAAATAGATTGTCGTGACATTTCTGTAGTTAACAATGACTAAAACATCCTTTGGGATTAAAGGAGGGGAAAGGAAAGCAATGGCTAGCACAATGGAGCCACTAGAAAGGATCCTTGTGATTGCTGGTGGGTGCTTTATAAACTTCCAGCTTTTCTTGCTATGGAAAAGAAGACATACAGTGCTGCTTAGCTCTGGAAGACTTGTTGAAATAATTACTTTACTAGATGTTTAGATGTGAGTCTTCACTCAAATTGAAAGCGTGGCAGGCAGACTAGGAATATTTGGAGAGGAGTATGTTGAGACAGGGTCTCACTATGTAGCCTTGGCTGGCCTGAAACTCATTATGTAGACCATGCTGGTCTAAAAGTCAGAAATCCACTTGCCTCTGCTCCCAAGTGCTGGGATTAAAAGTCATGCACCGCCGCACTTGGCAAGATCAGGAATATATACTGGGGGTGTGCAGCTCATTTGTTGCAGGACTTTTTAGAAATGTGGTATCTTGGGAGCTGGAGAGTTAGCTCAGCTCTTAAGAGCACTTGTTACTCTTATAGAGGACCCAGGTTGAATTTTCAGCACCCACGTGGCAACTCACAGCCATCTGTATCTTCTGAGCTCTGTGTACACCACACATACGTGGTAAATGTACACATGCAGGAAAGACACTCATGAACATAAAATAATCTTTAAAAAAAATGTTTGGTATCTTTTAGCAATGACCAGCATGCTAAGAAATCTTGTAAAATGTTCGCAGATTACTTACATTTTGTAAAAAGTTTTTATCATATCTGTGCATACTTCATTAAAGATTCTTTGTGGTTCCGGCCTATTTTGTTCCATCTCATCTTTGATCCACACTGCCAGTGTCATTTTTCTAAACATCATACCATTAGCACGTCAGAAATCCTTCATTTAATCCCAATAATCTTAATGATAAAATCCAAGCTTTCAGAAACGCTGTATTTACTGCTTACATTTAACTTAATTTAGCTGCATGTCTCCGTAATCAGCATAGTGGCAGCTAACATTTCTTCAGCGTTTTACATTGGCACTGACCTGGACAGTATGCTTCATAACTGCTTATGATTCTGTAAGTAGATGTGTGCTCTCATTTTTCTACCTTTGTACATTCTATACTCACAGCTCTAATGAATATATCCTTTTTTGCTGTATATTAAATGAATCCTTAAACTTCAAAAAACAAAGGAATTGATATTCTATTAGATCATATGGATAAGAAAATGAATAAACAGCTTTAGAAAGAATTATAAAAGTTCAGTAAACATAAATAATGTTTAATCTTAATTAAGGAATTTGAGACTGTAAGATAAAAATCTTTCCAATTTTGCTGGCTAATTTGAAGCATCAAAGGGTTAATCTTAAAGATGCCCCCACTGGTGTAAGCTGGAAATTTTCAGATGTTTAAAGAAAATGATTGCAGTAGATATCAGATAATAATAGATAAAATCCAGTGTTCATAAAGATACTTTTATTTTTAGAGATTTGTTTATTTTATGTATATGAGTGAATTGTCTGCATGTGTGTATGGTATCACTTATGTGATGCCCAAAGAGGCCAGAAAAAATATTGGATTTCATGAAACTAGAATTACAGATGCTTTGTGAGCTACGATGTGTATGCTGAGAACTGAACTTAGCAAGTACTCTTAACCACTGAGCCATCTCTTCAGCCTCCATTTGACTTTATTTAAGATAGACGTTATTTATGATTATGTGTCTATGTGTGGGCATGTGTTTTTGAGTACAGATATCCATGAAGACAGAAGAGGGCATAAGCTCCCCTGGAGCCAGAGATAAATAGGTGGTTGTGAGCCACCTAACATGGGTGCTAGAAAGTAAACTCTTTTTCTGCAAGAGTGGCACATGCCCTGAGCTATCTTTCCGCACCTCCACTTTCCTCCTTCTAATAACACCTTAAAAGGCAGGGCCTACAGGTGATGTGTCAGGGTGCTTGACTTTTTTTTTTGACTTTTGGTCTTCCTGTCTCATCCTCCGGATTGCTGGATTATAAATCTGTGCCGCCATGCACGACTATCATGTGCTTCTTGATCTTATGAAATAGGCTAAAGCACTGCCCTAAACTGTATTGTAACCTAAAAACATTAACTCAATTTTTAACTTTTAAAAAGTAAACAGCAGGCAGACCATATAAAACTATATCAGTGCTTGAGATCAGAAGTGTTTAGATTTTGTAATATTTACATAGACTTTTAGTGATTGAGTTCTGTGTTCCTAATCTGAAGCTCCTCAAATCCAGCATCTTTTGAGGGCCGTGTTAGAGAAAATGTTTGGTGACTTCAGATTTTGACTTGAGGAAGTGTGTAGGACTTTTGAGTTTTACTGTGAGCGAAGTTGTCAGCATTGGAAGTCTTTCTAGTGGGAGAGTAATGTGATGAGATCTGTCTGAGTTTTAGCAAACTAACTAGTGACATTTTGAAAAATAGGGCAAGAGTCTGGGGATTGGGAATGGGAGCCAGGGTTATTGGCACAGATCCATGGTGAGATTTTCGTTGTATCTCACCAGGTTGTGAGAGGTGAAGTTGCTCCATTCATGTACTAATTGAAAGAGGCTAAGTGTTAAGACTGAGTGTGCTGGTAGGTTGAGGATAGGATTCTTCCCTAGAGAAGAGTAAGGAGAATGAGAAGACTTTAAAGTTTTTGATTTAAGCTATTTAAAGTTCAAAGTTGACATTGCCACAAAGAGGGAGACTTAGAAGAGTTTAAAGGAGGTCAGCTCGAGTATCTTCTATGTAGGTGTTCACTGAGTTTGTTACTAATATTTAAGAAGCAGGAGTATGAGAAAGTTAGTGTGAATGAGGTGTCTCTTCACTGCCAGTCTCACATTGTTGGGTAACCATGCATGTTTTCACTGTCACTCAAGATTATTCCTGATTTATTTGTGGGAAGTTCTAGTTTTGTTGATTTTTTTCCATTTACTCTATGACCTAGAGTTTAGGTATATATAATATCCATTCTGTGTTGGTTATTCCACCCAAATGTTCAAATACAGTTTATTCAATCCTCATAAAAACCTTATGAAATAAGTATATTGTTATCATCATACCTATCTCACATGAGCCATAGAGTAATAAGGAACTTAACCAAGGTCCCACATATAGAAAGAGCTCAGAGTCAAACCCACATTGTTTGGTTTCAGAAATCAGGTCATAAACCACTATGCAATGGTGTATTCCTTTTCTCCCTTCCAAGCACAACTCGAGCCTGACTGTGCTTAACTCCTAAGACCAAATGCATTTTATTTTTCTTGTTCTTCATTCCTCATGATTTCACTGTAGTTAAAAAGACTAGGAAGTCTGGCATGGGCCCAAGCTTATTCCAAGTCAGCTACACACAGAGGTTATGAGTAATAGGCATTTTAGTAGCTTTAAAAATTGTTACTTGAGCTTAATATGGTGGTACATACCGAACTACCAGAGTGTGGCGGGGCTGAAGCAGTTGGGTCGTTGAGTTTGAGGCTAGCCTGGGCTATTGTAGAAAGACACCCCCCCCCCAAAAAAAAAAAACGAACAAGCAAACTAACTAACTAAAAGCAACAGAATTTTTTACTTTCATAATATAAAAATCAATAGTAAACTACAGATGCCAATAAAAAAACTGTAGAGATGGTATCTTGAGGTGCTGTTAACGTAGACATTTAATGGAGACCTCTGAGATGAAGTAATGACTGAGCTGGAAAATACCGCTTTACATGCTTGACACATTACAGGAAGTGCTGGTTTGGGAATCCTGGATTGATGTTTTTTTCAGGCACTTCAGATATGTGTGCTTGGATTATATGAAATCAGTGAAACTAAAATGGTGATAGTATCACTAGGTAGTAAAATCTTCTGGGGCCATTGTTGTATATGTGGTCCATTGAAACATCGTTATGTAATATGTGACTATATTCTATGTTGCTTCATTGTTAATAGGGAAAACCTTAAATAGGAGCTGGCAAGTCCCTTTACATTGAAGTATTGGTTTTGCTTTCTTTGATTTAATCTTATAATTGTTCCAAAGTAGCCTTTTAGTTTGTATTTTCCATCAGTAATTTCAGTGACCTGCAGAACTGTCAGTAAGAAATAGTATACTTTTGTAAAGTGTTTTATATGGTTTATTTTTCCTGGAGGGCACAGTCATAGTTTAAAGGTGACAGTGCTGGTAGCTTTCTAACACGGAGCAGATGAAGAGTAAGGCCCTGGGGAGGGGCAGTATCTGTATTATTGGGGACTGAGAATCTGAATTCAGGTCCTCACATGCTTTCACAGCGCACATTTTACCCACTAAATAATCTCTCCAGCCAAATACTTATTTGTTAAATTGGGTGCAGGTTAACCATAAAATACAGAAACAAACCAGTTCTCCCAAAGATCTCAATAGTATTGCTCAGAAGGCATTGGAGAGAGAAGTAAACTTACTACATGCAATGCATGGCTGTGGGCTTTTGTGCTTCCATTCTCTGCTGTCTGGTTGAGAAAGGATGGGTAGCTTGGAATCTGGACGTTGTTAGAGCTGATGTGTTTGCTTGATCTTGTTCTGGGATTTAAAAATAAAAAAAGTAGGGACAAAAGATTGTATATGGGCTGTACCACCTAAAATGCATTTGCTCTGGCATTTTATAGAAAAAAATGGTTCAAGAGAGGAGGCTACTGAGATTTGAATCCCAGTTTCTCTCTTTTGGTGTATGTGTCATTATCACCTGATTCTGTAAATGGCAGAGTGTAATAGTCTATTATCTTGGGTTGTAGATAGTGAATGTCAACTGTAGAGTTCTGTTTAATGAATAAAACAGATAAGTTGATTCCTCTTGTTACATATGATGTTAAGCAATAATATTTCAGTTAATATTAAGCAGTGTTTGTGGTAATGTGGTACTTGACAGATTCTTAGATGAAAACCATCTAATGTCTTGTTTTATCACTTGTCAGTGTTTGCTCATTCAGGTATTTCTGAAAGTAGTCTGTTTCTTCAGATAACTTTGATTTAGTTATTGTATTTGAAGGTAGTTGCTGTATTTTGTGGTACACGCATATCTAGTTATATAAAGAACTGATGTGCTATCTTCCAAAGTTTCAGTACCTTTTTTTTTTTTTTTAAATTCCAACTATTAGTTGAATGAGAGTTTCTATTGCTCCTCTCCTTAAAAACATTTGATGATGTCTGAATCTATATTCTGGATTTTGACTATGCTATTAGGTGTGTAGTGGTATTTGATGTTTTAAATTTATAATTTCCTATATATGCTATATATGCTATTGAATGTTTTATATCAAAGTGTTTTGTATATGTTCTAGGTAACAACTCTTTACTATATTTGTCTTCTGTATTTTTATTTTCTGTTTTGTCTTCCCATTCTCTCATGATAGTTTCTTTTATTTTTGTACTTACTTGTTTATTTTTGGAGAGAGAGGGCACTGAGATCAGAGGACAACCTGCAGGAGTCTGTTCTCTCCTTCCATCATATGGATCCTCCTAAGCTATCTGGCTGGCCTGGTTTGATTTTTAACTTAACGAAATTTTTACGTATTTATGGTATATAATATAATGTCTCGATGGATGTATATATTGTGGAATGACATAATTTAAAGGTTAATAAATATGTAATCTGGGGCTGGAGATGAAACTTGGTAGAACACTTGACTAGAGTCACATAGTCACTTAAAAGGAAAACAAATACCATCTTTCTTAAACACTTGATTATATAGCTCACTTATACAATAGTATTTCTTATATCATAATATTTTTAAATATTTACATATATTACAGAGCAAAAAGCTATCCTCCCCTACATAGATAGTTTTAGATCAGCTTGGGATACATGACCCTATCTGAAACAAACAAAAGAATGAGGGGAAGATCAGTAGTAGGTTAGATGTAACACTGGTCAGGTTTGGGTTTTTTTTTGTTTGTTTTGTTTTGTTTTTGTAAGACAAAATAGGCCTGGTTAATAGATATCTTTAAGGAAATGCTTAATATTTAAAATTAAGATACAGAAAATCACCTCTTTTTAAATACAGTTCTAGGAATTTTACTGCATATAGATAAAATTTTGTGTACCGCAGTTAATGTCTATAATAGTATAGAGGCCAGGGCTATAGCTCAGTGATAGTAGGGTCTTGTTTTTGTAGCTCAGGTTGACTTGAAACTCTTCATCCTCCTGACTCCATCTCCCATATACTGTGAGAAGCTTTTTTTTTTCTTTTTCTTTTTTTTTAAAGTAACCCTCTGGCAACTTCTGATCTGTTCTCATTACTGTAGTTTTATCTTTTTTAGAATGTTATGTAGTTAGTGTTGTTCTATATGTACTTGAAATTATTAATTGGTTCTATCCATATTTTACTTCTGGAATCTTTTGAAAATTAATGAGTTCATCAAATGAACCATTTTCAATTATATAATTCAATGGCTTTTAGTATATTTATAGTGATAAACAGCTCCCACCACTATTTACTTGCAAGGTGTTTTTCTCACAGAAGATACCCCATACTTATTTTATAGTCATTACTATTCTTTACCACCTCATTTCCTGGCTTCCACTGTCTGTGGATTTGCCTGTTTTTGATGTTACATATAAATGGAATAATTGATGATAGGATATGCTATCTGCCATGCCTGGCTTCCTTGTGTTAAGCACAGTATTTTAGATGTTTGCCCAGGCTGTGTTATGTTTCACTACTTCCTTTGTGTGATTGGGCAGCTTGGGTTACTATACCACAACAAAACAGCACAGACAGGATGGTTTCAAGGATAGGTATTTATTTCCACACAGTTCTAAATGGTAGCTCCCGCTGGGAGCTCTTTCTTTCTGTTTCCTCACTGTTATTATATATAGCCTTTCTTTTATATATCAGAGAGAACAAGATTGATATTTGTATGCACTTTACCTGGTGTCTCTTCTAATGACATGAATTTTATTGGCATAGGGGCCATTCTTATGTTTTAATTTTCATTACTCCTTTACAGTTTCCATGTCCAAATAGAGCCACATTGAATGAGAATGGGGCTTTTACATATGAATGGGTGGTGGTACTTTTGGTCATTCACTATTACTTTCATATATCTCAATAACATTCCATTGTGAGATTATCCTTCATTTTGTTTTGTCTGTTTATCTAATAGACATTTGAAGATTTCACTTTTCTACTGTTATAAATAATATTTCTGTGAACACTCATGTATAAGTTTCTGTTTGATTTTATTTCTCTTGAGTATACTTACTGTAGAAGCATGTGATAATAGATTTCACTTTTGAAAAATACAACTTTTTGAATTTATTTGTGTAGGTGGGATGTGGGGTGGATAGAAATGAAAGGGTAAAGTGCCATTGTGGGCATGTGAAGGTCAGAGGACAATCCATGAAAATTGGTTCTTTCCACATTGTAGGTTTCAGAACAAACTCAAGTCTTCAGGGTTTTACCCACTGGGCCATCTCACTGGCCTTGTTTATATTCATACATGTATATACTAAAAATGTACTTTCATAATATCCTTAACCCTTCCAGCACCCTCCTTCCTTCCCTCCTCCTCAGCATGCTCCCCTTCCCAATTTAATTCCTTAAAAAAATATTGATTTATTTTTACTTTTGTGTATATTCATGTGCCTATGTGAGAATATGCCACATGTTTATGGGTGCCCACAGAGGTCAAGAGGTTGTTGGATCCCCTGGGACCAGAGTTACAGGTAGATGGTTGTGAGCTGCCCAACACTGGGTTCTGGGAACCAAATTCTGGTCCTCTGGAAGATCAGGAAGCACTCTTAACTGATGTCATCCCTTCAGCCCCATATTTTTAGCTTTTTGAGATATTGCTACACTAATTTTTATTGTGATTGTACCAATTTACACTTTGACCAACACTGAATTGAGGGTTCTATTCTCCGCAGCACTTATTGTCATTTTTTGTATGTTTGTTTGTTTTTAAGTCTTTTGAGACAGGGTTTCTCTGTTGTAACTCTGGCTGTCCTAGAAACTCACACTATAGACCAGGCTGGCCTTGAACTCACAGAGATCCGCCTGCCTCTGCCTCCTGAGTTCTGTGATTAAAAGTGTACACCACCACCTCCTGGCTTGTCATTGTTTTTTAATGATGGTAATTCTGACTAAGGTGAAGTATAATCTCAAAGTAGTTTTAATTTGTACTTCCCTGATGACTAATGATGTCAGACACTATAAAATGTTTGTTATTCATTTGTATTTCTTCCTTTGAGAACTCTGTTCTGGCCCATAGCCCAATTTTTGATTGGGTGTTTGGTTTCTTGATCTATAGTTTCTTGAGTTTCTTTTATATTCTAGATACTAATGCTCAGTCAGATATATATCTGGCTAAGATTTTCTTCATTCTGATGGCTGCTTCTTCACTTTATTGACAGTTTCCTTAGTTGTACATAGCCTTTTGATTTTTTGAGGCCCATTTACTGATTATTGGCCTTATTTCCTGAGCAGTCATATTTGGAAAGTGCTTAGCTAAGCTAGTATCTTTTTATTTTATTGTTTTTATTTTGAAACAGGATCTTGCTCTGTAGCTTTAGCTGACCTGGAACTCACTATACACCAGACTGGCCTTGAACTCACAGAGACCTAACTTGCCTCTGCTTCCCAAGTGTTGAGATTAAAAGTGTGCACCACCATACCAGGCTCTATGTGTCTTGAAGTGTATTTCCTACACTTATCTCTAGCAGTTTCAGCTCTTATGTTGATGTCCTTGAGATTTTTGTGAGGGTGAGAGAAAAAGATCTACTTTCATCTTTCAACATGTATATAACCAGTTTTCCTAGCAGCATTTGTTGAAGATTTTGTCTTTTCTCCCAATTTGTATTTTTTGGTATCTTTGCCAAAAATCATTGATTAAGAATTCTTACCACTTGTGTAGAGAACCCAAGTTTGGTTCTCAGCACCCATATCAGATGGCTCACAACTGCCAGTAACTTGAGTTCCTTAGGATCTGATGCTTTCTGGCCTTGTACACATATATTCTCATAGGCATATACAAACTTGATGTTTCTGAATTTCACTACTGTTTAATGGCTCCCTTTTCATATCTAATTTTACTAATTTGGGTCTTCTCTTTCTTTTGCTTAGTTTAGCTAAGAGTTTGTCTACCATGATTATCTTTACAAAGAATCAACTTTTAGGTGTTTGGAGAGATGATTCAGTGGGTAAGAAGAGCACTGCAGAGGACCTGGGTTTGGTTCCTAGCACCTATATGGTGACTTAGAACCAAACACACTCCATCCAGGGGAGCCAGTGCCTTCCGACCTCTTGGGCACCAGGCATCTACATAGGACATGTACACACGAGGCAAGCATACATATAAGATAAATCTTTAAAATCAAAAATAGAAAAAGAGTCAACTTTGTTTTGTCTATAGACTTAGGACTGCTACCATTATATCCCGTAGGTTTCAGTGTGCTGTGCTTTCATTTCTGTTTGATTCTTGGAATGTTTTTATTTCCCTCTTGATTTCTTCAGACTGATTTGTTCAGTAGTATGCTGTTTAATCTTCTTGAATTTGTGCATATTATGCCTAGTGTACCGCTTGCTGTTGATATGTTGTCTTATTCCATTGTGATCAAATAGAATATAAGGAATTATTTCTGTGTTCCTGCATTTGTTTAGACCTACGTTGTACCCTAATATATTATCTATTTTCCATGGACTGCTAAGAAAAATGTCTGTATTCTGCAGTGTTTGGATGTAACGTTCTGTAGAAGTCTGAACTCCATTTGATCTATGATGCCAGTTAATTCAGGCATTTCTGTTTCTTTTTTATTGGGAGGACATATGAATTGATGAGAATGGAGTTTTGAAGTCACTGCTACTGTTGTCTTGGGGCTAATCTGTGACTTTATATCTAGTACTATTTCTTTTATGAAATTGGGCATACCTGTGTTTAGGACACACATGTTTAGAATCATGTTTTCTTGATGAAACTTAATAAGAACAAAGTGCCTTTCTTGTATTTTCTCAGTAGTCTTTGAAGTCTGTTTTGTCAGATATTAGGACAGCATCACCTGCTTGTTTCCTAGGTCAATTTGCTTAGAATACCTTTCCCAGTCATTCACCCTATGGTAGTGTTTTCTGTGATAAGATAGTTTTCACGGAGACAAAAACAGATGGCGCTTGCTTTTTTTATACCATCTACTAGTTTGTGCCTTTACATTAGGGAGTTAACACTATTAATATTAAGTTATTGAAAGGTGTGTGTTGATTTCTTTTATGTTGTTGGGTTTATAGTTGATTTTTGTGTTTTTTCTTCCTTTTATACGTAAGTATTATTCTAGCATGATTTATTCTCTCCTGGGGTCTAGTGAATGGATTTATCTTTCTCTTCAGTCTGAAGGTTCCTTAAAACATTTTCTGTAGATTTAGCTGAATGGTCATGAATTCCTTTAGCCCATTTTTATCATGAAAAACTGCTATTTCTACTTTGATTATGACATAGCCTTGCTGGTTGTACATCATTCCAAAGCTTTCTGGGTTTTAAAGTTTCTGTTGAATAATCTTATTATTCTGAGAGGCCTGACATTATATGTTACATGGTGTTTCTCTATTGTTCTTTTTAATATAGTTTATTTGTTCTATATAGTTAGTGGCTCAACAAAATTTTTAGATGTTTTTATTTTATGTAAGAGTGTTTTGCTTACATGTATGTGTGTGTATCATTTGTGAGTGTCCTCACTACCTGAGGAGGTTAGAAGAAGGTGGCAGATCCCTGGAATTAGGGTGATAAATAGATGTGAATCATCACATGGGTGCTGAGAACCGAAACCAGGTACTCTACAAGAGTAACAAGTGCTTTACCTTCTGAGCCATTCCAGTTCATAGTATTATAATAAAATAAGACAGGGAATAGTCATTTTCTGGTGGTGTCTGTTTGGTGTCCTAAATGCTTCTTATGTCTGATTTGGCATCTCCAACTCTGGAAAATTTTGTTGTGTGATTCTTTTAAAAATATATTTTTATCTATGTTGTTAGAACAATATTCTTTTCCTTCCTGTTTGAAACCAAACCAACTTGTTCTATCCAGAGTGTCTGTAAGTCTTGAAATTCCCACAAGTACCATATTATTTTATCTTTGCCTTTGCTGAATTCTGTAGTTTTTCTATCCTTTCTTCAGGTGCAGATATTTTATCCTATCCTTGATCCATTCTATTGCTAGGATTGTCTACAGATATTTTTCTTGACTTCCTATGTTTTTTGGGGTGGGGTAGGGGGCAGGGAGGTTGAGACAGCTCTTCTCTATGTAATTTTGGTTGTCCTAGACCAATATGTAGAGCAGGCTGGCTTCAAACTCAGAGATCTGTCGTCTCTGCCTCCTAAGTGCTGGGATTAAAGGTGTGCCATCAGTTTCCTCACTCCCTGTGTTTTTATTTCCAGTATTTCCTATTGCTCTTTTCTTCCGTATCACTTTTCGTTATTTTGTCAGCTGCTTGTTTGTGTCTTTGAGTTCTCTGTGATTTCATCAAGTTCACTCTTTGTAGATGCTATTACTATAGGATTAATAATTTTTGGAGGAGTTATGTTTGCTTCATTACATTTCTTATGTTACTTTGTTGGGATTTAAGCATCTTTTATTTCATTTCTTCATTTATTTTTTAATCTGCTATATTTTTTTAGTTGGAGTATTTGCAATTTTCAAGTTTGGATCTGGTAGAGTTGAGTATGTAGCTCAAAAGTTAGTTTCTTGTTTCAACTTAGGGTGCCTGATTTAAGCTCTACATTATGTTTTTGGATGGTACATAATAGAGAGAGGAACCACTATTCGATTGTTATACTACCAAATTAGTAACCGTGACTGACCTCTTTGACTTTAGTAATTATTGGAAGATAAACACTCAAGGCTTGTAAGGAATTATTTAATAAGATTAGGATTGGGAACAAAGTGGAGTAGGTAGGTATGGATAAGAATTGACTATTACAACTTCAAAAAGAACAGAAAAACGAAGTGGATAAAATAAGTAGAATGGGAAAGTTGTTGTAGAGAAGGTTTTGGAGAAGGAAATGTGGAGAGAAAGAAGAAAATATATAGGCATAGTAGGAAGGTGTATGATATAAGGCTAAAGAGTATAACAAAGAATCCCTTATAATACAGTGGGTTTGAAAACCTTAAACAGCCCTAACATGTGACTGAACAGTATAGAAACAGAAGCAAAAACACCATTAGAAATAAATACAAGAGTAGAAATTAAATAATAGAAAGTGAGAAATCAAAAGAATATTTCTGGAGTTAATTTCTGGCACAACTGTGTGGAGTTGAAAGTTGGGATTCTTATATCCCTCTATCCCCAGGAGGTTGTGCATGGTGCTGTAGGGTACAGTGGATAGTAGGAGCCATTGGGTTCTTCAGCCTTATTTATTTGTGGGATTCTGATGTGTGGGGAATGGAAGGCTATGATTCCTTTCCTAGTAGTCCACTGAACTACACATCACCATGGCCTCTTTTGGTCCTGCAGGTCTGATGTATGAAGAGCAGCACTCCCCTGGTGCCACTCCCTCTGCTCTTTCCTGAATAGCTTTATTTGACAGGCTGACTTGATGCTCATTGGAGAGGGCTTTTAGCTCATCTTTGATTCTGACCTTTTTTGCCTGCTTCCTAAGTTGAACTTGGGAAGTTCTAGGGACCTCCTCCAGATTGTTTGTTTTGTTTGTTTGTTTGTTTATGAAGACAGGGCCTCTCTACATAGCCCTGGCTGTCCTAGAACAGCTTTCTTGCTGGCTTAAGTTTAATTTAGAAAGTTCTAGAGACCTCTACAGTCTGTCTGTCTGTCTGTCCTGGAACTCACTATGTAGCTCAGGCTAGCCTCAAACTTACAGATCTACCTGTCTCTGTTTCCCAGTGTTAGGATTAAAGATGTGATCCACCGTGTCCAGGCATCAAGAGCATCTCCTGTCTTACTCATTTCTACCAGCAGTTTAAGAATTGCAAGCTGGGCGATGGTGGCGCATGCCTTTAGTCCCAGCACTTGGGAGGCAGAGGCAGGCAGTTCTCTGTGAGTTCAAGGCCAGCCTGGTCTATAGAGTGAGTTCCAAGACAGCCAGAGTTACAACAGAGAAACCTTGTCTCAGAAAAACAGAAACAAAACCACACATACACAAAAAAAAAGAGTGTTGCAGCTTTTCTACATTCTTACCAATGTGTTAAAAGTACAGTCATTTTAGCTGGTTGTGGTGGCTTCTAGCACTTGAGAGGTAGAAGCAGGCAGACTTCTGTGAATTTGGGGTCAGATTGGTCTACATAGTCTTTTCAGAGAATTTCATTGATAAGTTTTTTTTTTTCTTTATGAAAAAATTGAGCTAGATGTGGTGGCACACACCTTTAATCCTAGCACCCAGGAGGCAGAGGCAGGTGGATTTCTGAGTTTAAGGCCAGCATGGTCTACAAAGGGAGTTCCAGAACAGAGGGCTACACATAGAAACCCTGTCTTTGTGGACTAGAAAGATGGTTCAGTGATTAAGCACACTGGGTGCTCTAAGAGAAGTTCTAGCTTCAATTCCTAGAACACACATGTTGGCTCACAACCATCTGTAACTCCAGTCCAGAGTATCCAACACCATGTTCTGGGCACAGGGCACCTGCACTTCCCCTACCCTACCCCAATAATAAAATAAATCCTAAAAGAGAAGAAGAAAAAAAAAAACAACTGAACTCTGGCCTAGTCTATGTTTTGTTGCTGTTTTGTTTTTGTAATCGTGCTGATCACCCAGGGCCTTATATTCTGTGCAAGTGGTCTTCCACTAAACCACATCTTTAGCTCCACCCTATTCTTTATTTTCTTCGTATTGCTTATTTGTATTCTTGCAAGGTAACCCCTTCAGAGAATATACGGATGCTTTTAAGCTGAATAGAAAATCTGTATTGCCAGCTGGCAACTGCATACTGCATGGGGAACTTGACCAAATCTTGCAGCCTTGAATCTCACTATTTTTGCCTTTTATGCACAAAAACCATACCCTGGTTGATGCACTTTGGTTAGTAAAAACAGTTAGTGAGAAGTGTAGTGTAACTGCAGAAGGTGAAAAAGAAGGCTACTACAATGAGAAACTACCCTGGATCCTGAAACTGTGGACTAGGTCTTTAATGGATTATGTCTTTGTTCCTTTTTTGGCAGGTGTTGGGGCCTTTATAAGGTCAGAATGGTGCCTCTAACATGGTGTCATTTGTGCTAAGGTACTGGGGCCTGTCATAGTACTTAGTTTCTCCTTTATTTTTAGTTCTTGAAGAAGGAATGTGGTACGACATTGGGGTTTGTTGTGTATTAATTTTAGATACGTTTTCGTTTTCTGAAAATGTAGATGTCTACACATGTAAATTTTCTTCTGATGACTTTACATAAAAGCTCTTGATGTATTTCTTTTTATATTCTTGCTCTTATTGTATACTTTTTTACTTTCCTTTGGTTACTTGTTGGAGTTACTGGTTGCTTAAGAGTGTGTTAATTTTTATATTTGTGAATTCTCCTGTCAATCTTTAATATTATTGCATTGTAGTTGAAGAAGAGACTTTATGTGACATTTCTTTTTCAAATTTATTGAGTTTGTTTTGGCTTAACATACTGTCTTGGAGAATGTTTTTGTGCGCTTGAGAAGAATACATATTTCATAGTTTTTGGTTATTGAGTTCTGCATATTTCTTCAAGGTTTAGTTAAGAATGTTATTGAAGTCTTCTCATTCATGCTTATCTTTTGCTTAGTTGAAAGCCGGACATTGAAGTTCTTTGCTAAAATTATTGAGCCTAATAGGTGGTGGTGGTTGTCTTCTTCTCTTCTTCTTCTTCCACCCCCCTACTCCCTCTTCCTTTTTGAGACAGGTCTCTCTATGTAGCCCTGACTAGCCTGTATATTATTGAGTAGATCGGACTGGCCTCAAATTCAGTGCTCATATTCAACAGAGATCTGCCTGCTTTTGCCTTCAGGTGCTAGGGTAAAGGTATGCACTGCCACATCTGGCTTTTTAAAAAATTAGATCTATTCATTTTATGTGTATTTTGCTGGCATGTTTCTAGTTGCACCATTCTTGGTGCCTATGGAGATCACAAGAGGGCATTGGAGCCCCTGGGACTGGAGTTACAGATGGTTGTGAGCTGCCATCTCGGTGCTGGGATCTGAGCCCGAGTCCTCTGCCAGAGCAACAAGTGCTCTTAACTGCTGAGTTGTCTGTTCACACCTTGGTCTGATTGATGGATTTACTCTGTTCCCATTCTGTCTTTTTAATACATTTTATCTCAGTGTCTTAGCCCTTTTGGGCTGCTATAACAAAATACCACAGTCTGGATGGTTTATAAACAACTGAGATTAATTTCTCAAAGTTCTTGTGACTGGGAATTGAAGATGAAGGTATTAATAGATTAGGTGGCTGGGAAGAGTTGTTTTCCTTGTTCTTTTCACATTGTTCTCATGTGGCTAAAGGATGGAGGATCTTTCTTGGGTCTCTTTTATTTGGGGAGTAGTAGAATGTTTTCCTAACTTGCAGTGGCCCTTTTGCTCCTAAAAAGTCTCATCTTCTAAAGTCATCACAAATTCAACAAAAAAGATAGTTTGCTTAAACATAAACATTCCTATCATAGGTTCCCACCAGGTTTCCCTAATTCTTTCTCAGAATGCATTTATTTCTCGCAGTGGCTCTAGTACCTCATTTAACATCAACCAAAAGTCCAATATCCAGAGTCTCATGTAAATATTATGTAAATCAGGTAGGAATAAGACCAAATTACAATCTGTCCTAAGCCATTACTTTCTAGCTTTGAACCTAAGATAGCATATATTTTATATGCTTCTCAGATTTACTGGTGGTACCAGTATGATATAAGTACTTCCATTCAAATGGGATGAAATAAGGAAATAAACAAAGCTACTATGTTTTTGTCATAGTTAGGGTTTCTGTTGCTGTGAAGAGACCCCATGACCATGACAACTCTTATAATGAAAACATTTAATTGGGACTGTCTTACAGTTTAGAGGTTTAGTCCATTATCATTATGGTAGGAACCATGGCAGCATGCAGGAAGACCTGGTGCTGGAGCTGAGAATTCTGCATACATACTGGGCCTGGTTTGACTATCTGAAACCTCAAAGCCCACCCCCAGTGACATACTTCCTCCAATTAGGCCATAAATCCTAATCCTTTCAGATAATACCACTCCCTTTGAGCCTATAGGGACCATTTTCATTTAAACTACTACAGTTCTAAAAAAGTCCAAAGTCCAGTAGAGCAAAAAATGTTTAGCAGTTAATTCCCAAGAACAATATTTTGCGTAATGCTCTTTCCAGACCTCTGGTAGGTACACTTTCAGGACCCACTAGAATGATGGATTTGTCTCCCCAGCCTTGAGCGTTCCTATTTCTGAGTTGACTATATTCATGGACTATGTGTCCATAGCTCCCCAAGGCTCAAATTATGTCAATTCTCTTACCAGTCTGAGGTCCCAAAGTGGGGTTTTGTTGGCATTTGTGCTTTTGGGGTGCTTGAAGAGGCTTTTGCATTCAGATCCCTGATTTCTGAATTGCTTTCAGTGACCAAGATTTAAAAACTGAAGCCATCTTTTTATTAGATAGTCATTTGATGACAGCCTTGGTGTTCTGTGCTGAATGCTTTCTCCTCATTCTTTAAAATATGTATGCACAGCCAGAAATTTTCCTAATATTTCCCTTTTTGTTTCCTTTTTGGTGAATTAAAACAGTTCATCTTTAAATCATTTCCCATTTCACTCCAAGAAGTCAGGAGGAAACAGTTTTCTCCTTTAGCCCTTAGCTAAATGTCTAGTTTCATCACTCAAATTCTGTCTTTCCTGAATACTGGGACATGCACACTGTTCAGTCAAGTCTTTGCTATTTTATGACAGGCTGCATATCCCCACATCATTCAGTAACATTTTCCTCTTTTTCACCTGAGACCTCATTAGAAAGGCCTTTACCATCAACGTTTCTAGCAAAATTTTGTTCCTAATAGCTCAGGTACCTCTAAGGACATTGTAGCTTTTCTCAGCCCCCTCTCCCCCTTTATTTATGTGTGCGGGTATTTTGCCTGTATGTATACCTATGTGCACAGTGCCCAAGAGGCCAGAAGAGGGTGTTGGATCCTCTGGGACTAAAATTACAGATGTTCGTGAGCCACCATGTGGGTGCTGGGAATCAACCCAGGTCCTTTGGAAGAACAGCCGGTGCTCTTAACTGATGATCCATCTCTTGAGTCCCAGCTCTTTGATTTTTAAATCCTTGGTAGCATCACCCACAGCAATTTGTTTTTGGCAGTATGTTCTTTAGAAAGCATGTTCATGCCTCAAAATTCTTATAGTCCCTATCCATGTTTTTAGAGTATTATCATAGCACCTTATTCCTTGAGCCAATTTACTTTACTAGTCTGCTGAAATACCATGGGCTGTCTTATAGGCAACAGAAATGAATTTTTCACAGTTCTGGAGGCTGAGAAATCTAAGAAAAAAGTATAAGTGTATTAGATGTCTGATGTGGGGCTATTTTCTCATTATGGAGGGCCACCTTTCTACTATGTCCTCATGTGGCAAAAAAATTACAGGATCTCTCTTGGGCCTCTTTTATAAGACTGTTAATCTTTCTTATGAGGCTCTGCCATTGTGACCTTATTACTTTCCAAATACATGTTTCTTAATCCTCTGACCTTGTTGGCTAGGAGGGTTTCGGCATAAAGACTGCTGTGGTGGTGGTGGTGGTCGGGGGGGGGGGGTCCTTCCAAAGATTCAAACTACAGCATCTATTTCTTTTCATATCATAGCTTCCCCAATCTAAAGGTTTCCCCCCCCACACACACACACTATTTTAGTTCTGCAGTAATCCATAGTCTAAAAATAGCAAATGGAAAATTCTAGAAATTAAGTTTAAATTATGTACATCATTCTGATTAGTGTCATTTAGTCTTATGCCATCCCACTTGTCTATTAGTCCTTGATCTGCACTAAAAACGAACAATTTGTGAAATTGTAAAGCTCCAACAGCAACTTACAGTCTTAGGACATGATACAAATGCTTGGCTAAAATGGAAAAGCATTACATTTATTGGTAGAAGGAATAAATTTTAAAAAATGGCTTTCAGAAAGCACTGAGTCTGCACAAACATTCGGCCTAAGATTATCTGAAACAAGTGGTACCAAATTATTGAATCCAAGTAAGAGGATAAACACATTCAGAAAGAGGTTTGGACTAAAATCATTTATGTAACTTTATTTAGTATGTTGCTGTTATTGTCCTGATTAGCTACTAATTTCTTACTGTGTCTACTTTATAAGCAAAACTTAGTTATTAAGCTTGTATATATAGGAAAAGGTACAACATAGAGTCAGTACTGTTCATAGTTTCAAGGATCTATTGAAAATATTGGAATAAATCCCTTGCAGAAAAAGGGATCTAAGATACAGCCAGTACATTTTTCTTTTGGTTGCTGTTCACAATTTTTAAAAAGATCATTTAGTTTTTTAAAAAATAATGCTTCAACAACTGTGCTTGGCTCAAGCTAAGTCCCTTAACTGGCAGTATATGATTGCATCATTGTTTTAAGTCCATTCTGCCTATATATGCCTTTTAATTGGAGAGTTTGGATTTTATGTACTGTTGATGTACCTCTTTCATTTTGTCATTTGTTTTCTGTATGGCTTATTTCAGTTTTCTTCAAGCCCTCACTAAATACTTCCTTTTGTGTTACATAGATACTTTCTAGTTACTATTTTGGAGTCTGTGTGATGCTGGAAGACTAGGAACACCCCGTCATGCTCACGTGCAGAGTCCCTCCTTCCCTTCCTCTCTAGACGTTCTCCCACTCAACTATATCCTCACCCTTCTGCACATTTTTTTTAGTTGCATTCTTAGTGTTTTCTTTGAGCATTATAATTAGCTTAATTTGTAACTATATTTTGAATTAATAATAGTTTGATTTCAATAGTATGTAAAATGCTTTCTTCCTATGTAGATCGCTCACCCCCCCCCAAAAAAAAACTTTATACATTATTTCTCTATCATGCAGATGTATAATTACTATGTTACAGGGAACAAAAGAGGAATATGAAATGCAAACTCCCTGCTTTCTTCATTAAATACTTTAAATATAGTGCTTCTAGTATACTTTCAGATTCTATCTTAAATACCTTACATATATTTAAACTGTATGATTTAACAGTATATTTTGTTATTCTTACAAATAACCTGGGGTTGAGTGATTAGCTTGAAGTACCATGGAGTCATATTAAAATTAAATGAAACCTCCAACAGTATAAAGCTCCTGCCAGCAAGGCTAGGATAGAAAATGAACCTTCTTCCAATAATGCGGGGGTTTAATTTTTATATTTGTGCTTTCGATTACAGAGATTCCCATTTTCATTAAAATGAGGAAAACAATTCATCTCGTAGCTCTGTTTCAGTTAGCTCCGTGACTCCCCAAGAAGCATGAGGAACACATTTTTATCTTGTGCCTACCTGTTGCGTTGTAAATTATACTTTTGGTATCTTTAAGAAAAATTACCCCCCCCACACACAAACACAAACTCAGCAGGGGAGGGAGTTGAATATGTGAATGCAAGCACACTTTAATTTATAAATGACATTCGTATGTTTTCTTGACCTTTAATGACTGAGGTCCTCTAAGGGGTTGAGACTCACAGATTGTCAACTGGTGTAATTGACTCATCCTTAATCAACTTCAGATATACATTTAAATAGCTTCTTTGTGAGCACAATTACTGAAGACAGATGTAAAATATAAAATAGAACAAATGACGCAACTGCCCTTGAATTTCTAAAGACCTACATTTGTATCTCCTAGCTACTGAGTATCTTCAATATTTTGGTCACTAAATACATAGGAACTCATTCATGGCTCTATATGTCAACATACAAATATAATTATATAAGTTTATTTTGGAAATGTTCCAACTGCTAAATATGCAGTCCTTTTTTTGAATTTATTAATAACACTCTTTTTATTGGGCTTTGTTTTTCCTAGTTCTTTTTAGGCTTATTGTGATCATAGCTTTGTATAAAATGTATAATAGTAAATTGTATTAAAAAAACTTTTCTCTGTTTTTGAGTTTTCAAAAAAAGCCCTTTTCATTTCTGGTTTTGATATCTATATCTATCTATATATATATGATTGTGTGTGTGTGTGTATGTATGCACATACATACATATATACACCCGGTATCAGTTACCCTTTCTGTTATATTTACTATTCCTTCAAGTCTTGATGCCAGACACACAAATTGTAAAATCTTACTGTAAAAATTCTTAAGCCACTAAAAGCATATATAAAGATGCAGAAATTAGAATGAATATATTTACAGTCATTTCATTCGGTGCTTGCATTTATTTGTTGAATGCTTACTTTATTGAGGACTGTAGTTAAATGAGGCAGGTTCATACTAAAATGTGAATAAGCTTCATTTTCTTTGTTCTTAATCTCGTGGATTAAATGCCAAATAATTAAATTTAAAGTATAGTTTATTGTGCTGGGAAATTTTATGTCAGCTTGACATAAACTAGAGTCATTGGGAAAAGGGAACCTTAAATGAGAAAATGCTCCCCTCAGATTGGCCTGTGGACAAGCCTGCAGGGCATTATCTTGATTAATGCTGATGTAGAGGGTCCAGCTCTCTATGGGCAGTGCCATCCCTAGGCAGGTCCTGGTTTGTATAAGACAGCAAGTTGGGCAAGCCATGAAGAACAAGGAAGCCAGAAAGCATTTTTCCTCAGTGGCATTTGCTTCAGTTTCTGCCTCCAGGTTTCTCCCTTGAGCTCCTGCCCTGACTTCCTTCAATGATAGACTATGATTTGGAAGTGTAAGTGAAGTGAATCCCTTTCTTCCCAAGTTGCTTTTGCTTGTGGTGTTTAACACAGCATAGAAACCCTAAGGCATTTTTATATATCTTACAAATTCAGCGCTGGTGAGGATGTTTCACTTGGGCCTTGTACGGTGAGAGTTGTAAAGTTGTAATTAAGTAGATTGAAGATTGAAGAAAGAATTTTATAGGCAAAGGACATGACATATTTCAAAAGGTATAGAAGCGCTGACATGTACGCAATGATTTGTGAATCAGTGCAGTCTGAACATAGTCTGTATAGACCAAAAATGACGAGAGGGGTCAGGTCTAAAAACTGATAGTAGGGTCAGACTCAGGATCTTGGATATCATCCAGAAATTTGAAGTTTTCAGTCTTGCCAGTGAAAAGTCATCAAAGTCTAGAAAGATTGAAGTTTAATCACAGTGTGGTTGGATTCTAGTAGGGAAATAGTAAGGTGGTGAGCCAGATGTGGTGGCACACACCTTTAATTCTAGCCTTCAGGAAGCAGAGGTAGGTCAACCAGGGCTACATGGTGAGATCCTGTCTTTAAAGAAAAAGTAAGATATTGAAATAGGTGTGCTGAAACGGACATGTTTTGCTGTGTTGATTTTCAGTTTTCTTTGCCTGTACTAGGTAGTAATAATACTAGTTTCAAATACTCCTGAAGACTCAGTTCTGATGGACAGTGAAGTACTGATGCAGTTTTACATTAGATCAAGTAAGTCAAGACTTAGCCAATGATAACCACTATTAACATGGATGGCATTGTTCTTGTTAGGGAAAAGAATAGTAGCAGCCAAAAGTCAGAGATGACACAGAGAAAATGAACTTGAATTTTTTTTTATTAATATTATCTTGTTTGAACGATGTGTATGAGTGTGGGCTCATACCAGCAGTGATGCACATGTGGAAGTCAGAGAACAACTTTATTTCCTTCTACCATGGGTTCATTCCACCATGGGTTCAGGAGATTGAGTGCAGGCCATCAAGCTTGAGTTTCATCTTCAGAACCATCTTGAGAAAGTGAATTTTAAGGGATTTTGAAATAGGATGAATAGGATTCTTAATGACTCAAGGACTGAGTGACTTAGCAGGGAAATTCATGATTCCATTTTCACACTAAGGAGTAAAGGAAGAGTCAGTAGTGGAGATAGGGGAAAGGAAGTAGAGTATTGGACTTAAGAAATCTTGATGATAGTACACGGTGGGCTATTAGAAATAAGGTCTGTCTATGATCTGTGCACCCGCTGGCAGCTATGGGCAGGAAAGCTTCTTTTGTAGTGGAATCTGACTGAGAGGTAGATTTACCTCTCCCCCCCCCCCAAAAAAAAAAGAGGAGACAGTCCCGACATGAAGAGAGTCCTTGAGAATTAGGATGAAGATGCTGAGTATAACTCTTCACAGATGGCTTCTGGTGGAGGCAAGGGGGGAGGGGGAGGGAAGGAGTCAGGTGGAGGGTTTTTGTTTTTTTAAGGGTCTGGCCAATTGGGGGTCTGATCATGCTCCATTAGACTTGCTTTTCATTTGTTTGTTTTAGGAGGGCACAGGGGTGGGAGGGTAGACTTGGGATATTAATATTAATAAAAATATTATATTATAACTGAAAGCCATATTCTTGTCCCAACTGCTACTGAGACAGATTCCTAACTTGAAACTGATTTCTATCTTGTAACAGATTCCCACTGTGCCTTTTTTAACCCTCTAGCTCTAAAAAGATAGAAAGGAAAGAGAGAAATCTTCACTCTTCCAGGCAGCCTTTAAAGATAGAAAAAGAAATTCACTGCCTTTTTGGCTCTCCTTAGCTTGGATAACAGGAACTGCAGAAAGAAAGAACTAGCTGAACTGAACTAA
Source organism: Cricetomys ansorgei (assembly GCA_026225945.1). Classification (NCBI taxonomy): domain Eukaryota; kingdom Metazoa; phylum Chordata; class Mammalia; order Rodentia; family Nesomyidae; genus Cricetomys; species Cricetomys ansorgei. Next base: position 353,524 of record JAMJFZ010003295.1, read on the forward strand.
CATCTTTCAAACCATCACACTAACTGCCAACTGGCCACTGCTTCCTTTATGTTTGTGCCTAAGCAAAGTTCCTAGAAGTCCAAGCAGCATCCAATCATATGGAAAGGTACACAGAACAAAAAAACTTATTGCCAAAGTGTCCTGATACATTATATTAAATAAAAGAGATCTGAGATTTGTGACTTGTCAGTATTTGCACAATAATTGAAGTATATTTTAATTTTTACTTCTTGACTATGGTTTTAAGTTTTGTTTTGTTTTGTTTAAATCATTCTGTGTGTGTGAACTCAGGTTGCCATCCTTAATGGCAAGTACCTTTACCTGTTGAGCCACCTGGCCACCAACTTTTTAAGTATTTCATTGGCAAGTGTATATTTTATTTTTTAAATACTTATTTTACTTATGTGTGCGAGTACTTTACCTGCATGTATGTATGTGTACCATATGTGAGCCTGCTGCCTAAGGAGGTCGGAAAAAAGGGTGATCCCCTAAAACCAGAGTTGCAGGTGGTTGTGAGCCACCATGTGGGTGCTGGGAACCAGGAACTTCTGTAAGAATATGTGTTCCTAACAGCTGAGCCATCTCTCCAGCCCCTATGTTTTATTTTTTAATATGATGTAAATTTCTTTTATTTATTTTAAAACATTTGGAAATACATATTTTTGTTTTTAAAAAATTTATGTATATAGGTGTTTTGTTTTGCCTGCATATGCATGGGCACTACTTTCATGCCTGATGTCTGCGGAGGCTGAAAGATCATTGGATCCCTTGGGACTGGAGTTACTGATGTTGCTATGTGGATGCTGAGAATCAGAACTAGGTCCTCTAGAAGAGTAGCCAGTGCTCTTAGCTGTTGAAGCATCTCTCCAGCACTTTTTTTTTTTAATTTTTAAATAGCATATAAGGAAATAGGCTTCATTGTGGCATTTTCATAATAATTTGTTTTTGTTGAACCTCTCCTTATCTACCCATCTCATATCTTCCCACCTCCAGTCGTCCCCTTTCTGCTTTCATGTTGTATGTGTTCTCTTGACTCCTTTACTACCTCTTCTGCTTTCCTCTGTCCCTTTTTTAGATTCATAACCTCTACCAACACACATGCGCGCGTGCGTACACACACACACACACACACACACACACGTGAGCATGCACGCGTGCTGCCTAGTATCCAGGTATGAAAAGAAAACATCTGACCCTGGGCTACCTCACATAATTTACGTATCTATCCTGAAAGTTTCACGATTTCATTGTTTTTTGCTGGAAAATAAAATTTTTATGTGCCACATTTTTATTACCTATTTATTGGTAGATGGATATCTAGACTGATTACAGTTCCTCGTTATTGTGAATAGAACCACAGTAAATGTAGACACTCAGGCATCTCTTGTAGGATGTGGGCTCTTTTGGGTGTATGTATGGGAATGATACAACTGGGTTATATAGTAGTTCTTATGTTTAGTTGTTTGAGAATCCTCTGCACTGATTCTTTGTTTGTTTTGTTTTTTTCCAAAACAGGGTTTCTCTGGCTGTCCTGGAACTCACTCTGTAGACCAGGCTGGCCTCACAGAGACCCACCCGCCTCTGCCTCCCAAATGCTGGGATTAAAGGTGTGCGCCATCACCACTCAGTTCTCTGTACTGATTTTTATGGATGTTATACCTGTTTATTCTCCACCAGTGGTGAATGGTTTTTTTTTTTTTTTTTTTTTTTTTTTTGGCCAACATTCTCAATAATTTTTGTCTTTTTTTTTTTTTGGTCGGGGGGCACTATAGCCATTCTCACTGGGGTGACATGGAATCTCAGTGTTTTAATTTGAAGAGAATGAGCAGTTCATTCTCGTATTTAGTAATTTTGCAGTTTGGATTGTTTATGTGTATATGTGTTTTTTAATTTTTAATATTAAGCCCTTGTCTGAAATATAGCTGGCAAAGTCTGTTTATTTTGTTGGTAGTTTCCTGTGCTATGAAAAACCTTTTTAGTTTCATATACTATTTAGTTTATTAAATATTATCATTATATAATACTTAGTTTATGAAATATATATTTCATATTTAGTTTCAAATAATTCCATTTGTCAAACATTGAGGTTATTTTCTTTGTGTTATCTAATTGGAGTCCTATGCAGAAAGTTCTTGCCTATGTTTATATTTGAAGTATTTTTCTCTAAAAGTTTCAGAATTTGAGGCTTTAAATTAAAGTGCTCAATCCATTTTGAATTGATTTTTGTACAGGGTAATAGATAAAGGTCCTATTTCACTCAGTTATTGAATAGGCTATTTAAATCAAGCATATATTTTTGCACTTTTATAAAAAGGTGGCCACAGCTGTGAAGTTTTATTTCTGGTCCCTCTGTTCTGTTCTAGGCCTATCTGTCTGTCTATGTCTTTGTTCTAGTATAATGCTGTCTTTGTCAGTTGAGTTTGAGTATTGTGATACCTCTTAATAGTGTTCTTCTTGGTTAGGTTTGCTTTGGTTATATGTGATCTTTCTTGCTTCCTTGGGAATTTTTGGACATTTTTCTCCTAATTTTGTGGAGATGTCAATGGAATTTTGATGGGGATTTCATTGAATATGTAGATTACATTTGATACTATAACATATTTCATATATGTATATAGTTACTTGCCTGCATGTATCTTTAAGATACATGTGTGCCTGGTGCATCAGATCTCCTGAAACTAGAGTTAAATAATATGGGTGGTAGGAATTGAACCCAGGTCCTCTGCAAGAGCAGCAAGTGCTTTTAACCACTGAACCATTTTTATCTGAGAAAATTAGAGTCTGAAAATGAAGCTTATGAACCTGTAGTTTAAGAACATTGTAGAAAATGAGAGAAGGCTTCCTAGGCTTCGGGAACATTAACTTTAATTGAGGAGAAAGATAAAACACATAGATCAAACCACAGGATTTAGATAGGCTGTGACAATGTTTGTTTTACAGAATACTTGTGAAGGGCTTGTACATATGGCAGAGAACTCTGACATCTGGCTTTTCCATTTAAAAGAAGAAAGGAAGGAACCGAGTAACCCGAGGGTGAGAAAAGTGGAAACCAAAGTTCCAGGAGAGCACAGACACCTTGTCTCCCACTGGTGCTGTGCAGGTCTGCCTTGGTCTGTTGTAGGTTCTCAGCTAATACATTTTGGTTAAGGAAATACATATTTATTGAACAGATTGAAGAATAATTTGCAGGAGAGTGGTGCTTTTTATTTGGGCAAAAGTGAGATGCAAAGACTTAAGAAAATATTAGTAGAGAGAAGTGATTATTGAACACAGTTGAAAAAGAGAAACAAAATAATCTGATCAGAACTGTGTTCTGGGAAATAGTCTACAAAAGAGTAATTGTTTCAGATTATAAAATATTTTTATTGCTGAATATGAGATTGCAGGGAGGGTTTGTTTGTTCTTAAGGCAGTGTGAACCTTTTTTTTTTTTTTTAATTTTATTGGTGTTTTTGCCTGAATGTATGTCTGTGTAAGGGTGTTGGATCTCTTTTAACTGGAGTTACAGACAGGTGTGAGCTGCCATGTGGGTGCTGGGAATTGAACCCAGATCCTCTGGAAGAGCAGCCAGTGCTCTTAACCACTGAACCATCTCTCCAACTCCAAGGCAGTGTAGACTTTAAAGAAGCAATTAATCTACTGCTGTGTTTTAAGTAGAATATGAAGACACTATGAGTTGTAGTGAAGGGACTTGGAGACTGGGTTTGAGACCAATTGTAATGTTGGATATGACTTTGCAAAGTACTCAAGTCCACTAAGACAAGTTTTAAAATGTGTAACAAGTTATATAAAAGTTACATTTAAAAAAAAAACCTTTTAAAATCCTAGTGTTGAATATGATGACATGATTCTCTTATTTAGTATTTATTCTTCTTGGCACTTTGTTATTAGTCTTCATGGCTATGAAATTTTGGCATGAATTTTTGAGTGGCTTTGTTCTTATTTGCCTTTTGTTAATGCCAAGCATAGCATGGTGAAATAATTCAATATTGCTATGCAACTACTAGATTTAGTATTTATTATTAATAAAACAGAGTAGTGTTAACATCCAATGAACAGAGGACAGCAATATGTGGCTTTATATTATGCAGTACATAATGTGTTGTGGCAAGTATGAATAGAAGAGAAATGACATGTATATGGTTATTTTTTAGAACAAAGTTAGTTGTGGCTAAGTCTTTTGTGACTAAATTTGTTATGTTGTTGACTGCTTGTTTATTTTTTGTCTGTGTTCCCATTCCCCTCCCCTAATACAGGACTTCACTCAGTTCAGTAGCCCAGGCTGGCTGTGGAACTTCCTGTGTAGTATAGCTCTGAATCTGTAACACTCCTTCTCATTTAGCTTCTTGAATACTAGATTATAGGCATGCTTCATATCCAGTGTGTGCTCTTTCTCCCCTCTGCTTTTTGATCTATAATTTTTGTTTGTTTTTTGAGACAGGATTTCTCTGTGTAGCCCTAGCTGTCCCGGAACTTGCCCTGTAGACCAGCTGGTCTCAAACGCAAAGAGATGCAGAGATTCTCTTCTCTCTGCCTCCCAAGTGCTGGGATTAAAGGCATGTGTTACCATAGCCTCACTTGATCTATAATTCTTTTTTGTTAGTGATATGTGTTAACTGATATTCTTCCTCAGTTGGTCTATTCCAGATTCTGTTCTTTGTAAAGTTTGGAATTATTATCTTCCAAGCTGGTACTTCTTTTTCTCTTTCAGCTTTCCTAGTATTTCTCACTGTATTTACATTTTTCCTTTTTAGAAATTGAGGCTTAGAACACTGCATGGCATGATGGAATACACTTTTAACCATAGCACTCTGGAAACTGAGGCAGGAGGATCAGAGTTGGACATCATCCTGGGATATATGCAGAAACCTTGTCTCAAAAATAAATAATAAAGTTTTACTTACTATGGGAGTTTGGAATTTGTTATAATTTTACATGAATCCAGGTGAACATATTAGATTTAGTCTTTCATATAAGAATTACCAGTAATCTTTGTTAGCTGCTGGATTTATAGTTATTTTAATACCTTCCAAGATACTCATGCTTTCATTCATATTTATAAAAATAAGAATTCCTTTCTGCAAAGTAAGAGGACTTAAGAGTTGGAGACTGCTTTTGAAATTTACTAAAAGGTGTGGGGTTAACTGTTAATGAGAAAATCTAGTCCCCAGAGCCAAAGATAGTATCTAGCCATTTGTCCTCATCATTATACCACCACCTTTCTACCCTCAAGTCCTTTCTTCTTCTCTAATCTTTGGAAGAGCAAGAGGACATTTGGCAGATAACTGTTTGATTAGTGAATAATTTAATTTTGCTAGTGCCTTTGGAATGATTTGGTGTCAGAAAATAAAGTTGAAAAATAATTGCTTTCTAATAATAAGTCAAAGTTACAGCTTAAAAATGATATAAAAATCATCTCTAATTACAACACAAATTTCAGCAGCTACTGAATTCAATATTAAAGCTTTATAAGAAGTAGGACAAAGACATTTCTTGAATCACAATGTTATTTTTATTGTCAATTAAACAAGATAGTACTGTTTCTGAGGACTATCTTTATTTCTTTTAATTTTAGTTGTATGTATGTATGGGTATCTTATCTGCTTGTGTGTCTGTGTACCATGTGCATGCAGTGCCTGTGGAGGCCTAAAAGGGCATTGGATCCCCTGGGACTGGTGTTACTAAGGGACAGTTAAGAATGTACATATGGACGCTGACAGTCAAACCTTGGCCCTGTGGAGGAGAAGCTGAGCTGTCTCTCTAGTCCATTAAAGGCCATCTCTTTTGCTTTCTAAAGTCTTCGGTATTTCTATGCATTTGAAAAGTAATAATGTATACCAAATGTGCTTAAGTTAATTCTTTCTAAAGGTCACAGTCAAAGTGCATATGGAGTCTCAGATACTTTGTAATAAGTATTTGAACTTTATAGTGAAGTCCTTGATTTTTTTTGAGCCATTGCAACGCCACTGTCTCCCATGTTTTTCTCTTTCTTAACAACAACAACCCACAACAGTAAGATACTTAAGTCATCTTTCATTAAGTACATGACAGTATTTGATGTAGTCAGTTAGAAAACCTGGTTTTCTTTCATTGGTAGAAGGATAACAATGGTTTTAAATATTTTTTTTTTACAAATATGTGAATTTTTTCTCATTTTTTTCTGAGTACGTAGGGAGTTTTATAAAGGAACCATCAAGTAGGTAGTATTGTATTGTGAAATAATACAAGGCTTTTCCTTCTAAAATATTGTAAGGTGTAGGGAAACTGCTCTTGAGATTTTCTTTAGAAAATTACTGACCTGAGAGAAGTGTGTGCCATCACCTGTTAAACAGAAAAAAGAAGAGTCTATATAGTTTATGGATGTTCTGAAATAGGACACTTCATTGGGAAGGCTCTTTTTAAAATGCCTCTTCCTGTAAAGTTTTGTAGAACAGCTAGAAAATCTTGAATTTCCTTCATTGCTTATTTCTAGTTTCCATTTTGTTTTGTTCTTGAATGTACTTTGAATTTTTGTTGTTTTAATCATTAACAAAAGATGCAAACACTTTGTTTTAAGATTTGTCAGTGACTCTTTCCTGAGCACCCCTTCAGTCTTAACCAGTGATTCTTGAGAAACAGAAGAAAGCAGTATTTTTCAGTGAATATTGTGATAATGGATTTTTTTTTTCATCCTTTCAGGATTTGAAAGTATTCTTGAAGGGCTGTTTGGACCTGCATTATTAAAAGATCTCAGTTTATTTAAAGGTATTCAAAATATTTCTGGTATTTCACAGTCTTTGTAGTCAACACCTTGGTGATTTAGGTCTCTTACTCAGTTTTTTTCTAAGGATAAAAACTGCATTCATGGTAGCATGTTTGTGTTTAGTTTATACTGTTAATATTTGTATAGGAAGTACAATTAGTGAGTAGCTAGGAATTGGGTGAACAATTTTCATTTCAGAGTTTTAAGACAGAAGTGACTGGGAAGGTATAGTAGAAAAGAATTTTAAGGTGTGGCTGTGGGGGTAGAGCTGAAATTTTGCATGTGAGACCCTGAGTTTGATTAAAACACAACAAATTAAAGATAATTGTGAAACATCTAATTTTTGATGAGGATTTTCTGAAACTACATAATATTTTTGAAATTAGCACTGATTTATTTTCTGACGCATTCTGTTCTATGATTATTAAAACTTGTCTTTCTTACTTTTTGCAGAGTGTGACCCTGAAAGCATTTCTGATTGGGCTTTTGATGAAAATTGTCTGTTCTGTTGCTTGAGACGAGATAAAGTAAAGGTAATCAGGAAGCTTGGAGATTTGTCTAGTATGATATTTCAGCTTCTAAAAAACTGAATCGTTTTATTGGAGGACTTGCAGGAAAAGGAAAATTTGACTTCCTGTTTATAAAAGATTTGATAGTAGCTGGCTTTTCAGTTCAAACTGTTCCTAGTATGTTGATTAGCCTACTTATTAAGAAATCTTACATCCTGAAATACATTGTCTTATATATATTTAGGCAGAAGAATTAACTGGGTCTCACTCACACTGTTATATTTATCTTAAATATAAGATGTCTAGCAATTCAAGAAATAGAAGTCATTTGTTGTGGTACAAAAAGATAGTAGTTAGTAGCTTGTGTAGACTTAAGACTTAGTACGTTTATATTTTTAAATGTTTCTTTATAATACCTGGCCATGAGTGCTCTTTATCTTTAATTAAAAATTAACTCAACTTTTGGGTTTCTGTTTTATTGCCTTAAAAAAAAAAAGGGTAGAATTTTGCTCTGGAAACATTTCAGTTACTGAAAACTCAATATTGGGTTTACCACCTTACCTTGCTTTCCTGGTATCCTGTTTTTCACTGTTAACTCCAGTAAAGCCTAGGAAACATTCTTCTTTCTGCTATACACTAACTTTAGTTTGTTGACAAATTTCCATCAATGCCTCCTATTGAATTGTGTTCTTTTTTTTTTTTTTTTTTTTTTTTTTTTTGATCTCCATTGTCATCACTGTAGTCCACATCTCTAGCATTATTTCTGGACTGCTGAAATAACATGACTTGTATTGAACAAATACTTTTTCCTTTTCTGATCCTGTGAGTATGGTCTTAAATACCTCTTCTTTGTAGCTTGAAAATTTCTTGCTTTTCTCTTATGCCTCTGCTGTCCTATGAATGGCACACATGCTCCTATCACTGTTTCACCTTTCAGACCATTGCATACATGTGATATATACCAATTATTTGTCAGTAGCTACTATGCCTTATTTTGTTCCCCCATTTCTGGAAGTTTTGAGTGCACGTTCCTGCCTTCATTTCCAGTTGCTGAAGATGGCCATGTTTGTATCTTGTCTCCATCTGTATCACTGTTCTACTATTTATTGTTGAAAAATAGTTTTTAACATCTAAACGCCATCTTGTGGGTAGTTTAAGGGCTTTTTACATATATTAGTGGCTTCTTTTTCTTGTTTTCTCCATGAAAAAAAATTGTTGCTGCTACTATCCTGCTCCTACTAATTTTTGTTAAATTAATGACAAGGTTGTTTTGAAAGAATAGAGAATAAAGCAACAATTGTCAAGAGAAGGCTATAGATGGAGTTGATGTTTAAATTCTGTGTGTTTGCATTTATGTGTATATATGTTGGATGCTAGTTATTGAGCAAATTACTTAATAGGAGGTGTGGTAGAAAAAGAGAAACAGTTATCTTTTCAGATTAGAATTGGGAAGAGAGCCATTCTCTGCCAAGTAACAGGTACAATATATTATTATAATATAATTGAGAGTTCTCTGTGGATATATAAAGACAAAATACTGTGTCAGTATTCTTAGAATACAGAAATAAGATATGAAATAATGTATTATTTTAAATAGCTATTTTTGTTCATTGTAGTTTCAGTTCTGTTGGCTTTTTAACTTAATTATCTATCTGTGGGGAAAGGGTATATGCATGTGTGTTCACATATGTTTGCAAGTTTGCTGACCTATGTGTGTGTACACATACGAAGAACACACCAACTTTGGATATCTTCCTCTAGTGCTCTCCACTTTATAAGTTGAAACAAGGTCTCACTGAACTTGGATGTCACTGCTGTCACCCAGACCAGCTGGCCAGTGAGTCCCGGGAATGCACCTGTCCCATTGTTCACCTGCCTCACTGCAGATGTTTCAGGTGTACACTGGCTGTGACTGGCTTTTACACACGTTCGTTCTAGGGATCTGAACTTACTGAATCATCTCCCCAGGTAGAGAAAGAGTATTTCTGTTTGACAGCTCAGGTGGTTCTAAGAGTCTGATTTTCTTCATTTGACACTATACAATCTCTTTTATTTTTTTCAAGAGAGCTGTCCAGTACTGGAAAATAGGAAACAAGGAGGTCTAAGTAATATAAAATTTTATTCATAACCTTGTTGTATTAAATTGGAAATGATTATGTCCTGGAACTCTTTGCAGACATTTATAATATCTAAGAAAGATTAGAATTTAGAAATAAACCCACTGCTTTGAAGCTTACATCTATAAAAATAGAAAGTACGATAATACTCAATATATAACAATATTGTGCTTGTCACTAAAGTCTTGAGTTTGCGGCTAATGATGTGATAATTTAGGGTATGTCTGGAAAAGCAGAAGTAATGGCCTGTTGGAGAAGAGATGGATTTTGTTTTTTAATTTAAGCTAAAAGAAATTTTAGTGAGTAATAAGGCCATTAGAATGAATGATTTCACTATCCTGCCCATAACAGCACACACTTATAATTTGAGAATTATTCCTGAAATTTTGCATTTCGTAGTTTTGGACTACAGTTGACCATGAATAACTTAAAACTATAGAAAATAAAACCACCAAAGAGAAACTACTTTAGTAAAATAGCACAGAGGTTAGAAATATAATTTATAGGTCTTGAAGGTAACTTTTTTGTATGTTATGGTTTAATCCTCAAGGTAACTTTTGTATGCTATGGTTTAATCCTCAAAACAAGCCCGTGATGTTTAATGATAATCGAATTTTGCAAATAAGAAAATGAAAAGAAAGGCTCAGAGATTATTATAGGCAAAGCCTCATGGTTGAGATTACACCTTTGTGTTTTGGCATTAATCCATTTTGTTAACAAAAATAGCAGTGGGAATATTGAAAGTGAAAGGAGGAATTAAGCAGGACTTGGAATTACTTGGAAACAGGGAGAAAATAAGGGAAAAAGAATTTGATGCTGTTTGAAATGACTGGTTTTAGCTATGCTAGGAATCAGTGATTCCCTAACTTCTTGTCTTGCTTGCATCTTTCCCTTTTCCTTTTTCTATTTATTGGGCAAAAATAGGCATTCTGTGTATTTACTAAATAAGAAGAAGCCAAAGTTTTAATAAATTTGAAAAATTATATTAATGTGTATTTGAGTGTATCAATGTACCAAGAATATATTCATAATCCTCATTACTTACTCATTAATTTTTTTTTTTTTTGTGGGAAGGTATTTTTGTTTGTTAGCTTGAGATAGACTTACTACATAGAACAGGCTGCTTTTATACTCCCAGCCCTCCTTTCTCAGTCTCCTGAGTGTCAGCATGCCTTACATTTAGTCTTTAAAAGTGTTTTTTGGGCATAAGATGGGCATGATGTTGATGTAATACCTGTAGGAAACATTAACAACAAATCCCCATTCTCATGTATTTTTAAGGCTGCTAGATCATACAAGAGAATATAAATAATAATTACAATAGATGTTACTGGACTTGCTTTATCAAGGAAGTAGAACCCAATTTGTACCTCAGAAGAAAATCTACTTTAAACCTGATAGTGATGGTGTGCACCTCTACCAAATATATCTTAGATCTCTGAGTTTGAGGGCAGCCTGGTCTACGGAGCAAGTTCCAGGACAGACAGATCTGCACAGAGAAAGCCTGTCTTGAAAAAAAACCAAAACAAGACAAAACAAATCTATATTTTAAGATTGTTGACCTAAGTAGTTGTTTTTTAGTGTGTATAAAGAGATAATCATAGAAAAATCATAAGATCCAGCAGTAACCAAGAAAATGAACCCGAATTAGGGTTTTTAACTTGAGGATTTCATAGGGAAGTGTCATTTAGAGAATCTGCGTTGCCAATACTTGGTGATTATCCTATATTGTGTAAATGTTTAGTGAATGTAATTGAAGGAGAAGAAAGTGATACTGACATCAGCTTCCTAGCTCAGATGGCTTTTGAGGAAGGGGAGAAATGTGAAATAGCCAGTGAAGTCACCCCGAAAGCAGTTTGTAGTGAAAGTAAGGTGTCATGAAAACAAGCATGTAATTGGGAATGTCCAGTATATAGGTTGTGTAACAAAATTAAAATACGGTATGCAGCATAAAAACTTGGAAGAATTTTGAAACAAATGATACCTTTGGGGAGATAAATCTTTGAGGCTTGCAGATGACCTTCATTTTAGGAAGTAGTTGCCTGCTTTGCACCAAGTATCTTCCAGGTTCCACGTGTAACAAGTACAGGGTCTGTTGTCATTTTTGCTGTACTAACATAGACTCCTGGGCCATTTCTCAAACTAGAATGGACCATGAGATGAACAAGTGCCTCAGTTACACTATGGAAAGAATAGCATGCCAGGATAATGATTATGGGTGCTGGACTATAAATCTGACACCATTAATGAGAAACTAGGTGGTTGCAGATACTAAGTAATGGATATGTATGTATATATGTTTGTTTTTTTTTTTTCCAAGTAATTGATGTGATGTGTGAGTAATGAAGAAAACAAGAGCAAAGAATGAATAGACAAAGGTTTAAGAAAAGGTTTTTGAAGTAGGATGGAAGCTTGAGCATTACTTATATTCCTAGAAGAAGCTGGAGAGGAAGAAACTTTTAAAACAGGAGATAGGGTGCTGGAGACATAGCTCAGTAGTTAAGATTTTATACTACTCTTGCAGAGGACCCTAGTTCACTTCCAGCACTCATGTCCACTTCTCACAACCACCCATAGCTCCAGCCCCTGGGGATCCAGCACTCTTCAGGTCACTGGCACTCCCCCACGTGCATAGACCCCACACAGACCTAAAAGTTATTTATTTATTTATTTATTTATTTATTTAAACAGAAGGAGGGAATGGCCGAATGAGTCAGAATTGTAAGAAAACCAACGGGAAATTAGCTACAAACAGTGGTGGGAATTAGACACACTCAATTAACTCTAGGAGCCACGGTTGTCAGGGATTCAGCAAGGCAAGAATGCCTTAAGCATCAAGAATAATTAAACATAAATAATATTGGTTTTTTTGTTCTGTTTTTTGTTTTCAATGGGCCGTATGTTTCTTTCGCGAAACACAAGTCTCTTTAAGCCAGATAAACAGCACAGAATTGTAATTTTAAGTAAGAAAATTTATCAAAGTCTTGATATTAAATAAAAATTACTTTTGTTAGTATTACATTTTGTTAGCATAAAAAAGTGAGGCATTTTGAATAGACACTAAAGTTTTAAAAGATTTTATTGATTCTAAATTTCCATGATTCTCTAAAAAGTTTCGTTCCTCTTCCTTGGGAAGAAACACTCACTCACCCACTCATTCACTCACACTATGTAACCCTAGCTTCCCTGAGCTCTGTGTAGATCAGGCTGATTTAGAACTCACCTGTCTTTCTCCCTGCCAAGTGCTAGGTGTTTATACATGGACTAGCTTTTTCTTTGTTCTTTCCCCTTCGTTGTAAAAGACTACTTTCGTATTATTTCTCTTCTCTCGTCCTTATTTTTCTGTTAGATTTATGTTCTTTACAATATCATTTGTGTTTTTTTGAATTTTTTTATTGCATTTATTTATTGGGGGGCAGCAGGCATGTGCAGGTCAGAGGACAACTCGCAGTTGTTTTTCTCCTTCCATCATGTAGGTCCCCAGATCAAACTTAGATCCTCAGGTTTGGAGGAACACAGTCAACTGCTGAGTCATCTGTCACTCTTATTTGCATCTTGGATTATATCTCTTTATGGTTTATTGTATGGTTGTTTTGGTTTTTAATATTTAAGAGATTTTATTTATGTATATTGTGGACACACGTGTGCAAGTGGCTTCAGTGGTCAGAAGAGGGGGTTGGATAACCTGGAACTGGAGTTAACAGACAGTTGGGAGCTGCCATATAGGTACTGGGAATTGAACCTAGATCCTCTGGAGAGTAGCCAGTCTCCATCTTTGAATTAATCTTTCCAGCTCCCACAGATAGCATTTGTATCAATATAATAGTCTAGTAGAGAAATTAGGAAATAGGTAGCACAACGTATAAAACTAGTGCTGTCTGGCACAGATACAGTGCTGTAAGAGTTCATAATGCTTAGACCCTTTATACCCTTGCACTTAAAATGACTATGAGCATCTAGGGACACTCATAGTCATAAGAGGAGAGTGGATAAAAATTTCAGAAAGTCTTCTGATGTATTGGGCAGTGGGTGAAAATTGGAGATAGTATTAACTTTGAATTTCCAATAAGTAGAAACCATTGACTGCAGCTTGCATTCATCTTTAATACTTTTTAGTAGCTTGTACTTACATAATGGAAGAAATCTGTCCATTGGAAATGTTGAGTTGCTGTATATTTTGAATACTGCATTAAAACTCAGTTTCTATAGAGTTTGAGAGGTTCCAAAGGATAGACACCTACAGAATAATTCCATTTTCTTTCAGATGTCTACAGGGTGGTTGCTGTTCTCTTTCTCTTGTGAGTTACAGGTCTGCTTCATTAAGAAGCTGTGGTGGAGGTAGGGTGTTACTGTTTGATAGGGATTGTATGTATTAAACGTTAATATCAACATCTTAATACTTAAGTATTTGTCTTAAAAGATAGGATTTGACTTACTTCTAATAGTAAAATCAACAACTGTACATTATGCTTATTATACAAAAGTACCAACCAGTGGGAGATAAAGGTCGTAAATGATTCAGTTACAGATCTAGTATTCATATGAGGAACCCTTGAACAATTAGTGAAGGTCTCTATTTTAATACTAATGGCAACAGTCTTATGACTCTTTACAGGTGTTCCTTAGGGACTTTATTGAGTCATTGAGTTTTCAATTTCTTATTTTTAAAAATGTTTATGTTAACATCTCCGCCTCTCTGAAATCATAATTCTTGTAGATTGGTTAGTGTTGAACCATTACTGCCTTTTGTATTTCTGTTCTTAAATACTCACTTTTTAGTTGTATTAAAGAACATCTCCCTAATTTAAAAAAAAAAAAAAAAAAAAAGCTTCAGCCTTTAAACTTTGTTTTCGTACTCATTAACTTGGTAGTCTGCTTAGCCAAATTGAAGGTAGCATTTATATATAGCAAAAATAGCATTAAGCACAATTTACACTTCGTTTATATAAAGAGCAATAATTTAAGGTTCTCTGCTAGACAGTTGACCTTAAAGTATATGAGCATTTAAAGTGGCAGAACCATTTTCTCTAGTACTTGGCTGGCATTTAAAATAATAAAATGAAAGAAATTGGCATTTAAATCAATGAATTGCATCTTGTCAGCTCTTTTTAGCTCATTGCTTAAAATGTCAGGGAGCCATGGGTAACCGGCAGGACGGTAACTATAGGCTCATGACTCTGAAAGGCTTTTCTAACATAATTACTACAAAACTTGTGTACACTTGTATACACTTCTAGTTTTTTTCTTTACCCTATGGTATGAATCGTAACAATTGCATCTCAATTCAGATAATCAAAGGCACATAGTAGGTAAGTATTTAGATAGGAATAGCTTTTAAAAGTCATCCTTTTTTTTTTTTTAAACTACACTCAGGAAATCTAGACTGCTTTATTCTTCCCAAGTGAAATTTGTCATTTGATTTTCCATTACCTTTGCTTACATTCCCTCAAGAGAAAATAAGCAGCCGTTTACTTAATCTTCCTCTTCCAGTCCGACCTTCCCAGTTTGAAGGGTGACAAAAGTTGGCTTAAAAAAGAAACTATAAGAAATGTTTGGCCCTACTGTTTAAAATTTATCTTTGTTAACATTTTATTGCTGTGTGGACTAACTTCCATGCTGATGCAAGTTTGTTGCATTATTTATTCAATGACTCCTTTCCATTTTCAGGGACCCGTGGAGCTATGGTTGTTTTAAATCTAGGAGAAGTTTAACATTTCTATTAGGTTAGCAAAATATGTTTTGTCACTAAGCCTCACCTACAGGCTGCTTTTTAAAGTTATCTTCAAGTTAAAGAAGAGGCTGTGTATGTGGCAGAACTTGCATGTGGCTTATAATACCTTAAGTATTTACTGTATGACCCTTAACAGAAAATACATTACTTTCAGTGGAACATTTACTTAATGACACATTTGGAACCTAGTATTTTTACTACCCTGAAACTAATTTTTAGTGGTCTCTTAAAATTGAAGTAATATTTGTATATAGTAAAATTAATTCCAAGAGTAGATTTAGTTGGTTTTTGTAAATGCTTTCAGTTATATATATATATATATATATATATATATATATATATATATATATATATATATATAACCACCAGCATAGTGACAGTTTGTCTTACCCTGATGTAGTCAGTCCCTTCCCCAGATCTCCAAGTTTATGCAATCACTATAGAGTTTTATCATTTTGTAGAATTTTATATGATCTTGCAATGTACAGTGTTATGATTGACTGTTTTCTTTTAAGACTCATATTTGGTTTTGTGTATAATTTTCTGTTCCTTTTTATTTTCTTTATAGTCTCCTTAGCGTAGATATGCCACAATTTAGCCATTCATTTTATTAAAAATTGTTTTATGTATATGAGTGTCTGCTCTGCATGTATGAATTATATACATGTATGCCTAGTGCCTGCAGGGTCAAAAGAAAACATCAGATATTCTGGAACTGGAGTTACAGACTGTTAGCCACCATATGATGCTTGGAACTCAGTTTCCATTGTCTGCAAGAACAGCGAGTGCCCTTAACTACCGAGTCATCTCTGGTCCCAGCCTGTTCATTTTTTGTGGACCTTTGAACTGTTGTTAGATGATGACTGTTGTGACTCACGCAGTTGCCTCTTTGAGGGCATACATTTTCATGCTGAGGAGTATTGGTGCGTTACTCATTTAACTCATATTTCTGTCAGCCACATGAGAGAACGCCAGTGTTCCACATATTGCCAGTGTTAGGGTATGTAGTGGTATCTATCTCATTACAGTTTTAATTTTTATTTCTTGGATAACAATCGATGTTGAAATTTTCATTCGTATTCTTTATCTATCCTTATTTTCGTTCCCTTCCTATCTCTGTTTATACATAGACACATCCTCATATGTAAATATATATGGTAAAATATTTCTTTGACCTGTTTGCCACTTAAAGAAATTTTTAAGTTACTAAGTTATATAGTTTTTTATTTATTCTTTATAAACGCTGTGGTTGGGTGTGTTGCAGATCTGTTTTCTAGGCTGTAGCTTGTTCTTGGCTTCCCTTTTAAAGATTTGTTTGTTTGTTTGTTCATTCTGAGAATCAGACTCAGGTGTCCAGGTGTGTGTGGCAAGTGTCTTTACCCACTGAGCCATCTCCTTGTTCCTTGTTAGATAATAATGGAACAAAAATAGACTACGATATACTCTATTTGATATACTCTATTTAAATTTTTATTGCCCTGACACTCCAAAAACTAGTAAAGCACAACATAAGGTGACAAGAGGACATATTTTCAAATATCATCGGATTTCTCACCATGGGTGTGCAGTGCCCAAGTAGGCTTGAAGAGATCGTTGGAGTTCCTGGCACTGGAGTTACAGACTGTTTTGAACTGCCATGTTGGTCTAGTAGTTGAACCTAGAGCCTCTCAAGGAGTAGCCAGTGCTCTTAACTGCTGAGCCATCTCTCCAGCCCCTGTGAAGTTTTTAGTAAAGAACTTGATGTCTTTTGGAGAACGTCTCAGCATGTTCACTGTTGCTCCTTATCACTATCCTTACTCTACAACTGGATGGTCAGACTATGCTGCTCTGGCAAATTCTGTAGTTCTTTTTCCTTCTGCCTCTCCTACTATCCCACAGTACCTTTGTTTGTTGATTTGAGACAAGGTTTCACTATGTATTATTATTACTGGCTAACCTGAAACTCACTATGTAGACCAGGCTGGCCTCAAACTCAGAGATACACCTGCTTCTACCTCTCAAGTGCTGGGATTAGAGGTGTGCCCCCCACAGCATCTTTAAAAGAAACTACCTTAAAAGGACTGGAGGGTCATCAAGATGGTTCAAAGGATCCAAGCTTGACCACTTGAATTCAGTCCATGGAACCACATAGTGGAGGGAGAGAACCAATGCCTGCAAGTTGTTTTGTAACCTATATGCTGTAGCATGTGTGCATGCACTCACACAATAAAGAAAGATGTAAGAAAATAAGGGATATTGGAAAATTGGTACAAATTAGAGAAGCTACTAGAAATACAGCAACTGAATTAATAGTCCGTGTTTTCTACTAATGCTGTATATTGAATTAAACCACCCCTCCTCTTCAAACATGAAATAGCCAGTACATTGGAGCTGTGTATAAATTATAGTATTTTATTTGAGACCCTTAAAGTCTGCTTGGATTACTGTAAAACAGTTGCTGAAAAAGAAGACATTTTCCTGGATAGGATAGTGTTAGAATGCCTCCCTATCGGTCTGCTGCCTCCGTGTCCCAACCCACAGCCAGCTGGAATTTGGCTCGTTCTCGGTGTTGACCAGACACCCGGGCTGCGAAAGAGGTCTCAGAGCGGCGGGAGGCGGAGTTCTGGGACCCCTGGACCCTGATCCCTCACGCTAAGAACTAATGAAGGAGACGCAAAGAATCAGTCCCGGGACTAAGTCTGGTGGAAGCAGAGGCCAATTATTCAGGGGTGGACCAGGGAATTTATAGGTAGGGAGTGAGTAGGTTCCCATCCTTGGTGCATGGTTTGCACGTGGGCAGGCAGCTGACGTGGGCGGCTATCACCCTTAGTATGCATCGCAGGTAAGCAGACAGCAGTGGGGAGGGCCGGGGTCCCTAGCGCCTTCCACCTGGCTGGGTCCAGTACGTCAGGATAGTTATTCTATTCTGTCAAAAGTAGATCTCCTGTGGGGAGCTGGTAGAGGTGGATAAGAGTGAAATTCACTGATTTTTAAAGGTGTTTAGAGAGTAAAGCTAGTGGCCAGGACAGTTTGAAAATGTAAACATTGAGTGAGGATTTACCTTTCAAATACCAAGACACTCTCTCCCTCTCCCTCTCCCTCTCTCTCTCTCTCTCTCTCTCTCTCTCTATATATATATATATATATATATATATATATATATATAATTTTTTAAATGACATAATAAATAAAAATGAAACAGTATCTTATATATAAATGTGCTCATAACATTAGTTGAAAAATTAAGGATTATTTTATAAATAGTACTAGAATATTGGTTAATCATTTTTGCTTCCAGTAAGTTCATGACATTACAAAATGTGACATCTCTTATTCATAGTGGTTAGAATTAAAAATTGTTTCCTTCTAAATTTTTTTAGATTTATTTTTCATTCATTTTTTATGTGTATGTCCTGCCTGCATGCATGTATGCATACCATGTGCATGCGTAATGCTGGAGGGATCAGAAGACATTGGATACCATGGAGCTGGGGTTATACATGGCCATGAGCCACCACATAGGTGCTGGGAATGGAACCTAGTCCTTTACAAGAGCAACAACTGCTCTTAACCACTGAGCTATCTCTCCAGCCTTTTGTTTCAGATTTTTTATTTTATAATAGCATGTACCTAATGAAATAATTTTGAGATAGGATCTATGTCTTAACATGAAATTTGTGTTTTATATATACCTAATATATACAGTCTCATGGTATTTGATGTAATATTCGTTAATGATTTTGTACATGAGATGAGTTTGTATATGTGGTGGCAGAGGTATCGCTGCCTCAGCACCCATGTAGCAGGTACGTGCAGCCTGTTTAGGAAAGCAGCAGCAAAAGCTCAAGAAAGAAAATGTAATAATCTTTACCAGTGACCAAAAAATGTGAATCCAAATAACAAATAACAGAGTAATCATTTTTTCCACTATTAAAACCCAGTGTCTGTAAGAATGGCAGTGTGTGCTGTCCATACTGTAACTATCAGGACCATAAGCTGAGAAAAGCTGGGGGTTCTGTTTCAAGGAAAATAGCTGTTTCTTTTGATACACTTTGTTTTTCTTCTGATAATCCGTTCTAAAGAAATACTAGAAATCTGGAATACAATCATTGGAACATTTTTTTAAAATTTTTATATGTAAAGGTATTCAAACAGGTTATTTTCATTATTTAATATAGATTCTGATTATTAATGGTGATAATAAAACCTAAATTATCCACTTTTCTTTTAATTTCACTTCCTAGAGAGATCAAAATGAAACACAATTTATAGTAAAGGGGGGAAAAGGGCTTACGTTCAAATTCTGGTTATATTTTGGTACATTTATGATAGGTATTTTTGAGCCATGTGTATATTAAAGGATCAAAATGCTCTTAGTTTAATATTGAATGAAAGTGATCTGTAGCATAAATCTTGATTTGATTTTAAAATTTAACATATTTACATATGTAGTATTCAGAAGCTTAAAAGAGACATCAAATTATTAATAGTTTTTACCTACAATTGGTTCAATTACTTGCTGGTTGTTTTTATTCTTTGAAGCTTGCCTTTCTGTCCTCTTGTTTTCTTTCTTTTTCTTTTTTTCTTTTGCCACCTTAACAGTTTTCCTGGTTTTGGCATGATTCAGTTCTGTGTATGACAATTCTTTAATATAGAAAAGTCATAAAACAGTTTTTTAAAATGCTTCAAACTTAAAGTGGTAATAGTGTTCACAGGTTTGTAGATGTATACACACACTTCTCTGTTTTGGAATTAAAGTCAGGATTCCATTAAGTAAGCAGTTGTAGACACATGAAAGAGGTGAGGGAAGTCTTCAGGTAATCACACCACCATTCTAACAAAGAATCAATGTTATATAAGCTCTTACACTTACATCCTCCCCATTTCTCAATTATTTGTAAAGGAGTTAAAAAAATATCCCAGAGCTATTGCATCAATAACTGTAGGGTTAATTACTCTGTACTTTGTGATTAAGGTGATCAAGTAGATTTTAGAGACAATCAATGTGGGTGTGAGCTGACTTACCAACTTCTATCCTAAAGGAAGTAACTCCAAAAGATAGAAATTCTAGTTTAGACCTTCAACTTTATTCCTATTTGAGTCTGGCCAAAAGCTTCTTTTTTATAATTAAACACCCTCAGCATCACGTTTTAATTGCTTTTTGCCATACCATATATAATTCACCGTTTAAAGTGCAGATGTAGAGGAGTGATAATGGAGTAGTTGTTGATGTCTTATCACCTGGCCGTTCAGTTCTGTTAGCTCTATACAACATAATCCTTGTTTTTATTGGTTCTTTGTATTTTTATATGTATATACAGCAAGAGACAGTAAACCATGTTTTATTGATGCATCATTGCTATTAAAAATTTTTTTCATGATAGGGTTTCTTTTTATAGACCAGGCTGTCCTGGAACTCAGAGATCAGCTTTCTTCTTCCTTCCAAGTGCTGGGATTAAAGGCATGTGCCACCATACCTGACTTGCTATATTTTTTAAACAGGATGTCTAGGAACAGTTGATAAAAAGTATGATTAAAGCAAAAAACAAAACAAAATGTATGGTTTTATTCTATTTTTAATCTTTAGTTATTGTTCTGGATAAAAGCAAGTGAAACATCCATTTAACTGAAAACGAAAATCATTTGTACGTGTAATATATGTGTGCATGTATGTATTGAAAGTGTATCCATTTGCATGTGGGTAGAGCCCATAGGTTAATGGAGGGGCCTTTCTTAGTCCTTCACCACCTTAACGTTTTGGAGACAGTTTCTTACTGAAACTGGAGTTCACCATTCTGTTGGGCTGGACAGTCTGCCCGCCATCTCTAGAGATCCACATGACTCTGCCTTTCCTGTGCTGATATTGCAGGCTATATATGTCTGGCTTTTATCCTGGGTGCTATAAATCTTAACTCAGTCTTTGTGCTTGCATGACAAATATTTTACTGATTGGACCATCTTCCCAGTTCCTGAAAATAATTTTAAATAACCATATAACACTGTCCCAGTTCCCAGGTCTTAGAAGCACAAACAAATCTTTTAACAGCTAAGATAGGCCTTAAGAACAGAGTACTCTTAATAGCTTTTTCCAGGTAGACAAATTAGACTTGAACTTGAAAATGCCTAAAGGCATTATTAAAAAACAAGATCTTTTTGGTAAACAATTTAGAGGAAGTGGTTCCTTTTTAGTATCAGTTGAAATAGCCTGTGTGTTAAAAAGTTAGCATTAAGCAGTGGGAGCACATGCCTTTGATCCCAGCACTCGAGAGGCAGGCAGGTGGATCTCTGTGAGTTTGAGGCCAGCCTGGTTTACAGAGTGAGTTCCAGGACAGCCAGGGCTACACAGAGAAACCTTGTCTCGAAAAACAAACAACAACAAAAGTTAACATTACCAGAAAAAAGAAACAAGCAAAGGAAACCGTGAAGTCTGAGTTTCAAATATTAGTGACAGTTTACCCCTGCAAATGGACCTCAATTTTTATTGCAACAGACTTAGCAATTTATGACTAGTATATGGCAAAAATAGTAAATAGTCAACTAACAGTCATTAGAGGATAACAACTTGATGTGTGGCACAAATATAGGCAGGTCAGCTTGCAGTTTAACGGATGAGCAGATAGGACTGGAAGAGAGCCAGACTGGACAGAGATACCAAGTGGTCTTAACACTGTATCTAAGAAACGGCATCAGAACCTATTTACCAGATTGGATGAAGTGAGTTAAACTTGCAATTTCAGCACTTTGGAGGTGGAAGAAGAAGAATCATAAGTTGAGCAAATACTGAGGCCCTACTTCATACATGGGGAAAACCAGAGCATCATGAATCACTTAAACCCAGCAAACACAATATACAAGGCCATATAACTTATTTTTACTAGGTACATATAGAACATTCTCTAGGATAGACCGTGTGTTAGGGCATAAGACAGATTTTTTCCCCTGCAGATATGAGGATCAAACCCAGAGTGTTTCAACATGCTATGCAAGCATTCTTAACTGAGCTACACCACAGACCCATAAATTAATACATTTTAAAAGGTTGCAATCTAAATTTTCCAACAAGGTGGAATAAAATTAAAAACTCCTAACAGGAAATACAATGAATTCCTAAGCATGGAAATTGAAACTCATTTGTTAGTGGGTATAAGAACAAATTGCAGAAGAAATTATAGAATAGCTTAATGAACTAAAACAACACACACCAAAACTTGATATCAAATCATCAGTATAAAGTAATCTATAGTTTGAAATACCTACAGTAAAAAAGAAAAATCTCAAGCCAGTATCTTAACCACCCACCTTAAGAAACTAAAAAAATACGAACAGACTAATCTAAAACAGAGAAAAACAAGATTACAGATAAATAAAATAGTATAGAAAACGAAAGATAAAATAATCACAGGGCTAAAGAGGTAGCTCAGTAGTTACAGCACTGACTGGCCTGCTCTTCCAGAGGACCTTGGTTCAAGTTCCAGGACCCCCATAGTTGCTCACAACTGTTTTAATTCAAGTTCCAGAGGATCCAGTACAGTACCACCTTCTGGCCTCTGTGGGCACTGCACACATACAGTGCACAAGACAAACATTTAGGCAAAACACTCCTACATGTAAAATAAAAATATTTTTTAAAACCAGGAAAATTAAAAACTGGTTCTTTGAAAACATTAACAAGATTGATAAACTGATGATTTTTTTAAAAAATTGACTCAACTAATCATGAATGATATTGGAAGAATTACCTCCAACTTTATGGCAATAAAAAATTGCATGAGAAATATTATGAATAATTTATATGCTGAAAATTAACTTGATGGGGGTAATTCTAGAATGGTATAACGTATGAGAAATTGGTTTATTGAGAAATATATTTGAGTAGATCTGTATTATGAGTTGAATTATGTCCCCCAAAAGTTATGTTGGAAAAGGATAATAACTGACAGTACTTATGAATGTGACTTTATTTGGAAATTTGACCTTTGGAGTCAATCCATTTAAATTTGGGGAGGGGGCAAGAGTAAAATTTTATGCTATATATAGAGTTTTAAGTTGTGCTTTTGGTGCCTTTATGTGTATATATTGGTGGTTTTCCTGCATATTTGTTTACCACTTAAATGCCTAGTGCCCCAGGAAATCTGACATCCTCTTCTGGTTTCCATGTGTGCTTGTATACACTCGCATTCACCTTTAAAAAAAAAAAAGGAAGAAGAGGATTGAGTGTGTAGCTGAGTGACAAGAGCATTTGCCCGGCATGTATGAGACCCTAGGTAGAGCCTCTGTAATGCTAAAATACGTATGCATGAGCACACGCACACAAATACTTTAAGTGCTACTAACCCTAAGTCATTAATGAAATTTTGAGATATTAATGAAATTAATTAATGCGATATTGAGAAAACTCACAGAATGGGGAGAAAATGCTTTTATAGCCCTAATATTAGATATAGAATATGTCAAGAACTCTTAACAGTAAAAACATAGTCCAATTAAAAAGTAAGCAAATCTCTGAATCTTCAAAGATGTACAGGAAAAGCTTGACATCATGTGACATCAGGAAATATAAACCTAAACCAAAACATGACATACATAGCACTTTTCTCTTAGGATGAGTAATTTTTTTAAAGTCTTCATGACTAGACGGGGAATTTGGAAACTCCATACTTTTTTGTCGTTAGTATAAAATGGCACAGCTACTTTGACATATCTTGAAAAGCTAAACATAGTTAGCATAAGACCCGCAAATTACCTCCTAACGTATAGCTAAGAAAATGAAAATAGACATCAACACAAAAACTTGGGCAGCTAATACACTCATATTCATGTGACAGTGGAGAAGTGGAAACTGTCCTAATAGTCATCAGCTGCTGGATGGATAAATGGAGTTGGATCAATAAAATGGGATGTTCATTTAGCAATAAAATGACATGGTGATACCTGCCATGATAAAGAGGAACCTTGAAATTATATTCTAGGAAGAAAAGGTCGCATCACCACCACAAAAAAAAAAAAAAAAGCGCCACTTAGATGAGCCACAATAGGCATATCTTAAGAGGTAAAGTAAAGTATATCTGGCTGCTTAGGGCCAGGTGCGAGCAGATGGAGGCTGAGTGTTAATGGGATACAAATATTCACACTGTGATGGTAACAATTTATAGATATGAATAAAATCTATTGGGTTTTACTTTAGGTGAGTGAGTTGTATCGTTGAATTATATCTTGATAGAAGTGTTTAAATGTGAAACAAATTAGGCATAGTGATAAATTATAATGGAAAAATCATAGAAAGTAGTTGCAGTTGTATTTTAAATCTCCAACTCCTTAAATACTTTTGTGGGTTAGAATGTGCTCTCAATTCTTATATACATTTTATTGTGCAAAATATGATCTATTTTCTTGTTTAGAGAGCTTTTATAAGTATTCTATGATAAAAGTTAGTGCAAGCGCTTACACACTGCAATGATGTATAGGAAATGTGAGCACAGGACTTAAAGAATCCTTAGAAGGTATACTGTACTTTGTCAATCTTATTTTCTGTGGTCACTATCATTGTTGTGCTCTCCTGTTTGTGGGAGGCAAGACTGGAAGTGCGTGCAGCACACTCTCGGTTACTGCAGTGCTCCTGCAGCCTGGAAGTACCATTGGGAGTCTCTGGGATGAGTTGATTACAGCGTTTTAGAAGCTTCTAATCCCCATCTTACTGCATGTATGTACGTATGTATGTTCAAGCACATACGTACTGGAACTAAAAATATTGAAATGTACTTGGAACTGGTAGTATGCGGTTTCAGTTCACTATTATAGTGCTAGTTTTAACTTTATTAATTTCACAATCTAATAAGATCTGAGCACTACCGTTACAATACAGTTATCTAGGAACAGAATTTAAGTTTTAAGTATTTAAACAGACTTAAAAGTTTTTAAATATTTTAATTGTATTATTCTAGTTTGTCGTACTGTCTAGTAACATTTGTTTTTATGCATCTGTGCTTTGGATTTTTGAGTGGGGAGAGATTTTTGTACAAACATTTCACACAATATTTTTGCAGGGACACTTAGTCGGTCTGGATGAGCCAGCTTCCGGAGCTGGGCAAGAAGCTTTGCTTAAACAAGAGCACGCAAAATTCACTCGACTCCAGAGACAAGCAGAAGAGTTCCTCAATGCAGTCTTTTATAGAAAAGGTTGGTTTCTGTGGCAACTGACACAGCGTCTGCTTGTCTTACATTAATCTCAATTTCACTGTCATTTAAAGTTACTCTTAAATTATTTCTGTATTCCTTTATCACATTAAATTTGGAATAAAGTTAGGACAACCTGTTGCCCTCTTTAATTCTGAAGTGGGGGTGAATTTTAATAAATTGTTCAGAAATTTATTGTAAAATTTTTCAGTTTGTTAGACAAGTTTTAAAAATACAAAATGCTACTTTTAAAACCTTAATAACTATAAAACCAGCTCTATAAATTGAAAATCTGACCTGAAATTTCATTTAAAGTAGAAAGGTAATTGAATCTTACAGTTGTATTTGTAAGCATGTTTTGTGAACATTGATATAATCTTTTAAAATATATTTATTTTTATGTTTTGTGTGAATATTTTGCCTGCATGTATGTATATGCACCATGTGTGTGCTTGTTGCTCTCATAGGTCAGAAGAAGGCATTAGATCTCATGGAACTGGTCTTAACAGTGGTTGTGAGCCATCATGTGGGTGCTAGGAACTGAATCTGGATGCTTTCCAGAGCAGCAAGTGCTCCTGACCTCAGAGCTGTTGCTCCAGCACCATTGACATATCTCATTTCACTGATTTTTGTTCTTAAGTAGGAAACTGTACACTAATAAAACTTGCTTGCTTATATTTGTGTAGAATTTAATAGCTCCCTCTAGGATTTCCAGGCTCTTTTTCCTTAAGGAAGCTGTTTTATATTGGTTTTTGGAAAGCAGAAAACATCTCTGCACCAGTCTTACCTGTCCAGGACTCGCAGGTCACGTGCAGCAGAGGGTAGCTATGAATGTGGTCTAACACAAAATTGTGAACATAGCTTAGGACATTATGAGATTTTGAAAAAACTGCAATTGATATGATGCCAACATTATGTTGCAATGTCAAAAAGAGGCATGCTTCAGTATTGAGGCTTAGAGAAGATTCTTAAAGACAGTCAATTCTTTTATTTCTTTAAAAAAATCTTTAAAATACTATATTCATTTTATTTTGTGTTAATGGTTTTCCTTTGGGGTGTGTGTGTGTGTGTGTTTATGTATGTATACCACATGCGTATTTGGTCCTCTCAAGGTTAGAAGAGGGAATTGGGTACCCTGGAAATGGAGTTATAGATTGTTGTGAGCTGCCATGTGGGTGTTGGAAATCAAATCCCAGTCCCCTGAAAGAACAAATACTCAAATATAGAGCCATCTCTCCAACCCCGGCTTCCTTTCTATTGTTGTTCTCCCACTCCCCACTCCTGCAGAGTCTCACTATGTGGCCCTGGTTGTGCTAAAATTAACTATGTAGGCCATGATGGCCTTGAACTCACAGAGAGCTGCCTGTCTGTGCCTACTAAATGCTGGTGTATACAGGCTCCAATTCTTTTCTTTATCTACATAACTTCTTTATGATCTTGGTTTAATTAGTGAAAGGTCTGTCTGCCTTTGGGGGGTGGGATGGGGTGGGGTGGGGTGGTGGATAGGGCCTTGCTTTGTACCTAGAATTCACAGGAGATCCTCATTCCTCTGCCTCCCAAATGCTGTGGTTAAAGTTGTGTTCCAGTATGCCCAGCAGTCTTCACTTTCAGTAAATTCTTTCTGAATGAATTTCTTTTCTTTAATTACACATTTCCTCTTCTGCTAAGGTAGAGGTGATTATGATAGATTCTAAAAAGTGTCCTTTAAAAGTGTCCTATAGGGTAGGCATAGTAGTGTCACTTGTAATCCACACAGATGGGAAGCTACAGTAGGAGCTTCTTAAGTTTTAGGCCAACTGGAACTGAAAGGAAAAAAGAGAGTTCCTTGTACTCAGAACCCATCTCCTTTAGTGCACACGTGTCCAGTGCCACTTTATACCTCTCATTCCTCTGGAGCTGCCCTTCTCTCAGGGTTGATAGTTACATTTTGACAGTATGCTAGAAATGTGAAATAAGTTTCTAATGTTTGGTTACTATTGGATACCAGCTGTCTTTCTATATAGTGTGATCAATGTTTTTAAAATATTAGTGAGGTGGTATGTCCTATAAGCTTAAGATATTCCTTACTACCTGAGTTTGTTGATTGGGGGAAAATACATGTTTCTGTATTTTCATTGTTTCTTCCATTCCTAGGCAAATCAAAATTTTAAGTATGCCACCATTTCCCTTTTAATAGTCATTGGCACTGTGACCTAAATCTCCCAAATGTTCTTTCAGGCTCACTTTATCAGATTAAGTGCCTTGGGTTCCAAAATTATTGTTAAGTGATTTTATGATTTTAATGAATATTTGATTTTTAAAACTCATGTTGGCAGTTGTGGATCTCACTGTTTTAGTTTCAGCAGGCTAATCTCTTAGAGTTCCAGGCCAGCCTGTCTACATAACAAGTTCTATGCCAGTTGAGGCTACATAGTGAGACCCTGTCTCAAAAAAGGGTGGGGAGATTGACACTTAAGATGTAAATTAGCAGCTTATTATCCAGATATGTTTACAACTGTTCTCTGATAGAATGTGTACAGACAAGTGTCCTTAGTCTGTATGTTTAAGCAACCTCTTAAACTAAAGATAGGAAGCCTTCTCCCCAGTGTACACTTTCTACCTATTCCTCGTTTAAAGGGCAGTGGCAGTTAATCGTAGCAGATTCCTTCAGTGACATTCTACTCTACTCAGTTCTGAGCCTTTGTCCTGGAAGAATAACTTATATCAAAATCCTTGGATTTGGGGTCGTAATGTTTACAGTAGGAATTCTTACCTTAGAATTGGTTGCAGAGTTTAAAGAAATGGAATTTGTATGCAACATGAGTTTGTATATTGATTGTACATTAGTGTGAGATGCTTAGAAAAAGGATCCATTGCTTTAGAATTGGAAGTTCTTTCTCTTTGCTGTATATGTTTATATTGTTACTTTGTAGATATTTTGTTGTACACTATAATGCTAAAATGGGCATTATTCAGGGAGATGGCTTTAGTTTTTTTCTGAAGGGAGTAGTTTGTGTAACTCTGAGATTGGCTTTCTCTTATCCTAAATGTTAAGAAGTGTGAAAGTGTTTTAAGTTTCAGATTTTGTAATCTTTGTGTGGACTTCACCAGTTCAGAGCCCTAATCTGAAAATCCAGAATTCAAACATTTTTGAGTTTTATGTCAATCAACCCTTAAAAAAATTGAAATTTCAGAGCACTTTCTGTTTCTGAGTTTCGTGTTTGACATGTTTAGCCTTTAATTCTGGTGCTTGGATTTAACTTGTCCAACGGTTGTAAATTGTGTATTTTAGCCAATTTCTTGGGAGTTTTGTATATATAGCTGTACAAAAGCAGTAATATGCATGCAATAAAAGTAGAGTTCTTTTATTGGGCCTGTGTAATAAGTTCTAAGAAGAGCACTATACCTCTCAAAATTATCATGATCATACTCTTTTTAGCCTGCTTTGTTACCTGTGTTAAAAATTTTGATAATTCTTCCAGATGTGGTGGCCTTTAATCCCAAATGTGGAAGAATCCCAGATGTGGGATTAAAGGCTCTCTGTGAATTCAAGGCCAGCCTGGTCTACATAGTGAGCTGCAGGGCAGCTAGGGCTACAGAGAGGGGAGAAGAGAGGGAGAGAGACCCCATCTCAAAGAAGGAGTTATTTAATATTTTTAAATGGTATTTGTGTTTTGAAATATACCACTGGCTGTTCTGTAATAGGATTTTTTGGTTTGCTTGATTTTGGGGGGTGGGTTTTTTTCATCTGTTTTTTGAGACAGGGTCTCAGTGTAGCTCTGGCTATGCTGGAGTTCACCATGTAGACCAGCCTGGCCTCCAACTTGCCTCTGGATAAAAAGCGTGCCACCCGTCCAGCTATTCTGTGCTGTATTGTAACAGTTAGGTTTTTTCTGTAGGTTCTGTCCCCACTGCATCTGGTAATATTGCTTTTACTTGACTCAGTTGTGTTTCTCTAGGAATGGCCATAATTTCAGAATGTTTTAACTAAACCAAAGAATGAATGCATTCAAGAAACTCTGAGAAGATAGAGAACTTTAAATGGCAGTGATGTCAGTCCTTCTTACACATTGTCTCATGATTGTGGTGTTCATTCAATAAAGGGACAAGATATAATACTGGCTTTTAAACATCCAAGGTGGAACTTACAGTTCTTATTCTGAAATCTTTGACACATCACAGAGCTCTTTAATAGTTATTAATTAATTAACACAGAAAATCCTTAAATCACTGCGTTTTGCCCCACCTATCTAGAAAATTTCCTCTTTATTACACTCTCTTGCTTTCCATCAGGTAAAAACATATAACTACTATATTAAAGTTTTATATATCCTTCCATATGGAGATTATATATTATGTAGGAGAAATGGGTCTTAACTGTAAACTCAATAACTATTAATAGAAAGCCCGAAGCCAGGTATGGTGGCACATGCCTTTCATCCTGGGTGGTAGAGATAGGCAGATCACTGAGTCCTGGATCAGCTTAGTCTATATAGTGAGTTACAGGCCAACCAAGGCTAAGTAATGAAATCCTGTCTCCAAAACTAAACAAACAAGGCTGGAAAGAGGGCTCAATGATTAAGAGCATTGGCTGTTCTTCCAGAGGACCTGGGTTCATTACTCTGCACCCATATGGCAGCTCACAACTGTCTGTAATTCCAGTTCCAGGGGATCTGACACCCTCACACCACTGCACATAAAATAAAATTAAATAAATTAAAAACAAACAAACAAATAAGATTACCAGTGTTAGGGGCTAGAGAGGTAGCTTAGCAGTTAAGAGCATTTGCTGCTCTTGGCGAGGACACAGGTTCAGTTCTTGGCATATACATAGCCACTCACAACCTCTTGTAACTCCAGTTCCAGGGAATCTCTAACCTACGTATGTACTAGATATGGGGTAGTAATTTATACTTATTTGCAATAATTTGTATTAATATACATCTTACATATACACACACATACATAGATATTCACACATATACATTAAATGTCAGAAGGGCAGCCTAGATGGTTCAGTGGGTAAGGGTGCTTTTGCTGTCAAACCTGATTACTCCTGGTTGGATCTCCAGGACTTCAATAATGGAAGAAAAGAACTGACTTGTGGAAGTTGTCCTCTGACCTCCATATGCACCATGACACCAGTGGCTTGTTTTATTAACACGTGATAAAACATTGCAATTGTAAGAACTGACTTTATTAAATACCTTTTTTCACAAACTGTTTGCAACACCGGGTCTATATTTATAAAGGAAATGTAGGATTATTAAATATGACTTGGTAGATAGAAACATTTAGAGCAAGTCTGTAGAATTAAATCGGGCGTGTCACTTCATGAGTGTTTCCTGGTTCCAAGTATTATTCTTTGGCATCTGCTAGGAGCCTTGTGGGGGTTTTAGTGGTGATTTAAAAAAAAATTTTTTTTTCTTTAACTTTATAAGTCAACCTCTAAAGTTCCTCTCATTTCCAAACTATAATGAATATGTATTTGCTTTTTCTAGCTAAACTTAACAAATAAGGAAACGAAAGCTTTTTGAGAACTCTTGTAAAGTCCGTGGATAGGCCTTGGTAAATTAAGTGTACCAGTAGAATATTAACGTCAGGAGAAGAGTTATAAACAAGTTTTTTTAGTAACTACCTGTACAAGTTTGGGTCACATTTCTCTCATTTTTAAGGTATCGATTGGTAATTGATTTGTTTATTGTACTTATTACTCAAAAATTTAAACAGACACTTTATACCAGGTAAGATTAGGGATACAGAGGTTAACAGATGCATTATCTAGGTGGTATAGAAATATGAGGATAACAGGCTTACACAGATTATTTCCCTTCATCTTAACCCCTTTTAACTTGAAGATCCTTTCCAGTTTCTAAGAGTCAGGACTTCCTGTGTTCTTTGTTTTGAATTAACATTGTCTAAACGTTGATTACATAGGTGTTTTACTTTCCTAGCTATTCTCTAAATGTTGGCACATTACTTAAAGAACTCATGGAAAATATGTGATCTTCAGCATTTGAAATGTGACATTTAAACTCCTACCTAGGAGTTCTAAAACTATGGTTCACAGAGCAACAGCAGCTGACAGCTTATTGGGAATGCCATTTCTGGAACTATCCTTGAGCTGCTGAATCAAGCCCTGGGGACAACACCCAACAATCTATCTTTATATGGATCTCCTGGATCCTAAAGTTAAATGTCTTTCATAGTTTTCTTATTCCTTCAGTCATTAACAAGAAGTGAATTAAGCACTCATAAATTCAGTAACCCACACTTGGAGAATGTGAGGAGATAGTTGAGGGAAAATCTAGGGAAAACTTGATGTTATCCATAGATGTTGATAATAACTGTTTCCAAAGTGTGGAGGCTTAGGTATTTCCATATCAGGTAAGTGATTCTTAACCAGATTCAAAAGTTTACCAATTAAGAATGGAGAATAGGGGAATACAATTGTTCAGATACTAGATTTTTAAGAAAAACTGAAGTGAAGTTTTATGTTTTCTTGAAAGCTGTCTTCTTTCTTTTCCTTAGTTCATTGTCCCACTTTAAAAGTAAATAAATCTTTGTTTACAGACAGTCCCTGGGTCTCCGACCCCAATATTCCCCTAGTGGCCCGTGAGATCATGCAGCGAATGATCCAACAATTTGCTGCTGAATATACCTCAAAAAATAGCTCTACTCAGGACCCCAGCCAGCCCAATAGCACAAAGAACCAAAGCCTGCGGAAAGCATCTCCAGTCACCACCTCTCCCACGGCTGCGACTGCTCAGAACCCTGTGCTCAGCAAACTTCTCATGGCTGACCAAGACTCACCTCTGGACCTTACTGTCAGAAAGTCTCAGTCAGAACCTAGCGAACAAGGTATGGTTTGATGTCATGGTCTCCTCTGTCTACTCATGGGGAGAAAAAAATATTTTACAGATAGGACACCAGCAATAAGAATAGGACAGAAAATAATGTGATTCTAGCTGGCCATAGTTATGCGCTCCTGTACACCCCAACTACATAGGCTGAGGGGGGAGGATCACCTGGGGTCAAGGCCAATCTGAGCAACGTAGTGAGGTCCCATGTAGTTGTTCACTGCTGGGTGGCTCAGCCAGGAAGAGACAGAAGCATATTCGTATGTGCAAGTATTTCCAGACTTCAGCAGAGGGAACCACCATCATGGCAGGCACCATACTGGACAGTGGAACCCGGAGCGTCTGAGCTCAAATGTTTTTATTGATTCAGAACTCTTTGGGTGCTATTTATGTGCAGATCATAAACGATCAAACATTCCCCCACATAAATCCAACACCTGCAAACAATACAAAATGCCAAGGCCTAGACAGCCATTCCCCCAACAGTGCACAAAACAATTACTTTATACATGACTAAAAATAAACTTCTACAATACTCTTGTCTCTTAAAAATAAAAATATCTTTCTTAAATTGTTCTGACTATTCAGTAATAGAGAAGTACAGATAACATTGTTATAGTCTTACCCATCAACAGTTGGTGATTATGATGGATAGTCCACACAGGAAAGAGGCAGTTATTACTAAACTTTAACATGCCAGTAATAATGTGTTTTCGCTTTCTAAAATAATATATCAAATTCTTAAACCTGTAAAAACACAGATTTCCTCATTTGTCCTTAGTGCTCTAGTATTAGTACCTATCTGATAAATAACCTTTGTTTGGAAGTTAAACTCTACAAATGAGATAAGTAAAAATATGTATTACAGTTTCAAAAGACTATCAGGCAGGTATGGGGATACATAACCTTTAATCCCAGCACTTGGGAGGCACAGGCAGACAGAACTCCTGGTCTACCAGGCCAGCAAAGGCTACATAATGAGTCCTGTCCTTAAAAATAAAAATAAATAGTATTATAAATAAAATACAGTGGAATATACTTTAAGTTGTTAAGTGTAATATATACATATATACTAGATTAAGGAAATAACTTTAAGATATTTCCAAAGTAAGTATTATTGAAGGTCCAAATCAGTGAAAACTTTAGGAGGTAATCAGGTTTTTAAAAATATTTTATTTATTTTTATTTTATGCACATTGGTATCTTGCCTGCATGTATGCCTGTGTGAGGGTGTCGGATCTCCTGGAATAGGAGTCAGAGACAGTTGTGAGCTTCTGTGTGGGTACTCAGAATTGAACCTTGGTCCTCTAAAAGAACAGCCGGTGCTCTTTACCACTGAGCCATCTCTCCATCCCAAGGTTATCAGTTTTATTTAGATGTTCCTTACATCTCCAAAGTGTATTTTAAGTAGATTGAAAATCCTCGCTGCTTTTTGTTCTCACAAAGTACTGTCAGCATTTTTCAACCAAAGCCCTGTTTGAACCTCTCTACAAGTGATTTTAATTGGTGGTGGCTTAGGTAAAAGATTTTACTGTCTTCAGAACTTAAGGATAGCAGAAAAGGTATGCTATGTATGGATTTATTTTTAAGAAATACATCTTGATTTTAGAAAGAAATTTACTTTTAAAAATAATCTTTTCAAAAAGACCTTGTTTACTTATTTTAAGTAATTTATGAAGATTTCCTATTAGTGGACTGGTATTAGTTACTTTTTGAAGAATGTATTTGAGTAGTCTCTGTTTTATCCTCTCTTTCTCTTGTTTGGATATGGTGAACAGTAAACAAATACCTTCATTTTGAGAGTGGCCCTCCCAACCCTCTGTTCACACCAACCATTCCACCTTTGGTTCCTGTTTACAAACTTCTATCTTTTCTGTTACACTGAAAATTTGTACAAAATGGTATTTTCACTAAATATCTCTTGGCTCTACATACTGCATCAAAAGCTTCAGGTTATTAAAAAAGTGGCAACATAGAGGTATATGTATAGTGTTAGTAATGGAGGCTAACTTAGAGTGACTGTCTCGGGTTAGAGATATTCCAAGCACTGCGTTTACCTTTTAGAACTCCAATTGGTATGCGATATTTAATAGGGTGCTTCTTGGTTCTTTAACATTTCAGTTATGTTTGTGGAGGTTTTAATGACTTCCAAAACCAAACTTTATATGAGCTTTATATATAACAGTTTGAAATTCAAGTTTTAAGTAGATTCTATCCAAGATTTATTTTTGACAGAGATACCAAAAACTTCCTGCTGACCAGCTAAAATCAAAGTCAGATTCTCTGAATTCTTTCTTAACTTTGGACAGAATTGCTTTGGAAGTTGTGAAGTATAGCTATGTCTATAAAGAGAAAATTATTAATGTATTAATAGCACAAATTTGTGATTCAATCTCATTTTTAGGTTACACTTCCCTGCTGCTATGATATTAAGATACTTCATTTTCTTTTTTCACTAAATTTGAACCATTTTAAGATATTTTAATTTTTTTAAAAGCTTTTTTTCTTGCCAGGCAGGGGTGGCACATGCCTTTAATCCCAGCACTTGGGAGGCAGAGACAGGCAGATCTTTATGAGTTTGAAACCAGAGTGGTCTCTAGAGTGAGTTCCAGGACAGCCAGAGTTACAACAGAGAAACCCTGTTTTGAAAAACCAAAACAACAAACAAAAAACTAAAATGCTTTTTTCTTAAAGTTTAGCAGTTGAAATTTTAATTTAATTTTCAGGGTCTTTCTTAAAAGAGTTAACTCATACACATATTTTGTATCAAAAGAATAGTTAATATACACAAAGATTATAAGCTATTCAGAGATTCATCCTTTAGATTATGAATTTTCCATATTGAAGTTTCACGTGCCTTGGGAGTTTAAAGTAGATAGCTCTTGAGGAATTTGGTTATGTAAGCTTTTAAAAATATATTCATACATTTGAATAAAGGTTTAGGAAATGAAGTATAATAATTCTAGCATAGAACCTCATGCTGGTATTAACATCTTCTATAATATTTTAGCTTTCTTTTGCCCTGCTGATAGGATATTTAGCTCTTAGAAATACATGTATATTACATGTATAACAATATAACATACTTTGCTAAATTTATGTTTCTTTGGGAGAAACCTACCTTGATTTTTTTATTTTAAATCTAATACCTCAGTTTGAGATGTTGACTAGGTTTACTTCCTAGTTTTTAGTATGTCAAGTTCACATTTGTTTCAGTTCTTAATGTCCTCAGGTATTTTTTTGTGTCTCTACAGACGGTGTACTTGATTTATCTACTAAGAAAAGTCCATGTGCTAGTAGCACTTCCCTGAGCCATTCTCCAGGCTGCTCCAGTACTCAAGGGAACGGGTAAGGGAAAACACTTATAGCCTTCCACAATTTTACATAGATAACTTATCAAAGACGAATCAGCCAGCCTTCCCGAGCATTATAAAAATTTACCCTTCAGATTAACAGACGTATAGGTGAGCCTCTCATAAAATGACTCAATCCATCAATGAAGGAAAAGTGTATTTATGCAGTCTAAAATTGGCTAGCCTAGATCAATTTTGTCAGTTTAGTACATGTAAAATTTCATGAATATGACAAGAACGAGTCTTTGAGCCTTTTGTCAGTGTTTTTTGAGTGTGGAACTTGTGCTAAGTAATTGCAAAGTGTAGAAGTAAAGACAGTGTTATCTGTGTTCAAGTTGTTGAATGAAAATTGGCTTCTAATGTTTCGCTTGTTATCCCTAGTGAAGTGTGTGTTATATGTGGGTTTGTTTGTTTGTTTGTATGGGTTTGGTTTTTGGTTTTATTGGCTGTTGATTGGAACTGCATCTTTAATTCTATCGCAGTTCAGAAAATGTAATTCTGTGTGTTTTTTGTTTTTATAGAATGTTATAGATAGATGAATAACCATCTTATGCTGCCAGACATTATTATAACTCAGTTTGATAACTCTTAACCCCAAGGTAAATTCTATGACCGCTTATTTTATAGTGTAAGAATTACCTAATCCTTATGATGTGTATCTAGAAATCATTTTGATAAAGCAAATATCAGCAAATATTTAGACGCTATATTGGAAAGTTGTAGCATCATCTAGATAGGAAAAATTGCTTAGGTGGGTTTAAATTAGTTAATAGTGTATATCTTTAACTGTTTAAGACTTGATATGGAGAGGTTTCATAGACACTAAAGGAATAAGTAGGCACTACATGGACTAACTTTTCACCCTACTCTTTAATTACCTTCAAACTGAAGGATTCTTCTACTGATTTCTAAAAATTCCCCTTTATTTTCTCCTAAATTCCATTGTTCTCCTTCCCTTCCATTCTATTCAGTCTAAAAACATTAATCTGTCTTTTCATGGTTTAATATATAAGCTTGTCTAGGATTTCATTGTGTGCATACTAAATATAAGTCAACATGATCCCAAGTCATTTAGGTCCCTTTTTGATATCAAAAATACTTATGTTGTGTAAGAGAGTGCCTAGGAGAAGTCCAAATACATTTTACATAAATGAATCCTTGGTTAAGATTCACCTTAACCTGACCATCAGGTCCATGTTCTGTATTATTTAAGCCGTTGTGTTTATTCCTCTGAAAGGGAAATGGTTTTCTACTCAGTTTTGTTTGGTGGAAGACAAAATCAGCAGCAGCACTACCTGTCTTTTAGTTGAGTATTCAGTGTTACTGTGTTAATAGTGGCAATAGTCTCTGTAAAATCCTGGTTGAAATGTAGTTTATTTATAATTTATTTCTGTAAAATTCTACTTTTGGGCCTCATTGATATAATCATTCCTCTTGGGAATGCTTTGCCAGTTGCCAGTCTTAAGATCAATAATCTTTCTCTATTATGAAAATTAAAACTTTATGAATTAGGGGCTGGGGAGATGGCTCAGTTGCTGAAGAGCCTGCCATACATGCATGAAGACCTGAGTTTGGATCCCCATCACCCACAGGTGACAGGACTAACAACCGTGTCTGTAACCCCATAGCCGAGGAGGGGGCAGAGTCAGAACAATCTGGAGATCATTTGCCAGCCTGCCTACCGAATCAGTGAGCTCCAGGTCGAGTGAGGACAAAAAGTGCCTCCCCCAACCCAAAAAAAAGACAGACCAAGGAAGGAAGACACCTGACACATACACACGTATCCCAAAACAACAACAAAATTTTATGAGTTAACTTTATAAGTAATTGAATTTAAACATTATTTCAACATAAACATGGTATTTTAAGGGAAAATATTTTTCTTAAGATTGCTCCCAAGTTATTTATATTTTTGGATGTATTAGCTCTGAGTATAACTTAACAAAATCTTGGGGAAAATAAAAAAGAAGTTACTTTGAGGAATTGTGGTATTTGTGTGTCTGACTACAACCAATAGGGTTTTTAATGAAGTGTGGTAAGTTATAAAGCAACAAGTCTTGATTCTTCTTCGTTTGACTACTTCTCCCACCTTAGGACTGGCTGCCATATACAGGTTTTTCCCAAGCAGTGCAGAAATGTCATTTGGAATTGTTTAATTTTTAATGATAAGCATTAACTTGTTGGTGGGATAAATGAGCAATTATCTATAGGTTCCACTGGTGTGAATGTTGCCAGCTTTCTAGCTAGTTGTTATGAATGTTGACTGCATTACATTAAAATAAAATAATTTGGCTTACTCTTTTATTACTGTACTTGTTTAGTGGTAACGTCACGTTGGTAAACAATTCTGTATAGATAATGGAGACACTAATGATTACTTTGTAATTAATGGTTAAGGTGCTATTTTCAAACAGTTGCGCGAAACTTTTTCCTCCGAAATTTGTGAACCCAACCAGAGACTGCCAACCAGTTTAATTTTTCTTTGCCCAAAAAACTCCTGTTTTGTTTTTTTGGTTTTGTTTTTGTTTTTGTTTTTTTACTTTTTTTTTTAAACTTTTTTCCTTTTTGTGATCAAGTTTTTAAACTAACTGCTGAGACCATGTGTTTTTTTAATTTTAGAGAAAAATAAATAAATAACACAAAGTGATGTTACCCAAGCAAGGCCTTCTAATAAAGGAGTGGTCCCCTCACCCACCCCTCCCTTCCTGTGCAAGTCCTGCTCACATCAGTTTCCTTCCATCCAATTAGGCGACCTGGGAGACCCAGCCAGTACCGCCCAGATGGACTTCGGAGTGGTGATGGGGTACCTCCAAGAAGCTTACAGGATGGAACCAGGGAAGGTTTTGGACACTCCACATCACTCAAAGTTCCACTGGCTCGATCCCTGCAGATTAGTGAAGAACTACTGAGCAGAAACCAATTGTCCACAGCTGCCAGCCTTGGGCCGTCTGGATTACAGAATCATGGACAGCACTTAATATTATCCAGGGAAGCCTCTTGGGCAAAACCTCATTACGAATTCAACCTCAACCGTATGAAGTTCAGGGGAAATGGTGCACTCAGCAACATCAGTGACCTTCCTTTTCTTGCAGAAAACTCTGCCTTTCCAAAAATGGCACATCAAACAAAACAAGATGGAAAAAGGGACATGAGCCATTCATCTCCTGTAGATTTAAAGATACCACAAGTTCGAGGAATGGATCTTTCTTGGGAGTCTCGCACTGGTGATCAGTACAACTATAGCTCTTTGGTAATGGGTTCACAAACGGAGAGCGCGCTTAGTAAAAAATTAAGGGCTATTCTTCCAAAACAAAATAGAAAAAGCATGTTAGATGCTGGACCTGATTCTTGGGGCTCAGATGCTGAGCAGTCTACCTCTGGACAGCCATATCCCACATCGGATCAAGAAGGAGACCCTGGCTCCAAGCAGCCTCGGAAGAAAAGAGGGCGTTACAGACAGTACAACAGTGAGATACTGGAGGAAGCAATCTCAGTGGTTATGAGTGGAAAGATGAGTGTTTCCAAAGCTCAGAGTATTTATGGGATTCCCCACAGTACACTGGAGTACAAAGTAAAGGAGAGGCTGGGCACTTTGAAAAACCCTCCAAAGAAAAAGATGAAATTAATGAGGTCGGAGGGGCCAGATGTCTCTGTAAAGATTGAATTAGATCCCCAGGGAGAGGCAGCACAAAGTGCAAATGAATCAAAAACTGAGTAGGAATTCTGTAGAGTGCCAATTACTGTACAAACTGGGTGAGCACTACTGCATCGTTGTCCAGCTGTCCCTGGTGCACCTGACTTCACTGCTGTGACACTTGCTTCTCTGCAGAGTTTGCATTGGCTTGTGCACAGAGGTGAAAGGTGCATTCTGAATGTTTCATATTTTAAATTTCCATGTGCAGTATGGCTCGGAATATTTGTTTGGCCTTTTGCATGTTTCTCTACAAAGAGAATTGAGTTACCTCACAGAGACCAGATACATGGAAGTGGACTCCTTGCCTGTAGAGCCTGCATGCTTTTTTTCCCCCCCTTTTCTTAAGTTATATTTGCCTTTACTTAAAAGAAAAAAAAAAGAAAAAGAAAAAAAAAAAGACAAGAAAAAGAAGAAGAAGGAAAAAAAAAGCCCCCTTTTAGAAATCACCTCCATCACACTGGGAGCTTTATCATTACAAATTGGAAAGCCATCTTACAAAAATGTTCACATTTTTCTTCTATGATTCATCAACTAATTGAAGGGTTAAACTAAAACCAAACAATGAGCCTTTGACTTTAAGAAGTTTGATTACTTGATAAATACTTGGATCATTTATAATTATACTTTTATCATTTTCTTTTCACTATTAAATTTACTTACTAAATTAGCAATGTCTTAGTGCTCACCCAGATGGGAGGCGGAGGAGATGTGCACACACTACCTTCAGAGATGTTTCAGTTCATTGCTTGGAACACTACCTTTGCTGTAATTTCATTTGATTTTCTAAGGGTAGAATTTGCTCTCACCAACAAGTGAGATTATAGCCTTATCTCATGGAGGACGCGCTCCCTTCTTACTCAGGAGCAGTCAGGGTACATTTCATACACAATGGAGGATGCCTCATTTTAGTAGACAGGTTTCTTTATATATTTCAGTGGTTTTGTAGAAGTGGTCATATACTAACCAACAACTGAGTATTGTTGCAGCCATTAGTTTGAAGATATCCTAGCTATGTTTATTGGGAATCAAAGAATAGATAAAGCAATGTGCATTAGTTATTATGGTGTAGCTAAAATGATGCTTAGATTTTTCAGCCTTGATAGTTTCTACATAGATGAAGGATCTAAGTTTTTGGTAGGAAGAAAAATCACAACCCCAAGATGACTGAATATGATTAGGTTGCATGTTAATTTTGTTAATCGATAGTTTAGCTCACTGGAGTTTCTGTTTTTAACTAAATCAGATACTACAAGACTGAGAGAGGTTGAGTTTTAGATTTTAGTTAATTTTGTTCAACTGAGCTTTTTTATTTATTATTTTTGTGGCATCCTACATAATATCTCCATCTTGACTTTTTCTGGTTGTCTAGCACACATTTCAGGCCCTTTCCTATCATGTTTGTGTAAGCACTCCTTAAAGAACGTCTTAAGCTTTGTTTGAGTTCGGCACATGAAGTTGCAGTAATTTAAGTTTAGGAGATTTATTTTCAACAGATAATTTTAGGAATACCTGATAAGTAAAGCTAATGGAATTTAATCACTTACTATGATCATATTAAAATTACTATTTTGTGCAAAACAAAATCCACACCACGTACACCCTGTATTCTAGTCTGCTGAGAAAGGTGATCAGGCCCTTCTAAATGCTTAACCAAACACGCAAATCATTGGCATTCCTGAGTAAAATAAAATAAGCATTTAGTGTTGATTAGGTTAAGATTGGTGATTTTAGGAGGATACTAACAACTTGAGAAGTAGTAGGAATAAATCCAGATAAGTCCCCAGGAAATATTTCCTGCCTGGACTTTGAGCCCATTAATTCAATTAGGTAAAAGATAAATTTCACTCCCAACCTGTGTGTTCAAAGGTTAGGCACACCATTGCTGCTGTTAAAATTAAGGCACTGCTCATTTTTGACATAGGTTGGGTGTGGGTTCCTCTTTTGATTTGGTTGTTTTGTAAAACAGTTTACTCAGTGGATGACTGAGCCTCTTTCTTCTTGGCTTTTTAGTCTCAACAGACAAAAGAGTTTGATAATATTAATGTGACTGCAATATTTCCTAGCCTAGCTGGAAGTTGCAATAAAAATGCATTATGAGATGCATGATTTTCATCTGCAGTTGAAGGAAGTTGTGTGAGGTTTGCTGAAAGCAAAAGGCTAAGCTTATGAAGGAAAACCTCCTTTGCTCCCTCTCAGTTTTATCAGCACACAATTAATTACAGGCATGGTTCCTTCTTGCACAATGCTTGGGGTACTCAGTAGCCCAAAATTGCTGCAGAGAGATCCTTTGAGAAATTAATTTGTGCTTTTATTCCCTCTCAGAAAGATATCATTAAAGGCCCATCTAAAAATCTGGCCCTAAAAGTTGAACTTTTGTACTTCTACTCTTCAGAGAGGTTTAATCCTTGTGGTAGTTTGTAGTGATGTATGAGTTGAGTTATGTAACCTTTGTCATTGTAGTGTAACGGGAGTGATCATTTTACTAACATAAATATTTTCTATGTGTGTTTCAGTGGATGACAATCGAGCAGCAGAAGAATGGTGTGCCTACCCTTTAATGCTGCAGTTTAAATAAGAGAACTTGTATTGTGTCATTTCAGACTGTAGGCTGAGAGTTGTAAATAGGAAAATTGAGTACTTCTATTATTTGTTTTGGTTAGAAAGTGAATTTTAAAAACAAACCAAACTCTAAACTTCTCAGATTAAAGTCCTGAGACCTGAAGATTGTAATATTCATGTCTGTGAAGCTTTTAAACATTACACTTGAGATCAGTCATGACTTGATATTCAGGTATATTTTCTTTTCCAAGAAGCTTTTGAATAAGCATATTTTCTCCAAAGGTTGGTTGGTTGACTGGTATCTTTTCTTTTCTTTTCTTTTCTTTTCTTTTCTTTTCTTTTCTTTTCTTTTCTTTTCTTTTTTCTATTTTTCTTTCTTGTGTTGCTTTGTTTGAGTGTAGATTGTTTTAAAGCACTAATTGCATTACATTGGTAACTGCAATATAAAATAGCCATTATTGTTTTGTGAAGCATGGTTGAAATTAGATAGTGGTCCCTTTAAAATTCATGAGCCTCTCAAAAAAAAACTTAAAAAAAGACAAGCTGCTGAATATTTCAAAAGATATATATTTTACCTTATTGTAGGTTTGTAAAGTTAGTTTGTAATATTCAGGTGCACTTTTAATGTTAAACTTTGTGTTCAGAGTTTCATTATACTACATATTTCTTGGAGGTGGCTGTCAGTCTTCATACCACAGTGATCCCTTAATATTTGATTTCTCTCTTGATTTGCCACTATGCTGTATGGCACTTTCAGTGTAGATATTCTAGTTTGGAGACGTCCTCTTAAATGTGTGTTGGAGATTGGTCTATTTGCATGCTTAATTTCTGATAATCAGAGTTTTGCATCGCCCAGACAACAGTTGACCATTTTTATGGTATGGGAAAGTATAGTTCACAACTGCCTGTCACAAAAGCCTTTTTTCTCCTATTTTCCAATAAGGCAAATGATGACATTATTCAAATGTAACATTATTTGAGTTGATGATAGGAAATAGTATATTTAAAATAAATCCTTGCTTTTTAGTGAGGAACATTGATATCACACAATAGATAAGCTACAGTACTGTGAAATCAAAAACACTAAGCAGTTCTAGGGGAGGCATAGCTGGGGTGGTATTTTATCATTAGCATTCTTATTTCTGAAAAAACAAATCAGCAGTTGTGACTCCAATGTAGTGTATTATATTACTTTGTTCAGTAGGCTTTCAAAAATTACTGAATTATATTATGATGAGCTATATACACTTTTATTCTGCTCCCTAAGTACCATGAAGGACACGGTCTCTCTTTCAGGAAAAAATATTTATATTTGTGTATAATGCTTTTTAATATAAGTTTGTTGTTATTCTGAAGTTTAGGTGTTGCTTGATAAACCTTTGCTGCAGCAGATCACGAATATGAGCAAGGCTTTGTGTAATAGTAGGGTCCTTATGTGAAGTTAATTACTGTTCAGTTCTGGTGAGCAAGCTCAGAGGTGTGAAGTGTGTATTAGCTTTATTTGGTACAGTTTTACTTTACAACATTGAAGTGCTTTAGAACTCTGGTTATCTTATATAAATCATTACCTCAACCAATTGGCATTTCTGTTCCCCAGTGTTTAACCTTGGCTATAATATGAGCTGTTGGGATCAGATAGCAAACATTAAGTGGCACAATGAGGTGTTTAGTTCCCAATTTTCTGGAGAGAATTCTAAATCAGACTAAAACTGACTACCTGCTATGGCTCATATCCTAACTACCTTCTGTCATTAGACAGTACATGGCAACCTTTGCGCTGCTAGTGTGCTCTCCGCCTACCCCATGTAAGCACATGTTGCCAGACCTGGTTCTAAGCCTTTGTGATCCTTTTATACTTTATTGCCCCATGAGAGTGAAGCTTAGGTTTATTTGGTCATTTTCCTAAAACAAATTATCAGTTCAGTGTCGGAACCTGAAATTATTTTGAGCCATCAAAGCATATATATGACAAGTTAGTGTTACTTTAACACCCATTACATCCTAGTAGCTTTCATTTTGAAACATTTTTTTATTCTGTAATTCTTTATTTAACCAAATGCTTGATTGAGGTTGTTTCCAAATCTCAACTCTTGTATTTATTCAGGTTGCTGTCATTGGTGATAGAATACGACAGTAGATTGGATTCCCCAATTAGTATTTTATAGCAGATTGAAAGTTACAGGTTAAATTTTGGCCTTCAGGAAGATGTCACAAATTGTTTTCCTTGTTCCTTTACTCTAGAATTAAATCTTCACTAATACTGTGGTCAATCCAGTATTATTCCAAGATTGATGGGTTTAGCCAAATAGTCCATTCAGGAGACTATTAAGCTTTATAGGTTTTTTCGGAGGGCAGGGGGAGTGTTTGTTTTCCTTTTAAATCTGATTGTTTTTAAAATCCACTGAAAAAGAAAAAGTATATACTATATATACATAGATGTATTATATATATATACATGTATGTGTGTATGTGTATATATATACATATATGTGTGTGTGTGTATATATATAGTGGGACAAGGATCACAGATCTCCATACTCTTTATTTTGGATTAATTCTGTCCTTGAGACTTGAAGATT
The DNA here is from genome assembly GCA_026225945.1 of Cricetomys ansorgei. Lineage (NCBI taxonomy): Eukaryota > Metazoa > Chordata > Mammalia > Rodentia > Nesomyidae > Cricetomys > Cricetomys ansorgei. The sequence continues at coordinate 397,798 of JAMJFZ010003295.1, forward strand.
TATGAACATAGTGACTGAAGAGAAAATAAAGGAAATTCTTTACATATTCTCTTTTATTCCAGCTTTCGAATTCACCTTTTTAGAGAGGCAAATGTTAGCCCTATGGCATAGTACTGTGACTCAGTGCTGTGAGCAGGACAGGAACATAGAGTAGACAGGTGTAAACTTTAGAGAACAGGAAAGAGATCAATTGTCCCAGCGTTATTAAATAAACTAAGAGTGAGTCTCAAGACACTATTAAAATTGGATTGCATGTATTTGATAGGAAAATTGAATCTAATGTTTATTTTGCAGACAATAAACATGAGTTAATTTTACAACTATTTGGGAGGTAATTTTAAGATTTCCAGTTCTTTTAGACTGTATCCATAAAAAAGCATGAAAAGCAAGCACTTTTAGTAAACTATAGATTTATTGGATGTAGCAAATATTCACAATATTTAACCTTTATTGTTTGAATGTGAAAATGAACTCTTTATTCCTTGAACTGTTGTTGAACAGGCTCAAGTTATTTTCAACACTGGAATGACCCTACACACATACCAAATAAATAATCTAAAGCAGTGAGACATTTGAAATTCATACCTCTTAAACTTCTTAGATTTGTCTTGAAAAACAGTTTGTGAACCTATAACCAGTATTAGTGCAGTCTTGGGTTCCTTGTTCTGCATAATTGCACCCTTTCTCAGGTATGTCCTGAAAACATAAATTTTTAAATCTCTTTGGAGATTAGATTCTCAGTGGATAGTGTGTAAGGGGTGGGGTGGGGGGTTGGGAGTAGTTGGACACAGGATACTGACACAGTAGAGCAGGGATTTTTAACATTCGGTAGCCAAATAGAATTTCAGTCTAGAATATATTTACCCCCACAGAATGAACAAAATGGTTCCTATTTGGTAAATAACCAGTACTACACTCCTGAAAGTCAAATCCGGGTGACTTTTTCCTGTTTGGTGGTAGGGTATATAGCAAACCTCACTGTCATTAGGAAAGCACTTCCCCAAATGTTTAAAGTTCTAGAAAAGGGATAAGTCAGCACTTTTCTGTTAAAACACTAAAGTCTTAATTTATCTTCAGAGTCTTAGGTACTGTAAGTTTTAGGGTGATTATTTTAAAAACCATAACTACATGATATGGGGTCAAATCACATTTATATAAATAATTCTTATTTTAACAAAAGACAATAACATTTTGTACCTTTCTAGTAGTTCTAAGTAATTGCCTCATATTCCCCATTTCATTTAAGCATTTCAGGCTTAGGAATTTGGAATTTGAGAGAAAGTGAGGGGGAAGTTCCCCAAATGAAACATGTTATCAGACCATTTTAGAGATATAAATCACTAAGGAAATGGGTAGAGGTTCTCTCCCTTTTAAGTCTTCAGGGAATGAGCAGTATTTAGAATCTTTGGCTGAAATTCAAGCCTTTTTACTGTGTAAATTTTTAATACTAATTCACTGACATGCTTTTTACATCAGAGGACTGATATGGATCTTAATGGTTTTAAGTTGTGGAAGGGTATATTTCTAAAACCAAGGGTGGGGGGTATTAACTAGGTTAGTATTACCAGCATTAGTGAGTTTAAGGGATCTTAGTATGTAATAGCGAAGTGTTTGATTAAAAGTCTAATCCTATATTACTAGTCAAAATTAGTTACATTCTGATCTAGGAAAGATATAGTCATTGGATATTGATATGCTGTGCTGTCAAAAAAAAAGAAAGAAACAGACAAGAAACTTTATCTAACTCCCACGTGTGCTTGTTCTGATGGGATGTATACTTAGCAGCTTGTTGCTGCTTTAGGGGAAAAATGCATAAACTATACATTGGAGCGTTTGCGTATAATTCTTTATAACCTCCACTTTAAACTGTCAGACATTGGTATTTTATCAGTCCACACTGTTAAATAAAGCTAATGTTCTTAGAAAATCAACTTGTACACACTGTTTAAAAACCCTCAGGGACAGTTTTCACACTTTTCTCACTCAATTCAGGTACTTTGATGCTATTCTTAATCCTAACAGTGACTTGTATTTTTCTGTTTTGCTTTTATTTCAACGTGCTAGTAGCACATCTTTGATGAATGTCAACTTAAAAACTCAGTTCAGGTATCCAGGTATAACTCAGCCAAACAGATTTTAAAGCTGCATAACTTTCCAGCACACGGTGCCTCACACTCTTATAGTGGCATTCTGTAGATTCAGTTATAACTACTGAGCAGATAATATGGGGGTTCCTGTTAATGGTGTATTTTTTTAAACATGCGTACGTATATAGCCACCACATACACACACTTAAACTGTATATTTTTAAATGCCACTAATAGCCAGCACAATGAAAACAAATGACATTCCTAGCTGCTTCTGTAAACTGTAACAGATGCAGTTCCTCCTCGATGTGGCTCTTGTTTCTTCATCATAACTACTACTAAATTCAAGCACTGGTCCTTGGGTGTCTGACCTCTACATTCTATTTATGCAATGTCTTCAGAGAATCTGTGCACTGGCCACTGTGATGGAACCATTGGGCCATGAGTGCTTTGAGTTTATCAGTAGTGATTCTGCCAAAGTTGGTATTTTAACATTAAGTATGTAAAATGTCAAAAAAAAAAAAAAAAGAGCAGAGGTCTAGATCTGCATACAGCAGAAAGTTTTATCTCAGTGTATTTTGCAGCCTCACAGACCTCAGCAACAAGTTCCTTCTAATGATGACTTGTTATTTAAACACTTGTTTTCCACAGTGCTGCCTGTGGTTGGCAATAGAAGTCATCGCTCTGCTTTAGTATTTGGTATTTTACATTCAAAAGAAATTATAAAACCCATGGCATTTGAAGACATGGAAAATGGCATTTTTCAGATTTCTAGAAGTTCAGTGTCATGCAACAAAACAGGAACCCCCTTTACTCTATGGACCTCATTTCAATATACTGTTTACAGTTTGACGGAATTGTATAATTTAATATTTCTCTTGTACTGTAGTTTATATTTATTTACAGATTTTTTGTACTGTGTGATTTGAACTTTTTGTTCTTGCTATAATCATTTGTTTATGTAGTAGAGCACTTATGATCACAAATTAAGTTTTTGGGTTTGATTGCACTACATTAAATTTTTTAATGCAGTTCTGATTTTGACTGGACTAAAATAAGCTGTGTCTTAATGTATGTGATGAGTACTTAAATTTTAATCCATGTGGTTCCCCTTCCCCAATTTTTTCTTTTTTTCTTTCTTTTTTTTTTTTTCTTTTGCATTGTATGTCAGAAGCACTAGTTTTTTCGTGCATGTGTAAGACTTAATGGTTCCATTGTATTATTTGACCATGACATTTTGGAGAAACATTCCCAGCTGTAATGTTGTGTATGGTAGTTCTCACTGGATGCTAGACTTTAAAAACCACTATTCTTCTAATAAATTTTGTTGTGAAAGCCTGTTTTTCAAGCTTCGTTTCTGTTGCTTAAGATTTTATTGCTTTTAAACAATTTACAGAAAGAGTAAGAGGAGTACTATGAAATGCACATGGCAGTCAAAGTTGGTCTCTCTTTGAATCTTTTCATATGAAACCTTATAGATTACTAGAAACGCTGCTGCACAATTGTAGTTCAGTATTTAAGTGCAAACCCTACCTTGTCCTTGTGTGCTTACTTGTTTGATTCTACCCCTGGACTACATTTGTTTTCTTTATTGAATTGTTTACTTAAAAATTAATCTTTTCAGCTAACCAAGACAGGTTGAGTTTCATAATGCTGTCTTCTGCTTAAAACTTGGTTTTTTCATAATGAGAGTAAAACTTCCTAGGATTGCTTACCAAAACAGAAAGATTTGATAACTTGTTTGCTCTTGAGGCATAAGTAGAAAAGCATCATTATCAATCAGTTAAGATTGTTACAGTACTTCTAATTATTGGGAGGATGCTGATAAACATACTATCATGTTCAGAAGCTGGGGGTGTAAAGAATCTGTATATTATAAAGTGGTTCCTATTGTAAAAGGATTAGAAGAGCTGAGATCCTAAAGATGAGATATATGAACAAAATATTTCAGGAAATTTTTTCAACTTTACAATGTAATTAAATATAAGCGGAAATTTTATATTCATAGATGATGTTATTGTGCATAGTTGACCTATTAATAGTTTTTGTTTGAGAAAGATTGACTATATAGCTATGTCTTTTCAGTCTGGCATTTGTAAAAATAAGATTTTTGGTTGGTAATACATATGTTTGTTGGCTTCATTTTTTCTCCGTGTTCAGTTATGACATATTCATAGAATACTCTTCTGGAAGCTAATTATTCAGACTTTAAATATTCAGACATAACAGACCTGGGGGAAGAATCATAGGCTATATTCCGTTTTAGTCAAAATTATCCTTCTAAGAATACACAGAACTGGGACCTACATCAGAGCACTGATAATTTATACATGTGAAACTTGAGCGTATTCTCTATTTTCAAAGTGTCTTGCAGGAGCAGTTCCCATCCCCATTTAATTAAAAAGTTTAAGCTAGATGTGGTAGCATAATCCTTAGTTCTTGAGAGGATAATGAGTTCAAGCTAGTTGAGGCTGCATGAAAAGACTGTCTCAAAGTGTGGGAAAGTTGTCATCCTAGCCATTTTCCCCCCTTTTTCTTATGTATGTGGATGTTTTGTCGTGTGTGTATCTGTTCACTACTTGCCTGCCTGGTGCTGTGAGGCCAGAAGAGGGCATCTCATCTTTTGGAACTGGAGTTAGGCAAGGTTGTAAGCTGCCGCATGGATGCTGGGAAATTAACCAAGGTCCTCTGGAAAAGCAGTCAGTGCTCTAAATACTTTCTTTTCTATTTATTTAATTAATTAATTCATTCATTCTTCTGTGAATTGGTGTTTTGATTGCATGTATGTCTGCTTAAGGGTGTTAGGTTCCCTGGAACTGGGCTGCAGACGATTGAGAGCTACTATGTGGGTGCTGGGAATTGAACCCAGGGCTTCTGGAAGAGCAGCCAGTGCTCTTAACCACTGAGCCATGTCTCCAGCTCCCTCTTAACCATTCTCAAGTGCACGGTTCAACAGTGTTAAATACATTATTTCAATACAACCACAAAAGTCTTGGTTAATTTGCTAATAGGACTCTTGGTACCACTTTGTTCTTGAGGTGAAAAAAATGAATGTTGGGGAATTTAGGGAATTTAGCCTTGTTCATACAATGAGTAGCCCTAAACACCAGGCCATTACTCTTACTATATATACTCCTATACCATGATTCACACAATCTAAAATGAGATTAAAGGATTTTACCAATAGATTCAGCTAAACTCAGTATCAGTTTGATTCAAGTAAACATAATCAGTTTAGGAAGTGATTGATACCTAGTATTAAAGCATAGAACTTAGATGCAGAACAAAAGTCATAAGTTGGAGCCTTTTAAAGTATTGATAAATTTGAACAGGTAGGACCAAGAGAGGAGGTATCCCAATTCTGACAAACAGAATTTGATGGGCCCAGTTTTAAAAAGTCCTAGCCTTCTATTATGTTACTACACAGATTTCACAAGTTACCAAGTCTCTGCTTTTGCCCTCTACGAAAAGGGCTGTGGTGCCTGGCTTATCTGTTTGCTATGGAATGTAGAGGAACACTTGGAAGAAGTTGTTATTTTGGTTTCTTTAAAAACGGAAAATGGCATTTGGATTACGTTTGTGCCCCCACCCCAGGTGTGGTATAGTTGTTTATGAGTTGGATTTGTAATGCTTGATGCAGGTGGCTATAATTTGGTTGTGTGCAGTTCTGGCACCTATAGCTTGTTTTTTGGATTGGGTGCCGCAGGGGTTTATCCCAAAAGGGAACTTTTGGCTTAGGGTATAAAAAGTCTGAAGCTCCAAGAATCGGGGTGGGCATTGGTTAGTGGTTAGTTGGTTGGGTTGCTGTTGTTAGTATTATAATTCCTAAAAAAAAACAAAGATTGGAGAGAGTGAGTTTATAGACCGTGAACTGAGACGCTGGTCTGACACACTAGTCCTCTTCAAGCGTAGGACAGCCTAAAAAAGGCTGTGAAGATTTCTACCTTTCTCTCATTCTATATCAAGGCCTCTTGCAAAAGCAGTGAAGATTCCTTTCTTTCCTTTCTCCTTCCCTAAATAGAGGGTAAAAGATTGTAGCATACTGCTACAATGGAACCTACATTAGACCCTGCATGTAAAATAGCACTAAGGCAGGCTCTTACTAGGCACATGTAAGTGCCCAGTAAATTAAAGCAAAAGTGAATTCCTAGGAAATGTCATGGTTTCTGTGTCTTGTGAAGAAGGCCATTAGAACTTTGAAAATGAGGCAGACATGTTTATATTAGACTGAGGCACAGGCAATTTTGTTTAGTCCCAGTCAAGGACTATGATTGAAACCTGGAAAGCTGATTTTCTGCATTTTGTAATCCTGTTTTGGGGAAATTAATCAAACCAACCATTCTTTGTCTCTTCACAGAATAATAAATTAATACATAAATACATAGTTAAATAAATTAATAAATCAAGATAGAATCAGTGTCAATGTAGAAGGTTCAGTTTTAAAAGTATACAGAGAGCTAGAAAGTTGGATCATCAATTGAGAGTACTGACTGTTCTTCCAGAGGCCTGGATTCAATTCTCAGTATCCACACAGGGGCTCACAGCCATCTGTAACTCCAGTCTTAGGGGATCCAATGCCCTCTTCTGACCCACAATGTGTACACACACACACACACACACACACACACACACACACATATATATATATATACAGGCAAGTACATATAATCTAATAACTTCTAAATGTTAAGTATATTGTTTTAGTGTTCTTTTTCTATGAAGAGATACCATGACCACAGCAATTCTTATAAAAGAAAACACTTAATTGGGGCTGGCTTACAGTTTCAGAGGTTTAGTCCATTTTCATCATGGTGGGAAGTATGGCAGCAAACATGGTTGGTACTGGAGAGGTAGCTGAGAGTCCTACATCTAGATCCCCAGGGAGCAGGGAGGTGGGGGGAAGGGAGGGGCACACTCTGACTGGCTTGGGCTTTTGAAAGTCCACCCCCAGTGACACACTTCTTCCAACAAAGCCAAACCTGTTAATCCCTCTCAAGTAGTGTCACTCCCTGATGACCAAGCATTTAAATATATGAGTCTATGAGGGCCGTTTTATTTTGTGAATTTTATGCGTATTGGCGTGAGGGTGTCAGATTCCCTGGAACTGGAGTTACAGGCAATTGTGAGCTGCCATGTGGGTGCTGCGAATTGAACCAGAGCACTACCAGTGCTCTGAATTGCAGAGCCATCTTCCCAGCCCCCAAGGGGCCATTTTTATTCAAACCACCACACATAAAATTTAACTATATTTAAATGTGGGGAAAAAAATTGTCTTTTTAAGGCTAAAATTTCATATACATTGAATCTGGATTTTTAGATTTAAATGGGTAGTAGTGTAAATGACACTCCAAGAGCTATGTGTGGGAGTGTGCATTTAGTAATCAAAACTAATTTTCTCACAGGCATGATGGTATAAGTCTCTAGCCACAGCACTAGAGAGGTGGACACAGGTGGATCACAAGTTCAAACCAGTCTGGGTTACAGAGCAGAAGATAACACACACACACACACAAAAGAAAAGAAAAGAAAAGAAAAGAAAAAAGAAAAGAAAAGAAACAACAAAACTTAATTTTTCCAGGGGAAGAATTTTGTGGGTTTTGCTATCTAGTTGATGTTACTAAAATTAAACTTTTCAATTATATGGAGGTTCTGTGTATTTCACTCCGTAAGATGATCATGGCTGGTAACATTTAGCAGTGTGTACTACAGTGCCTATCAAGCTGACTTAAGACATCTTGATAAGGAAGACCTGTCAGTGTAGCTTTTGTGGAGAAATGCTAATTTAGAAGAAAGTATCCATGAAAACTGATGTTTCTATGTTAAGGACTGGACTAATTGTAGATTAGAGTGTTTAAAACTAGACCAACAAGTTGTAACAGTAGTCCCTTGAAAATTGGTTTTTGTATGTCCTAGCCTGTGTGTGTGAGAGAGAAGGGGGGAAGGGGATTATTAAGGGTCAGTACTATTTCCTGAAACTAGCATTTCATACGTATCTGTGTAAATGGATTTGGGCACTGGGTGACTTAGTATAGTGTTTCTCTGTCCTGGATTACAATTCAGATCCTGTAGTGGCTTCTGAAACCATTGTGTACATCTACGTTCATCCTAGAGGTCTGGAGTCTTACAGGGCCCTCTAGGACACACCTGTGTGCTTTGACAAAAACGTATATCCTCACTCTCTAACTTCCAAAATTCCCCTTTTCCATATTTTTTCTTCTGTAAGTTGACAGTACATATTTAATACCATATGAAGTTATTTGATAAATTTGTATATTATATAGTGTTCAAATCAGAGTAAGTAATATATGTCTCCTCAAACATTATGATTCCTTTTAAAAAACGCTCCAAATCCTTCCTTTCTCTCTTCTTAATATGTAGTACATTTCATCGTCTACATTTACCCTACTGGGCCGTAGGACCCCTGAACTTATTTCCCATATCTGCTGTAACTAAAACCCCTCTCTCCTGTTGGGTTGGTTTGAATATGTCTTCATGGAAAGCTCCTTTGTGTCTGTTTTGATTGTCACAGATGTTGTTTTGTCTTTTTCCTTGTCAGTTTCGTTTGGAAAACACATTAGGAAAATCACATTCCTTACATAGTTGCCTTTATTTGCTTGGTCGTGAACTGTGCCAGACTGTAATCAGTGAAGTTACCAAGTTAGAATAGACCAGAGGGGTCTTGACCTGCAAGAGCTCCACAGTCCAGAGGAGAAAATGGGTTGAAAACTGTTAGCTTACAGCATCAGTCTGATTAATAAAAGGCGGCCACCACGTGAGGGAGGCGCTGCGATCACTGCCCACAGGGGAGTGGGCTGAAGGGTGGAGTGTGAAGGGAAGCTGGCAGAAGACTCACAGACAGACCTGGTTGGGGCTTTAGAAAGAGCAACTGTGAGCGATAGGAAGCAGCGCCTAAAATAAACTGGTGGCAAAGAGCTTGCACGGTATTTTCCAAGAAAGCCAACCTACGTAACTGAACTTGGTAGTGTGTTGGAAGCAAAGGAAGCGATAGCAGTAGTAATAAATATTTAATATGGCCTCTTCGGCTTTATGTCAGCACAGGAGTGTATACATTTAATTACGTCTTTGTCCCCCTGTGTTTCTAGGTAAAAACAAATCTGAATCTACTTACTTCGTCCTTACACCAAACCTTAGAAGTGGCCTTGAGTATTTCTAAATAAAGTCTGCTGCAGGATAGCCATAAAGGGCTAGTAATTACAAGAACACTCCAGAGAAGGGAAAGTAGATGTACAAACACTCAGGCTGCATAGTGCCACAAGCCTGTGGTCCAGCTATTCAGACTGAGATGGGAGTGCCCGAGCCCAAAAAAGTTCTAGACCAGCATGGGCAACATAGCAAGACCCCATTTCTTAAGATACTAAAATACGGGCTTGAAGAAATGGTGGCAGTTAAGAATACTGACTGCTTTCCTAGAAGATCTGGGTCCAATTCCCAGTACCCAACAGGACAGCTGTAAGTCCAGCCTCAGGGGATCTGACACCCTCTTCTGACCTCTGCGGGTAGCAGGCATGCACTTGGTACATAGACATACAAGCAGGCAAAACACCTGTACACAAAAAATAAATGTTAAAAAAAGAAACTAAAATACTTTGTTTATCCCTATATTTTGGTTTTATACAGGCGTATTTCTTGTTTTCTTCATCTAACATTCATGAAGTAAACAACTGAGAACACTAAATCTTAGGCATCTTTAAATAATTTCTTAGAAATTATATGTATTATTGTGTCCACTTTAAGTAATTTACTGTATGCCAGTAAAGGCCTCAAGCGTTAGGACACACCTGTGTATAGTTCTAACATCTAAAATTTCAAGAGTGGAAACGTAAGACCCTCAAGAGAACATGAGAAGTTAAGAGAGAGGAGGACCTGTAGAAACCATGGCAAAGGTCAGGACATTGCATAGTTGTTTGATCTGTGTTTCTACTGGTTTTCCTTTTCCTCTCGCCCAAAAAGATTAAGATTTGTCAGGAGCATATCAGTTTCCTTAAGAAGAAACATAGTTGTGGTGCTGAGGTTGTCATGGAGAGTACAGTATCCTTTGATTTATTGTTTTTGTTGCCTCCTCCCATAGTTGTTTTAGACAGATATCCCTTTGCCCGCACTGCTCTGCAAATTAGCGATACTTTTTTTTATTTGAGATTGTGATGATGTGTTTGATGGCGGGCTTCTCTCTTGGGCCATGCCAGGTCTTTGAACAGTTGTTTGTCTCCTTACCACTCTTAGGGGAGCAGGCAGCATTATAAGATTAGTTTTCCTTCTCCAGTCCTTCTGTTTGTATTTTGCTTAAGGAGTGATGTTTTTGTCCTGATGATTTAAACTGGGAACTGAAGGGCAGTTTCCCTAAAGAACAACATAGATTTAGTTTTCATTTGAGAAGACAAAAGAGAAAGTAACAGTCTAGCCTCTCTGGCTTATCCTGTGCTCTCATGTGATGGTGACGATCCAGACTTCCAACTCTGTAGGGCTCAGGATGCATAGTCTGCCCTGCCCAGAGGCGTGTCTCTGCCTGAATTAAACTGCATTATTTCCTAAAGTCTACTTCGTTTCCTAGGAGTTCTTGTTAAAATACTTAGCTTGTATTCTTACCAAGTTAGCATTCGGTTCCATCACTTAATGGTGTAACTTCAAGGAACTGGTTTTAAATGACACCACTCAGTCCAGAATCTCCTGTTTGCACCCTTTGAACTTCTCTGTGTCTAATGAACATCAGATGTAATGGGACGGCTGAGTTACAACCAGGAGTGAGCTCGGCAGGGAGGGCTTCAGCAGTTTGTCCGAAATGTGCACTTTGTGAGGCCATCACGCTGGAGAGGGAGTGGCCCTTGTACTCTGCCTGTGCTCCTGCACTATTTTGGCTCACATCTCCTGCTCACCGTTTGCCAATTTAGCCTAAAGCACAAAGAGTAACCTTGAATCTTCTTTGTAGTTGTGTATATAATGTAATAAATCAGACTGACTGATTACATTAAGAAAAATATAAAGAACAAAATGGAGACAAACAAGAGAACTTTTTCTGCTCCTCAAATAAGCTGCAACGTGCTTATTGTTGGTCTTGTTCAGTCAAGAAAAATGTATTTTGGTCATCAGTGATACTGATTTGCCTACCCAGCAGTCTTTGAGTAGTTAAGAGCTAGCCACTGGAGAAAGTACCTGAATACATTACTCCCAGATTCTAGATTCTTAAATGACATTCAGCTCCCTGCCACATCTTGATCTGTCCTTTACTGGGAAATAACATGAGCATGGACCGCCCACCATTTATATTAACCACAGGAATGTAAGTTTTGCAGTATTGACTAAATAGGAGAGTTCAGCTGTGCCTAACCTCTGATCTAGAAAAACATCATTGAGTAAATCATTAAAGATAGGGTTGTGAGGCAACACATTGCTTTTAAACTGTGCCTTTTACAGTTTTTTATGAATATTATCTTATCCTTTTACCACACCCTTCTGAATTAGGCATTGAGCTAAAGGTAGAAAGACTGCATGACCAAGGTCATGCAGGCCATTGCTCACCAGGGAGATAAACGCTGGACTAATTAAGAGAGTTAGGAGTTAGATTCCCCTTTTCTTTTATAGTCTCTCTCCAATTTACCCGTTCCTGTAATCTTACTGTGCTTTGCTGGTGGTATTCAAGTATTTCTGCTTGATAAATTATTCACTTAACTCTTACAGGGAGGCCTCCTGTTGAGCAGAAGTAACATGTGATTTCATTATATCATGAAGTCAGACAGATGATTGCAATGTCTGTGATGTATTTTCTTGTAAAGATTATATTTCATCAGGTGTGTGATACAGACTAATCAAAATCTGTGCCTTTCCAAAGTCTGCAAGAAAGAATATCTCTGTTCTGGGTTCACTGCTGGTTGCCTAGGAGTGGTCAAAGTTAGTGTGGGTGCTGTATTTGAACTCTGTAAAGATGCAGGGCTACTTGCATAAGGTCAAGCAAAGGTAGACCTTAGACATTTAAAACTTAGGCAAATAGCCTTTTAAAACAGACTGACACCCATTTTCTAAAGCCAAACATGAAAACGACAGCAGTATAATTAAATATCAGGAAGTTGAGTTTAACTCTAAAAATAAATGGTAAGAAATTAAAAATCACCTGAATTTAGTTCCTCTTAAGAAACATTGCGGGGGGCGGGGGGGTAGTAATTTGGAGGTACAGCCAAAAGTGATTTTTATGGCTGTAGTTGTAAAGTTAGCCATTTAATGATAGCTGGACAAAGGTTAGTGTTGATATGCAGGCTGTCAGCCCCAAGGACACTACTAATGGGCTCCTGCCCTTGTGTCCAAATTGCCTGCAGAACACCTCACATTCAGAGCCTTGAAACATCTCTACTAAGAATGCATCACTTGGCATCCCCGACAGCTACTGTCTCTGTCTACTTCTCTGCCTGTGTCTTGATGGTGATGAATACTGACTCTCAGAGGAGGTCTTGTCTCAAGAAACAAAGGCAGAGTCACAATATAAATGTAATGAAAAGTCTAGCTAGCCATGATAGCGTGTAACTGTAATCCCAAACACTTGGAAGGTGGAGGCTGGAGAATGATGAGTAGCTCAAGGTTAGCCCCAGCTACATATCAAGCTTCAGATCCCTCTGAGAAACAAACAGAAACTTTGTTTCTGCTGGGGTGTGCTACTGCGTCCGTAAGCCAAGCATGGCAGAGGCAGAGGCAGGAGATCGAGGAGAACTGTATAGTGAGACTGTATAGTGAGACCCTGTCTCGAAAAGTAAAGCCCTCAAAGTTAGAAACAGAGAAACTAAAATCTTTGTTTAAGCCCCACTCTTGTGCAGTCTCTCAATAAACTGCTATTCGGCCCCAATATACAGACAGGGAAGCTAAGGTTCAGAGAGGTTAGATTTACTATAGTGCTATACATGTCAGAATAGGAATGGAGGCAGATGTCTCATTTTCCAGCTCCTGTGTCCTTTCCTATAACTCCACTCCCTGTGGGAGGTGGGAAGATTGGTGATGCAGGCTGTCTGCAGTAGATCTTCCTCTAAAGGCAGACTTTTACCTGCCCGGAAGGTAAAAGTCTTAAGATGGAAGAATTAAGTCAGAAGACAGTATCAACATCTCTTCAACACACATGTCTGAAGCTACCCTCCACGTTCTGTTGTTTCGTATACCATAAAATAACAGTCTCTTAAAAGGTCTGCAAGCCTGAGGGGCAGAGAAGAGTATGAGAGAGAAGTTGTGTCAAACTCTGAGCTCCATCCATGTAGGCTCAATAACAGCAGTGCATCTAGAAGCACAGAGCAACCTGTGAAACTCCTCGGCTGTCCCTGCCTTGGCCTTTCCCACCACCTTAGCTTTGTGGCTTGAGCTCTGAGAGTTTGTCCCAGATAGCAGCCAAATGATTCACTATGTGGAGACAGCTTCTGTGTAGAATAGCTTATATAACTCCGAAATGTTTACTGGCAGTGGTCTAGGGAATTCAGTGGTGGGCTAGTGTGGCAACAGTACTTCTCCCTTGCACCAGTCAAAGCTGATAGCTCACCATTTGTGTTTCCACTTCACATCTACAGCTTCACTTAGGCTGCAAATCAGAACCTGCTTGTCACGCTCCTATCTCTAACATACCTAAAATGTGAAAATTCTTACTGCTGTTTGTGGCCCATTCTGGATCACTATTAGTGGTTCTCTGGCCAGTTTCTTCTTTCTGAGAAATCATCTTAAGTTCTCTAAGTACTTTTAGGCTGATGTCTGGAATGTGTCTGAATTTTTATCAGTGTCATAGACTTAAACGAATGGTACTTTAACACAGTTGCCTAGGCCTCAAGCGAAAGTACAGGTTGAGTTCCCTTTATCCAAAATACTTGAGATCAGACATGTTTTGAGTTTGACTCTCTTCAGATTTTGGAATGTTTGCATATATTGAATGAGATGGGCCCAGGAGTTGAGCCCAATCAAATGTCAGAGTTCCTTTATGGTTCAGGCCCACTGTAGCCACACAGCCTAAAAGTAACGTTACACGGTATCCTCGCTAATCTAGCGTTTAGCAGAGTCACATGGTGTGTGTACTTTTCCTTCTGTGCCACCATGTTAGCACTTGGAAAGGTTCACATTTTGGAGTTTTGGGTGAGGGTTGCTCTGTGTTAACCATGTGGAGTTAATAATGTGGCCAAATTTTATTTTCAATATTTCTTCTAAGATAATTATTTCTGGATTTTTTTTAAGTGTAAAAAGTATGTAGCAGAGTTTGGAATGTAGCTCAGTCGTAGTGGACTTTCCTAACATGTGCCGTGTCTTCTCTGATTTTCTAGCACCGTAAAAACAAAAACATACGAGAGATACTGTTACTAGGAAAAAAAAAATGAGAGTATGCTGGGCTGGCTTTAATTTCTAATTAAGTATTCTTTATTGAACTAAAGTAAATGGCAGACTTGGAAGTAAGTGACAGTTTTGGCCAGAATGTCCTCTCTCCTTTACAATATAAATAGCGTCTGATCCTGTTAAAGAAGCAAGTCCTTGGAATGCATGTACTAAGCCCTTCTTTTTCTTTGTTTGTCTAGTGAGGATTCGGCAGAGGCACCAGCAGTAGATTCTAACCATCCGCCGAAGTCTCCGCTGGAGAAGTTTATGGTCAAGCTGTGCACTCACCATCAGAAGCAGTTCATCCGTGTCCTGAGCGACCTGTACACCGAATCCCAGCCAGGTACTGAGGACCGGCAGCCTTTGGATGCCACAGCGATGGATGTCTCTGCTTGCAGTGCGGGCTGTGCCCAGCTGAGCAGCAGGCAAAATGAAAAGGATGATGGCTGTCTTGATGGGAAGTCTCCTGCTTCCATAAGTTTGTTCTTAGACTCGTCGGGTTCTCCTAGCTCTCTGAATGTGACTGAACAAACCGTGAAGGAACCACCTCATGAGGCAGACTCTGTGGAGGGAAGAGAGAATGGCTCAACAATTGTCCAGAAAGATTCCTCTGAACTGCCAGACACTCAACCGAACCCCAGGAGTCCAGCAGATAGTCCCACGGAGGGACGCCTCGCTGCATTGGATTCTCCTTGTAACTTCCTCCACAGCTCTAAAAGCTTAGAGGGGCAAACCACTGGACAAGAGCAAGATTCAAGCATGAACCCCTGTGGTGATGGTGAAGACCACGCCCCAGCCTTAGTCAGAAGCCTGACTCCAATGGAAGTGGCAGCTGAGAATACCGAAGAGAGTGGTAGCTGTATTGTTTCTCAAAGAAACTCATTCAAAGCTTTATCAGAAGAAACATGGGACTCAGGGTTTATGGGAAACTCATCTAGAACTGCAGACAAAGAGAACACCTTACAGTGTAGCTCAAAAACATCCTTACACCAGGATTTAGAGGCAGATGAACAAGATGCAAGGCCAAAGCAAGAGAACCATCTTCATTCACTAGGTAGAAACAAGGTGGGTTACCAGACATACCCCAGTGACAAAGACCATTTTGATCATTCCAGAAGTGGTTGGTTAGCTCCCAGCCCCACACCAGCTGTACACAGAGCGTCCAACGGCCACTCACGAACCAAGGTGATATCGGCCTCCATCAAGACTGCGCGGAAAAGTAAGAGGGCATCAGGGTTGAGGATAAATGATTATGACAACCAGTGTGATGTTGTTTATATCAGTCAACCAATAACAGAATGCCACTTTGAGAATCAAAGGTCCATATTGTCTTCTCGGAAAACAGCCCGAAAGAGTACCCGGGGATACTTTTTCAATGGTGATTGTTGCGAGCTGCCCACTGTTCGCACACTGGCCAGAAATTTACGCTCCCAGGAAAAGGGAAGCTGCTCGCCAATAGCATCAGAGGCAGTGGTGACTCCCAAGCAGACTCTTACAGTTTCCACCTCGGAGCATACAATAGACGTGCAGCTTCCCACAGGAGACGTGCAGCTTCCCACAGGAGACATGCAGCTTCCCACAGGAGACGTGCAGCTTCCCACAGGAGACGTGCAGCTTCCCACAGGAGATGTGCAGCTTCCCACAGGAGATGTGCAGCTTCCCACAGTAGGTGTGCAGCTTCTGGAAGAAGATACCCCTGACGATCATAAGAAGGAAAGCCTCTCCCTTGAGGAAGGAGGTGAAGACACATCATCCACAAAAGAGCTTCAGGAGCCAGAGGTTTGCCTCACCATGAATGAACAGGATCCTAGCAGCTCCCCTAAGCCAGGAGAGACCACAGCCTCTAGCCCAGCATGTGTTATGCCTGCTCCCCTCCCTGATGAGGATGTGCCTGACATGCCAGAAGGCAGCACTGTGGTCTCTCCTCCCTCAGCAAGTGCACTATCTTCATATGAACAAGACCAGCCACCACCTTCCCTGCTGGGTTCCGAGGAGATGCATGCCCTCCAGGAGTGCCACCTAGTTCCCACAGCTGGAAGCATCCCCTTCATCTCTGGGGAAGGCAGTGAAGACCTCCTTTGTAGAGCTCAGTCTTCTCCTGAAATAGTCATCAGAGAGGAGAGTTCTCTGTGCTCAGAAAATGAAGGCCCTGCTGTGGGTTTAGATCCTCCCCTACATCTAGAACTGTCTGACAATGACCAAAGCATCAGTACTGAGTCAGAGGCGGGAGACATCCCTGGGGAGACTCAGTTGCTCAATTCTGCCCTGCCCCTGCTGGAAAGCAGCATCGTCACTGACGAGAACCAGAATGAGGCTGAGGGAAGAGAGGCAGCAAGTGGAACAGGACAGCTGGAGGTGTGTGACAGCGATACGAAATACTCAGCAGAGAATGATCTCAGTGAGCCAAACTTTGATTCACCTGAAGAGAGCGTGGACAAGAGGAAAAAGGGCAAAAGGCTCCCTGAGGCCTCTGACAGGTGCCTAAGAAGTCAGCTTGCAGATTCAACCTCTGTTGACAGGTGCCCAGGAAGCCAAGGTTTGGATTCATCCACTGCTTGTCCTGAAATCAAAGTTTCTAAAAATCCCTCTGTAAAGCATTCTAAGAGAGAAGGGAACTCTGGTAGGACGACACCCGAGGGCTCAGTGACCGACAGCATCCATACGGACGAGCCGGAGGACACTGAAAATCCCAGTGTCAGCGAACACCCGTCTGATGAAGATATCAAGCAGGAGGGTGAAGGAGTTGGAGTCATCACAAGGCAGACTTTTAAAAACATGCTGGCAAGGGAAGTTAAAAGGGAAGAAGAGGAGACTTCTCCAAGCAGTGGTCCAGCCACAGTTAGCCAGCCACTGCCTGGGGAGAACCTGGAAATGTACGTCTTGTCCAATGAGAGAAATGCATACGTGCCCTCAGAAGCCATTCCCTGCAAGAGGGACCCAGAACAGGCAGAAGAACAGCCAGAACACACAGCCACACAGGATGTGGGAGCTGCCATGAGTGAGGTAGATGCCAAGAACACCCACTCTAAGGATGCTTCTGCCCTTGCTCCATCTAGCTCAGCTGGGGTACCAGCCAGTCAGAGTGGGAGCGCTGCTGGGCCACCAAAATCGGTAGCAAAGCCTAAGAGACTGCCTTCTTCAACCTACAACCTGAGACACACTCACGGTGCAGACACTCTGGACACTACAAAAATGACTTCAGAAAACCAAGTCACACAAGTCAAGCCAGCACTCAAGGACAGTGAGGCTTCCGAGAGCACGGAGCCCTTAGAAGAGGATGAGGAGGACACGGTGGCGGAAGAGCAACCCAAGTTTGTGGAGTGGTGTGCAGAGGAGGAGAACCAGGAGCTGATCGCCAACTTCAACGCCCAGTACCTAAAAGTCCAGAAGGGCTGGATCCAGCTGGAGAAAGAAGCACAGCCTACAGCAAGAGCAAGGAGCAAATCGGACAAGCTGAAGGAGATTTGGAAGAGCAAGAAGAGGTCACGGAAGTGTAGGGGTTCATTGGAGGTGCAGAAGTTTTCTCCCGTTCAGATGCTGTTTATGACAAACTTTAAACTGTCTAATATCTGTAAGTGGTTCTTAGAGACAACAGAAACTCGGTCTCTGGTCATTGTGAAGAAACTAAATACTCGTCTTCCAGGAGACATCCCCCTTGTTAAACACCCTCTTCAGAAGTACTCTCCTTCTACCCTGTACCCCAGTTCACTTCAGGCAGAACGCTTGAAAAAACACTTAAAGAAATTTCCTGGAGCCATTCCTGCCAGGAATAATTGGAAAACACAAAAACTTTGGGCTAAGCTAAGAGAGAATCCTGACCAGGTCGAGCCAGAGGCTGGCAGTGACGTCAGCCTCGGTCCTAACAGTGAGGACAGTGTGGAGGAAGTCAGGGAAGGTAGAAATAGCCATCCTCCCACCAACTTGCCGACTCCAGCCAGCACCCGGATCCTTAGAAAGTATTCCAATATTCGAGGAAAGCTCAGAGCCCAGCGCCTGGACAGCTCACTGGGTGCAGCTTCTGAAAGTAAGCAGGGCCGGAAGAGCGTGTGCATCAATCCACTGATGTCCCCCAAGCTGGCCCTCCAGGTGGGTGCAGATGGGTTTCCTGTCAACACCAGGAGGGCTGAAGGCATCAAGGGAAGAAGAGGGAAGCAGATGCCAGAAACCTTGCTTAAAGTAGAAGGTCAGAACAAGCGCAAAAGAGCAGAAGGCCACGGCACTCAGGACAGCAAAGACAAGGGGCCAGCTACAAAAGCCAGCCGAGCCCTTCCTGCCAAGAGGCCAGCTGCAAAGGACAGAGGCAACCAGCTATCCAAGAAGGTGACCTTGAAAGAGAATAAAGTGAGAATCTCTAGAAAGGCTCCTAGGAGGAGCTGCCCACCATCCAGGAAAGAAAAAGAGAATGCAAACAAAAGACCTAGCCATCCTGCTGCAGCCGCGGAAGCACTGACAAAGCCTGCGAAGCCGAGAGGGCCAGGAGAAGCCTCCTCAAAGTCCCCAAAAACCAGAAGGGGGAGCAGGAAGCTGAGCAGTGGCAGGGGCCGAGCCAGGCCCTTGACGAAAAGCCCAGAGACCCGGGCTAGCCAGAGAAAGAGAAAGCTCAAGGCCAAGCTGGACTCTTCCCAGGGCAAACGGAGGCGGCTGGATGCCAAGTGATAGCCCCGCCGCCCCCGAGAGAGGAGCCGGCCTATGGAAGGGACCCTTAATTTTGCATTAACAAAATCTGCTTTTATAAGCGCATCAAGCCTTTCATGTTGCAGTTACAGAGAACACCAGTTTGAGATGTCAGAAAATGCATCTCAGCTGGAGAGGGGAACTTGTCGAGTCCTTCTCTGGGGCTAAGGGAAGTTGTACATTATATTCTTGGTTGTTCCTTGGGTTTTAAACTTGGAACCAAGCAGGTTTTGTTTTTAAGAAGTACAGTGCCTTATTTATCCTTTTTGTTTAAGAATTTACAAAAACTAAGAAGCTGATGTCTGTGACTAGAGGCTTGTATTTTATACTTGACGCACAAGCACTTGTTCCGTCACTGAGGAGGCCACCGCCACGCATGCGCGAGCAAGCGAGGAGCCGTCAGCAGCTGCCTGCAGGCCCCTGGACAGGCGCACCCTGCAGACCGCAGCACAACTCCCTTCTGTCCCGATTGGTTTTGTTTGAGTGATATTTGAAAGCTGAACCAAATCGTTTCTATGGTATGTGGAGAATGCAGGGGATTTATAATTATTATAAAAGATTAATATTTGTTACTTTTCCTTCAAAACTCACATTGTTGATCACCCCTTCATCTTATTTTTTAATCATTTCAGATCATGTTCTCTTATTTGTGTGCCCATGGGACAAAAGATGTGCTAGAAATGTTCATTTTCGATGTTGTTGTTGCCCTAAACTGCCACTGACACTTTCCATCCTTTTCCGTGTGGGGACTCCGGGCGTGGTAGTACTACACTATGAGGTCTGTGTTCTATTCTGTTGAAGTTTCTGTGTGTGTTTCCATCTTGTAGCTTTAGTTTGACCATTCAGATAAGTGATTCTTGTTTTCTTTCTTACCCAGAGTACTTCCCTATGCAGTGATAGTCAAAATGTCTTTCCAGCATTAGGAAAGTTGAGCCTTGTGCGTATGCATCGAGGTGTGTCTGTGTGTAGTTGCCACCCACAAGTGTCTCCTGGTATTAGTTTCACAGTAAAATTCTTTTCTTCCCCAGACAGTGTATCTGTGAATGGAGTAATTAGCAAGGGCCAGGTGGGTTGAAAGTGATCCAGTGTCTGCGTGCACATACCTGGTACCACTTCCACACCAGACTCGGAGAGCTGTGAGCAGTGGCCTTGAAACACCAGGACACCCAGGCAGCTGAAGGAAGCTGCCCAGAATCTCAGTGGAGCCACACACCCACACACAGCTGAGTGAAGTTCAGCTGAGACTCTGATGTGAATGTCCTTGCCTGGAGTAGGTGTCTATTCAGATGGATAGTTCCATCCCAGTGGCCCCTCCCCATACCATATCATTCTGTCCCATGGCTCAGAAATGAGAACTGCAATAATTGAAGTGATGATGTTTGCCTTTCCTGGGTGGAGCCTGACGCCGCCCCGTTGGCTTTACTCAGTGCCTATGACGTTGCTCCATTATAACAGTGTGTACTTGACATTTTCATTGGGCCAGCCAGCAAACCACTTGGTTGCTAAAGCCTCAGTCAGCTTTGGCATGTTCTATCACCAAAATAAGCTTTCCTGGACAGCTGCTGCCCTATTCTTCTTATTAAAGGTTTCTACTTAGATGACTTCAGATCTTTTTAGATAAACCCAGATGGACTTATTTTATATGCAAATCATGATAAGACAGGCCTTCTACCTATTTTGCTATTGTTAAAAGTTTGCTGCAGATAATGGAAACTTCTGATAATTGGATAGGACTGGAGATTTGATTCATGAGAAATTGAGAATTGTGTTGAATTTCACCCCTGGGCTTTCTCCCTCAATGCTTCCTCCCTCCCCCATACTTTCCCCACTCCCATTATTATTATTATCCTTGACCTTGACCATTCACAAGCTACCTATCATAATAATGAGACTGCTGAGTGTGTGCGGGCAACTCGTTCTCAGCATTAAGTTGCACAGAAGCATTAATATGTTGTAAGTAGGTTCGTTTAATCTTGATGGCTTAAAAGAGCTTTGTCTATTGTTGTCACTGGATACTGTTGTTGTAGTGACTTAAACAGCCGATACTAATGTCAGGTGTGCCAATGCCTGTACATATGAGGTGCCCTTGGCTGTCTGGAGACTCTCTTGTAAGGTGCTTGGGCTAGATAAAGGGGAGGAGTGAGTGGTGAGTTGGTGGGATGCTTCCAGTTACAGACTTATAATTCATTCCATTACTTTTCTGATTGTGTTTTTGTTTTTAAAGCTCACTTTGAGATAATAGGCTTCATTTGAGGAAGCTATATGGAAGTGTTTGTTATATACCCACCTAACAATGCAGCGGACATCTTTAAAATCACCTTACACTTGATAGTAGTGACTACATTTATATAGATGGACATTTTTACAAAGTTAGGACACTTAAAAGTTTTCTAATTGTTTCACGTTTATTGAATCTCATTTCTGCTGATCTGGCTAATTTTGTTAATAGAAGAAAGAAAACTAAGGAAAAACTTGATGGCAGCTCTAGGGCTTTCCACACCCATAGCTGATGCTGGGAAATCGCCCCTCAGCATATGTGAGATTGGCTTTGACTCTGGTCTCTGTTTTCCTTCCTTCCTGTAACCATTTTCATATGACTTGCCACCATATGTGATGTGCTCTGTCTCCCAGTTTGGACCCCAAGTCTGAAAGGCATTCTGCTTCTGGACCTACACTCAGTAAAGTGGCTGTCCCAAGGTTGGAGCTTAAGTTGACACCAGAGGTATTCCTGGAGTTCCCTCTGTTCAGAAGCTAAAAACTGCCCAAGAAGCTGTCAGGAAAGCTCTCTGTAGCTTCCCTAGAGCTCAGCCTTCTTTGGGAAACCCATTTTCTTTCCTGAGAGGCTCCCTGGGATGGGCCTGCTCTCTTGCTGGGGGTCCAGAGTCTTGCCCTGGCATTTCCTCAGATGTGTGGCAGTCTTGCAGCACACCAGGAAGACTCCAAACGTTTCTCTGTTCTGGGAGCTTCCTGCATAGAATGTTACCTGAGTCTGTTGATCCACAGTGGCTAGTCCCTGGGATTCCCTAGGGTTTGCTGTTTTTGGTGGTGGTGGTGGCGGTCTTTATTGAATATTTTTCACTGTTCTATCTAAACCACAATCAGGCTATGGGGTTTGTGCCTCACCGTTCTATAATGATTTAGAGAGGAGTCATCCCTCTCCCTGGGGACCCTCCACACATCACCCAGCATAGGTGAATTTCTCACTGTGTTCAAAGTCATCAGCCAGCATCACATCAGGACAGATACTGTAAATCAAGATTTGGCCTGTTTCCAGCCTTGTGAGCACAGCTGTCACTCATTTATGGACAGCATTTCTATTGATTAGCAGACCTAAGAGTCCCATAGGAAGTGACACCATGCTATATCGTGTAAACTGGAGATGCTGCCGTGTTGCCTTCAGCAAGTCTGTGCTTGTCACAATACCAGGAACAGACTGAATAACCCAAGAAGCTGGCCGGTAGCCAGGAAGTCACTTCCCTCCCTTTGGTGTCAGGTCAGCCAACGCAGGCCTCTTTTTTAGCTAACCCATGCGCTGCTACAGACACAAACTCTGGGCTGGCTGCTCCTGTATAAAGTTTTGTTGGCCCATAACCATGCCCATTTGCTTACTGATTGTTTATGGAACAGATTTTGTTTTGTTTCATTTTGAGACAGAGTTTGCCTACATAGCCCTGGCTGTCCTGGAACTTATTCTGTAGAGCAGGCTGGCTTCAAAATCAGAGACCTGCCTGCCTCTGCCTCCTGAGTGCTAGGATTAAAGGTGTGCACCACCACCGCCTGACTTGTAGAGCAGATTCAATACTTGGGGGTGGCCCTGAAACCCATAAAGCCTAAAATAATTAATATTTATGTATTTGAAGAAACTTGGTGATCTCTGCTTGGGGAAATAATCACTTTTGGGGATAAATCCTCCCCATTCCTCCTGTTCTGCCTCACACACTCTGTCCCCTGCCTCCCATCTCAGTTCTGTCTTACGCACACTTCTGTATGCTCTTGTCGAGAGAGAGACTTACCATTGAGACCACTTCAGAGTAGCTCAGCTCCAGGCAGGCAGTGCATCTCCCTTTAAGTCCCTCGCCCCAGCCCCACAGCGAGGCCGCCACAGCCTGTGGCCCAGAACCCCTGAGCAAGTTGCCTTTGGAGTTCTAAAAAGCTGTGGCCTGGCCCCCTGGCCTGCCTCACACCCATAGTTTCTGATCATAGACCTGACTCTGGCTTCAGCTGTTTACTCAAGTAAGGCAAGACTCTCTGATGAGATTAGTTGGAAGTGCTTCTGTTGGACTTTGTCTCCATGCTGTGAGACTTTCCCACATACGTGGTGCTGGGAAGTCAAAGTCCGGTGACCACCAAAGCACTGTTTATAGTGTGTTACCACCGATCTGTTTTCAATCACACTCTTTCAAAATCATCTTATTAAAGACCAGCTAACAATAAAATGGTAGTTTTTGAACTATATCGAAAAGAATGACAAAAAAAAAAAAAAAAGACTTGAACCATATTTAACCTGAGTATTACTAAGGAGTTGTGGATTGAATCTTTACATCAAATCCAGTTAGCTTCCAGGGTGTTAGTCCTCCCCTCCCCCAAAAAATTCTAATACAAGTCTGCATTCCAGAATGAAGTTGAATGTCCTGTCAAATAGGAGGGGGCAGTGCTGAATTAGTACCGGACAGTACTGAACTCCGGGCTGATGTAAGCTAGGCAGACATCCTAACCCGGAGCTGTGGGGGTCCGCTTCCCAAGTCTTCTTAATTCTTCCCTGTTGTTTTATATCTTATGATTTCTTATCCACCGAAATGCTAGAATATAAAGTCACGTCTGTGTGTGCATACCCAACAGTTCTCATTGCCAGACAGCAAGTACTTTTCCCTGTGCTCACTCCCAAATCCTTTTCAAGGAAAAGATATTTTAAAAAACAAACAAAAAACTTAAAACCAGCTGAACTAGGGCAAGCATTTTGAGAGAACTTTCAAAATAATTCAACTCTTGAAAATTCTGAAGAGTCATGTCACCTGCAAGGGATGGGCTTTGGACCAGTCAGTCACTTTGCAGCACCCCGTTGTTTTGCACCCAAGGAATCACCTGAGCAGTATGCAAAAGCTGTCCTTACTCATACTTTTGGGATTGAGCCAGTGTCGGTCAGTTCCTTCTGTTACCTCCCCTCCATCGAATCATCCTTTCCCAGGCTTTAGAGTGGTGTCTTTCAGTGTTCTGGACGAATCCCTTACTCTAGCCTGCAGACTGGCAGCTGCACAGGTATGTGTGCCAAGGAAGGAGACACTGAAGCCTTCACACCCGAAGGGCCTGTCCTGTTCGACAGGGTGTGCAGTTTGTAAGGCTCTTGAAAGCATAGACCTCCGGCCTGAAACAGCAGCCAGGTGCCCCTAGTATTGGAATACGCCAGAGGTTGGATGAGTGGATTTTACACTTTCTGAATTGGATAAGCAGAAATAACAAAAACATGAACAAACTATCTGTGGTCCACAGTGCCTAGAATCCTTACTGCCTGACCTTTTAGATCAGTTTGCTGATCTTTGCAAAAGTCATCATCAAAGTGTGTGGGCAGTTAGGCACACACTTTCTTTGTTCTTATAGGTCAGCATTGCAACAGCCCTGTGGATTTGGGGTATCTCTCTTGTGTGTCTCAGCACGCATTTGCCATTGCACACCATTCCCGACAGGGCTCGTAAGGAAGAAAAAGATCATCTTTGCTCATTAAATGCTTGCCGAGTTGTGGATCCGCCGTATCTACTAGGGCGCACAGTGCGGCCCTGCAACGTAGAGATGTGGTCATCACAGTGAGCTCGACTGAGACATCCCACCACGGCAGTGCTTGACACGCGCTGATTGCAGTGCGCGTGCAGCCTGCAGTAGTGCCTCCCCTCTTAAGCACAGGAAGCTTCAGGCCCACAGCCCTCCATTTCTCTCCTGCACATAGGCTGCGCACAGGTTTTCAGTTCTCAAGTTCGGTCAGTATCTGTGAACATAAGTGATCCTTACCCGTTTGAACCCTGAATCCAGGCCACGCATTTCTGACGTGCGGGTGTGTCGATGGCACCTTGTCTGTGCACCAGCAGCTTTAGACAGAGCAAGTCCAGGGCCCTCTGGCCAGTCAGTGAAGCCCGGGATTGGTCAGGCCTGAAGTAGCTCCTCATGTGGGGAGCCATCCTTGGCACCTTGCCTTCCCTCTTCCCTCCTGCCTATGCCACTGGCCCCCTTCTGGGTGGCATCTTCTCTGGGACACCCCCTCCCCCAAGTGCTTCGCTGAACCACATACATGCCATATGAAAATAATTTCTTCATTACTAGATTCTCACAGCATTTAGCAAGCTGAGTCTGAATGCCATTCAGTGATCACCTTTTTCCCACTCCAGTTGGTACCATGATGTACATCTTGTGTTGTAGTTAGAGCTGTATGTAATGTTTGGAAGAGTTTGTGGTAAGGATACTATACAAATAAAATTTGCATAATTTTGTATATTTATACCACCGTTGGGGATTATTGCTACAGCCACTGTATCTTAGGGTAATTGTATCTTAGGGTAATCTTAGGGTCACTAGTGGCTTCTGCATTCTTAGTAGTTCTAGGAGACTGCATTAGTGACTGGTTTCAAATATATAGAGTACATATTTATACACACCACTGTGGAATTTATTTTACTGTGTAAATAGTGATATTTTCCAGTTCAAATGCTTCTATACAAAGTATTTATTTTATCAAAATCAGTTAACTGTCAAAAGGGCTTTCCAAAAACTGTTCTTGCTATCTCTTCTCCCAGCTCCCATGCTCAGATGTCAAACCCCTGAACACCACAGTAAAGGTAGAAAGCTCTAACCTTGAAACCGTTAATGTACTCAGATAGACCCAACATGGATTGGGAACCCTGATGCTCCATCCCAGACTGAAGTGGTGCTTGAAGGTGCTTTGTTCAGCCTAGCATGGGGCTTCCCCCACAACCACTCCTGTGTGCACCATTGGTACGTTCAGCTGCTCGCTTCCATAGCCCGTGCAGGGAAATGGCCTTGGTTATATATAGTCCAGTAGCAACAGCCTCGTGCCTATGCAACGAGGAGAAACCACTGTGGTTGCCAGTCTGGCTTTCAGAATTTATGAGAGTCACCGTTTGACACACCCATAGGAGACACACATGTCACCTTCTGCACATTGACAAAACTTGGGATCACTTTGGCTTTCCTCCTCTCTCTTTCTCATCAAGCATCTATGCAGATGTGGCCCTGTTCCACCCGTCTGTAACCCGTGGTTCTAAAATGCATTCAGCTTTACTTCTCAGGAGTCCTGGTCTGCAATTCAGAGCATCCTAGATGTCATGGAACCGATGCTGTATGGTCATATGTGGCCCTTTTCCCTGTGCCTCATCCATGGGCATCCTGCCTGTCACAGTGTCACTCTGCCAGGAAGGCTGGATTGACCTGCAGCTCCAGGACTCTAGGGGGCTTGGGACCAGGTGTGTAGGGATTACCGTCATCCGTTTGAACTGTAGTTTGCATATTTTCTTACGGCCTCCCTTAGTCTTCTAAGAAAGGAAGGTACTTGATCAGTAATGCTGGAGAATGTTTTCTAAGATGCTATTTGTAAGCAAATATGATTTTGAGATGAAATGTGAATGGGTAACTAGGTGCCAGGGAATTTAGCACTGAACTAGACAGTCAAAACTTTTTTAACCTTTGCAGAAAGTAGGTTCTGTTCTCATCTAAATGTTCACAAGATGTAATGCTGTAAATAGTTTTCTAAAAATATTTATTACATGTGCTGTATACAGACTCACGTTCTGAGTGATGTTGGTTTGCATTGTATTGTAGAAGAATATATTTTGAGTAGTGGACTTCTTTCATAACACAGTTCACTCATGGAGAAAGAAACAAAACCAGCAGGTTGAGAGCTTTGGGGCATTTAATCTGTAATGGACCATCCAATCCAAGCTTTAACTACCCCCTTCTCATCTGGTTGTGTTATATATTATATATACAGGTGTACAGTAAATTGGTCAGTGCCCAGGTCTGCAGAGCAGATTTCCAGGTGTTCTTTCTGATGTGTTTCCATAGCAATATGACCCCAGGTGCTGACCAGTCCTGTTGTCTCAGAGGATCGGGTTGGGGACAGCTCTTGTGAAGCCTCTTGCCTTTGCTAAGAGGCTGCTTTACTTGAATTGTTGCTTCTGTTTCGTCTGCACGCTCCCCATGTCACAAAACTGCAGCGGTGTGTGGGAACTCACCTGGCACCAGACACATCAAAGTGGACATGCTGATCAAAAGGTTAGCGATTTCCAGAACAGATGAAACAAAGCTCATTTGGCCATAGAATAAATGTAAGGAAAATTTACCAGAAAAACTGATGTGGCCTATTTACATTTCCCCGCTCTGTCTGACTCACCTTTAGAAGCCAGCCTATGTCCTGCCTTCTGCCTCTATGCCTCGGCTGGAGATGTCCATGGCCCCTAGAGTCTGGTTAGGCCCTTCAGGCACTCCACGTCTCTCAGTGTGCCCAACTCTGTTGAGCAGCCTTTCTTTATGACCGTCCTAAACTTAATGAAAAGGAATACCCAAACCCAGGTAACCACTGTTAGAAGTGACGTAGTTTTTTAGGCTTTTGGAATATGTCTTTTTTTGTATTTCTGATGGTGTTTGGGATTTTTCACTAGTGTTTTTTAGATTGAAGTGGGTGCATTAAGGTAAACTTCCCACTGCTGAGCCCAGAAGCATGCAGAGGAAGGAATTTGCCCTGCATTGTGTTGTTGGGGAGGTGACTACTTATGGTGGGATGGGGGAGGGTCTTGTAGATGATATGGGGGTGAAATAGAAATTCTGGCTGGAGATTTTCCTAAGACTTTAATATTTTGTAATAAAAATCCCCACATTAGCCTCACTTAATCTCAATGTAAGCCTGCTGTTTACCCTCAGGGAACAAGTGGTTTTCAAAATTGAGCTCCTCTAAGGTCCTGGGCCAGAGCCTGTGTGCGCTGGTCATCTTTGTGATCTCATGGCATTATTTTCCCATATGCGTTATGACATTAAGAAGTTCAGCCCCACCCTGTATGAAAAGCACAGCCCAGTGCCCTAATTTAGGCTAGTGTCAATGCCTTCGAGGGCTCTGGGGATCCTAGGAGGCCCATGCAATTTAACTGAAGCTCAGGTGTGCATTGGATTTTGCTTCTATTAGGCCACAACCCTTCAGAATGAGTCTAGGGCAGGGGCTGCAGATCCAGCATCGGTTTCAGGTTGCCGAGTCTCCACCATTCCTTAAGTTTTTACTGGTCCCTCCTGGTGATGTTGCCGAGGTCAGTCTTGTAGGTGTTTGGATGTGCTCCTTCTTGCTGTCTCGTGAGTCTTAGCCAGTGCTCCAGATGCCCAAGGGTGGGGCCTCCGGAGGGTCCAGCCCTCCCTGACCCCGGCGCCTTCCAAACTAATGAAGTGAGAAGAATCTGCAAATGGCCACCTGGCAGAGCAGCACGTGCCTCTTGGGCCTGGATTCCACTGATAGTGAGTGTAGGAAAATACTGTGTCTTTAATGGATGAAAATTCAATGTATGCTGTGAATTTGTTGGTTTGAAACATTGAAAATTTTTCATTAGACAATGTTTACATACCTCACCTGAAGAACCTTTGAGAGTGTATATATGAAATTTAAAAATATATTAAGTTGCTTTAAAACAGTATGTATAGCTATAAAAGTTGGAGTTATTTTAACTTTGAGTATGTACCAAGTCTCTTAAATATTGAAATCTTGTAGACTTTTTGTGCTTCTGTGTTTTGCTTTTCCTGTTGGACCACCTAGATAACTGTGTTCTTGTTCTTGCTAAAGGGGCCCACACTGAAATCCAAGCTTGCTAGGATTTCCTGTGGTAGTTGAGGTTTTCTGGTTTGGTTTTGAGGGGATGGGGTGTGGAGCTAGAGGATGTGTAGGAGGGATTTCTCTAACATTGACATCTATTCTGTGAGCTTTTTCAAGACGCTTATTTTATTGCAGCATATTAAACTCTTTGATATTAAAGCGTGTTTGTGTAGTCACTGGCCTGGAAACGATACAGCACAGCCTCCCGCCCCACTAGTACATAGCTGAAAGTAAGCTGTGCCCGCCATGCTGCTGGGCATAAGGAAGCATGGCTGTGCAGCACCCTGTGCACCACCCTACCCCAGCACTGACTTTAGGAGACAGAAATACAGTGGAAGCATTGTGGGATTCCGGGTGACAGGACAGGGAAGGTGCCAGTGTTCCTCCTGAGGAACTGGCTCCTCCTGAGCCAGTTCTGTCCAGTCCTGTGACTCGTGCTGGAGTGTAGCAGAAAACTAACTTGGATTTGCCAGTGTTTCTACTGTGGTCTGCCTCCTTGGGTCCTTCCATCTCTGCTGGAAGTGGGTCTGTTCAAGGTCACAGTTGACCCCTGAGACCCATGGAACCAGTCCACCTCAGCCACATCCACAGAGCGAGAGTGACTGACTGACTGTCTAGCAGTTTTGCTTTAACACAGAAGTTGCGAATTTCCAACCCACATAGAGATGTCGTCATTTAGCCTAGGATTTTTAAAACATGGTTTAAAACTTAACTTTTTCATTTCACATATAGATTAGGGTTTCTAGGGTTGTAGGGTTTTTGTTGTTGTTTTGTGAGCACTTTGTTTGGTTTGTTTTAACCTAACAAATTTAGCTCACTGTGAGAACCAGCTGGTACCGACTGGAAAACGCTCTTTGATGCCAGGGTCTCCAGCGGTGTGTTTTCTTTTGCCCCTGTTGGTACTGCTGTTTAATCAAAGTGGCAATAGAAATGATGGTCCAGGGAGCACTGCCCACTTGGCTTACCTCCTTCTCAGACACCGGAGCCTGTAGCCCTACTCGGTTACACTTCCCCCTGTCAACCCTGCTCTCTAATATTTCCTCGCAAAATCCGTAACTGTTGTGAAGACACCAAAGTTATCATACATGCGCCCTTTCAAGATGGTCATGTGCTCTTGGAGTGGGCCTTTGCAGCATCACTACATTCTTACTGTGGGATCAGTTCATTGCCCTGACATCAATAGGGAACCTGTCTGGAGGGCCCAGCATCCCAACTCTCGGATCCTTCTTATTCCTCTCCAAGGTACAGTGTTCTGGTCTGATGTATGTTTCCCCTTACTCCACTGGCCTAGACAGAGGGGCCTTCCAAGATATTTGAGAATACATACTGCTTTCTAATGTGTTACCTGAATGCTCCAAGACCATCAGAGTCTGGTTAAATCTGTGAGTGGCTCTGTAGACAGAAGCTTAAAACACTGGTGTCACTGTAAACACATGGCAGGAGATGTGGGTAAGCAGCCTACCCAGGCTGTCACACTCCCCTTCCTTCAGGACAAGCTTTGCCACATCGGGATTAGCAGACATCCTGCCTATGATGACTCTGGCCAGAGTGGTGGCCCAGGGCCTTTCCACCCTGGAAGGGTGAGCGCTGGCAGCAGCAGGCGAAGAAAGAGACCAGGCAGGCAGAAAGTCAGTGAATCGATGTCATGTTCACATGGAAGACAATGGACAATACTGACAAATTCTAGAACAATACTTGGGAAAAGGATTGGCGCAGCTCCCTCGGGGACTGTTTTAAACCAGTTTCTAAGAGTCGGCCCAAACAAAGCTACAGAAACCCCAAACGAAAGGTCACAAGCACATAGCATCTGAAAATCAAAACAGGACACTGGAGGTTGACTTTAACATATAAAAATACTATAACAAAATGAAATACAAATATATATTAGAATCTGTAAGTAGTCTGTATAAAGAGATACTTTCACGGTTAGGCTAACAGCAGGCAAAGAGGAAACAAAGCTGGCCTTTTCCAGTCCTTAACATCGTCATAGGGTTCTGAGCAGTGCTGCCCAGGTACCAGCTCTCGAGGACTTGTTCTGTGGTTCTCTTCTGTGCACGTCTAATGGAAATAGCCAGTGGTGACCACAAAGCAAACTGAAGGTCTTTACCGAAAGGGAAACACAATGTGGAGATGATTTCTAAAGGGCTGGTCTTGTAGTTGCCTTCTTCCCTGACTTCATAAGCCCAAATGTGAACAGGTAATGGGCGTGACAGACCAGGCTCTTGGCTTGCAGGGTAGTCAGTCAGACTCAAAGGTACAGTTGAGCCCGGGGCTCATGGCTGCCTTTGCTCCTTGCTGCCCTCACTTTGCAATGAGTCTTGATCTCTGGGAACCATCGTATCAACCTCCCATCCCAAGGCCTTGGGGAAAGGTGACATCACCTGACTACAGGTGTTTCCACCTTTGCGGAGTGAGCAAACCTGCCAGTCCAAGCCTCTCAAGCCGAGGAATTCGCTTCTTCGGGCCAATAGAGAATGATGGCGGCTGAGGAAGGCAGAACACCTTTATTTCTAGAAAGGGATGTCATGGTACATGTCTGAGTTTTTCTGCCCTGTGCAGCCTGGTACAGCTGCTTGCCAGGGCCCCACAGTGGCCTGGAAGCTTGGCATAAGATACGCTATGCAGACTCAGGTGAAGGCTCTAGAGGCCTGCCCTCTGCCCTCTTGGGATGTTGTGGGTCTGGGCACTGTGGCCTTGCTCAAGACCATAAGAAAATGGAGCCTGGCCCCTGGCAAAAGTGTTCCCAATCATGAGGACAGTTGACCACTTGGTCAGGGCAAGGCCCTCTTTCCATCCCAGAGTCTCACTGGCCTGAGAGCCATTGTATAGGAGGTGCCAAGTTTAAAGTCACAGGAGCATTGTGCCCTCACCAGCACCAAAGGCTGCTCTTGGTGCCCAGTAGGGCAGGGACACAGGTGTAAAGCCCTTCCACTCTCTGTACATATACTCCCAGGTAGAAGCAGCCAAAAGAGGGACTTGCTCACACCTCTGGCCCACAAAGACACCACCACCCCACCCCCACACACCAGGGAGAAGTGAGAAAGCATAACCCTTCCTTCAGCAGCCCCTCGTTAGGCTCAAAGCTCGTCTATTCTACACTTCACTCTGCGTGGAAGAGAAGCCTTTGTGTCAACCAGCCATGTATCTGGTGGCTTCAAACAATCTTCACTGCAAACTCCCAGAGAGGCTGCAGCCTGGGCCATTCTGGGCCCTCCACGGTGCTCAGAAATTAGCTCACATCAGGGCTGCTCACCTACAGAACCCACTCCAGATTAGGGTACATAAATACCTACTAATGAAGTTAATGGAAATGGATCTTCTAACTCCTCAGGCTTCATCCCTGAGGCCAGAGTGGCAGTCTACATGGTTCCTATCTACCTCCCTGCTTCACAGCTGCAGACTTGAGGCCTGGAACAGGCAGAAATCTGCCTGGAGCCACAGGGCAGAGGCGCCTTAGCCTGGCCTCCTCCATATGGCCTCAGTACAAGGCTCCAAGCCAGGCCTCCAGCTGAGGAGGTCCTGGCCTCACCCATTGCCTCTTAAACTCCAGCGACCTTCTGCCGGAAGCACCTGCAGCTTTTGCCTAGGAAAACCAGGGCCCAGGGTCCCTTTTGTGGCCAGTGGTGTCTATTCAGCTGGAGCCAAGAACTCCTGCCCTCTTTGGTGGGGTCTGCCACCCTAAGCACAAGAATCCCCTCATAGCTGCTTCATGGTCATCCTATACTTCAGGATTCAGAGGCCTAGTCCTAATGCAAACCTTATCCCATCCCAGCTCTTTCCCAGTCTGTGGAGACAGTAGGCCACGTGACTCAAGGAAAAATGGTCAGTCTCTTCCCCATGGTAGGAGGTCTTCAACTGGAGAATGGCAGGCTGCCAGTAGCCGTGGTTGTAAAAGCCAGGCCAGTACCCTGGAAGGTGGCTGTCCTCCGAGGGTACTGGGACATGAACTCTTGTTTCATGCCAGCCAGGGTCAGAGGCCCAGGGAGAAGCAAGATGAGACAGGGTTTAGCCCCCTTTTTCAGTCCCAGGTAGCAGGCAGAGGAGTGCCACCATTTGTGGCCTGACCTCACACACACATTCATTCAACAAATATTTATTAAGCGCCTATTTGTGCAAGGCACTTTGGGAGAGGACGCAGCAGCCCGGGCCTTGCTCCTCTGTCCCGGCAGTGCAGTCTACTGGAAAAGCAGCTCAGTGTCCCCGCGCCCACCGGGACCCAGGCGCCATTCTGGTGATGCCTGCACCCCAGCCCAGCTGCTAGTGTGCCATCCGAGCATTACGCACACGGGGCACAGCCGCACTTGGTGGGCTTCTCCACCTCCTCAGCAAACGAGGTCCCGTCACTGCACTCGAAGGTGAGCTTCCTCCGCTTCAGCCGTAGGCCCTGGCAGCAGCCCTGGCCCGGGCACGCCCCCCGGCACTCCACCCACGACAGCGGGCGCGTGGTCTGGCAGATGGCATAGCCCCTCTGGACCCGGTGAAAGTCCCGGACAGGGTCCCCCCGGCACTCGGACTCTGGATGGGACAGACACCAAGAGACAGCCTCAGGGCACACCGTGGGAAGCGAGAGAGGTACCGGACAGCATCCCAGTAGGGTTCCTCTGGGAGGGCTCTCTCACCGCTCTGGCCCGAGCCCCCCACCCTCTCTGCATGCACCTGTGCTCTGCTTCCTTCTGGGCCCACACTGTGATTGAGGAAGGAGGAAACAGCTAGCTACCCAGGCCCTCCAGGCCAGAGTGGCTGCCAGGTGCAGTGGTTCCCACTGTGCAGATGTGCAAGGAGAGCTGAGGCCTGGAAACGATGGCATTATGGGAGCATTTCTCGATAGAGGATGACCCACTGACCCCATGGTGCCCAAGGTTGAATTTCTCCAGCTTTCCTCTCCCCAGCCTCTGGAGTCTGGAGTCTAGCCAAAGCATCTTAGTGAAGGAGCCCAGGGAAAGCCTGGGAAGAAATCCCCCAACCTTTGGACATCCTGCCACACCCAGGCCCAAAGCTATAGACCAAGATGCTCAAGCCTGGCCAGGTGCTGTTACTGGGTGTACCTGTATGGTCTCTTCATGGAGAGACCTCAGCCAGGAAGGGTAGGGTCCTGGACAAGAGAACTGCAGGGGCCCCAGGAGATGGAAAAGGAGGCACTCTGTGCCTAGAGGCAGGGGCATCAAAAGCCCAGTAGGCCCCTAAGTACCAGAGGGGAGGAGAGAGGAAGGGGAGAGGAGGCAGAAGAAGAGGGGGAGGAAGAGGAAATGGAAGAGGAGGGGGAGAGGGCTTGCTGAGGTTGGAGGATGGTAACATGAAGCTGCAACAGCAGAATGGAAGGGAGGAACTCTGCAGAGGGCAGTCAGGAGGGGGCCCCCTGACCTTGCTCACACAGCTCGCCTGAAAAGCCTGGGTTGCACACGCAGTGCGCCCCTTTGGAGGCTGAGGCCTGGCAGTGGCCATGCAGGCACTGCAAGCCCCCACAGGGCTCTGCCACAGCCCCGACCTGGTTGCACAGAGCCCCTGAGTACCCATCCTGGCACTGGCAGCTGTAGGCAAGAGCATCGAGGGGCACGCACTTCCCATGGACACATCTGCAAGTGACAGAAGAGAGCTGTGAGGGCAGGCTTGCCCACTGACCAGAGGCTGTCCCAACCCTCCCAGGCTTGCATGTGGTTCTCTTCCCGAGATTTAAAAGGGTGAGAGAACAAACTATGATTCTATGCTTGTCCTTTTCCAGTTAATAAGAGCTTTAAACATAATAATAATAATAATAATAATAATAATAATAATAATAATAATAATATCCTGAGTCAGGCCACATGCTCCAATTTGAAGATTTTAAAACGCAGCTTTGAGTTAGTGGGACTTTCAGAGAAAGGGCAAACGGGTGAGGGTGATGGCTCTCTTGTCCATCCCAGGCTTACTTGTGGCCATGGCAGGGGCCATCCACTGGCTGGTCGCAGTGCAGGCCCCCCCAGCCAGCCTCGCAGTGGCACACGGGCCCTGGGGTGGCGTTGGGCTGGCAGATGCCATGCAGGCAATAGAGCTTTCGGCAGGGCTCACAGCCTGGCACTACGCCCGGCTTCATCTGTGTCTTGGTGAAGTCCTGCAGCTCGTTGTTGATGTACAGATTCCGGATGCAGCCATGGAAGCTGGTGCCGTTGAGGATCTGCCACAGGCGGAAGGCCGCTGAGTTCACGTCCACTGGCATCCCTGAGGTGACAGGAAGAAACGATGAGCTCAGTTGGGATTAGGCCGTGCTTGTTGGACAGCTCTTCAGTGTCCCCTCGTGCCTTTGGGCTCTGTCCTATCTCTGCCCTTTGCCACCCTGAGGATCAGACTCCTTTCCAGGAAGACATGGGAAGTCTACTTCCTCTGGAACCAGAGCTAGGAGTCAAGCCAGGAATGGCCAGTTGACCAGTAAGTCTCTGTGATGCCTGCTCCCTAAATCTGGCTAACTCCCCCAGGACTCCTTCCTTCCCTCTGGGACATCTGCTTTCATTCTTGGAGACCCCAACCAAAGCAAAGGACTCAAGTGCGGGGCACTTTGCCACCTGCTCTTGTGTTAGTGGCTTCCCAGCAACCTCAAGGCAGAGGCTTGGGATCCCAAGTTGGGATCGCACAGGGGGCCCAGCGCACCCCAGGCTGAGATAGCGTGAGAATGATTACAGGTGGTGGAAGGGCTTCCTGGCCTGCAGCGCCTGCAGTCCACCAGGAAGTCTCCAGCTGATGTAGGGACTCTGTGCTGAGTCTCTTGCAGTATTTCTGGCCTCTGAGGGCCCAGGACTAGAAATGGATCCCAAATATGGGAAATTCCTTCCAGTCCAGAGCCAAGAAAGAGGGTGCCTGTGGTACGGAAGACAGTTGGGAAAGACCGATCCCTCCTCTAGGTCTTTTGGCCATCCTTCTTGGTTAGTCTGGGTTGGCCAGCTAGAACCCAGTCAGGGCAGCACAATCCACCAGATTAACCATTCAGAAGGACCACTTCATCCTTTGGCATCTCCCCGGCCCCAGTACCAGCTCTCCTGGCCAGCCTCAGACCAGAAAGTGAAGGAGGTCCCTGCCTGGGGACACCATGGCCATGGCTGGGTGGAGAAGTTTGAAGAGGAATAGCTGCAGCACTGTCTGGCAGGTCCTCACCTCCCACATAGAGGGGGGCCTCGCTGTTGAGTGTGTAGTGCTTGCCAAAGTTGTCCATAGTCATGGGGCTGCCGCCATCAATGGAGAGATTCACCATCTGGTCAAAGGTGACCAGCTCAACAGTGTGGAACTGCCCGTCGTTGATCGTCTCAGCACTGGAAGGAAATGGGGGGCACCCCCCACCCAGAGAGTGGGCCTCAGGAAGACCCTGGCTAGGCACAACCCAGAAAGGCCATCAACCCAGACACTGCTTCCCAAGGAGACAAATCTCTCAGGGAGAGGGCCATGGGGACTAAGGGACCCGCTGCCACTCTCCTCCTTCCTGAGGCCCAAGGGAGTCTGAGCATTTGGAGAGAGCATCTTCCCCAGGTAGGGCTGCCTCGGAGGTGAGGTGGGATGGGGGAAAGACGGGTACCAAGGAGCCTCAGCTCCAAGTGGTCTGGACTCAGGAGACCAAATGGCCTTTCCTCTTGGCCAGCCAAGTTTCTGTAGTCCCAACAATGCCTGCCCTTGGCCCAGGAGCCCCATCCTAATGTGCTCACCCAAGAAAGGCTGAGGGCCCGAGGAGTTCCTACCTGTAGATAGCAGAGCTTGGGTAGCTGCCTGGGTCATAGCTGACACGGACATGGCCCTGGTACAGCTCCACCGCGATGTGGTCATTGTCCCCGTTGTATAAGAGGATCCCATTGTCCTCTGCTGTAGAGACCTGAGAGGCAGAGGCACTTTCTCTCCCAAGCCACCCCTCACAGAAGCAGCACAGGTAGGTTAGCAAACAGAGGAGACTCAAGGTTGGAGGGGTGACGCCATGTGAAAACCACCCCCTCCCCTCTCCTCTGCCTGACCAGCCTCCCAGGAACCCCTCCTTCAGAGCGGCTGACCTAGGCCGGCAGTCTCAACTTCACTTATCAGTCACTGCAGACTGGCCAGCATTTGCCCCAGAGCAGGTAAAAGACCAGTTGACCAGTGGGAAGGAGGCAGTACACCGCCACCTCCCTGGTATGGGAGCCCCCTGTGGGCCTCAAGGAGCTGGCTACAAAGGGAGGGACCTACAGAGGAGACCTGTACGGGAAGGCTCTTCCTGCCGGAGTCCTTCGGTGCTGGAAGGATTTGCTCGGGAAACAGGGTCTGTGGTTGAGACCCTGCAGGTATTTGTCTGGGAGGACCCCCAGGGCTTCAGGAAGCATGGTTGCTCCCTTCTGTCTAGCTCCCTTTCCCTGAATTCTTCTGTAAATATCCTGATGTCCTATAGAGTGGGCACATGGACCAAGGCTAGACCAGTCACCCTAGCTAAAATCCTTGGATCCAATGATTGGTCACGGAGTAGGTTGTTAGAGAACTTTATTTTTAGTTACGTTTGAAATTGTTTTATGCACTGTTGGGTGAGGAGCTGGCCTAGGTCTAGGGCGTTCTGTATTGTTTCAGCTGTTGGATTTCTGTGGGGGATGTTGATTGGTAATGATCTGCACATGCTATCAGAAGAACACCTGAGGAGTTCTGAATCAATAAAACACCTGAGCCGAGAGCTCGGGGTTCCACTATTGACTGAGTACAGCGCTGGCCAGGATGGTGGTTCCCTCTGCCGAGGTCTGGCAGAGTTTACACCTCTGAAAAATGCCTCACGTACAATTACAAATAGCACCTAACATGGGGCAGGACATCACTCCAGCTAATCCAGCGTGGAGACAGAGAACAAAGAATAAAGAGAATCTCCAGACTCCGCAGAGTCCGGTAAAGTACACTCAGAGAAGCTGCCAGAGGACAGAGATTAAGGTGTTAATGGAAGGTCCTGAAGGAAGAAGAGAGAGAGAAAGAAATAAGCCTCTATGAAGAGAAAAGGCTGTGAAATTAATAAATAAAAGAGAAAGAAAGCTCCCAGGTGAGAGCCACAGAATGGAGGCCCTTAGAGATAAAGAATTCAGCTGGGAGCAGGAAAACGCAAGGTTCTTACTGCTTTTCCTGATCATGGAGCCAATGCTCCCTCCTGCCACTGGTGGTAGCATGCTGTTTTATAAACTGTGTTTTCTGATAGCTGTGTTATATGTGTGCGAAGCTCAGGATGCTGTGTTTGAGATCTATGGAAGGGGTTGTATGTTTGCCCATAGCGGTGATGAAAAAGAATGCCAAACCACCAGAATGTTTCAACTGGAGATTCTTCCCACTGGCCCAGGACCCCCTGCTGTTGTGGAAGCAGTGGCTTAGAGCCAAAAAGCTGCTTAGTTAAACTGAACTTTTTTTTTTTTTTTCCCTGCAAACAAGAGGTCCCGATAAGACACATCTGCTATGGTGGTGAGAACTCCTCACCATGAGGCAACTCTTCCTGCAGACAGTGATCAGTTACTTTCCCAGCAAACCAGATTCTATCTTAAAACCTGGAAAGTGTTTACTAAGGGACAGCACACAGAAGCTGTCTTCCAGAACTGGGTGAGGTTGTATCTCATGCTGGCAGCTGAACTTGGTACTGTAAGAGTCACCCAGCTGGTGCTGGTTTTGAAGGCATGAAGAGGTCTTTGGAGAGCAGCTGAGGCTTGGCACTGTGAGAGGCCAGGAGAGGACATTAGTGAAGGTACAGCCAAAATAGCAATTAAAGCCCCAGATTGAAAGGGTCATGAAGAGAAGCTGAGGCTTGGCACCATGAAAAGAGCCCAGGAGAGGCTATTGGTGAAAGTGCAGCCCACTTGCAGCAAAGGACCCCAGCAGTGTTCTGAAAATGCCAGTACCGTGGGACGACCACCAAGAGCAGCAACAGTGGATGAAGCAGCCAGACCCTGGAGGACAAGCTGTGGCTGCAGAGGGCAGAGCAAGAGAAGTCACCTAAGTCCTTTGGAGGAGCCCAGCTCATGAATGAATTCCAGATAATTGGACACTGACATTGTGAAAAGCTTGATAGATGTTTGGTATTATTTGGTCCTGTGCATAAGAAACCTCATAATTGCTCCTCTTGTAAATAGTTTTGCTGGTGTAGTTTTAAATTGTGTTATAAAGGCAAAGCAATTTTTTTTATACAGAAAAGGGGAAATGTTGGGGAAGTTTGTTTTTAGTTATGTTTGAAATTGTTTTATGCACTGTTGGGTGAGGAGCTGGCCTAGGTCTAGGGCTTTCTGTATTGTTTGCAGCTGTTGAATTTCTGTGGGGGATGTTTGATTGCACATGATCTGCATGTGCTATCAGTAGAATACCTGAGGAGTTCTGAATCAATAAAGACACTTGAGCTGAGAGCTCAGGGTTCCACTGTTGATCAAATATGGTGCTGGCCAGGATGGTGGTTCCCTCTGCCGAAGTTTGGCAGAGTTTATTTATTTACACCTCTGAAAAATGCCTCCTTGTCATTCCTGGTGACCCACCCAGTAGGTATACAACTACAGTAGGTATGCAACAAAAACCTGACCAATCAGAGAGCTTCCCTGAGACCACTGCTTGTTGAATTAGAGTGCAGGCAGAGTTCCTTAATATATGATAATGAGACCTTCTGACGATGTTAGAACAGCCTGAGCTGTGGGGCCAGGGCGAGCTTTGCCTCACTGAGCGGGGAGGCTGCCTGCTACCTTGCTGAGGTCGGTGTGAGAGCAGAGAACTGAGCCTGTCTGAGTGGCTGAGGAAGAGAGGGAACAAAGGAGAGGGGAGACAATCGGTCATTTGTGGCCAAGAATGGAATTTGAGGCAGAGGGGTCAAGAGTTTACATTGTCTACTGGGTGAAATGCAATAAAACCTGCTCTCCTCCCTTCCTCTGGGACATATTCAGCAAAACAGTCAGATTTCTCATCATTTGTTAAAGTAGAACCTGACTTTTTCCCCCCTCCTCAACATGATGATGTTCTGCGAAGATAGTAAAGGCACAAAAAGAGCATTTAGGGGCCCCCAAAACCATTGGTTGAAGACAAGCCCAGAGTTCACTCTGGAGCAAGCCCGTCTGCTGCCCCCAAGACCAGAGCCCAGCAGAAGGTGTGCTAAAAGCCTGTGGCAAGGCTTCTGGGTCCTGATACTCCACAGCTGTGGACTCAGAAACCTTTATAAGGCACTCAGACCAACTCAGACCAACTCATCCCAACTGCAGGATAGCAGCAACGCGCTCGGGCCCCTTGCGGTTCCTGTGGACACGGGTGTGCCCTGACATTTGGGCTTGAGCAGGGGTGCACGGCTCCCTGACTCCCTATGACCAGGTCCCCAGACACACACCTGAAGAGTGATGTTGGCCCGGGGCCAGTTCTGCAGGTCAGTGAACTGCAGGTAAGTGTCCCGGTCCACAAAGTTGACGCTGAGCAATTTCTCACACTCGGGGCCGCCGAAGCCTGGCAGGCACTGGCACACGGGGCGGCTGCCCTGGTCTACACAGTCGGCCCCGTTCTGGCACTCCGTCCCCTCACAGGGACTCTTGGGAGCAGGCGGGATCTCACAGAGCTGTCCGCTGAGAGGAAAAGGCACAGGTCAGAGAGGGCAGAGCCAAATGAGGCCGAGGGAGTTCTCCTACAGTGCTCATCAGAAATTCTCTAGCCACCTCAGGAAAACGGACCCTTTGATGGAAGAAGTCCTTCCCGGATGTTGCTTTCCGAGGGAGCTGAGTGCCCCCGGTATGGCGGCAGCCCCATCACTGGACACTTTCCCGATAAGGAAACCCGACCCGAGCCACTGTTTTTAAGATCTCAGGTGTCTGGCATGCACATTGAAGATGAAGCTATACCCCCTCCTCGTGCCAATAAATGCGAGGCAGCTTTTACTATGCAGAAGAGAAAGCTCTGACTTAAAGCACAAGTGGTGGTGATGGTGAGATCCTGAGTTACAGAAATCAGAAATAAAAGAGGGCACATTACCACCATACTCCACAGAAATGAGAACAACTAACTGGGGGTGTGGCTGGAGATAGAGCATTTGTGTAGTGTGCACAAGGTCCGGGGTTCCAACAACCCCCCAACACAAGAGGCGGGGGAGAGTTACACAGTCAGATATGAACAACTGTGTACCAGCTGGCTGGATAGCAGAGATGAAATCAACAAAGATTTAGAAACACAAAAACTCCCCACATTGACTCAAGAATATAAGTAGAACAACCAGGCTGACAAACCAGCAAGGCGGCGACCAGTGAGCAGAACCAGTGAGCAGAAAACTCCCCAAGCCCACAGGGTTTCACGGATGAATCCCATCAAACATTTAAGAAATAATTAATACTCATTTTCCCACAAACTCTCCTAAGAAGTGGACAATAAAGGGCCACTTCCTGTTTCTGAGACCTGGGTACCTACGCTAAACAAAAAACACTGCAAAAAAAAAAAAAAGGCCAACATCTCTTAGGAACATAGGCAAAAAGCTTTCAGGAAAAATATCAGCAAATCAAACGGAGCAAATGCATTGTTATATACAATGACCATTTAAGTTTTACCCCAGGATCGTAAGGTTCGTTTTATATCTGGCACCAATCAATGTAGAACATCATAGTACAGATTAAAAATCAAACAAACTTCAACAACCTTTCAACAAATTAGAAGTACAAGGGAAGTCCATCAGCTTAATGGAAAACAGCCACGAAACACAGACAGCCAACATCACACTTAATGGGCAGACGCTGGCTGTTGCCCTGCGCAATTAGAAGCCAAGAATGTCCGCTCTCACAAGCTTCCTGTAGCACTATACTGGAGGGTCTGTCCAGAGCATGTGACAAGAAGGGAAAAAAGATGCATCTGGGTTAAAAAAAGAAGGGGAAATCATCTCTTTGCAGATGGTATTATCCTGTAGAAGAAAATCCTAAGGAGCCTACCAAAATGCTCTTAGAAATAAAGAATTCAGCAAGATTTACAAAATTGATGCACACACAACAAATGAAATAAGAAACCAATTCTAGGGGCCTGGAGACATGGCCCAGTGGTTAAGAGCACTTGTTGCTCTTGCCAAAGGACCTGAGTTCAATTCCCAGCACCCACATGGTGGCTCACAATTACTTATAATTTCAGTCCCAGGGGCCCTAACGACCATTTCTGACCTCCATGGCTACCGCATGTACACGGTGCACACGTATACATGCAGGCAAAATACTTGTACATGTGAATAAAATAAACGAATCTTTTAAAAAATCAATTCTGTTTACAGTATTGTTAAAAAGAATTAAAGGTAGGAGATAATTTCATAGTTAAGTGTGAGGAGCTGAAGAGATGGCCCAGCGGTGAAGGGCACTGGCTACTCTTCCAGAGGACCCAGGTTGGATTCTCAGCACCCA
Organism: Cricetomys ansorgei; assembly: GCA_026225945.1. Taxonomy (NCBI): domain Eukaryota; kingdom Metazoa; phylum Chordata; class Mammalia; order Rodentia; family Nesomyidae; genus Cricetomys; species Cricetomys ansorgei. The sequence continues at coordinate 440,073 of JAMJFZ010003295.1, forward strand.
CAAGGTGGGCTCACAACCATCTGTAACTCCAGTTCCAGGGGATCTGACGCCCTCTTCTGGCCTCCAAAAGCACCAGGCACACTCTTGGTGCATGGACATACCTGCAGGCAAAACTCTGATACACATCAAATAATAATTTAAAAATTCCCAAAAAAAAGTGTGGAAGGTATGCTTTAAATAATAAAACAGTTGTTGAAAGAAGCTGAAGTTAAGTCCTACCTACACAGAAAGGCGATTCGTGTTCACGGGTGGGAAGATTCGTTACTGTTTTGTTAAAATGCCACTGTTCCCTAAACTGGCTCTACAGAATCAATAATATGCCTAGTAAAATCCAAAACAACTTCTCTTTTTTATTTTATTTTATTTTATTTTTTGCAAAATTTGACTAGCTAAGCCTAAATTGCATACGGAAATTCAGCAAACCAAGAATAGCCGAAACAACCCTGAAAAATAACAAAACAGGAGGACTTACACTTTCCCGTTTTAAAACTCCCCGGGAGACTACGGTAACGTAGTGCACTTCGGGCACAAGCACAGCCACCCAGAAGCACCCCCACAGGACAGGCCACAGAGTTTTCACAAGAAAGCCGAGACACATGAGATGGGGGAAGATAGTCTTTTCAACAAACAGTGCTGGAACAATTGCACACCTTCATCCAGATGTTAAACTCCTTCCTCTTCCCACTTCCCAGCCCTTCAACAAACAGGTGTGGAACTCTGTGCCCGGGTTCTAAGTGGTTGTTTGACTCTCCCAAGTTTCCACGGTTGAGACTGGTGAAGCCACGCCTAAAACTCCAGCACTCAGCTCCCAGGATGGGACCGTCACTCACTGAACACTAGAGGAGACTTGCCAGTCCTACCCGAGGCAGGGGGATTACTCACGGTGTGGCCAGATTGGCTCACCTGTAGCCCTCGGCACAGAGGCAGGCGTAGCTGTTGACTTCATCCACACACTGGGCCCCGTTCTGGCAGCGGTGATCCCTGCAGTCATCCTGATTCTCACTGCAGTTGTTACCCGTGTAACCTGGCACACACTCACACCTATGGTGGACGGGGAGAGGGTCAGCCGACGTTCAACCTCGAGCTCAGTACCAGGGCCGTGCAGCCTGTGTGTTTGACAGAACCTTGGCAGGGCCTCTCCTAAGATGAGCTGCATGGATGTGGGGAACCTTGCCTGGCAGCAAGAGGAAGTAGAAACCCTTGTTCTAGATGCCAGCCATCACTGTCAACTGTACATCCAAGGTCAACCTTCGGCCATAGTCTCCTAGGACCCACCCCCAGCACACAGCCCACAGACTCCACTGTTCCTCTGTGCTCAGCCTCCACAACTCTACTGGACCCAGATTCCCACCTTTCAACAAGACTTGGGCCCACCATCAGTGGGGACCGTGACCCAGGCTACCCCCTCCAACTTCCAGGCTCTCACTGAGCCTTGTGGCTGCCCTCAAACCCATTTGGGCTAACCCTCTGCATAACCATAAAGCACATGCTCCTGTACCCCCTCCTGCCCCCAGGACATCTGCTGCTTTCTCCACACCAAGCCCACCCCGTCAGGCACATCCCTGCCTTCACCCACATTAGTTCTAGAATACCTCTGCTCTCTCCCTGAGTGGTCCAGCCAAGCTACTTCCTCCTCTTTCCCAGGAAGCTTCCAGGAAACACCCTACCGCTCACCAAGCAACCCCTGTCTGAACCCCTACCAACTCCAAACACCAAGCAGACTGCATTCTTCCCTGGAGTTGTTTCTCATTCCAAACCCAGTGTTTTTCAGGCTGGAAGACATATCTTTCAGACCAATATACGTGTGCCCATGTAAGAACCGGTCTCCGTATTACAATGTTTATCCCAACCACATAAAATGGCACACTGCTCTCCGATATTTTCTGTTTTCTCTTTTAATGTTAACTTTGACCTCCCTAACTGATCACCACCCACAAATGGGTCTTGAATTACAACCACCACACACCTGTTCACTCTCTTATTCAAGATCCTCATACTGAGCGCTTGTTGGGTTCAGCACCATGCCAGGCACGGTTGGGCATCCCTCCCTCCCATCCAGGACAGGAAGTTGAGAGAACGCTGAAGCTGGGCCCAGGGCTGAACATGAGGGTGAGGGATGACACAGACTTTCCATACCAGCCAGGGCAGTCCTGCTTCATCTTGCCCTGTAAGCTCACCTCAGAGGAGGAACGCTTGCACCCAGTGTGCCACTACTCTGGCTTTGCGCCCCACCCCCCATCCCTGTGACTTTCTAAGGAATACAGTGCCTCCCTCATTTTCACAGAGGCCTTGCTGTGGTCTAGTGCTCACGTCTAGCTGGGCCCCCAAATCTCCCAGCACGGCAGGTTCCTTTGGGCCTCTGCCCCTGGCCTGAGGCCCAATGCCTGAGCTTGGATCACTCAGCTATAAGCCAAAGCAAGTCCCACCCTGACAGCACTTTGCGTCCTGCACAGGTGGGAGGAGGGGCATTCTAGGAACGCAACTGTATTTAAGGGAGTGGCATTCTGAAAAGCCCATGTGACCTCCATCCAACAGTCTCCATGTGACAAGCACTTCTACACAATCCGGTTGACACAGTGATTCCTTGATCAGGGCCTGGACAGGACTGGGAATTCAGAGCTTTGTAGCCACAGTTAGGCTATAGACGACATATAAATGAACATCACGTGGAAGTTGCCAAGGGAATCTGAGGCGACCCTGTAAACAGACAAGTCCACATCCAGTAGAGCCTACCCATATCCACCTCACAGATGTCGGGCAAGAGCGAGCAGCTGCCCACCAGCCTTTCCTGCAGGAGGGCTCTTGCGTTCCGTGAGCTTTGTGGATTGTGTGATCGAGGTCAGGACCTGGCATGAACGGCTGTGGGTGCAGCTGCCAGACTTGGTGCTGAGTGCCTTCCAGGGAAGCTCCTTCTCATTCATCTTCACTAGCACCCCAAGGGGACTCTACTTTGCACCCAGTTCACAATGAAAGGCTCAGTCCAGCCAGCGTCCACTCAGGGCCAGGCTGCAGCAAGTCCCAACCCCAGGGCTACATGACGAAAGCTGTGCCCGTGGCCACCCCACGATGGCTCTCAGGCACCCAGAACACCAGTACCACACCCATCAACAGATGAGGAGTAGGAAAAAAGGGAGGAGGAGGCCTAGCCCAGGTTGAGGTCCCTGGCAGCGGGCGGCACTGACCTGGGGCCATCCGGGGTGCCCACGCACTGAGCCTCATGCTGACACGGGTTCAGATCCGGGGAGCAGAAGTCCACCAGCTGCTCACAGGCCCTTCCTAGGGAAGAAGGAGCAAGAGGCAGGAGACGCCAAGCTCCAGAGCCGGGGCAGACTCTGGAGTGCCCACAGGATGGGGAGGTGCCCTGGACCCTGCAATGCTTACCTGTGTACTGCAGGGGACAACGGCAGGTGTAACTGTCCATGCCGTCCACACAGACACCCCCGTTGACACAGTCGTGCTGCACACAGTCATCCGTGTTCACCCCACACGTCGGCCCTTCAAAGCCGGAGGGACAGGAGCACCTGTGGTGGGGGAGCAAACAGAGGAAAGAGGAATTAGGCAAACCTGTGGACACTGGTCAGAATCCTGATTCCATACGGGTCGGGTTTCTGCTCTAGCCCAGGTCCTTGCCGGAGGTGAGTGGGTTAGAGGGTAACCAGAACAGCCCTGCCCTCGAGGAAGTCTCTGGCTTGCAGTCTTGTGGGGGAGACAAATAGGAGACAGGGACCCTGGGAGACGTGCAATCAGGATGCCGGAGGCTCTTAAGACAGCACCTAACCCCTCCTCAGTGGCGTGTGGTTGGGCAGGCTTCCTGGTGGAGGTGATGGGCTAGCCTCAGCAACAATCCCAACAGGGAAGGGGAGACAGTGGGCATTTACAAACCATGGTACTCCTCGGCCTAGAGTGTGTGAGGTTTCCCAAGGGGTGTAAGGGTCAGAGGGAATGGGCTAAGGATTTCACATCCGGGTCTTCAAGCATTCATAGAACTCCTCAAACGTGCCCAGGACTCTGCCAAGCAGGAGGTGGGCTGTGCCTCCAGGTGCCAAGGAAAGCAGCAAGCAGATCATTGAAAAGAACTGACAGGAGACTCACGGCACTTCTGACACAGAGTGCCTGCTCATGCTGGAGATTTCTGGCGAATAAACTGGAAGGGTTTCCAAGAGCTGAGTGACAGGTCTATCATGAATCTCCTAATCCCGACAGTGGATTTATGAGAACAGACCTTCCCAGCAAGCATATAATAGACACGCCAACGAAACAGCAGGCCAGCTGCTTCCTGCACCGACCATCTACAGCCACATGGACCAACCAACAAAGAGTACAGCCTCAGTCTCAGAACACATTCCCTTATGGGTAGTAACGGTCAAATTTTATAACGGTTATGGTGTTTTGCATGTTATCCGTCATCTTGATGATAATTCAGACAGAAGAAGCTATTTTTTTGTAATTTTGTGTATTTATTCCTTTTTATGTGCAAGGGTGTTTTGTCTGTACGTTTGTATGTGCATCACCTGTGTGCCTGATATCCTTGGAGGCCAGAAGACAGCATCAGGTTCCCTGAGACTGGATTTATAGATGGTTGTGAGCCACCATGTGGGTGCTGGGAATCAAATCTGGGACCTCTAGAAGAGCAGCCAGTGCTCTTAATCACTGAGCCATCTCCCATCTCTCCAATGCCCCAAAGAAACTTTAATAAAAACATTTTTTTTGAGACATGGTCTCACTATGTAGCTCAAGCTGGCTTCAAATATACAGTCCTCTCTGCCTCAGTCTCTTGGGTCCTAGGATTACCTATGTGTACCAGCAAAGCCAGCCAAAAGAAACTTCTAATCGGAAGCTTAAACCAACAAGATATGGGGAAGTGCTTTAAACGTTAGCTCTGTGCCCTCATTGGTGGCAGTCGCTTCTGGCATGAGATCATATCACAAGAGAAGACCAGGAGGGTGTCAGACACAACGGAAATACTAGCTCCAGCCAGGAAGGGAGAGATGGCGTTTTCATTGCTATGGAGAAGCTTGCTGGGGGCATTTTTAAAAGGTACCCAAAATCAAGTATAGTATCGGAAGCTGTATCTAAGCACTCAGGAGGCTGAAGCAGAAGGATAGCTGAGAATTCCAGGGGCAGCCTTGGCTACACTATAGACCCTGTCTCAAAAATAATAATAATAGCGAGTAAGTAATCAAAGGGTACCCAATTGTTACGCTCAACAGATACCACTGGAGGATGGGGGAAGCTGTGTTTAACCTAGCTGTTTTATTTTAAAATGGCTATGATATTTATGATATCTAGGACACTGCCTCCTTTCCACGGAAAAAGTAAATTTACACAATAAATAAAAAAAACGTAGCTGTCGTCTAAGAAAAATTGTGCAGGGTGGGATCTGACATTTCGTCTGGAGGGTGAGTGAAGAGGTCTGGAGCTCATGCCACAGGCATCTTCTGGGCTCAGTTTTAAGCTGGGGTGACAGGACATTTGTGCAGGAAAGTCCCTTCTGGCAAAATCTAAGGGCAGGTGGAAAGGAGGTCTCCCCTCCTACCTGTTGCTCTAGGCTGCTTGGCCACTGGATATGTATGGCCACCCCATCTCCCCGCTATGCCCAGAAGGGGTATCCCAGACCTGTGCAGGAGCGGAGGACCAGACAGAGAGGAAGCTTAGCTGGAGCTTCTGCCCGCCTGCCTATTGTAAGGATGCGTTTCCACGGCAACGCAGGAGAAGAGGCACTTAGTGCTTTATTTTTTACATCTGGTAATTTGGGTCTGCAGAAGCAGGTTTGGCCATTTCCGCCAGTAGATTCAACATCATTTTCTGAAGAGCCAATTTGTTCAGTAGGCAATTTATCTCCAGCTACTAAGTACTGTGTTCCTCAGAAAAGCTCTGGGAGGGGCAGCTTGGGGGCTGCAGCTTCCTGGGGGAAAACAGGCTAGTGGGGGGTGGGGGCCATGGGTATGACATCTGCTCTGGAGGGATTCAGATGTGCTATGTGGTAAGGGCAGCTGTATCTGGAGCATGGGAGATGCCATTCACGGTGGGATCCCTCCCTACAGGGGCCAGCGAGAGTTGTGCGAAGGAATGACTAACCTTTGGTCACCTCAGCTGTACCACAGAGCTAGCTAAGGCCTGCCTAGGGTACCTGGCACAGCCTCTAAGTTGAAATTTGTTCAACTTAAAGTGGAGGCTCAGGAGGGTCTGTGGAGATTTAAAAGAGCTTTAGATGCCCCTAAACTTTCCCTAGTTCTGTCATAGCAGGCACTTTAGGCTTTAGGTTCCCAGTGTGTGGGAAGACACACACGGCACCTTCTAGAACAGCCTGAGTTGCACCCGGGGCAGCCCCAAGCCCAGCTGTCCCCTGTGAGCCTGTGCTGACCCCAGGCTCTCTGCTTTCACCTCTTCAGGTGAGGAGGGGCTTAGGGAAGCTGTGGCTATAATTTGGAGCACAGGTCTGTTCCCTCTGCCCAGCCTCATCTCCAGCAGAGGGAGGCTTGGACGCTGGGCCCATCAGCAGTGCCCGACCCCACCTCAGGCTCCTGAGTACTCACGTGAAGCCAGCATCCTCGCCCCCCTGGGCACGGCAGGTCCCTCCGTTTTCACATGGGTTGCTGGAACAGCTGTCCAGGGACACCTCACAGTCTCGGCCCTGGAGGAAAAGTCAGCAATGAGGACTCTAGGGAGAGCCATGGGGGTTAGTGTGGACTAACAGCCCTCGGCAGTTCCGCTCCTCTGCCCCCGCGTTGCCTGTTCAGTCATTCATTCATTCACCCATCCATCAATATATCCGCCTAGCCACAGGTTAGGTCATTGGTGACAGGTTCACTCCCAGGCCTGTTCTGAGCCAGGCCAGCAAACAACAGACCGGGCCTTGCCAGGCTTGCAGCAGACAGAACTCTGATCCTCTAGCTGCAATCCCCACTCACCTTGTAGCCACTGGGACAGGTACACCTGTAGACCTCAAGAGGGTCATTGTGGCAGGTGCCCTGATTCTGGCATGGGCTGGACAAGCAGGGATCACACTTGGACTGAACTGCCAGACTGGGGGGACCTGCGGTAACAGGGAGAGTGTTAGCAGAGCAAGGGGGGCCTTTGGAAGCATGGGTCGCCACCCTGAGAGATCCAGTCCTGCGGAGGAATCCCCTCCTCCCAGAAGACACGCCTCACCATGAGTCTGAGAATCATGTTGCATCCCCCAGCCCAGTCCAGCTAGTAAACACCAAGCACGCATTAGCATAGATCTGATAGCTCCTAGTAGCCACTGGAGCGGGCTGCACGCAGGGTGGCCTGGGCCTCCTCATTAACCTACAGCTGTCAGTTTCATTTCCTATGGTCACCTCTGAGCTTGCAGAGGGCAAGGGCCATGCCCTGGGGTCCCTAGGGTCCTCCCCTAGCTCCCCCTGCATACAAAAGCTGAGCCCAGGCAGCCACTCAGCCACCTGTCTTTGCTCCACGAGGTTCTGCGGGGCCTCAGGGTTTGATCAGTGAGCCAGCAAGTCAGTCAGTCCCTGAACAAGTATTGTAGCGGGACGCAGGGACCCAGGAGTATTCGGAAGGCCCTTCCAGGGCCGGAAAGTCCTGTGGTTCCTGGTACCCACCAACCCCTTCCCCCGTGCTCCGGGGCTCACCTTGGCATTCAAACTTCTTGGCAGGTGTGGTGAGCAGCAGTTTGCCCTCCATGTCTGGGGGTCCAGCACAGCGGGCAATGCCGGGTTCCTTGTAGCCAGTCTTCACCCAGCTGGAGAGCCATCGGAGGTGGCAGTCGCAGTACAGGGGGTTGGCACCAATAGCCCTGGGACAGGCAGCGGAGAAAAGCAAGCACTCCAATTTCAGAAGCTTTGGCCCACTGAGCACGTAGGGTCCCAGGTCACACACAAGCTCCGTCTTAAGCACTCCTATATGTGTCACCTTACTTGGTCCTCGCTGTGCCCTATCACCACCTTCTACAGAGACAGACTCAGGAAGACTGGGTAGCTGGCCTAGATCAAGGGAAGGGGGAATCTATGTTTGACACCCAGGGCAGAGCCCGAGTACAGAGCCTCTACAGGCAAGGGGGAGCCAGCGTTTCCCCCTGCAAAGACATGGCTGCTGCCCCTGCCTTCACGCATCCACTGCTCTCATTAACCCTAAACGCAAGCTTCCTGCATCTTTAAGACGTGGAGCTGAGCATTGCACGGAATAAGTAATTTCCCCAAGGCCACAGGGCCGCAAGTCTAAACCCTGAACTGCCTGTCTCAGAAGCCGATCCACTTGTTTTTCTTCTCATTTTTAATTAAGCAAAGACCACACGCGTGCATTCTTATCTGTAAGAGCGCTGGGGGTGCTAAGTGCCACGGACACACACACACACACACACACACACACACACACACACACACACATACATTTTTTGGTTTGGTTTGGTTTGGATATTTTGGAGATAGGGTCTCACTATGTAGCCTTGGCTGGCCTGGAACTCACTAACCTACCTGTCTCTGCCTCCTGAGTGCAGAGATTAAAGACGTACCACCATGCCTAGCACCTTAAGGTTTTTTTTTGTTTTGTTTTGTTTTTTAAGGACATATTCCCGTGTTACTGATGGAGTGCAACATGGTCTATAACTCCAATTACAGATTCAGTTGCTTTGGGCCCAGAAATAGTTTCTGGGAGTTTCTCCCACAGATACATCTACAGATGCATACAATGACACCTGTATGGTGGTGTTCATGGTTTGTCAAAGAAAGGCTGTTGCTGTATATGGATGTCCCTTCCAAAATGCATGTTGAAACTTTTCATCGGGCTGGCGTTGAAAGATAGCCCTTTAAAACAGGTTAAGGTCAGGAAGGCTCTGCACTTATTCCTCCAGAAGTAAGCCAGCTGTCCTAGGAGAGGACGCCTGGTACAAAGAACCTGTCTGGCCTTATCGCCACCCTGTCATGAGAATGCGCAGTCACACTTCCGCCATCACGTGTGCTCCTGGACTTCCAGTCTGCAGAAGCACGATTGGAATAAACTCTTCTCATAACCATCTGTCCAGTCTGTAGCTGCAGACAATGAACCAGGACCTGGAAGCCGCCACTGTCCACTGGCTAAATAAACTATCTACGCTCACAGTAGGCCACTGTCCTCCAGAGAGGAACACAGGTGGCACAGCTCACGTGTGTGGCCTTCGAGCCCTTCCCACACGGACGCACGCGGTTCCTAGCTACTGCGTGTCACATCCAAGCAGCTCGCTTCCTGTCACCAGCCAGCACGTCTGGAACCCTTCCAGGTTGGCTTATAGGAATCTGCCTCATTTTGCCAAAGTGTTTTGCAGAATCTCTGGGAAGAATAGATTCCCTGTGGTTTAATGAGCAGTCTCCCTGTTGCTGGGCACTCCGGCTGTGAACACTCTTTTACACATGGCTTCGTGAAGTGTGAGAATTCCTCTAGAACAGATGCCTATGAAGAGAATCCAGGTGACAGAGGAAGTTGGTGTCAAATGTCAGAGCTGCCCCCCAGCAGGCCGTATCAGTTTCTGTGGGCCAGCAGGGCCATACCTGGTCCCTTATACCAGTACCCACCTGAGTACTGCCAGCTGCCGGCCCTGTATCAACCCTGTGGCGAGCTCAGAACCATTCCCATTCACAGCAAGAGGCGTAAAGACAGGTTGTGAATGTGATGGAAAGAAGGGCCGAAGTTCTTTTCAGTAAATACAAGATCAGCGCCTGAGACTCATCCGAATCGACCGATTTTAAAACCTCAAGGTTTCGTGAGGTTAATGAGAAGGGGCGTGTTCATCAGGTCACCGGTTACTCGGCCACTTCCCACCTGTTCTGGACGGCAGAGGAAGTGAACCTCCAGGATGGGTACAGCCTGGTAGAAGCGGCTGTGGCTCTGGGCAGGAATCTCCCAAAATAGCATAGCCGATGCTGTGTGATCTTATAAAACAGGCTGAGCAAGACTTGGATTCCAGCCTACCACAGCTGCTCCCTGCCTGGGGTGACCTTGGGCAGTTCCCTTAACATCTCCGGGGCTCACGTTATGATTCAATAAAGAGCCCGAGATCAGGAGGGGAAGAGAGACAAGCACGGATGGCCTAGACTAGGCACCGAGGGAATCACGCTCAGGAGGAGGGCAGGTGCAACCTTGATGTGTATTTAATTTTCTGTCCTTATGTGCTGACAGCATCCATCCTGACTAATGGGACGAGCAAGACACCATCCCCCCCATAGCACCACAGCCTCTCAGACACAGAAGACAGTGAGAGAAAACCCAGATGTACAAGAAGATTTTACACTTTAAAAGATTACTGGAAGACAGATATTATAGTGTGTTTAAAACACCTACATTTACCACGTTACATTTCAAACTATTAAAAAGTCCAATACAGCACAATACAGTCCAATATACAGTGATATTTAAAAGTAATGTAGAATTTGTAGTGAACTACTAAGATAGTTAGAGGGGAAAACAAACAAACAAACAAACAAATAAATGCCTGAAGAATCTAAGGTCGTCCTGAGTGTGGGACCCTTGACGTGACTCAGAGCTTCAGAAACCTCCATCTTGGCACAGATGTCCACCACAGACACCAGCAGAGCTGCATCTCAGATGTAAATGACCTTTCCCCGTGCATTACTAAAAACCGCAGGGTTTTTAACTCTCATAAAACTCTCATAAAAGCCACCGAGAACCACCCTGTCTCGCTCTGCACACGGTCACATGTTCCTGACCTGAGCAGACACCAGCGCCTCACTGGACACGGTAAGCTTTCCCTTGCGAGGCTGGGCTTCCCAGCTGAGGACCACTGTCCCTGTCTTTGGTAGTTCCTACAGTGCACTGTCTCTGGGGACCATCTTGCCCAGTGGAAGCTACTGTGAAGTACAGCTCACACATCTTTTTTTCTTTTTGTTTTTTCAAGACAGGTTTTTTGTCTGTGTAGCTCTGGCTGTCCTGGATATCTCCCCCCGCCCCCTCTCTCTACCAGGCTACCTTCAAATTCAGAGATCCGCCTGCCTCTGCCAACCGAGTGCTGGGACTAAAGCTGTGTACCACCACACCTGGCATAATTTATACATTATAATCAAAACCTTTTTTAAATGATTCAAAAGCCAGGCATAGTAGCACACACCTTTAATCCCAGCACTTGGGAGACAGAAGCAGGTGTATCTCTGTGAGTTCGAGGCCAGCCTGGTCTACGTAGTGAGTTACAGGACAGCCAGAGTTACAACAAAGAAACCCTGTCTCAAAAAAAAAAAAAAAATTCAGGAGGCTGAGTCAGGAAGATCATGAATTTTAGGTCAACATGGCTATGTAGTGTGAGCCTGTCTCAAAATATTAATTAACTAATTAGTTAAAAATTTTAAAGAGTTAAGACAACTGAGAACCAGTGGGGAGTGTAGAACAGGTAGGGCCAAGGGAGACATAGTTGAGGAGAGCAGCAGCCAGGCCCTCATCAAGACTGTGGACTGGAGACACACCCCATCAAGATTATAAATAGCCCATGTTGTTGGTCTTTGGTGTAACTTGGGCACACTGAAACAGTAGCTGTCTGGTCTGCTCATGCCAAGCCACTCCAGCTTCTATTAATGGAGTCTGGCCTGAAATAGCCTCTCCTGGTCTGAAGCCAGAATAATTTTTCAAACTTTAAACTCTGCACCTGAGCCCCCAGCCCTCTGCTCAGCCCACTCATGGTTTTATGTGTGTGCAGCGCTGCTTCATCCTCTGGCCTCAGAGACTGAAAAAGTGGTTCCTTAAGGACAGGAGCCACTCACTCCAGAGCTGGACCAGATGCTTAACTGGGACAGTCAGCATTAACTGAGCGGAGCCTGCCAAACACACGAGAAGGGTGCAAACCCTCAGCGCAGAGGAATGCAGGAAAGACAGTGTCATCCATTCTAAAATAGAATCTACTTCCAGTCTGTCTTCCTGCCTGCCTTTCAATAGACAAGGTCCCTCTAGGTATCCCAGGCTGGCCTATAACTTGCCATCTTCCCCAGTGCTGGGATTACAGGTGTACACTACTAGGCATGGCACCTCCGATTCTTACGTTTCTGTTTGTATCGCATTAACTATTCTGCGTGTCATCAAATAATAAATTACAGTGTCATATTTGTCATTGACTGCTTACTGTTCTGTCATATGGGCATGGCATGGTGTAATTAATCATCTCTACTGAATTTTCACACCTAACTCTCAGTGAACATTGGAACATTCTAGCCTGTAGCAGAATAAAGGCAGAGAAATGCAGAGCTCTAACCGGGAAGAACAACACAGAAGAACCGTAGCCATGAGCTCCAGCAGAGAGCTGGTACAAGTAGATATCTGCTGATGGATAAATGGGAGATGCTGTAGTTTGGAACTTGAGCATCTGCTCAAAGCCCGTGTGTTAAAGGCCCAGACTCCAGCCCTTGGCAATGCTGGGTCAGTAGGACCTTAAGGCAGTGGGATCTGGCAGAAAGCATTAGATCATTGAGGATATGCCCTTGGAGATATGGCTACACCTCTCCTCTTCCTTTCTTCCCACTGTCATGAGGCCGACGACATCCTCAGACACACGTTCCCACCATGATGTACAACCTTACCACAGGCCCAAAAGCAGCATAGCTCACCAACTACGAACTGAAGCCTCTGAACTTGTGAGGCAAAACGAACGTTTCTTCTTTTGAAGTTGATCATCTCAGGTATTTTGCTGATAACAGAAAACTGACTAACGTTAGTGGGTGGGTGGCTAATGGGTGATCTTAACTGTGTTCTTATAAACCGGATCTGGCTTCAAGTTTGCTATTACTGTTTTCCCAAACACAGCTCTGGGATCAAACTCTGTTTTTACAGCTTTGGATTTCTTTGTTTAGAACGTGTGCTACCTGAACCTGGTAGAAGAGAAAGTGAGGAATAGCCTTGAACTCATTGGCCCAGGAGAAGGCTTTCTGAAGGCTTTCTGAACAGAACACCATCATAGGCACTAAGATCAACAATTAACAAGTGGGACCTCATGACTGAAAAGCTTCTGTAAGGCAAAAGGATACTGTCAATAAGATAAAAATGCAGCCTACAAAATGGGAAAAGATTTTCACCAACTACACATCCAATAGAGGGCTAATATCCAAAACATATAAAGAACTCAAGAAACTAGATGTCAAGAAAACAGCCCAATTAAAAATGGGGTACAAATCTAAACAGAATTATCAAAAGAAGAAACTCGAATGGTTGAGGAACACTTAAATGTTGAACATCCTTAGTCATCAGGAAAATATAAATCAAAACTACTTTGAGATGTCATCGTACACCCATCAAAATGACCATGATCAATAAAACAAGTGACAGCTCAGGCTGGCAAGGATGTAGAGTAAGGGGGACACTCGTCCATTGCTGGTGGGAATGCAAACTTGTACGGCCACTATGGAAATCAGTGTGGCAGTTCCTCAGGAAGGTGGGAATCGATCTTCCTCAAGCTCCAATCATGTTCATTGCTGCTTTATCCACAATAGCCAGAAACTGGAAACAATCTAAATGTCCCTCAATAGAGAAATGGGTTTTCTAAATGTGGTTCATTTATACAATGGAATATTACTCAGGCATTAAAAAAAACGAAATCATGAAATTTGTAGGTAAATGGATAGAACTAGAAAAAAATCATCCTGAGTAAGGTAACCCAGATCCAGAAAAACGAGCATGTATTCGCTCACATGTGGATATTGGCTGTTAAGTTACTGATAATCAAGCTACAATACAAGCTACGGCTGTGGATGGATAAGGAAAGGGACTGGAACAGGAGGATCAAGTTAAGAGGAAGAGGGAAGAAAGGACAAGAGAGGGGATACGAGAGACAGCCAAAATCTTCTAGTGTTCTGGGGTGCTGGGTCTCCCTCAGACGCCAAGTTCTGCTTACATTTAAAGAGACCTCGAGAGTTGGGCTGGCATTACTTACAGGTGCGACAGAGATGTCACGTCTGCAAAGATGCCCTCTTGGAGGGTGGAGACATCATTGCCATGCAAAGACCTGAGGAGAGAAGAGGTTGCTGGAGCCCGGTCCAGGGGTAAGGTGGGATGCCTGATGGAGGGGCATCCTAGCCCTTGCTGAATGGACACATCACGAGTGTCTGCTAGTGAGGAGGCAGTACGCAGCCCATCAAACCTGACCTACAGCCCCAGGAAGGAAAAGGGAACCCTTAGAGTCCAGGTGGGCCATACTGTGCCCTGGTACTTTGGAGGGACTCTGATTTTTACATTTAAATAACTACTCAATCACTGAGTTTATATCATAAATAAGTTTTATATACGTTATTTTTATATATAAGTTTATTTATAAATATATATTTTATATTTATTTTATATAAGTTTATATCATAAAATAGACACGTAGGCACATAGGCCTTCCCTCTTATCCAGGAGACAGGAGCAGAGTAGGCTCTTTGTAAAGAGATTAATATAACAGCCATGTCAAGACTGGAGAAATGTCACCTTGGCTCTGATGGGGTCAGGAGCCGTCATAACAGACACCACAGACTGTTTTGGTCAAGATATCACTCTGAGAATCTGTAGAACAGGTTTACAGATCTCTGGAAACAAACATTTCCAATCTACACAGAAGTCTCTTGTGCAAACAAAAGACCCCTTTATCTTAGGCACCCCTCCCTACCACACACATAAGCACAGACGCAACTTGGGGTTACGCCACCTCTTCTCCCGGATCATTTCCCACTCATAACGTGACTCCTATAAAGGGCTCAGTGACGGCATTCCAGGCTCCCATCATTGGGTATTGCATATGTCCCTGCTGGGGCGCCAGACCTGGGAATATTTCTGCTTACCAGGGGGGTAAGTAGGCCTTGGGTAATGGGGTATATTTCTTAGAAGAATGAGTTGGGGGAGACTTACAGCAGGCGCAGAGAACGGAGCCCCTGGAAGGCCAGAGGAGGGATGCACTGGAGGGCGTTGTAGCTGAGGATCCTGCAGGAAGGAGGGAGGAAGCTATGGTAGAGATGGAGGACAATTCCCACCACATCCTATAGGTGAGCAAACTGAGGCTTTGAGGCTACCCCTACCCCACCCCAAGGTCATGCTATTAAATTAGTTAACAGTATTTGTGTTAGGATCTGTTTTCAGAACCCACTTGCTAACTCACTATCTCAAAAGTTTCCAAATAAATGAACCCACAGCGGGCAGACAGGAAGATTAGTGAGGGCGCTGATTCCGTGATAGATACGCATACCGGATAGAGAGCCATTGGCAGCCCAAGGGAAGGAACCACCATGTGGAAGGACCTTGGAGTAACTACGCTGAGTGGTAGAGGCCAAATAAAATGCAATTGAGGATCTGTTTATATGAAACTCTGAACATGCAACCTAACTTGGGACTGGCTAAGGGGCAGGAAGGGAGGGGTACTTGACACTTTAGGTTGTGGCAAGGGTTTCCTGGTGCTGTGATTACGTGAAAGTTGGCCAAAATTTTGAGACAGAGACTTGCTGTGTAGTCCTGGCTAGCGTCAAACTTGTGGCAACCTTCCTGCCTCGGTGCTGGGATTCGAGGTGTGTCATCACTCCTGGGTATCAAATTCTATACTTTAATGTGGGATGTCCGGTGCATATCAATTATACCTAAATAAGTTATTTAAAAAAAAAAGTGAAGCGAACTGTCTGCAGCAGAGGAAAGAACAGCGTATTCCTCATGTCTGCTGAGATCACTTGGCCCTGAGTTTGTCAAGCTCAGCATTGTTGGCCACTCTAGGCTGTGGGCTGCCCCAGGTTCTGCGGCCTCTCTGGACTCTGCCCACTCTACATCAGCAGCATCCTCCCTCCAAGGTGTAACAGTCTTCACATCTACAGGTCTTCAGACTTTGCCCCTGGAGCTTAGGACATAGGCTGGAAACACCACTGGAGGCAGAGGCGGCCTTCACAACCAGGCTCACAGAAGCTTCCTACAGTTAAGTCTTACCAGAGAAGAAGGGGAAGTGGCCAGATTGTCCTGAAGATGGAAAATGGGGATGAGCTGATCCATAGATGCAAGTTGGAGACCCAGATAGGTCCGTTCTGGCCTCTGCTCATGCTCTGGTTTTAAAGGCTGGCTAAGCCAGGCCCTTTACTGGGTGCTGGCTAAGCCAGGCCCTTTACTGGGTACTGGCTCTCAGGTTTAGTCTACGTCAGTTCCGACTGTATGATGTGTAACTCGAGGGGAGGGGAGAAGAATGGGATGTGCTCTTAGCCACAAGGCAAACAGAAAGGATGCTGGCTAATGCCTGTGACCAATGGCTTGGGATAGTACAATAGCCAGCACGGGGTTTCTTAGGACATAGGCACATTTTCAGAGGGTCTGTTCTCACAACACTCCAAGCTGAACACAACCCTCACACCCATCAATAGTAGAGTGGATAAGGAAAATACAGTGCAGGTATATGGGGGAACAATATATAGCCATGAACATAGCCAGTTGCCCACAGAGAGGAACTGATCACAGAAACATAGGAGTGCTGAGAAGAAGAAAAAAAAGCTAGACATAAAAAGTCCCTCCTGAATGATTAAATCTGTGTGTGGGGTTTAAACTGAGCAAAATTAAAGAATGTTATTTAGAAATTCATGGAAAATGAAAATACTACAGAGAAAATCCAAGAACCCGTCGCTGTCTGTGAGGAAGGGGGCCACCTTGGGTCCCAGGAAGGAACTAGGGCCTTTGGGCTGCTAACATTGTTTTATTTTTGACGTTAAGTGTCTATGTGTGCCGGTTAGTTTTCGGTCAACTTAACACAAGCTAAGGTAATCTGGGAGGAGGAGCCTCAGTGAAGAAGATGCCTCCATCAGACTGGCATGGAGACACATCTATGGGGCATTTTCTTGGTTAGTTATTAACGTGGAAGGGCCCAGCCCACCGTGGGTGATGCCCCTCTTGGGTGAGCAGCTCTGGGAGATAGAAGAAAGGGGTAGCTGAATGTGAGCCTGAGGAGCAAGTCAGTAGGCAGCCTTCCTCTCCTCCCCAAGCTGCTTCTGCTCATGATGTCTGTCACAGCAACAGAGAGCACATTAGGACAATCTATGTGCTCCCTTTATGATGATGTGGTAAACAACACATTTAGACTTTTTTTTTTGCACGTTCCTGTACGTGTGTTGTATTTACAGTAAGAGTTGTTTTGTTTTTGCATTTGACCGTGGCCAAAACACCAAGAAGTGGTGGATGAGGTGTTATTTAGTCTGTAGGCTCTCGGGCCACTCTCTGGTGGGAAAGGGTGTCTGCACGTGGTCCCAGTGAATGACGAGAGCCATACCCACACAGCATATCCCGTATCCCATATGCCCACATGGCCCTGCTGGGACTCACAGTGTAGTCAGCTGGCTCATGTTGGTGAAGGAAGAATTGCTTAAGGAGCTGATCTTGTTGTTACTCAGGTCCCTGGAAAAGGTAAGAGCATCAGCATTTGGAAAGGAAAGTCTGTCCCTGGCTGACTTCCAGGGCCTCTCCCCGCCCCCATCTGCTTTTGGCCCTTTCCAGGGGGAAGGGCAAGGTGCCCCTGTCTGATGAGAATGTAAGGGCACTCTGGGTTTGCAATTGACTACTGAGCTCCCTCTGTCCCTTCTTTGACTCCCACCTTCCTCTGAGGGTACAGCTGGCTCCTGCCCCTTTCAGCAACAGAAATGCTACCTCTGAGGACACTGACCAACTGCTGCCAGGACTAGCAGACCCCTCTCTGGGGAAGGACCCTCCATGGCTAGAATACTTGCCCCCAACCTATGAGGTAGAGTGAAATACCATTTTGCACATAAAGAGCAGGAGTCCAGTCTCTGAGTGATCAGCTCACACAGGGCCACCTAGCCGGCCAGAGGAGAACCGGGTTCAGCCTTATCATTGCCATTGCTCCTACAGTCACTGGCCACGCTGGGTGCAGAAACCATCCTTACACATCCCTCCACCTACCCTGACTGTGTCTGCGTCCTCCTGCCCTGTGTCCCTGACTTCTAATCCCTGGTAGGCACCAGGCCTCAGGATGGGGCGGCCCCAGCCTTGCGTTCCTTCGGTCCTCTCTGGTTGTCCTCAGTGAGGTCTCTGGCTCCACTCGGTGTCCTGAGCTGATGGTCCCTACATCCCTACAGCCACAGCCCGTTCTTTTCCAGAGCAATATTCTACCTGGTGGGCTACAGACCCTCAGCAGGGCCCTGCCTGGTCCTTCCTCGGCCCCGAACCTGAGACTGAGATTACTTCCCACCTGGTGTCAGGGCCTGAGCTCTGATCACATCACACCGGTCCCCTTCCTAAGGTCCTGCCTATGCTAAGTCAGCATCCACAGGCTGTTTCCTGAGACCTTTCTCTAGCCAGGTTACACCCTGGATCCACCAGCTCTTCTTCCAACGAAGCCTTCATCTGCAGCTGCCTGTGCTGGACCCTACAGCTCCTGCAGCTTAGTGAGCTCCTGAACTCTTCTTACACCTCCCTAGACCATATAAGGGATATCCACCACCATGAGGCCCCCTGATCTACCTCCTATGCCTACTGCATGCAGCTCTTGGCTCTGAAAAATTATGGACGGTATGCCTCTCCTTCAGTGCCCATAAGCCTTCCTGTAACAGAATTGCAACTAACCCTAACCTAACCCTAACCCTAACCCCCTAACCCTAACCCTAACCCTAAGCTAACCCTAACCCTTGTGATGGATGGGGAGGTAGAGTCAATGCAGCCTAACGAGAAGAGCTTGCTTGACCTGCCTGCTCTGTCCATCCTTCCTTCCTTCATGTGTATCTGGCCACTGGCAAAGGTCAGCCCACAGAAGGGCTGGGGCGCTTGTAGAATGGAGTCCCTTTCTTTGACACCAGTCACTATTTCATCCCCACACCACAGGAATGTCCGAACACAGTGGTTACTGAGCAGAGACAGGCTAACTGGAGCATCAAATTGTTGTAAGCCAGTGCTGTTCAAAGTGGCCATGCCTCGAACTGAATGGCCCCAGCCATTGGCTACACTGCTTTCATAGCAGAGCTTTCTCAGTGAAAGAAGCAGTATGTTGGCTTCTACTCTTGCTCCTTGTCTAGGAACAGACGCACTAACAGCAGTTCTCAGGGGACCACGAGAGCAAACTCAGACTGACATTGATCCACTGTCTGCGCTTGGTCGGAGCTCTGTGCCAGGTCACACTACAATGGAATGCTCTCTGGACTTTTTCGGTGGATTCTGGCTAATACACAGACAAAACCAATTGAGGCGAGGTGGTGATTATACCGGAAAGCTAACAGGAGTCAACCTTATTACCCAGAGACTTATTTCAAGTATTTCCACAGGGCAGAAAGGGTGACAGGCAGTAATAATAAAGCGAGTTTTTCTCTAAGTAAGATTAGAGTGTAATTTTAGCTCGTAGCTGCCTTGTTTTACATTTGTTTAGGGATGGGGACTGAACTGGGAGGGCCTTCATCACCCTCTATTCATCCCTGGCTCCTCGCAGGGAGCACCCATAGCAACAATAATTAGCAGCCTAGAGGTTTGGAACGTTGCCACAGGCCCAACCCAGAGGGTCCGGAAAGGATGCAATTCCAACATTTGGCCACCAGATGGCAAAACAGCTCTGGGGCATAAGTGTTCCCTGAAGAAGGAATTGAGGAGCAGGCAGGATTCATTAACAGGATCTGCCCACAAAAGGAAGATGCCTGGAAAGGTGGAACCATGGTGGCAAGATGCCAGTGGTCCTCCTGTCCTCTGAGGCAGGCCTGGGAGCCTCAAAGCACCTGGATACTCACACAAGCTGCAGAAACTTGAAGGTAGACAGCTGTCCAGGAACCAGTGTAAACTGGTTCCCATCCAAATAGCTGAGGAGAGAACACAAGAGGATGAGCACCCGCCACATGTGTCCACATCCGCAGGTGCCCAGGAGCTCAGACACCAAATCCCGGTCAGCAAAACTGTGCAGCACAATGCTAAATACTGTTGGTACCGGGGCTGGGGGTGGGGGCCAGGCCCCCTTTGCACCCAGCTGGTGAGAGAGTAAAACAGACATAACTTTTCTTGAGAGGCCACTAGGCAAAGGTAGCAAGAGTTCTGTAGATCCAGAGCTTCTGGACTAGAAATTTCACTAAAGGGATGTATACGTAGGTGCTGTTTGTGTTGGTAAAAAAAAAAAAAAAAAAAATGGAGAAACATCTCCAACCAAAAGAAGAATTTGTTGTGAAGACCAGAGCTGATTCAGGTGAAGACGTAGCAACGTCTTCCCAACAAACACTGTGAAAATAGGGGAAGCAATGTCACTTTTTATTCTATAAACAGAGCTCTTACTAGATTTTGTCATTAGGTAACTATAGAGAAGGGACTAAAAAAATACAGGTTGAAGCCTTCCTGGAGCCCTTCCGGCTAGCCCTCCTTCTGGTCAGCCGACACCCACTCTTCAGCCTCTCCTCCCACTGTCAGATCCACTGGTCCTGTCTTCCAGGCCAACAGATTGCAAGCCTGGGGCTACTCACAGTTCTGTGACGTTCTTGGGGATGCCCTTGGGCAGAGCCTGGAGGTGCTTGTTGCTGCAGCGGACCACCGTGTCCAGGCAGGCACACTCCTGGGGGCACTGAGCGCGGGGCAGGCAGCCCACTTCCTCCTGGCCTAGGGAGCAAAGTGTGATATCATGGTCAGTCAGGGGCCTGATCTCATTGGAGAAGTTTCTGGGGCCCCTCAGAACAGCAGCTCTTCTCAGACACTGCCTTGGCCAGGAGCTAACGCTCTCCTTTTTTTGCATGGATTAGCCAACAACAGGAACAAAGACTTCTGGAGAAGTCTCCAGATTAAAACAGATCTGAGGTAACTTTTCCTGCCTCAGTCCCAAAGTGGCCCCAGATAGAGAAGGAGGACCACATAGATACCGCTTCTTGAGCACCTGATACTGCCCGGCACTGGGCCAAGCACGCTCCTGGATACAGCAAAGGGGGCTGCCGTCACACACTAGGAAAGTCAGCGCAGCGCCTGGCCCATCTCAGACACCTGATGGTGGAGGGGGGAAGTGGTTTCTATCTCACTGAGATCTGGACAGAGTGACGACTTGTCCTCAAGCTGATGAGGCATCTCGGAGCTGAGACCCAGGCCTGGCTGACGCAGACCAACCACCCTTTCATTCATCCTTGTTTCTTCTGTAAAGAGCCCTCTATGTGTCTACCTTTCTTATGACAGTGTGCACAGGGTCAATGGTCAGAGTTGTTGAGGACATGAGAGAGCATGTACACTCTGCTGACAGTGACTCGGTTATAGGACTGACTGTGTTCAGACACCGTATTGTAAGTGAAGATGAACTCCCTGAATCCTCAAAATACCTTCAAGTAGATTGCTACAATGGGCCCCTTTTAGAGGTGATGGAACTAAATCAGAGTGGTTAAGTAACCATGGAAAGTCCCGTGGTCCTGAAGGCAGCGTTGGAACAGGGCTTTAGGCAGACAGCGGCTGGAAGCCGTTCTCCTGGCCATTGGGCCCTACTGACTCAAAGCAGCAAAATCTCCAAGAACTCTTTGAACCTTTTCCCTTCTAAGAAGTTGTTCTAGAGGGAACAGCTATATTGTCTATATTGGCCTTCCTAGCAGGACAATGCAAAATTATCCCTGGGGAAGACTGCTAAATGCCAAGCCACAGGGGCTGGCTCCGTGGAGTCCTCTAGACCAGGATGGTTTGTGGTGAAAAGATTTTGCAGGGGACCTGGAAAAACTCTAAGTGTGTCTTCACATGCAAACAGACACACAAAACTCAGTCTTCACATGCAGACAGACACACCACACAGTAGGGATCCGGAAAACTGCACTTCAGAATGTCCCCAGTGCTGGGGATCTGGGATGGGGACGAGGTACAGGGATGGGTTTTTTTCTATCTCCTGGATGATCCTTTCTTGTTTTTAAGAAATAATGGTGTATTATATTTGTAAGAAAAACAGTTGTGTGTGAGTGTGTATGTGTTGTGTGTGTGTGTGTGTGTATGTATGCGTGTGTGTATGTGTGTGTGTGCGTGTGTATGTGCGTGTGTATGTATGCGTGTGTATGTATGCGTGTGTGTGTGTAGGCATGTATGTGTAATGAGAGAGAATGACCTTTGGTGTCACTCCTAGACAGTGAGCTCCAGGGTTCCCTCTCCTGGTCTCTGCCTCCCTAAGACTGTATTCCAAGCACACACCACCATGCATGGCCATTTTTTTAAACAGGGTTCCAGGATGAAAGTCAGGACTTCATATTTGCAAGGCAAATACTTTACTAACTAATCCACATCTCTAGCCCCAAATGGACTGTTTCTTGGGTAAAACAATGTTTTCAGAGGCCAGTCAGTCAGTGGCAAGAGAATATGATCAAGATGAAATGTTGGATTAAAAATAAGAATTAACAAATATAGCAAAGAAAAAAAAAAAAAAAACAACCCAAACCACTTAGCCATAAAATGTATGTGTGAACAGCATGCTGACAGTAAATTATATGGTGGCTTTCTTCCTTTCTTTCCCTTTCTTTCTTTCTCTCTTTCTTTTTTCTCTTACTTTCTTTCTTGGCAGGGTCTTGCTATGGGGACCTGGTTGAATTCTCAATCCTTCAGTCTCAGCCTACCTGGTCCTGTACCTAGCTTGAGATTTTTTTTCTTTTAATTTTAAAAATAGGGAACAAAATTGTTAGAAAATCCATTGAATTTCTCTGGAAAAAAACACCTTAGTTGTCTTAAACATCTTAGTTGTCTTTCTTGGTGTGAAAGTTGGGGCCTTCCCTGGTCTCTTGCTCACCTCCACGTGGCCTGGCTAGGGCGAGTCTGGAGCGGAGGCTGGAATGGAGAGAGGGTCATGTGTGGTAGATTGTGTTAATGTAATAGGAATCTTAATTCTTTGTACCTGGAAATTATAAGTCACATCTTAGCTTTGAGGACATCTTTATGAATAGTCTGTGGTTATTTAGTGAGTGCTTCCTGCCATCCGGCTATTGAGAGAAGTCAGTAAGCTCTTGAACACCTCGTTGAAGTCTTTGGTGTTTGGACAGAGAACTCTTTGGACTGTAAATGGAGGAATTGTATGGCCTTTGTGGATCTCAGTAAACAAGTGGTTTCTGGCACACCAGGAAGTCTTGGTTTGCTGAAAGCTGTTAACAGTTCTCAACAAACAGCTGAGACTGCAGGTGTGATCATTTTTCTTCAGAAAACAAACTTTATATCTGGAGTTCTGTTATGTAAAGTTAAATAGCCTTTGCTGTGACAGCCAGTAAGAGTAGTTTTGAGAGGCTGCTCAGGGCTCAGTCCTTTGAGAGGCTGATGTCCCCTTCCCTTACTTAGAAGCTATGCATCTTGGCGTGGTCCTCTGATTCTTTGCAAATCCCACGCATGACTTAGTTTACCAACATTCATGTAAACCAGGGTCGTATATTCAGCATCCAGCAGCAGAGGGGTTTGTGACCAGGGTCACACATCCAGCATCCAGCCTGAGGAAAGCTCTTGTGGCAGGTCATGCTGAGAGTCACTTAAGAACAGGGACAATTGGGGCTGGAGAGGTGGCTGCTCTTCCAGAGGACCTGGGTTCAGTTCCCAGCACCACATGGCAACCCACAGCTGTCTGTAGCTCTTCTTCCAGGAGATCTGACACCCTCACACATATATACATTCAAGCAAAACACCAGTGTACATAAAAGTAAATAAAATACTAAAACTAAGAACAGGGACAACTGAGGCACACACTTGCTATGTCACCCCAGGAAAAGTCTGAGATCTGCTTCCAACGAGAACCTCCATGTGTGACGCTTGGGAAGAACGGAAGGAAAGGCTATGTCCTGCTAGAAGGGCAGAGCAGTCGAGGGCACAGAGAGAGACCAGGAGCTCCAAGGAACAGGACACTAGAGCAGTGGGACTCAGGACTCCTGCTGAGTGTGAAAGACAAGGTGGGCCCGGGCACCTGGAAGTGGTCTCCAGGTTAAAACCATTTAAAGTACTGAGTACTACTATAGTCTTCTCTGTGATGGGATAAGAGGTGATGTTTATTTCCTTCTTCTAACCATGTCCTGCCTGCTTTTTATGACCACACGGAGGCAGCTCCAGGAAACCCTGTCTCCTATTCCCTCCCCAGGGGCCAGTAGGATGCTGCCTTGCCCAGCCCTTCTGGCCAGCCCCATCCTCTCCCTGCTGCATGGCCAGTGAGTTACCTTCCTCACACCTGAAGTCAGGGAAGGCCACATCCTGCAGGGGGATCTGCCGTAGGAAGTCTGGGTTCTGGCAGCGAGGGTTCCCCGTCACAATCTTCCTCTTCCGAAGCCAGTCACCCAGCCAGGCCAACTGACAGTTGCAGTTGAATGGGTTGGCCAGGAGGTTTCTGAAAGGGGCGGGGAATGTGGTCATGAAGGCACTTAGCCAGTCTCAGTGAACCTCTCCTGGCCACAAGGCCATGCGATGCTCCTTCGGGGATAGCTAATCATCTCCTAGGTGACCAGCTTCTAGGACCAGAGACAGAACTAGCAATGGAAGGAACCAGAAGGATCCAGGCCTCCCTTTAAAAGTAAGACCCAAGAAACCCCCCCAGCCTGGAGTGGTCGACAGCTTCCCCGTGCCCGGGGCCACCAGCCCGCCTGTCCTCCGCGGCTGAGACTTACAGTGTGGACAGGGCCTGGAGAGTGTCGAAGGCTCCGGGGGAGATGGTGGTGATGTGGTTGTCGTAAAGTGACAGGAGCCGCACGTTGCGCAGCCCCGTGAAGCTGTCGTTGTGGATGCAGCGGATGCGGTTGTTCCTGAGCATCCTGGCGAGGGGTGGTGAGAGAGGACGGAGAACCCGTCGGTGACCCCTCCCTGCGGTCCGCCTCAGCAGTTTGGAAGCCACGGTCCGTCTTAAAGCCTTAGCGGCTTCCAGACTGCTGTGAGAGGGTGACCTCCAGCCTCAGGCAATCTTCTCAGACTGGCACCTGCTAAGACCCCTGTGGCCAGCGGACAGCCACACCTGGCCTTGCTAGGATGTCTTTCTAGATCACCTTTCCTCCTCATCTCTATCTGGAACGATGCCCCGCCCCCATTACCCACCCTCCCAGACCCCTTTAATTCCCGCCTCCAACCAAAAGCGAAAGCCAAAACCAAGCCAGCACAGGGCAATTTAAATGGACCGTGAACATGCAGGAAGCCTGTCAGACTGATTAGCCAGTAATCGAGGATACCTAAAGGACACCAAGTTTCTGCCTGTCAAATTGGAGAAGAGATTAAAACATAATCATGATAATGCCAGCTTAGACCAGAGCGGGAAGATGGGCACTTCCACACATGGTTGGCAAGACCACAAGGGAGAGATTCTCCGGAGGTGTGCTTGCTGAGTTCAGACTGTCTACAGAGGAGCTTTCGGCTCCCACTGGCTGGCCCGCTTTCAGGATTTCGCACTCACGGGTGCGCACAGATAATTACGGCACTGCCCAAAACACAGAATTTAAAACAGCCTGAGTGTCTAGTAATCACATATACTTATGTTTTAAGGAAATTTTATGATGTATGAGAGGATCCATATTAAAGGAAAAAGCAAGTTACTAAACAAAATTTATTACAGGATTCATTAAAATATATCTGGGATCTGGGTATGGTTGCATAAGCCTGTAATCCCAGGACTTGGGAGACTGAGGCAGGAGGATCAGAAATTCAAGATTAACCTCTGTTACATGGGGAGACCTTGTTGAGGAAGAAGAGGAAGAGGAGGAGAAGAAGGAATTTTTATATATTTTATATATAAATTTTATATATAAATTTATATATAGATATATATAATTTATATATTATACATTGTTATATATATGCATATATGTAATTTCAATTATACAGAATAAATAGTGTCTAAAAATTTCAGTGCAGTGCAGTACCTTTAGCAGCAAACAATACTGTATTATGTACCTAAAATTTTGCTAAGGAGTTGTATCTTATGTTAGATCATCTTTTTTCATTTATGTGTATGTGCATTAATTAATTTATGTGCATTAATTTATTTGCACCATGTGTGTGAGGCCAGAAGAGGGGTTGGGCCGCCCTCTGTAACTTGGGTTACAGGTAGTTGTGAGCTATCATCATAAGGACACTGGAAACTGAACCTGGGTCCTCTGCAAGAGCAGCAAGTGCTTTTAACCACTGAGCTCTCTCTCCTGTACCCTGGATAGATCTGTTTTGTTGTTGTTGTTTGGTTGTTTTAGTTTTGTTTTGTGAGACAGGGTTTCTGTGTAGCCTTGGCTGTTCTGAAACTCACTCTGTAAAGCAGGCTGGCCACAGACTGGGTGGATCACAGAGATCAGCCTATCTCTGCCTCCAGACTGCTGGGATTAAAGACGCGTGCCACCACTACCCAGGTGATTAGATGTTTTTCTTATGCTAATATAATAATAATGATGATGATGATGATGATGATGATGATGATGATGACAATAATTTTGGAGAGATTGGATATGTGCATGGCATAGATTGTGGTGTGTGTGTGCTTTTAAGTATAAAAATATATGTAGATAAAGCATGAGAAGGGCAGTTATCAACACCAACAAAGACACTGGTCATTTGTGGGTGCCACTGAGGTTATAGACACTTCACAGTCCCTCCTGGGATTTTGCTGACTCTGTCCCCACACTGGCCCTTCCCAGGTCCCCCTGCTCCTCTCTGAACCTTCCTCAGAAAGAACACAATGACTGGTTGGATCTCCCCTAGGACTCAACAGAAACTGGGCAGATGTGAGAGGGAGGGAACCAGCCAAACAGGAGCAGACCGGAAAGACGGCCATGCTCTGCTCACAGGGAGTGAGCTAAGGAACAGCACCCAATTGGACCCCCTTTCATGAAACTCCACAGGCATCCCACGTGACAAATGCCAGAAGAGAAAGCTATACGATGTTGCGTGTCTGGGACTTAAACCCGGGCAGGTGGCTCCTGGGGCTGCATTCCCCGAGCTGCAGCCACTGCCCACCTGCAGCTGTTTATACTAAAATGACCTGAGATGAAAGATGCCCCGCAGCCACAGGTGGCTCCAGGTCAGGCAATATAGACAAGGGACATCTGTGCAAGTCAACAGGAACGCAGCCCTTCGTGCTGCAGACACTGGAGAGCCTGCACTGCCCAGATGGAGGGAGCTCCCTGTAGTGGTCAAGGAGGGGTGAGAACTCTAAGATCCCGGTGGGTCCCCAAGGCCTGGAGTGTGCCGACTGACTCCAAGTCACAGAGTCCAAAATTTCTGAGGATGGTGGACATGTCTATTCTGGCATCTACACGTGTCACCTTGGCAGGGTTCCCCCACAGCCTGCCACTCTGCCTGTGGTTGTGCTGGTCACTCCTAAGCATATACCATCTGCACCCAGCAGCCTAGATTACAGGCACTGATGGAGTCCAATCCCATCACCCCTTCACCAGAAGGCAGCCCACATCCCAAGAAGGGTGGGCCAAGCTACAGTGGCCAACATGAGATCATCTGTCCTACCAGACAGGCTGCTGGAGGTGGGGGGGGCACCCTCCTGCCAGCCCTTTCCGCTTAGTGAATAGGCCCATGCAGTGGCTTGTCTTTGTACCCCTAGCCCCGCCCACTCACAGGGTCCTCAAGCCATCTAGACCACGGAACATGCCACTCCTGATAGACTCCAGCTGGTTGGCGGTCAGATGCAGCTCGCTGACAGAGGCAGCACCCTCAAACGTCCCGTCTTCGATTTCTGACACCTTGTTGTTGCTCAGATTTCTGGGAGAGGAGGCAGGAGGGACAGTGAGTCCCCTGCACCCAGTGGGTGCTCCCTCCCTTACTGAACCCATCACCTCCGCACACAGGAACCCCATCCCTGCACCCAGTGAGTGCTCTGCACCCTAGCTTTTTCCTTTCCGTCCCATGCCCGCATCTTGAAGGGCACCTTCCCACCAATGGGAAACTCACATTTTCTTCAGATGTGAGAGTTTTTTAAACAGCCCGGTGGCCTCCAGGATGGAAATCTCATTGTTGTTCAGTCGTCTGTGAAAGGCAAGGAATGGAACAAACACGCGTTCAGTCGACGTAAACATACTTTTCACATTGAGGTGATGGGATGTAAACAGAAGGCCAGCTGAGCCTATTTCAAAGGAAAGCTGGACCTGGCACTGAGCACAAAGGAGGGGTGAATGATGTATTTTTTTAAACACCAAAAATGTAATGAAGGGACACAAGGTATTTCAGTGAGTGAAGATGCCTGCCACCAACCCTGACTGCTTGGGTTCTATCCTTTTCTACATGGTAAAAGGGGAGAACGGGCTCCCAAAAGCTGGCTTCTGATCACGCATACACCGTGGCATGAACATACACACTCACACACTAATGAACTAAGTGCAAAAAAAAAAAAGTAATGGAAATTTGCCTCCATAAAAGACAACTTTGTGTAGGATTCTGCATATGCAAAAACAGGAATACAAACTCATACTTTTAGATAAAGGAGAACAGTTGGTATGACTTAAACCCAGCTTGAGATTATGGATTCCTCTCTCCCTAAAGCCATCCCCAGCAAAGCAACTCATAGTTCCGGCTAGAGCCCAGTCCTGGAGGCCAGAGGCTCCTCAGAGGGGCGGGGAAGCCAGAGCAGCGTGCATGGAAGCTGCCACGCTCCAGCCAGTCTCCCGTGAGCCCCGCAAGGAGCTGACTTGATGGGGAGTCCTGAGCAGACCCACGTGGGTTAGTGGTGCCGGGGGTGGGGGAGGGCGGGCAGCGCAGGGGCTCACAGCTCGGCCGTGGACTGGGGGATGCGCTCGGGGATCTTGGAGAGCTTCAGGCCGGAGCACTCGGCCACGCTGGCCTCGCAGCGGCACTTGTGAGGACAGGCCACGTCGCTGGCGCACTCGCTGTTCAGGCGGTAATCCTCGGTCCCTGTGGTGGAGGGTGGCGGGGCCGAGGGCCCGAGTGGGCTCCAAGCAGCCAAGGACACCCAAGTCCCCCTCCCCCAGCCTTCCCTCCACTGCCGCCATCCCCACCCCCATCCCAGCTGGCCCCCGCCCCACTCTCCTACCTGGGATGAAGTACTGTTCTTTGGCTGGAGAAAGAAGCAAATGCAGCCAGGTAAGCCCTGTGCGCCATGGAGGTACCCCAGGAATGCATCTGGGACCCTGCATGGGACTGTTTCCCCTCGGCCCATCTTCATATGTAGAAGGCCTCATTCCAGAGCACACATGTCTCAGGCCAGTGCTGAGCACCACCACTGCCCACTAAGCCCTTCATTGGCACAACCCCGGCAGGCACTGTGCTGACCTTCGGGGTAAGGTTGGAAGAGGGGTGGACCTCACCAGGCTCCTGGACCAAAACCCAGGCTCAGAAGCTGACCCCCACACTGCCCATGGTCAGGTGCCAAGTGGGCTGCATCTGCTGAGGCCACTTCTCCATATCAGGACTGGAGGAGTCTCCTACCTCACTGAGATGCTTCCCAGGCCTTGAACACAGAAGAGCTGGTCTGGGAGCAGAGAGATGAATAGCTCTCCCTCCATGGCTTCAGCGAGCCTACCTCCCCCAGGCCACAGTAAAGTGAGGGGCAGGACAGAAGAACCATCCTATCCAAGTTGAATGCGGGGCCCACCCAACTTCCCAGCAGACTCCAGAGTGCCTGAGGACATCTTTGGTTAGGGCCACCAGGACACATTACTGGCTCCTGAGCCCACACTGGAGAGACACAGGCCCTTACCTGAGCACCGGAACTTCTTGCTTTTGATCTGCCCGATGCGTTTGTTGGAGAGGCGCCGGGGGCTGGCACAGCGGGCCCCACTTGTCTCGATGGGGTTGGTTCGTAAGAAGTCTGCCAGCCACTTGAGGTTACAATCACAGATGAAAGGGTTCTGGGCCAGGTGCCTGTCCAAAGGGACAAATGATCTGTCAAGAGACCAGGGCTGCTGACCTAGACCTGGACAAGGCTTTGTGGCCATCTGGGGCTGAGCCAATGCTTGTGGCCACAAGAAGCCCAGAGCTAGCCACGGGAGAAATATGGTACAGGGAATCATCAGTGTGCACCCCTCTGTCTGCGTCCAGTCCAGCACAGAGGAAGGCTCTTTAAGTGAGAACCGCAGCTTCCTGAGGGATCAGCCTCATGCCCCTCCCAGCCTCTCCCTTCCCTCCTTTGACTTGGCTATCTCATGAGCACGAGGAGAGAAGGGACACAGAGACTGACAAACCAACCTACTCCTTCCTGATGATGAAGCCGAGGTTACAGAACACCAAGTCAGACACGGCCTCTGGGCCTCCGCATGGCCATGGTCTGGGCTTCTTCTCTCCTGCAGACTAAGGCGGCTCATCTCCTGCAGCCGCCATCCTTGGAGCAATGGGGCCAGGGTGGTGAGGCTGGCTCTGTCTGCTTCGCAGCCGTCCCTGGAGCCACTGTTCCCAGCCCAGCGACAGCAGAGCCAAGCCTTGACAGGTTTCTAGCAATCTCTCACTCCAGGAAAGACCAGCAAACAGCCAGGTAGCTATTGCAGAGACTCACTCTGTTCCCTGCCAGCTGCCTGTGTCCCCAGCAGGTGAGGAAGCAAAGGGGTGGGGAGCAGCACATGGTGGTGGTGGCTGCTGCGAGTGAGCGTGTTGTGGCTTCACCATTCATACCACGGCAGCAAGATTTAAATTGTGTGTGCATGTGTGAATATGTATGTGTGCATGTATGTGTGCATGTGTGAATATGTATGTGTGTGTATGTGTGTGCATGTGTATATGTGTGTGTGAATATGTATGTGTGTATGTGTGTGTGTTATGTGTATGTATGTGTATGTATGTGTGTGTGTGAATATGTATGTGTGTGTCTGTGTGTGTGTATGTATGTGGGTATATGTATGTGTGTGTATATGTATGTATGTGTGTGTGTATGTGTGTGTGAATATGTACGTGTGTGTGTGTTATGTGTATGTATGTGTATGTATGTGTGTGTGAATATGTATGTGTGTGTCTGTGTGTGCGTATGTATGTGGGTATATGTATGTGTGTGTGTATGTGTACATATGTGTGTTCACGTGTATGTGTGTGTGTATGAATATATATGTGTGTGTGTGTATGTGTGTACGTGTATGTGTGTACGTGTATGTATGTGTGTGTGTACATGAGTGCAGGTGTCCGAGGAGGTCAGAGGTAGTGGTGAGAGAGCCATATGCACTTTTTTTGTTTGTTTGTTTTTTTGAGACAGGGTTTCACTGCTATAACTCTGGCTGTCCAGGAACTCCCTCTTTAGACCAGGCTGGCCTCGAACTCACAGAGATCTGCCTGCCTCTGCCTCCCGAGTGCTGGGATTAAAGGCATGTGCCACCATTGCCCGGCTTGCAGTATGCACTTTTAACCACTAAGTCTCCTTTCCAGTCCCAAACTCAGCACTTCTGAACCATCCCATTAGCAGGACTGCAGACCTATGTCTAGGCACCATCCCATTGGGCATGTCTTGAGAGGACTGTCAGAATGAAGATAGACAGGGAAGAGTACCCCTACTCCTGTCCCAGCCTCCACCCATAAGCCAGAACTTGTACCCAGAATAAGGAACTAGGGTGAAGGGCCCCAGGGTCAGGGCAGGGACACTTCTCCATCTGAGAGCTATCATCCAAGCTACATGCCCCTAAATGTGTGTGTGTGTGTGTGTGTGTGTGTGTGTGTGTGTGCGCGCGCGCGCGCGTGCGCGCATGTGCACACATGCGCATGCACGCTGGAGAATGGGTCCAGGACCTCGTGAAAAACTGTGTTAAGTACATTACCACGAAGCAACACCCCAGCCCCAGATCAGAGGTTTTTAACAATTTCAAGGGGCAGGCAGCTGGGGAGGACCAGGCACAGCTGGACATGTGCTCATCCAGCACAGTGGAAAGACAGACAGATCTGCGTCTCTTCCCGTGTAAGGAGTGGCAGGGAGAAGCCTCTGGGGACAGATGCTCTAGTCCACAATCCTCATCACTAAGAAAATTACAGTTTTGAAGCCACCGTCAGACACCACTTCGTATCCACAGCGAGATTACAATCAGACAATTTCAAAAGAGAAATATGGCAGAGCGTTGGTGAGGTCGTAAGGACTCTGGGTACCGCATGGCATGGTGAAGGGGGTATGCGATGCTACGGCCACTGTGAGACTCCCCTGGTAGCTTCCTTGGCTAACAGCAAGCTCACTCTGTGATCCAGTGATCTACAGTGAGCTGTAAGCCAGTGTGGACAGTATCCGTGTTCACTGCAGCTGCAACTGGAGATGACCCAATGTACTTCAACAGGGTAGGGTGAACAAGACATGGCTACTCCGAGATCCTGGGACGTTATTTGTTGAGATCAGAAGACACTCCTCTGTCTATTTTTTTATGAGTCAAATCAAGAATGAAAAACACAAGATGCAAAAACCTCCAAACATTACACTGGGAGGGCTACTTGAGAGAAGTCAGTTACCGAAGGCGGCCTGTTGTATGACTCCACTTTATAAAATGGCCACAAGAAGGCAATCCCCAGATTGCTGAGCTGGAAATGGGCACGAGGGATCAGGGAGCCTGATGGAAACCTCCCAACACTGGATTGGGAACAGTTCTGTGGGTTTACTGAGTTGCTCACTTAGAACAGGTAAACTATGCTTGTAAATTATACCTCAGTGGAGCTATATTGGTTTGTTAGTTTGGATTCTGAGGCAGCTGAGTTTGAACTCTTGGTCTCCAGTGATCAGTCTCATGAACAGCTGGGACAAGAGGCATGCACTATTTCATTTAACGTTTTCTGGGTAGGGGAGCAAAATCAGTACCGCAGCTCTGCGGCTCATAAATCTTGGTGGAGGAATCAGGTAACCCACGGGATGGTGAATTTACTTCCGCACTCAGCCAAAGAGTTGGACTAGCCCACAGCTATAGGAGAGAGGATAGCTTGGGTTTGCATGCCTTCTGCTCTTGTTCCAAATCATAATTCTGTTTTTAATATGAGCAGGTGCTTATGGAAGTCTACCTTTGCTTTAGTCTGTTCTACAGAAATACAATTGAGGAAATCAGCCACTTTTAAATGATGGGACCTAACCATTGTTCAACCTTGTGGGGGGTCTCAAGACCTCCATCTCAGTTTCCTTATGAAGTAAAATACAGCCGGTAGGCCCTGCTTTGCACAGGGTCACTGTTATTGAGCAAGATAATGCATGCAAAGAATCCGAGTCCCTCCATCCTGTCCCCCACCCTAAGGCTTCCTGTGCACCAGTGCAAGTCATGGTACCTCCTTAGCATGCTTCTGTCAGAGACTCTGCCAGCTACTGAAAACAATCATCTTACCCATCTCTCCCTGTAACCTCTAATTCCATGTGAGAGATGAGGTTCCCCATGGACTGCTTATTTCTCTCACTGCCTGCAAGTAAATTAATTAGCAGGAGTCAGGCTGCAGGTGCATGTGCGGGCTTAATGAGTTTGTCCTTGTGGCTGACATCGCACTGCTGTGCAGAGTCCCCAGGGAGTGGGTGTCATACCTTTAACTCAACCTGTTCAGACTCATACAGATGTTGCCTAACGCCACGCAGCACCAGCAGGGACCACCCCGACCACAGAGGCCAAGGATATCAGCAGTCAGTGTCCATTAGGCACATGCTACCTGGCCCACATCAACACATCCAGACAGACCCCAGTAAGCAGGAGGGAGGGAGGGGACAGAGGGCCTGAGTTTAAGCAGCCAGCAGGCGAACGTCTCTGTGTGGGCATGTACTCCAGCCATGGCCTAAAGATTCTTAATTAATGACCAACCACAGCAGCAGCAGTAGATGCAGAAGACTGGGCTCCCAGCATCCCTGTCTCAGGATCCTGACTCATTAATGGGTTCTGAGGCTGTGTGGGTCTCTTCTCACTGCTGTGACATAATACTACACAGAAGGGAAGGTTGGTTTGTGTGTTTGTTTTTATGGTATATGGGTTTTTTAAGAAAGGATAAAGTCCACATGGAGGGAGAGTGTGGCAGTGGGAGGATCAAGAGAGAGCCGGGGTCACCCGAAGTCAGGAAGTAGAGGGAGATGAACGTCTCCCACAGTCAGGACAGGGGCTTCCCATCTCAGGCAAACCTTCCTGGAAACACCTTCACAGGCTTATCTAGAGATGTGTTTCCATGGCGATTCTAAATCCAGTCGGGTTGACAATGAAGTTAACTACTACCACAGAGGCCAATGGTTGTTTCAAAACAAGCAAACCAACAAACAAAGCCAGAGGCAGCCAGACAGGCATCTCATGCTTCAGAAATCCTCTCGCTAAGAAGCAGTCTATCAATCAGTCAGTCAGCCAATCAGACCTGAACCCGACTGAGCGTCTACATTTAGTATTTTGTCTAGAAGGACAGAGAGAGGCCAGAAGAATGTGTGGCATGGTCCCATGGAGATGCCATTGTTCAATGTCCTCATTGCCTCCATCCCACTGTCATTCATTTCTCTCCTTCCACCACGTGGGCCCCGGGGATTGAACTCAACACATCAGTTTTGGTGGCAAGTACTTTTACCTACTGAATGTAGCTTTCCTAGCTACATTTCATCAGCTTCCTAGGGTGCATGCTCTGTCCGTCTGTCTGTCTCTTCCTCCTCCTCCTCCTCCTCCTCCTCCTCCTCCTCCTCCTCCTCCTCCTCCTCCACCTCCTCCTCCTCCTCCTCTTCCTACTCTTTCTCTACTTCCTCCCCTATTCTCCATCCTGAAATGAAGAAGTTCCTCTGCGATAAGCTCCTATCTCCATGAAGTTCTGTCCAAGGACCAAGTGACCATGGAAACCTCCGAAACTGTGAGCCAAAATAAGTCTCTCCTCAGTTGCTTATGTGGTCACATCAAGGAGAAAAGAAACTAACGTACATCTAGAGAGGAAGAATGACTTAAACACATCAATCCTATTGCGAATCCAACAGAGAATAGAAAATTGTCTTATACACATGAGACCGACAGAAGTTCTGTCTATCTTACCAAACACTGACTTAAATGTTTGATGACATCAAAGAATCAGTTATTGAGTTCTTAGACACATTAAGAGTCTTGAGTGTTTTGTTCATTTTGTGGTCGTGAGGTAGAACCCATGCCCCATGCATGCAAGGCAAGTACTCTGACCTTAGACTATATCCCCAGTGCCTGTGGCTACATGGTTTAATCTTTGTCTTTCAGAGATTCAGAGGCCGGGGACAGAGGCCAGATGGTGGCTGGCATTTGCTACCGATCAGCTCTCTACAGGGAGGAAGTCCAACCAACAGCGAGATTTGGTGCTCTCTGCTTTCTCTGTTCTGACTCGGCATTACTACTCTCCAGATGCGCTATTACTTAACGAACAACCAAGAAAAGAAGGATGTGTTGCTGACTAAACAATATGCCATCCCAGAGAACACAAAGCTGTTAACATGGAAACACGGCTTAGAATCCATGGGCGATGGTACCGTTGCCTTTGTAAACTCAAGCTGGCAACATTAGCCAGCATTTCCATGAGCTTGTCACATGTAAACATCCCTGTTCATCTCATAACAACTGTGTGAAGAACCCTCATTTTATGGACACATAAAAAGAAGGCCCAGAGAAGCTAATTAACTTGTTCCAGGGTCACCCAGCCAATAAGAGTTCTCACTGGGATGAGACCAAAAATCGTCTGTCTACCCAGAGTCTGTAGATGTCTTTCCTCAGTGTTCACAGTCACCCAGGTGAGGCAGCTACTTGGACCCCGAGGTTGTACCACCCTAGGCTCACCTGCTGGGGAAGGGGGCGAGGAAGAGGAAGACGGGGTACTCACAGTGTCTGGATGGCTCGCAGGGAGGTGAAGGTACCCTTGGCGAGAGTCTGGATCTTGTTGTCGTACAGGGAGAGCAGAGAGAGGTTCTGCAGGTCCTGGAAGGCATCGGGCCGGATGCAGTTGATCTTGTTGGCATTCAGAAGCCTGCAGGCAGAGCAGGCTGGGAGGTAAGGGAGTGCCAAGGCCTGACCCCTCACACAACACCCTGCACCATCCTGGGCCTCAGGCTACTCCACACTGCTTTACCCTCTGTCCAAATGGTAGCTCTCCAAGTTGGCTGCAGGAAAGCACAGGGGCGGAGGGGTTCCTCCTTCCCAAGACCCTGCAGGGTCCCCATGCACGCAGGGCTATTTTAACAGAGCGTTGCCTAGGCCTAGGAGAGATTCCTGACCTGAGTTCTCGTGATTCCGGGAGGCAGAGCTGACCTGGGGACCCCCTGCAAGAGACAGCCCTGTCCCCAAGAACCCAGGGACACAAGTCACATGGCATGAGCCTCTGGGTTCTTATACTCGGCAAGTAGCTCTGAGCCCACCTCTACACATCTAGCCTCTACACATCCGGCCTCAGAGCCTTATGGGGCAGACTATCTCCTGCTTCAGGTCAGTCTTATACCCCAAGGGTGGTATGGACTGAAGTTCCCAGAAAAAGCCATACCTATGTTAAAGGCTCTACAAGGCTGGTTGCCCAGCTAGAACATCATCATTGAGGCCAGTTGGAATATTGAGGATCCAGAGACAAATTCTCTTGGACTGTTCCCAGAAGAGCGTTCACTTCCCACCTCAGAACCTAACCTAAAACCCTCTGGGACGATCAGGTCAAACTTTTGGGCTATATTAACAGACTCTTAGCTTCTACCAACCCCAAAGCTAAGAATATCATCAGACATGTATCTTAGAGAGCAGAGAACTGGGGTTTATGTCTCAAAGAAGCCAGGGGGGGATGTGGGCCCAAGGACACCCCAGAACCATTTCTTACAGCAACTGGAGAGTATACAGGCCTCCGAACACCCCGCGTGGCAGGTCTGTGATCTTGTTGCCATAGAGGACCCTGGAGAAAAGGCAGCAAAGAGTTGGGGTCAGAGGGCATTTTTGCCAAGCCCCCGCAGGGCTCCACAGGCCCGCAGGCCATTCACGGTTACTATGGCCGCTTGCCAGCAGGTGGCAGTAACGAGTCTTCAGTGAGCAGGAAGGTACCCTCCCTGCTCGGACTAGATCTCCAAAGCTTGATGTAATTTTGTTGCTGTGTCCACCAGGCTGTCCACCCCCCAAACCCCAAAGAACTCCTTAGAAGCCTGCAGAGGTGCCCTTCCAAGGGACCTCACGAAGAGTAATTCAGTCCCATGATCCAAAGGAGAGACAGTCCCCAGGCAGAAAGGATGAACATATTTTCAGAGAGACACGAGGGAAAAACAGAATGGCAGACAGCACGTGTGATAGGTGGTGGGATTCCAAGTGGTGTATTTTTATACTTTGATATTTGCAAAGTTTTCCGCACTGAGCATGAATGAATCCCATGTATAATGAGAGGGCGGGGGAGCACATTATAAAAAAAAAACAAAAAAAAAAGGCAGACAGGAATGTACTCAGGCAGACAGTGACACACTGCAGGGCTAGGAGGAGCGAGGAGCATGCATTTTGCTCCTAGAGAGGTAATAATCAGTCAGAACGAAAAGCATGCATGTTGTCTCCTCAAATATCCTTCCCAGAGGAGGGGCATGGCAGGGGTAGAGGCCCCGTGGTGAGGGTCATGCACATCCGTGTAGAGGAGGTGACTTGAACTGGGAGGGAGCGAGACGGAGGGCTACAGGACAACAGCCAGACTCAGGACTCGGTCAGCTGCCTGTCGCTGAGCTGTGCTGGGAGTTGCAGGGCAAGGATGGAATAGAGGGAGAAACTGGGGGGAAAGACAAGGCCAAGGCTGGCTCCAAAGGACATAGACAATGGGGCTCATGTGTTTGATCCCAACATGCCCTTTCCTAGATAGCGGGAAAGTGGCCTTGACCCCCAGAGTGACAGGAATCTGTCAAGGAGGGCTATGGTCACCTTTTATCTCTTCTAAAATGCCTTGGTCCAGTGTAAGGTAACTGTATTCATTTCTCAGAGGGAAAAATCCCTACAGGCTGGGTCACCCAGGGTTTGGTCGTCTCAGCCATGACGGTGACTGGTGCTCAGGCTGCCCTGCCATGCACCTCCGTGGGTTGTACACTGCACAACTTCACGGGCACTTTCACAGGCACCTTATCTATCATCTCGGACTCAAAGCATGCCTAGAAGCAGGGAGCTGAGAGCCTCCTTTCTTCCCTGGCAGTGACGTGTCTATTCCGTTCTGCCTGCCGGGCTGTTAGTCCATGTGTTGGTGCTGCCCCATGCCTGAGATCGTCACGGACTCTGACCCACAGGAAGCTTGGCCAGCTACAAAGCCTATCGGACCTTGCTGCTCTACTCACAGGGAATTCAAGGAGCGGAGGCCCTGGAAGGCATCGGGTGCGATCTCGGCAATCTGGTTGTTGCTCAGGTCTCTGCAAGGGGAGCAGGAAGAAGGCAGATGCATCTTGAGGCCGCAGGCCTGTGCTCTTCCACCTCCCAACCACATAGGGCACAGGGGTTTTTTGAAAACAGAAAGGCCAGCTGCCCATCCAGGCAAACACCCACAAGCTGCTCTTTTTCTGTCCCTCCTGCTCAGGGATGGACACACTCCCTGGGCCCTATGGCATTCTTGCTGCCCTAATGGCTTCCTGGCTGGAATGATAAGGTGATGAGCAGCTACAGGCATGAGCAAGGCTTGGACTCAGTGTCCCCATCAGGGCCTCGCAGCCACCCTGCCAACCCATATCCTAGACAAGTCCTGATGCAGGCAGGAGCGGAGTCAAGGTCTGCCCTTAGGCTACGAGACAGGATGGCCCGGACTCTGTTCCTGCTGGCTGGAGACTGCCTGGGAAGGCTAGTACTCACATTCTGCGCAGCTTTCTGTAGGGAGAGAAAGCTCCTGGTGGGATGGATTTGATACCATTCAGCTCCAGGCGGCTGCAGGGAGAGGGAGAGCGTGTGAGAAGGCTGGCAGCCCCACCCAACTGGGCTGGGTGTGGACCTCGAAGGGATACTCCCTCCCCAGTGCTTGGGAACCTCCAGCCTTGTACAGAGAGCTCAGCTTGGTCAAGGCACCCTTTACTCCTTTTGCCACCGAGACCTAGGGAAGCCCAGCGACGCCAGCCCCACTCTTCTCTGGCGGATGGAACTCAGCTGAACAGCAGAAGCTGTGTCCTGGGGCCCGCACTCACATCTCCGTCATGGTCTCAGGCAGGTTAGCGGGAATGGCGGTGAGGCCTTTGCCACGGCAGTCCACGATGCCACTGCTGCAGGTGCACATGGCCGGGCAGGAGCCGGAAGAGAGGGTGCAGGCCGGTGCTTGTGCAGCCTCCCCCTGGCCTGCAGAAACAGTAGCCGTAGTATCCCAGAGCCTTACATCTCTGCCCCCTCCCCAGATCTCCTGCTGGGCGAGGACAGGGGCACAGTCTGTGGAGAAGGCTCGGGCACAGGAACTCCCCAAGGGTGCAGGAAGAGGGTGCACGCTGACTGCTTGGGGCACCTGGCTTTCTGAACTGGAGCTGAACAGAGCTGCTCCCGAAGGTGATTCCTATGCTAGAAAATTCCATCCTAGAATCCCGAAGCCCCAAGTCTCAGCTTCCCAGTCAGGATCCGTGTATCCGAGGAGCTGTATTTACCGAGCTCTGCCCGCACCATGGTTAGTGCAGTCTGTGCAGTCTCACACAAACTCACCGCCCAGCCAAGAGCATTCTGTCATTGCCTGTGCCTATGACACCCAACGACTGGTAGAAATCCACATGGCTCGGTGACTAAATGTCAAAACTAGGGCCAAGCTCACAGTGTGATGTCAGAGTTCATGCTTTTAAACCCTGAGGCATAGCTTACATGGAGCTCACCATTTTAAATGTGCGGCTGGTTGAAACACTACCCAGACAGGACACGTTTCCATCCCCAAGAAGGCCCCTCTGGCCCCTTCCTTAAGGACATTGCTATTCGGAGATGCAGTGCCAAAGATCTGTGACTCTAGTTTGTGAACTTCACCTAAGTGCAATCACAAGGTAGGGCTTCTTCCATTTATAAAATCTCTGAGATTCATCTTGTTGTGTTCTTAAGTACTTTGCCCTTTTAATGGCTGAGTGGTATTCTATTTTGTGCTGATACCATCATTAGTAAATCCACTCCCAGGCATGTTTTTATGTGGAACAAATACATAGACCCTGGGAAGGGGCAGAATTCTGTTGTCCCCTCACTGGAAACCAAGAGGGGCTTTGGTGAAGCGATGGGTGAGAGGGGAGGGGGAGAGGAAGGAGAGGAAGAAAATGAGTAATTGGCATAAGGGACAGGAGAAGGCATGGAGTGGAAGCAGAGGGAGCAGAGACTGCGACAGAGGGGACGGAGAGGAGGCGAGAAAGAAAGCGTACAGGCTAAAAGAAGCATGAGAACAGACAGGAAAAGACAGGCGCGAGAGGAAGGATCAGAGGCGACAGGGCAGGAGGCGAGTAGCTATTACGAGGGGTTGCAGGCGCTCGTGGACACAAACAAGGTGTGGGGCTGAAGGAAGCAGCAGTCAGGACAGGCAGCAGCCGGTGAAGGCCAAGGACGCGGCACCCACCTGAGCAGCTGAACTCGCTCTTCTGAACCTCTGCCACATTGAGGCCCCGAAGGCTGGCGGGCCCGGAGCACTGGGTAAAGAGCCCGATGGTGGGCCTCTGCCTCAGCCACTGTGAGAGCCAGGCCAGGTGACAGTCACAGAACAGGAGGTTGGAGTGCAGGCGGCTACAGGAGGACAGCGTCTCACAGCAAAGGAACCCACGGGATCCGTCAGCAGCCTCCTCCTCCTCCCTCCCCAAGGCAGACCTCCATGCTTCACTCCGTCCCAGCCCAGGACTGCTCCCTGCTGCCAGAAACTCCTCCCGGCTCCCTTCTCTCCTAGCCTGCTCTTCGGCCTGGCCACGTGGTTCCTTGCCCAGATCACCCACCTCAAGTTCAAGGACAAACCCAAGTCATTTATTGTCCAAGGAAAAACCAAGCATGAGGGACATTGGGTGCCTTTCAGTTTCAGATCCTGGGTTACCCTGGCTGGCCCCTGGGCTGTGGTCCCCCGACACCCACACCTACACCTTCTCCCCACTGCCCAGGTGACTCACAAGGTCCGAAGCTTGGGCATGTGGTTAAAACTGGACACGGGGATGGTGGTGATGTTGTTGTTGTTCAGGGTCCTGGGAGGGACAGACAGAGTGCTTAGCACCTGCCCAGCAGGGATTTACAGGAGACAGGACCTGTCTGCTCACATACAGGCTCCCATGTCAGGTGTGACATTTTACCTAGAGGGGACCAGCCCTGCTCTGGGTATGGAGGGGAGAGGACAGCTCAGAGCTGGGCCGGCAACTGTGCTGTTGCCACACCATGGCTCTATGTCTGGGAGGACAGGGAGACGGAGTTGGGGGAAGGGGCCACAGAAGAAGGGGCAGCTTACACACACAGGGGAGAAGTCACCTCTCAGCCCTCATGGTGGGAAGCTGCCAAACAGCCTTGTCTGGCAGGACTTTGAACAGTAAACCTCCATCATGGCTGAGGTGTGACCCTGCCCCGCAGCCATGGCCTGCCCTGGGTTTTACTTACAGAACCTCCAGTCCCCGCAGTGCTCGGAAGGCCCCTTCCTCGATGCAGCTGATCTGGTTCTTGTCCAGCTGCCTGTAAAGCAGAAGAGAGCTGTAAGGAGGGGAAGCGTTGCCCAGAACAGGGGGCTGACCATTTTGACAGAGCACTCCATTATTTTACAAGAAGAGAGTCGTAGCGCCAATCATTTGTTATGCATGTGTCAGTCCAAAGTAGAACGATTAATAAAAGCTGATTTCTTATTTTTGGTTAAAACAAT
The DNA here is from genome assembly GCA_026225945.1 of Cricetomys ansorgei. Lineage (NCBI taxonomy): Eukaryota > Metazoa > Chordata > Mammalia > Rodentia > Nesomyidae > Cricetomys > Cricetomys ansorgei. The sequence continues at coordinate 481,530 of JAMJFZ010003295.1, forward strand.
AAATTGAAATAAAAGTCCTATTACATTCCTCTACCCAGTCCTGTATGCCCCTTGGGAAGCAGGCGTCCCTCCCTCGCACTGTGGAGACCACCTAGCGTGTATTGGCAGCTGACAAATGAGTCACCCAGGAGAAGTGGCAGCAGCCGCTGACAGCCAGAGTTCTGCTGAATGCCAAGTGAGATCGGCTAGCACTGGCTACCTGGTGTGCTGCTTTCAGAGCCAACGGAAGCTGTGATCTGAGTTCAGTGGGAAAGAATGTGGTGATCGATTACCAATGTCTGCTACAGGCATGGGAGGGGTGTGTGTGACAGGCATGCCAGGCATTTGCCATTCCTGTCTGTAGCCAGACCTCAGGAGGTGGTAAGCCTGGACCAGAATAAATTTGAATACTAATGAACCATTGCATTTAAATAATGCTCGACAGAGTGTACACATTTCCACATCCCATTTCAACCTCAGAATAAGCTCGTGGAGGGCACATTGTTTTCTCGAACAATATATGGTGGCTCAGCGGTGCTAACTGACTTGCAGCCGTTTATGCAGTATGACTGAAGGAAACTAAATCCAGCGCCTAACCCAAAGAGCAAGAGGGCATTGGAGAACCAGAGGCTGGGAACATGGCCTGTCATGCCATGGTTCATACTCTCCTCAACCCAGGCCCCAGAGTAAAGCCCCTGAGCCCATGCTTGACTGTCACACAGAACCACAATCAAGGGATGGTACTCCCTTCTAAGGTAGCTTAAATCATATGATACCAATAAGCACGCTGCCTGGGTGGGCATCCCAGGCCTCTACTCACAGATTTTTGAGGTCTGTGGCTCCCCGGAAAGCCTTCCTGGGCACAGCCTGGAGGGCATTCTCACTCAGGTCCCTGGGGGACAGAGAAAGAGAGGGCAGCGGTGAGGGGAGCCGCAGTGAGAAGAGAGGCCAGCCCCCTCATGGTGAGCACTCCAGCATCTGAAAGGGCTCTGGCTGCTCCATGAACTATGGCTGAATAAACAAATGGCGGGGTTAAAGAGGGGCTTTCTGTCCTGACAGACACTCAGACACTCTGCCCCCAGCCACCTCCCCCTGGGTAGAGGATAGTTAGAGAGAAGGACCCAGTAGCTGTGATCAGCCCTAGCAGGTCCCCCATGGTTAGCTGGACCCCAACTGCATTGTGAGCTGAGAGAGATGCACAGGAGGACACTCTCCACAACCCTCTGGCTTCCCCTCTGTTCCGCTGGTGAAGGAGCTGAGGCTACTGGAGGAGACAGACCCAAGCGGCCCACTCAGTCCAGAACTAGGTTGGGTCTGATTCCAAGTCTGCTCTGGGCAATTGCAGACAGCAGAGCACATGAAAGCCTGTTTCCCTTGGGGACCCAGAGCTCCCTGCCTACTTCCTGCAGACCATGCAGTCCTAGGTGGCTCCCTGTCTTCACTCCCGACCTCAGCAGCTGCAGGAGAACCCCAGACTAGACCCCGAACTACTGCAGAATCCAGGTCACCAATTCTCCTTTTTGCTTTGTTTGTTCATTTTTAAGGCAACTGATGATACAGTCATCAGTGGGCAACTCAAAGATGCTCAAGGGGAATGCCTGCAGGTAGTGATGACCCCTGAGAGCCTTGAGGAGAGAGGGGAACAGGACGTGCCAAGACAAGATGTTCCTGTGCCCACACAGTGTCAGACACTTGGCTACACCACTTTCCCTCTTCTCATCATATGTGAAATGCATGGGCTGGACCAAATACTCTCTAAGCGCCCCACCAATGGGCTCCCCACATGTGAGGGCTCAGAGACACATCCTGTGACCTGAACGTGGTATATCCCCACCCACTCCTGAGTTGAAACCTAGTTACAGAAATGACGGTGCTGGGGGGGTGTGGGGCTGCAGGAGGGGCTGCATCAGGGCCAAATTCTCAGGGATGGGATAGAAAGAAGCCTCAGAGCCTCGGAGGACTGGTGGGAAGGCTAAGCACCTGAGGACACTTGACCATTGGAGCTTGAAAGTAGGGATTTACATGGTGGATCTGACCTCCATATTGTATGCTGTGGTACATGTACCTCACCCCTCAACGCACACGCACACACAGAGACACACACACACAGTAAATAAATTAATGCAGTGTAAATATTGTAAAAACAAAGATGCCTCAGTTTCCTGCCCGCCGCTGTAAGAGGACACACTGACATCTGATTTCTGTGAACCAGGAAGTGGACCCGCCTCACACACCAGATTTAGAGCCTTGCCACTGAGAACCGTGAGAAATAAATTTATGTTGTTTACAAGCCACCCAGCCTGTGGTATTTCAATCCAGTAGCTTGAAAAGACACGTGTTCAGTGAAGGGCTTGGCTCTCTGGGGGCCATGGCATCCCTGAAGATAGACTACTGCTAACAGGCATTTGGGAGGTGGGGAGAAGATAAAGTCAAGCCATCTCTGATGCACAGGGAAGCAGAGAGGTGAGAAGGTCTGTCGTTCAGAAAAGATGACAGCGGGGAGGTCCTGCCCTAGAGAATGTGGGGGTACACAGGGAGGCAGCAACTCCAGGAAGCCCCTCAGAACAGCACAGCGGGCAGCCCATCCCCAGGCTGAGCCTGAGAGAGAATCCAGGGCTGTTCCTCAGGTGCACCATCCGCTTAATCCTCCCCTCAGCCCTGCAAGGAAGGTTTGTTATCTGTATCGATTAGCCAATCAATTGCGCCCAAGCCTGTTCCATGCACTTTACAGTAGCTTGGGGGGTAGGATTTACAAACCAGCAAGAGAGCATGAGGGAGGGCTCAGCAAAGAGAAGAAAAATCAATGGCGGGTGCGCCAAACATGCTATATGATTCACAGGCCTACCAGCCAAGGCAGAGTAGGGGCTCAGTGTTTCCCGGGAGCCAGTGAAGGGGGATCAGCAGTACGCGTGATCTATGTGCAGTCTAAATGGATCCGAATGTCAGGAGTACAGCTGTTTGGGCACTCAGCTGAGACAAGAATTCTCCCAGGGGTCTTTATGAAAAACGGCAGCACGGCCTGAGCAGGAACACTGGATCCTTATAACAAATGGGTTTTGAGTGTTTCTTATCACACCATTGTGTCAAAGTGTGTCTCAGGAAATCAATTCTGTAAGTGCTCATACCAGGAACTAATCAAGGAATGAGGGAGGGGAGTCCCTGGGAAGTCTGGCGCAGCCTGGAACAGCTAGGTCAAAGCAGAGCTTGCTAAGATTGGCCAGAGAGGTTGATGTCCAAGTTTTGTGGGTATTTCCCTCTGATGAAGCTCCCAGAATAAAGAGCAGATAGACTGGGACATTGAGAGCTTCAGAGTGGATGGAGTGGTAACCCCACTTGGGAAGCCCAGGCCAGTCACCCCACAGCAGGAAGCCTCTCTCCTATATAAATGACCAATTGGAACCCAGAGGAGGTAGCATACACACCAGCAGGAACAAGCAAGTCTTGGCAATCTCAAGAAAATGAAGTGCGCCAACAGGAAAGAAGTTGGTAGGAAGATTTAGGGGTTGAACTGCTTCTGCCTTGCACCACCCGTGGGCCCACAGAACCCAAAGGGCTTTGTAGAACGGACATTGTCTGTCATGCAGGACCTGGTGAAGATCCTGTGAGTTCATTTAAACCTCATTTCCATTCATCAGTATTCAGGAAATGAGGCTTTTGTCCCTCCTTTCGCTAAGGTTCACAGTTGTTTCCAAAGTGGCCACTAGGGTGCGCCAGAAGCCTTCCCTGGATTTGACATGCAGGGGCTGAGTTCTAAACCAGGTGGGTCTCACCTGCTGCACTTGATTTGCTGGGTGACACTTCTCTTGTCTTTGTCAGACCCCTCCAAGTTAAAGCTGCTCATCTCTGCTTGCACATGGCCTGTGTGGAAATCCCCACAGCACAGCCTGGGCTTTTCCCCAGCCCTCAGCCTTCTGCCATCCTCAAACTCAGGTTATCCACCTCTCCTCCATGGCAGTTGTCACAGGACCCCCAGAATGAGAGAATGGCCAGACATGTATCTGAGGAATAGGGGGTCCCCTGGGAGAGCAGTGTGTGGTCTGGTCCTGGTGATGTGGAAATTCCAGCCAGCAAAGAGACCACATGTATACTCAGAGAGAGAGGAAGAGAGCTCAGGCTTCATAAACACATGGGCAGGACCCAGCACTGGCTGGATGAGCAGAGCCTGACCAGGGTCAGGAAGAGGCTACTGATAACAAGGTGGGAGGAGGTGGAAAACGCTGAGCAGCCAAGGTATGGTGAAGAACACCCTTACCTGGATGCCAGATGAGATTTGGTTCAGCAAGCCCTGACTGGGCCACCTGCATTACGAGGTATTGGGCAGCCCTGCGCCTAGAAAACCCTTCAGCGTTTAATCTCTGTCTACAGACCCTTTCCCCAGCCGTCAACTGTTCTCTCTCCCACAGATCCCAACATGTCCCTGCCACCCCCTCCCCATGCCTGGTTTCCTTTTTCAGCACCAATTCAAAATTGCAAATACAAGTGTATTGGGTTGACATATGGGTACTTAATTACCACCCCTCTCCCCATAACCTCCCAACAGCAGCCATGTCTCTGCCTCTCAGTGTATCCTGGGGCTGGTGCATTGCAAAGGCTCCATAACCTTAACGGACCGGTACTAATGAGGATACTCAATGACCCTCCCGCCTATTCTGACGTTCTCATATCCTGGTCAGAGCATGGAACTGGGACAGGATGCAGCTTCAGGGAGGCAAAGGCTCAGGGCAGGTAGGAGTCTCTACATCACCGGAGGGCCCCCGCCCCTCCCCCGGCTTCCAGCCTGGGCTTTGGGGCTCCTCTACTTTCTCTATCATGCAGATGTCCCCTAAAGGCAGAGCAGTGCCAAACAAGAACCTGGTGGGATGGATGATGTCATCTTGACTCTGCTTCCCTTTCTGAATTCAGGTGGAACACTGCACATCCATCAAGGGCTCTGGGAAAGATGCGGAGGAAGGGGAGGGTCTATTCTCAGAGCCTCCAGAGAAGGAAGTCTGTTGTAAGGAGTGTGGTAAAGCAGAGATCCCCGATCCTAGCCTGCATCCCACTCCCAACGGCTAAGGACTCTGAGGAGGCAAGTTTCTACCCCCAGTGACCCCTCACTGGGTGTGGGCACCCAACCACTTCCTGCTTCTCCCTGACTAGGCACTCTCACCAAGAGCCCATTCCACCCCCTCCCACACTCTGACAAGCAGGGGAGCGAGGTCAGGACCCCGTGTTCTCACCGCTAATCCCCTTTATGCTCTAACCTCTAACTGCCTGAGCAGGCACACCCCTCTGAGGGGATTAGTGGGGTTCAATTGGGACAGGGCACTAGGCACCTGCCAAGGCCACACTGGGCTCTGGGCTCTGACATGGACCTGCTAAACCACTGCAAAGCATTCTGGGCACCTTACTCATGGCTTCCTGATCAGCAGACTGCTGGGCTTCAGACCTGGGCAGCAGCACAGCAAACTAGTCATGGGTGCCCTGAGCGCACTGTACAAGTATTTGACCCCCAGAGTGTGTACGGGGAGGCTTGGCCTCCTCTTCAGAAAGCACAGGAAGCTGTCACAGTTGGAAAAGAGGTACAGGAGTGCTCAACCAAAGCTGCCATTCGATCATTGTCTTTGGGACTCTGTGATAAAAATAGGAACCATGAGCTTGGGCCTGGACTCCAGTCAAAACCCACAGGAAGTTCCCGTGTCTGCAGGTGTGTGCTGGTCACTCAGTGCCACGGATGACTAGTGTCCTGCACACATCATTCATACTGTCACACAGAGGAGACCAACCGCCAGGAACCCAGAGGGATGGCTCAACAGGCAGGCCCTGGTTCCTGGGCCAGCACCTTTGTGTTACTGCACAGGTAGGTTTTTCGCATTTAACAATGTCTACAGCGAACTAGAGCATATATAAGTTGGAGGGCTACATCTGGTAAAGAGAAGTAGTAAATGCTTTGATGTCCCCAGCTAGAGCTGAAGCAAGCCACACTGCAGCCTCTGTGCCCAGAACAGCTACTGGCCCCTCTCCGGAGGCATGGACTGCATGCAGGAACAGGAGGGATTCATGGAGGCGGAGGCAAACAGCTACTTCATTTACTCTGCAGGCCCTTTCTGCATTGTAGCTGGGACCGGGGGCAGGGGAGACACAGTCCAGCTCTCTTAGCACAAGGTGTCTGGAGGAGCAAGCTGCACACTCACTGCTCACAGAGGAACTGGGCCCTGTTCCCACAGCAGGAGGGAGCCTCAGGCCTGTTCTCACAGCAGCGGGGAGCCCCAGCCTACAGAACAGTGCATGTTGTCACAGGGGATTCCTGATGCCAAGTTCCTGGGGTAGTTTGGACATCACCACCATAGAGTGGCAGGTTTGAGTCTTTCTCCTTGTTCCTTCCTGTTTCCTGAGTGCACTGGCATCAGCAGAGACCTCCTCTCTGCCCACCAGCTTTTCTGTGTAGCTTTCACACACACCACCACCACCAACACTGCAAAAGCCTTACCAGACCAAAGACACTTAAGTGGCCTGCTAGCTATACCATAAGGCACCCTGTGATACTGGCTTGACACTGGCTCATCCGCTGGGCAGCTATAAACATCGACTCCCACAATAGGAACATCTCAGAAGAGGTTCCCCCACAAAGCAACCTTCTCTCACAAGCTGAGTGGCTCTGAGGTTGGAGTCCCACACAACTGGAGGAGACCCAGGACACAGAGCTGTCCGCTCCTTCTATTCTGTCAAGAAGCGGCAAGCTTGAGTAACAACCATATGGTGAGAACACAGATTCGGGTGATGAGAGTGATTAATAACACGGTAGGGAGAACAGGACATCTCCATCAGGGCAGGGCAAGGCTACCGGTTCACCAGGAGGGGGAAGGGGCGTCCTTTCTACCCAGAGCTCCCTCCTCTCAGCGGAGTGCCTAGGAAGTCCCCGGCGGTTCTGCTCAGTTCTGGGCAAGCACGTGACTGGGCAGGGACAAGCCCCAGACACACAGGGTAAAGGTAAAGGAGGCTTCGCTGGACCAGGAAGCAGAGTACAGAGAAGGAGCACAAGGTTTAGCTGGACAACACTGGCTTCAACTCCACCACCACGGCCAGCGTGTGACTGCGGGTAGGTTACTTACCCTCTCCCAATCTGACATCACCTGCAGACAGCAGGGTTCACCACAGGTCCCTCCTGCTGGGTTGGGAGGGATGAAAGTCACATGTGCTATTTATATATAATGACAAATGGAGGCAAAGCTGATCCATGCTGTTGGGAGCCAGGATCATGGGCTAGCCTTGGGCAGTGCAGAGTAACTGGAGTGAGATACGGCGGTCTGCTGGATACATACGGTGTTTCTCTCATCTCTGAGTCTGGTTACTGGAGTATGTTTGCTTTGTGGAAATTCACCAGGATGTCCTGTGTTGGGACTTTTCTCTCTCTCCATGTTGCACTTCAATACAAAGTTTTTAAGGCAGCAATGGAAATGCTGACTGTGTCTGCTGCTTGCAGACTTTCAACAGAGCCAGTGCCACCCTTCTCTACCACCTGGAGACCAGAGACAGAGAAGTCTCAAGGTGACACATTGCGAGATGCTGTAAGGAATGGGGACACTCCTGAGCGAAGGGAAGCTGCCCAATGCAGGAAGAGTCCATGACCAAAAGCCACAATGGACTGGGACAACTGTCCACACACAGATTCTGAATGGGGAGCCGGCACCATGCGCAGTGGCGTTGGACGCTGGGGGTGAAGACACTGCAGTTCCCAGGGTCTCTGCTATCAAACCCTACAGTCAGGCTCCCAGCTCCCTGAAAAATGGTCACCATGCTGGGCTCCAGAGATGTGGTCTCTGAGTCACAGAGGAGGATGGGAACATGTCACTGGAGGACACTGACCTCAGAGAAACAAGGGCAAGGGAAGGCGGGTGTGTGTGTGTGTGTGTGGCAGGAGCAGCTGGCAGAAGTCTGAGTACCCTTTCCATCCTGTTTCAGGAGGGAGTGAAGGTGGGTCCCAGGTTTTGTTATAAAAAAGATAACAGCAATCAGAGGAAAGGTTGAAAAGTGAAGAAAAGGTAAACGTATCAAATAAAGGAACACAGGCCCGGCATGGTGGCTCTCACTTTGACCCCAGCACTTGGGAAGCAGAGGCAGGTGGATCTCTATGAGTTTGAGGCTAACCTGGTCTATATATTTAGAACGAGGATAGCCAAAACTACATAGTAAGACCCTGTCTCCAAAAAAGGAGGGGAGACACACCTGCTTTATATGAGCCCCAGGCTCCTTATAGTGAGTAGCCAGAGTGAAGCCAAGCCCCAGATGGTTCTGAGGTTGAGCTTGGCTCTCCACCCCCATCCCCTGGCAGTCTCCATAAAGAGAAGGCTTTATTGGAGAAAACCAAGGCCCTCACCAAAACCCCCAGAGGCTGGAGGATACAGGTCACACTTTCTGGGTCACCTCTCCAAGGCCAAGTCACAGGTCAGCCAGTCAAGAGATCAGCACCTCTCTTTACTGTCATTAACACTTGGCTTCAGCAGAACTGTGTCCCTTGTCATGTGGCTCAGGGACTCCAGGTTGCCTGTCCGGGCTCCCTATAGCTGCAGTGAGAAACTGCGGTCAGGATCACCTCAGTCCAAACACAAGAGCCTTGGCAGAGACAAAGGGAGCAGGTCTTCAATGCTGTGATACACACAAGCCAGGAGACTCCCGCCAGAGAGTTAAAGAAGTCAGCCAGTATGATGAATCGATCTTTGGATAAATCGGCCATTCCACGAATTGCCTTCAGCAAATTGGCTTTTAGCAAAATGACATTCTGCAGATTGTTCTGTTTCTGACACAGTGATGCTTTCATGGGGCAATTCGGCACACACTCCCAGCCTGGCACTGGGGCACAGGAGCTGTTCTGCAGATGGCCGACCCACCCATCTCACACACTGTTCCATGCTTGGATGAGCTGAGCCAGTGTGGGGTAAAGGAATTGAGGAATGCACACACCGCCCAGCATGCGGACCCTTTCCTGTGCCTCTTCCTCTGCTCAGCCCATCTGGACAGAGAGGGGCAGATTCTACGGGTGGCACCAGGGTGGGGAAGCAGGGGTTAATGCAGTTTATGAAGAAAGGAAGCCAAAGGAAGGAGCAACAGGGTTCGGCGAGGAGAATCTACACTGTGCTAAGAGAGGAGGCTCTCTCTGCGCAAGGCAAGTGGCCAAGCCTCAGCAGCTGCCAGTCTGAGCTTCTCCGGGAAGAAGTTGGGACTCTGGCCAGTGCGGCAGAGCAGCCAATGCCAGGACAGATGTCTTGGAAGGAGCAGCCTACCAGGAAAGCCAGTAAGCACCACAGAGTCCTGAAACGTTTCTGTTCCTCCCATCCTGTCTACCCTCAGTGGCTGGATGGAACCTTTTGTTATTATTATTACTAAAAACCACGCCTCTCTGTTCCCTACTCCGGTAAGGAGAGCGGAGGGAGTCCCTACCAGAGCTTCTCTTCAGGAGCGTCTCAGGCGGAAAGTGGGGTCTGCACAATTGTAACCCTGGTCCCCTCTACACAACACACAAGGGGATTCTCAGAGACACCTAGACATTTCCAGGTGGCACACAACCATCCTGCCACAGGGACAAAGATCTGGCAAGACTTTCTACAACCCAGAGAAACCAGGAGGAGCTGCGGAAGCGGCTGTGCAGAGAGCTGTCCCTGGTCCTGAACCTCCATGGGCCGAGCTCAGGGTTAAAGACACACCTTGGATCTCAGTCACCCTAGACCTTGCTTGTCTAATCCAGACCCAGTTTAAGGAGCTCCTTTTCTTTTCCCCAAATCCACAGATATTCCAGCTCATAACATACAGAAAGGTTCCGGGGAGCACACTGTGACCCCGAGTGTCAGGACAGGCATGTGCTGAGCAAAATCCACATCACTAAGCTTCTTCTAGGGGTGCACCTGGACCTGGGCCTCCCCCACTGAGGTCAGATCTTCTTCCCTGTTCAGATGCAGCCAGTGCATAGAAAGTGCCTGATTCGCTCCAAACTCTGAGGGCCCTGCTGGTGGTCACAGTTGTCACTACTGTTAGTGCTACAGCATCTATTATGTGTCTGAAACTGTCACACGTTTCATATGTTTTATAGACACACACTCTTTAATCCCTGAAACATCTTACAAAAGCATCGCTCTCATGGCTCTCCGGGATATTAGAGGGTTTGGGGAGACAGGCTGTGGGAAGCCTCTGCTTCCCTCCCGATGTCACTGGGAACCTTAAACTCTAAAAACTAAAGCTTTGTTTCGTTCCCTCCCACTGGGGATTGTACATAGAACCTCATGCATGCTGTGTTTTATTTTGTTCTTGTGGTTCAGAACTCAAACTCTTAAGCACATGAAATAAGTATTTTGACACTGAGATAAATACATAGCCCTAACAATAGTTGTTTTTAAATTTTGATTTATTTTGTCTTTTGTGTGTTTGTTTGTTTTGTTTTGTTTTTGTTCTAAGACTGAGTCTCTCTATATAAGTGTCCTAAGCTGGTCCCAAATCCATGATCCTTGGCTTTGACTCCCTGAATACTAGAAATACAGACATGTGTTACAGTGGTGGCTTCAAGTATTTTTTAAGGAATAGTCACACATAGTTCAGGTTGGTCTTGAACTTCTGATCCTCCTGAGTGCTAAGATTACAGGCATATACCACAATGCCTCATTTATGCAGTGCCATGGACCAATGCAGGACCTCGTGAGTGCTAGGCAAGCACTCTACCATACCTCTAGCACCTTAAAGTTTATTTTATTTTATTATTTTATTTTATTTTTTGAGACAGGGTCTGCCTACACAGTCCTGGCTGTCCTGAAGCTCACTATGTAGACCCAGATGACCTCAACTCACAGAGATCCTCCTGCCTCTGCCTCCAGGTGCTGGAATTAAAAGTATGCACCATCACCCCAAGCTTTAATTTTTTACAGGCTGTCAGTACCGTGTCCATTTTCCAGATACTGCAGTAGAGGCATGGTAACCTTCCCAGGCTGTCTGACTGCAGAATCCACAAGCTAACCCACTCTGCTACACTGGCTCAGCACACTAGAATCATCAAAGTGATGGACAGGTGGGTGGGGAAGCTTCCAGAAGCACACACACGTCAGTGGTGACAGATGAACTTGGAGGCAGGAGGTGAAAACCCAAGCAACACTCTGCCGATAAGCCGTCACAACGTTGACACTAAGCCATCAGCACAAGGTCACACTGTATTCAAGACCCTCTGTTTTATAACCCGGGTAATTATATAATACACTTCAGACATAGTCTTATCAGAAATGCCACGAGAATCACTGAGCAGCTGTGCCAATGAAGAACAGAATGTTAGTCACTATCCGCAATGAGAGAATGCTCTAGAGACTTTTTGCCCTCCCTGGATCTGTCACTCCTTTGGAACCCCTGTCGGTTTGAAAGACAAAGAGGTAAGCTGTGGGCTCCTGTGGTAAAGGGCTTCAGCTGGAAGCTGATTTCAGACACATAGCCACACTGAAGCCTGCGTTGTGCAGCTCAGAGCAGAAGGGAGTTGGGATGGGGAAGTGTGCAGGACGACTCACAGCTACCAGTCTCTAGTTTCCCAGAGTCTCTGGCACCCTACCTCACCCCACAGCCTCTACCTCAGAGGTCCCAGCAGAATGAATGACACCAAGGCTCCTGCATCCAGTCCTTGTGAGTTGTGCAAATGATGGTCACCTCTGGGGAAGCTAAACACAGAGGACCCCTGACACTCTAGAGATGGTTAGTGTTGATTGACAGCTCAATTAGATTAAGAAGCCGTCAAGGCCAGGTGTGGTATATATATTGTGCCTGACCCCTGGGAGTAACCACAGGCCAAAGAAAAGTTTAGCACATGACCAGTAAATAAACCCCAAACAGAACCCAGAGTCCCAGGCCACATTCCCTCAGTTAGCAGCTGGAGCGGCAGGAAGTGAGGGCTGTGGCCACCAGGGGCAGCATCCATGCACAGCAGGTTCAGATCCTCCCCTGTGCAAAGAAACCCAAAGAGACAGGGAGAGTGAAACAGAGCTGGGATGGTGCTGTGATTTGGATCTGAATGGCCCCTAGGGCTGTGTGCAGGAGGCTTTGCAGCTAGCAGGTGGTGCTACTGAGAAGGCGGGGGAGGGTCCTCGAAAGGCACTCTGGATCCTGCCTCTTCCTCTCACTCTGTGTTCCTGGCCTTCATGAAACAAGCAGGTCTGCTTCACCATGCCATTCCTGACACAGGCCAGGGCCATGGGGTCACGAGACCATCAGCTGAAATCAAGCACATCCTTTTTAATTTCTTAAGATATTTTTTCCGACTGACAGAAAGCTGAGTGACACAGAAAATTAGACAAAAAGGGTAAAGAAGAAAAGGGAACCGGCTGAGAGAGAAAGAAAAGAGAGCGAGAGGTCTGGGAGAGAGCCCCAAGAGCCCCTACCCCCACCTCTCTAACTGGAGATGAGGAGCCACAGATGTGCAAATGGAAAACACAGTGTGTGGCTGCTAAGTCTGCTCTCTCGCCCTCTCCCCTGCAAAGGGAGGGCTGTGTCCCAGGTTCTCGGGCCTGCCGTGCAGGAGGGGGTAATTTGCCAGTGGCCAGAGGTGTCAGGCTCCAGTGATGAGTGTGAAGCCTGTGGGTAATCTTGACAAATCGCAGGTAGGGGTGGGAATGAGTGCTGGCCACAGCGAATTGACTCTCCACCGGGGTAAGACCATCTTGTCCTCGCTGCTAAGGGATGTCTCTAGAAAAAAGAGTCTGAGGGAGAGGGACTGTGGAGACCATGACCAGTAGGGACAGGCCATTCTCAGGGCAAGAGAGGCTCTGGGGACAAGGTCCCTGTCCTCCTGGCATGCCACAAACCCAAGTTTACATCTAAGTAACAGCTGTGTCTTGGGTTGAACCCTGGCTCTGCTTCTTGCCAGCTGAGTGACTCTGTACTTGTTACCTAACCTCTCTGTGCCTCCCTTTCTTCTGTAAAATGGGAATGACAAGCAATCCAGGGCCATCGAGCAGATGTGCTGAGTGAGAGTGTGGAAGCATCCTGGTGCATCCTGCTCAGCTGTTCTTGTCTTTGTTGCTGATCTACCCCAAGCTGGGCATGGCCAGGGCGGGACAGGCAGTAACCAAAGCAAGGGCCAAGGGCTCAGTCTGGTGGGGAAACTAAAAACCATCAAGATGTCAGAAATGGACATATGCCAATCTGGAAACAGAGCAAGGAACTTCCACAGAGAGAGACCAGGAAGGACAGGCTACTGTCACCAGGGCAACGTGGAAACTGGTTCTGGACCTGTGTGAGGAGGGACCAAACATCAGGGGTTAGGAGCCTCACAGATCCCAGGAGAGCACACCCCAGCAGAGGAAACAGGGTGGGGGAGTGTGGGGAAGCACAAAGAAAATGGAACTGAGCAAAAGAAGAGGAGGCTAGAGCCCAGTGCAGGATCGGCTGGACCTGGGGGGGAGGGGGAGGGAGGGGGAGGGGGAGCCCAGTGCAGGATGGGCTGGACCTGGGGGAGGGGGAAGCTGGAGCCCAGTGCAGGGTTGGCTGGATCTGGGGGGAGGGGGGCAGTCGGAGCCCAGTACAGGGCTGAGTCTCAGAGCCCCAAGGTCAACCCTAGGTGAGTTGGAGGTACCCAGCATCCGTGAGGCAGAACTGTGACTCAGAACTGTCTACCAGCAGGTGGCTGGCTGCCTTACGGCTCGCTGAATCACACACCCTTAACAAGGAAGTATGTGTTTAGGATGGGGAGACTGGAGCACAGAGCTGTTGCAGGGTGGCTGACTACCAGAGGAGCCGTGCCAGCGGCCCCCATGGAGGCTAACGCCATGCGCTCAGCAGCCATGTGATCGTTCTAAAGAGGCTAAATGGCAAACCAGGATCTAGCTTACGTAGGGATGAAGCCAACCCTCAACTCCACTCCCTATCCACCAGGCACCCCTGGCGCTGACTGCAAAACTGCTGTGTTCCAGGACCAACTCCAATGCTCCCTATGAAAGGAGGGGGTCCCTTCAAGTCCAAAGAAGAGGTACTGGGGAAGGCAACCCGCCCAGCCTTCAGGATCATTTCCGTGCATCCCGAGGACAGCTGCATGTCCCATCAAAGCTGGCTGGATCTTGATGTAAATGTCACCTGCCCCATAACACAGATGCATCCTTTGCAGAGAGACAAACCAGGGCTTCCAAACATGGGCTTGTTGTTAATCTCCTACTTCTCAAGACCTTGAAATTGCCTCAGAAATTACCCTTCGAGGGCCTGTTCAGACATGCCCTGTGTGTCCTTCCTGTTACCTCTTTCTCCGAACAGAGAGTTGTCTCTCCACAAAGCCAGCAACTCTCATGGGACCTGTATCTCTACTGCTGACAGGGCCCATGCTCTGTGGGGTTACACAGGGTGTAGCAGGGCTCATGAGGGTGGTGTTCAGTAGGAAACAACTTCCGGGGTGAGCTTTTCTCTGCACATGAACCAGCTTCCTTTTGTGATGCAGTTTCTGTAAACTTAACTGTTCCCAGGTGAGAGCTCTCAGCCCCACGAGTTCTGCTTGGACCTTGCTCCTTTCCCCTGGCTCCCTCAGAATGTGTTAAGCCAGACTTTGCTGTGTAATCCTTTCTATCTGTGTTTCTGGCTTTTTAGCTAAGTCACATTGATGGCGCCTTCCCCTCCCTCTCCAGATGGGAGGATGGAGGGCAGAAAGAGCCACAGCAGAGCCAACGCGCAGAGCCCACTGCATCCGGGCAGACTTAGACGGCTCCAGCCCCAAGGCTAAGGCCCACAGCCTAATGCTCCTTGAATTCTCCAGGCTGAAAGAGTTTTTGAACCACTCAGCACATCTCACGCTTCACAGGAGAGTGGGTCTCTCAATGAAGGGTGGTGGGAAGTCTCACTCATGACCACTGGACTACTCCACTGCTCACTGCAAGAGAACGGAGAGCCGGCCTGTCCTGAAAGGTGCTGGGAACTATTGCTTTGATGTTTTAATATTTACTCCAGTCTGTGCATCACCCAAGCCACCCAGAAGGAACGAGTGACATCTGTGACACGACATCCCTACCTGCCTGCTGGAGAACATAGGTATCTCTGCTTGGGCCAGTCCTGACAATGTCAGACAGCGCTCTCAGAGGCCCCAGACCTGGGTACTGGGGCCTGTGCACCTCCAAAGCCGTGTGCATGTTCTACCCATGTGTACAGAGCCCCTGACTCTCAAAAGAACCAGCGGCTCTACGAAAATGTATGCACCCTGCTTTGAGCTTTATCCTCTACACACTCCGTAGAAGAAATGTCCTACCCAGAAAGATGCACCTTCCTCTCCAAGCCACTCAATAGAGGAGCAGACACTGCTCAGGCCCAAGGACCAAATGTGAGTGCCTTGCAGCTCTAGTCTGCCCCTCCCTCCCTCCCTTCTTTCTTTTCCTTCTCTTCCTGACTAGCACCCATGGGAGATGGCTGGAGGTCCACAGCCACTGTGAATCACGGAAGGTAAAGGGACACAGGACAAAACTGAAGAGTGTTGTAGCAAAAGATAGAATGCGGGCCCCGGACTCCCAACTGACTTCTGTATCCCATATTAAAATCTAAGCCATCTTTTTAATAGTTTTGTTGCTGCTGCTGTTGTTACATAGACTCAAACACAAACTCAGCCAGTGTAGAGATGAGCTTTAGGAACCACAAAGGGGTACACAGCCTGCAGCAGAACATCTTGCCAGGCAGGGGTGGGATGGGACTGAAGCTCTGATGCTCTTGGGCTGTGGCAGAGAGGCAAAGCCCAGAAAGGAGGGATGGCCTCCCTCACATCACACCTGCTCACAAGCTGGGTGGCAGGAAACGGGTTGGAACATGTTAAAATTGACCAAACTGAGGGAAAATGGTTATTGCAAACTGGGGGTTTACAGAGGTGACAACAGTCACATGGGTAGAGTGATGCTGACTGTCCTCCCCTCAGGACTACAGTGCCCAGAGGGCATGTGTCATCTATCCAGAGAAAGGCCAGGACCCCAAAAGCATGTTGCCCTGTGAGGGGATTCAAGTATCAAGTCTGGTAACACTGTTGGGGCCAGCACCTCGAGTTCCAGGATGTGGGGGATTTCTGGGAGTCAGAGAAAGGCAGCCTTCTTCAGTGTGCCTGATCCATACCCCTGATGAGAGGGGACACTTTTGGGTTGTTTACAACCTACGAAGTCATACATGGGTCCCACACTGCTACATGGCCACAGCACACCTGCACTGAACATGTGGCTCCCGGACTAGCTTCACGCCATGCTCCTGAGGACAACCTGGCCTCACGAAGTGACTTTGGGGGCTGTGTGCCATGGCTGAGGCAGGGGAATTTCCACCCTACCAGAGCATGCAATGCAGCTTGGTCTCCTGGCTCACATGCCATTAAGAAGCTACGGCGGTGGGCGGTGACAGTAGCACCTGTGCCAGAGATGATCCAGGGAAGACCCATGAGACACAGTGTGCGAGGCATGAATTTTATTATAATTAATTAAACCATTTTCATCATTTTATTGTTTATTTCTTTTCCTCAGATGGAAGGAACGATTTTTCAACTGATGAAAATATTTTAAATCTATGAATACAAATGAACAAATCTTGGTAAATTATTCCAGTTGTAATTCCCTACCCATGTCCATGTACTGCTACGATAAGAGAAAAGAGAGAGAGGGTAAAGGTCACTTGGTAGAGTGCTTGCCTGGCATGCTTGAGGCTTTGGGCTTAATCCTCAGCACCTCATAAACCACACAGGGTGGCACATAACTATAATCCCAGCACTTGGTGGGTGGAGCCACGGGATCAAAATTCAAGGTTATCCTCAGCTAACTAGTGTGAGTTTAAAGCCAGCCTGCACTACAGAACCTGTCTGAGAGAGACAGAGAGAGAGAGATGAGAGAACACTAGCTCAGTGCACCCTTGCTTTGCAGCCATGGGTCCCTGCCCCCCCAGAACACCACGGCACACTAGTGTGGTCCTTGTCACGCTCCATCTCACATCTTCAGATACCAGCTCTGAGTTCCACCATTCCCAGACGACCCTGTGGCTTCACTCCAGCCCCAGAGGCCAGCAGAACACACACACACACACACACACACACACACACAGCACACAATATGTCACGCACACATACGCATACGCTCCCGGGTACAACACCCAGAGGTGCCAGCCCAGCTCTGTCCTCTCAGCCTCTTGCTGGGTCCACTCTAATGTCAGACTCCTTTAGAATCTCAGTCCTTCTGATAAGCAGTAAACCGCCGTGACACCGTGGGATGAAGAACCCAGCCAGCTGTCTCTTTCAGCTCCTTTCCAAAAATTGTGATACCAGAGAAGCTGAGAAAAGAAAACAATACTTGGGTCCTGAGCCCCTCTCCCTGCCCCCCACTCATGGCGGGTCAGGCTCCACCCCACTACAGTCTGCAGCTGGGTCGGTGTCCCTCAGCTCCTCCGGCCATTCCCGCTATCTAAGTCACCTGGAGTGCAGCCGCCTACTTATTTTCTACAGCTCTGATTGAAGCCAGGATCCCGCTGACATTTACCCTCCCTCATCATCAGCTTGAAGCTTCCAGCAGCCAAGCTGAAAAGGAGAGGCCAGGAAAGACAGCACTTGCCCCACGGAGCGTGCCCCCAGCTTGACCCACCCAGAGGATGGACACCCTTCTCCCACAAGCCCCAGGCCTAAGCTGTAAATTGTTTCTCAAGACCACAGCTTCTCTCACAAGAAACAGGCACGTGGTGTTGGTTCAGAAAAGCCAGGTGTGAACAGAGCCAGAGAAGCAGAAGAATTCCATCCCATTTACTGTGTACTAAACACGAGCCGCCAATCAGCCCTTTTATCTTCATTTGGATAGATTCAAACCACATAACCATCCTTTGGCTGACCTCTCGGCCTTTTAGCTTCTCACTGGGGCCAGCCTCACCCAAAGCACCTGCTTATTTGTTCCTAGGGCTCCTGGGGGTGGGGGCGCTCAGCACACACAGGCCCCTCCCTATGGAGCAGCAGAGGAATCTCCACAGAGACTAGGCTCAGGCTAGCCTCTCCCCTTCAGGCCTAGTTTATCCTGCCCTCAGGTGTCAAAGGCTGTGACCATCATGACCGTGGCCCCTCCTTCAGGCCCCTGCGTGCCTGGGCCTGAGGAAGAGCAGCCCCCACCACACACACTGTGCTGTCACCATAGAAATTCCTGGTGGTGTTTCATGTCTGCCCAACAAGGTCAGAGGTCATGGGAATACATCTGGCACATTTTGAAACTCCAGTTGCAAAGGTCTCAGACACCACTAAATAATTCACTTCTCGGTCACGAAAGCAATGATTGCCCCTAGAGAACGCCCCGCCAACTCAACAAATGGCAGGGTCAGTCAGGCGGTTAAAGGCAAGAAAAATCCTTCTTGGAAGGGGACATTTGCCGTCAGAAGCTCAGAAAGGTCACCACTATTTGGATTTCTTTTCTCTTTGCTTGTCAAAATGGCTTGCATTCCTTAAACAGCCATGAACACAGCAACAAAGGACCTTAAAAGAAGAAGGAAGAAAGAAACAACACAGCTCACCCGACTCAAGCAGACCCCTCCAGGAAGTCCTGCCGGATCCACCCAACCCTGACCACTTATTTACCTGTTGGCACCCTGCTCTGAGGTCCGCTCTACAGACTGCTGCAGTCCAGGTTGTGGAGACACCGGGGCACCACGTGCCCTTTTCCTTCTCTGTGTCCCCACAATGAGAGGTGAATCTGGTTTGCTCGGTGGACTGGTTGCCACTTCTACACAGAGAACCTGCTGACCTGGTTGGGGTCCTCTCTGTTTGACCACTTCAAGCATATCGGGAAGTTTTTGTGTCAGTGATGAGGATTTCTGCTAATTCTCATTCTCAGGCGCAGTCGAGGTCCCAGACCAATCCTGGGGACACAGACAGCGCAGATCCCAATGGCTGTGTGTTCTGGAACTCTCTACATGTGCTATATCATGTCTCCCCTCCACAAAAGCCCCGGGGAGAACAGAGAGGAACCAAGGGCTAAGAGGTCCCCATCACTAAGACTGTGTGAACAGGACAGGTCCACATGTCCTGCGCCCGGGCTGCAGAGACCAGAAGCCTTCAGAAATCGGAGGGGGTGTTGGGGAGGTATATTCCGAGGAAGGCTGGAAGTCTGCATTGAAGCAGAAGCCACTGGGCTGGACAGTGATGACAGCCTGCCCCCCACACAGTGTATATGGAGAACACCAGAGCCAAGAGCCTTTCAGGGCCAGTTAGAGCCAGTGACCTTGAGCAACAGCTGTGGGCCATTGAATACTTTTCAAAGCCAAGGCCTCCCTGATGGAAGTGCCATCTTAGGAAGATGACACTTGGTGCCATGTCACCAAGGTTAGAAGGGTAGAGGGGAAGGGGGTGTGGCCACCTAGGAAGTCACAGCACACTTTGAGCACCCATGATGGGGCTTCCAGTTTAGAGAGTGGTGGGGCTCCCAATTCCCCCAGATGTTAGCACTGCCAGGGGAGGCAGGGTGGAATATCCAAGGGGCAACTGACAAGGGCTGAGCCTGCCTGAGGTGATGTCACCCTTGTTTGCCGAGCAGTGAAGCTGGGGCAATGCTAACTCCCCCACATAGGGCCTCCAAAGACCAAGCTGACCTGTGCAAAGTGCTCAGCTCCTTTCTGGCTCTCTGTAGCCCCTGGCCACCATTAGATGCCGTAACTACTGTGATCACAAACAGGGAGGCTGGGGGTGGGACCTTGTTCTCACTGTGACTCCCTCTATCAGGCCTTGGAACTGGAAGTCCCAGGCCAGGGGAGGCGCCACGATTGTGGCCATGGTCCATTTCCAGGAGGAGATGCTGCAGTGGAGATCAGGGGCAGAGTAGGGAGGAACTGAGACCTCAGGCAGGGTCCCAAGGCCCATGGAGTGGTGGGGTTTACAGCCATGTCCCTGCAAGGCCACCCTCCGGGCCCATTGGAACAGCATGAGCGAGAAGAGTTGAACAGGCTGCTGCCTCCTGGAAATTTACAAAAGCCCAAATTGCAAACTAGAGTATTGCCCTTTGGGGTGGAAGCCAGAAATTACTAGAGATGTCCTATGTCTAGCAGGGTGTCTGTCTGCCTGTCTTTGGCTGCTGCTGGCTCTCTGTTCCCATCCTTGTCTATGGTCCAGGCCAGGCCTGCTTTCTCTTCACATATACATGTGTGAGGGGTACAGGGAGGGGAAGAACCATTCACAGTTATGCAAGGATAGATCCCTAAGGAGAGGGAGGCTCAGGCAACTTCTTGCCTAGGGGAAGCAGGAGACCCAGCAGGGCTCTGCATTGCCTACTGGCTGAGAAGTAGAATTCATACATGAAAATCAGGAGAAGCCAGCCCCGGGCACCACAGCCAAGGCTCTGACAGACTGACAGCTAATTAGAAAGCTCCGCTTGAGCCTCACATTGAAAGCCATTTAATAATTAAATGTCTTATCTGTATTTAAAATTCTCTGACAATGTATATTTAGAGTGTGGCCAGAGAACCAATTTTCTCACTTCCATCACCCTAAGAGACACAATATTTGAGCCCAGGCATCTCCCTACATTGACAGTAAGTGACATCGTGTCGTGCAATTTGAACTGGGAAGTGTTCCAGCATCAGGGGACTCCTCCTAGCTCTTATATTGAGGCAGCACACACACACACACACACACACACACACACTCAAAGACATGCTTGACACAATGTGTCCTCTTTGCAAGTCATTGCCTGGAGTCTAGCAGCCAGGGAGCCAGTGGAGCCCCAGCTAGGAAGTGGGGTGCAGGGGACAGTTCTCCTGGGTGGAGCTGATAGGTGTGTTGTCTGCAGAGTAACAAATGATACTCTCGCTCAGTCGTTAAACTAACAGCAATAAAGTGATACAACCAAGATAAAAGCTAACCTGCTTTTCACTACTCTGGCAATTTTAGAGAAAGTCATCCATTAAAATAATTGGCCCACTAAGGAAGGTCCCGCCACCACCTCACCTCTGTGCATTTCCTCCTAGGCCTCAGGTAACCCCCCCAGTGCACGTGGCCTGGAAAACCTGAGTCTCTGTGGCCTTCTAGAGAGGAAAGCCTGACTCAGCAGGGGCTGGAAGAGGCTTGCATGTGTTTAAAGAATGAGTAGTCTATGAGCGCTAGGCACACAGTGTGCACACCAGCGGGAACAGAACACAGTAAGAGAAGGGATCTCTAGTGCCCCAAAGGGGCTGTACCCGCTCCCACTGGCTACAGTGTCACCAGTACTGAGGCTGGGCAGAGCTCCGGGATGGCCAGGCTGGGAAATGCCTTCCAGAATCAGCTTCTCGAGCCCTCCGGTCCTTCAGAGCGGCTTCTCTTCTGGGACGCCTAAGGGCATCGCTCTCCCTGGAGCCTGAGTCACCTTCCGGGCAGCTGAAGGCTCGCTTCCATCTCCCTTTCCAGATGCCGAGCTCCTCATGTTTCTCTTGCTACGCAAAGGGGTTAAAACAGCTCAGAAATGAAAAACGTACTCCAAGGAAAGAAGGCCCAGGAGGGAATTTAAATATGGCTTTGTTTCCGTCTCTCTTTTGGAAAATGTGCAGAGCCCAGAGTGGTCAAGTGATTTTCCTGGTGTCCTCCAGCCGAAGAGCCAGCATTCATTACATGCCCCACCATCCATGTCTCCTGGGGTACCAGAGCTGGAAAGTCAGGGGTTCAGCTCCTGCCCCTCCTTGGGAGCCACCACACTCAGTGCCATACTCTAGTCTCCGATCCCAACAGTAACAGAACTGATGGCTGGGCTGACAGTGAGCAGTGACATCATCTTCTCAGTACCAGGAAGCACCGCCTTGCTTTAGGGTAGGTATGAGCTTGCAGTTCTGGAGTGCTGAGTCACAGCCAGTCACGCTACGTGTCTCCCTTCCTAGCTAATCACAGTGGGGAGTAGCCCCGCCAGCATTTAGTTAAGAGGACATCGGGGCAAGGAACACACTGCTGCACTGGACTCTGATAAGAGCCTGTGTTCAAGCACTTCCCATCCCCCTCCCCTGCTCAACGCTGCCACTCAGAGGGCGGGCTGTGCACCAGCAAGCCAGTGTCAGAGTTTGCTGGGGTCCTGGGCCTGCATCCAGGGATCCCAGGGGACACGATACACAGGAAAATCCTAGGGCACTGTGCAGACAGCCAAAGGGTGGCCTTGGAGACAAATGAACCCAGACAAGTGAGTGCACATGCTCACTGACACACATGCATGCATGTACACACTGATATCTGCGTTAAAATGTATGCACCCACTGACACGTGTGTCAATGTACATGCTTACACAGGTGTGAATGTACATGTTCACATACATGTAAATGTGCTCGCTCACATACATGTGAATATACAGCCTCACACACACTCCCATGTGAGTGTACAGGCTCACCTACAGACCCATATGCATGCATAGGCTCACCCGTACATGCTCACTTACACGCGGCCAAACACATATGATCATATACACATGTAAAGGTGCATGCTCTTACATACATGTACAAATGTACATGTTCACACCCACATATGAATGTGCGTTCTCACTCAGGTCCCTCAGTGAAACCCCTCTGCCTGCTGAGGTTATCTCAGGCCCTTCAGTCTTGGGTTCACACGCCTCTATAAGGACCAAAGCTCCAGGCACCATGTCCAGCACAGGGCCACTTCAGCTCAGCTCTCCCCAAACCCCACCTCATCCTCGTCTTTGCAGATCTTCTGGTGCCTTCTAAGGTCCAGCCCAGTGCCACAGCCCATAGAAACCCTCTCTCCATAAACGCTGCCCTCCACACCCTAGAGGCATGCGATGTCTCCACTGTTACCCAAACACATGTGGAGACACACGGGGCGTTCACGCTCTTGCCTATGGAGAAAGGGTGCCTGTTACACATAAGGGGCTCAGGGTGGAGATGAAAGGACTCCAGCCAGGGCCCTCTCTGCACAGTCAGTGCCGGGGCAAACTCGGCAGCTCACAGGCTGTGACAGGATGAGAGCAGGCGTGTAAATCACCGTCTACAGAGAGAACGGTGCGGAGTACTCACTCCCACACAATTTCCTGGTGCAGGCAGAAGAGACAAGATCGAACAGGGGTCAGAATCTTTCAGTTGACTGCCCAATCAGAGGCAGATAAATCACAGGACATGGAGCATCTGCAGAGGGTCTTGATTAAGGAGCTCTGGATGAACCAGACAAAGACACAGCATCCACAGCTCCCACAGACTCTTTGGAAGCTCTGTGCTCTCCCTCCCCAACCCGTGTGTGTGTGTGTGTGTGTGTGTATGTGTGTGTGTGTGTGTGTGTGTGTGTGTGTGGTCTTTCTCTCTCCCTCCCTCCCTGTCTCTCTTTCTCTGTCTCTACCTCTATCTGATCATTTCACCAGGTTGCCCCAGCAGAGTCCCTGCCCAGTACTAGGGCTCCAGCATCTGGCAGCTGGCCAGAAGGTGCTGATCTAGAGGCTTTTGCCAAGAGCAGGACCAACTGGGTAACCAGCAAGGAGAGCAGAAAGCCAGCACACAGAGCAGACCCACAGAGAGACAGGTGCATTGCTGCCCAAGGGTGCCCCAGGGTTTGGTTTGTTCACCCTATTCTGTAATGTTCCCTTCTTACTGCTCTCTTGGTTAGGTGGAAGGATGCCTCTATTCCAAGCCCAGCCCATCAATATTTTGATCAGCTTGTCTCAGCAGGGTGCAGGATTCGCCCCCCCCCAAAACTGATATGACGGCACAAAGCCTTTAAGACAGAAGCTGTACCCGCTCTCAGGGACTCCAGCTCAGGCGATGTCAGCCAGGGCTGCTGTGACCATCTGGAACATGAAGGGACAAAGCACAGAAAAGTGACCAGTGCAAAGGAGGCTGGGAAGGGCGGAGGAGAGACAGGACGGATAGATGAATGAATCTGGGCCCTGGCGTCATCCTGTGGGCCCTGCTCAGGTCTCCTCAGCAGCTCTGGGTGTCTATCGCTAGTTACAGTGCGAGAGTCCCTGCCTTTGATCTCAGCAACAGCCCAGCAAGCTGGATTTTGCTTCTCATTTCATCTTCCTACCTGCTCAGGACTGGAGAATCAGAGGTGGCAGAGTTAAGATTTAGAAACCAGCCCTCAGGCTATGATGTACCTCCACTCTACCCCCCAGGCTGCTGGAAAAGCCTCAGGGCACTTGCTCCCCTCTCTGGTAACTGGGCATTTTGATAACTACCCAGAAGGGAGCTGCAGGGAAATTTCTGCCCATGGCCTGATGGGGCGTGAAGCTCTTTCGGATAGAAGTACCACGTCTTAGAGCTGCGAAGCCAGCAGGAAAACATCAAGAAATGACAGTGTGTGTGTGTTGGGGGGAGGGATGATCCTGGGTGAGCCATGCACAGTAGGTGGTAACCTAAACTTCTCACACAGCAGCACCAGAGGGACTGGTTCTGAGGGGAAGGTGTCCTGGGAGTCCTTGAGTTATTTGCCAAAGACACAGAATCAAAGCCTAGAAGGGCTTCAAATAGGGACCCCATTAGGAAGGTGTGAGCAATAAAAGCCAAGTCACAGTAGGAAGGTGGGTGCCGCCTGCTATAGCTGGGCTGCCCGGAACTGGCTTCTAGGCCATCCAGCTCATTCTGCTGTTGAGGTCGGATGAACCGACAGCAGCATTCTAACTATGCTCGGTGAGTGAAAAAAAAAACCAAAAAACACCTTGCTTCTCCCACCGTGGAGACTCCACTTTTATGACTTGGTCTCAGCTCTCTGCCACCTCTCATCCAACTGCACTATGCTGCCAAGTCCCAGATCTGTCTGCCGGTTGCCTCTTGACCTTGGAGCCCATTTGGGCGGGGCCCCTTCCTGCTCTCAGAGACCCTGCTCCCCGGTTCCAGAAGGTCCTAAGAAGACAGCATAGGAAGCAGTGAGCAAATGCACAGGTACTTCCTGTAAGGACTTGGGTGGGAGGGTGCAGGCCCCACTCACCCGCTGCGATCCTGGGGGAACCGGAAGCGGCAACGTGAGGCAGTTGCTGGCCTGGGGTAGGGAGGAGCCATCCTACAACTGCTACCCTCACTAGATGGCTATTTGCCGCAAGGAAGAGGAAGAGCCCAGAGGCTCGCTAGCATGCTGGCAGGGCCAGATGCATTGCAGCGGCGGTGGAAGGGGAGGAAGCGAGAAGCCAATCGAGGCAGCCGCACGGGGTCTTTCCAGCTTTGGGCATTAATCCCAGTCCTTCTCTTTCTGCTGCCTCTCCCACTCCTGCTCCGCCCACCTGCTTCCTGCCCCTTGCCCGACTTCCCTTCTCTCCCTAGACTATACCAGCCTGCAAATTCCTGCCTGAAGCATTCTCCTGGAAGATATCAAGCAGGGAAAGCCAGGTGTGGTAGCACACAGCGCTAACGTTAATCCCAGCACTCAGGAGGCAGAGGCAAGCGGATCTCTAAATAAAGTACCAGGCGAGCCAGGGCTTCCAGATCCTGTCGCTAAAACAGCAACACACATGAAACAACCACATCAAAAGCAAAGGAATTTAGGGTAGGAGTACAGAGCCGCCCATCCCGCCTGCCTGGGTTTGCAGCCCGGCTCTGTCCCTTCCTTTGTCACTCTAACCCAGCCTCGCTCGCTACCTCTTCACACCTCAGTTTGTACTAAAGGTTAATGAAACAGCTCATCTGACCCAGCACCTGCTACTGTGATGAACCTGAGTTTTCGTGGTTTTGTTTTGTTTTTCAGACAGGGTTTCACTACGTAGCCCTGGCTAGCTTGGGATTGACCGTGTACATAGACAAAGGCATATGCTGTCAAAAAGGTGTGTGCCACCACTCCCGGCCAGTTTTTGCGTTTTAAATTCGTTCTTTTCTTCCACCAAATTGAAAGCACGGACAAGACCAGGCCCTGAGACTCACCACAGCCTGTGACTCAAAACCATCCCCTCAGTGGCCACAGATGGACAACCATGCTGCAGGACCATCTTGAAAGGCCTGGGTCAGCCTAGGGGGCACTGGAGACATGAAGCAGCATGGAGATCGGCAGTCCTGGGGTCAATTCGAGTGTGGTCCAAAATCAAGTGCAGGGCCAGGTTTCTACCTCCCTGGGCCTCATTGTCCGAAAACTGGGGTTAAAAATATTGACTTCGCAGGTAACTGAGGAACAGGGGAGAGGAGGTCTTTAAGGAGCCCACACACAGTAGGTCTCCAAAAGTTCATGTGGAATTGTTTCGGGGCACAGAGCCTGGCTTTGCTGCCAGTAACAGGCAGTGTGCTCTGAAGCCACTTGTAGTCTCAGCTGCTCCCAGGGGTAGAAAGAAGAAAGCCGAACAGAAGAGCCTCCCTCCCGCTTGGCTCAACAGAAGAAGGTTCTAGAAACATCCCTGCAGGAAACCTTCCATTGAGCCGCACAGCCCGGTGTGCTCTGCTCTCTGCAACGCCCACTCTGACTCTGTCCTGCTCACCCTGTCAGGCAGAGAGGAACAGGGATGAAAAGGTGGAGCTGGGGAATTACCATTTCAAAGTAAAAATCCGCAGATGCCTGCAGCCCGGTGCTTCCGGGCTGGCACGCGTGGAGCCCTCACAGAGGAGGGTGGAGGGTAGAGCAGCGTGTGCCTCCCCGAGGCTTTTGTGCCTGATCAATCAGCTCTCAGTTCCCTTCTGCCACACGTTAAAGAGAAACACGGCTGACAAGCCCCTCTGCTTCTCCAGTCTGGCTTCTCGGCACCAGCCAAGCCAGAAGCAGGCGCTGTCTTGCGCTCCTTGCTTTACCGGCACTAAGGGGACCTTCAACTCCCCCCAGTCTGAATAAAGAGAGTGAAACAGGGGCTGTCTACTCAGCTGCCCCACCCAAGCAGGACGTAGGACAGATTGCCCCCTCCCAGGCATCCCAACAGGACATGGAAAAATCCCTATAGTGTCTTTGTCACCTCACTGTGCCTGTAACCTGCCCATATTCTTCTGATCTAGTCTCTCTGCCAGATACCACTGAGTTGGACTTTTTACTTTAAAAATAGCCATATTTATTGGCTCCGGTTTTGCCTGTCAGGAATTACTCCTGAGGGGTATGAATAGAGACTTCCATAGCCAGTGGCCACCAGAGAGGACAGCCTGGTACAGATGCTCAGTGGAAACAGGGACCAGGATAGAACAGATACTCTGCTCAGCCCCAAACGCCCTGGGAAAGGATTTGCAAGGATCCCATATGTCCCTCCCCCGAAACATCCCAGGAACGGACACAAGGATGTTCTTGGAACAACCGTCTGCAGCCAGGAAATCTGGGCGCTGTCAACGGGTGTGAGGGGGAAATGGACAATTTGTGTCATTCATACATTTGAGAAAATGTAGTGACCATGTGCGAATAATCAAGATGTAAAATCGTCAGCCGACCAGCAGGCTGATCCTCTCCAGGGGAGGGATCACCACCTGCAGAAAGCCTGCCACGGAGCCATCTGACTCAGAGCCCTGCAGTGCATGGTGGGACTCTTTAGTGACAGGCTTTGTGCTATTTACTTACAACATTCTAGAAGAATCTACCTATGGGGACGCAGTTTTCCGAGTGGAAGAAAATATTGCAGTAAAGGAATATAAGAAAGCAGCAACAACAAAACGTAACGTTGAGTCTAACAAGAGATGGAGCATGCTACAAAGAAATGCTCCCGATTTGGTTTCTCTTATTTTAAAATTTGAGAATAAGTAACACGGGCCAGAGCAATGACTCCCATAGGTAGAGGTGCCTGCCGGGACCAAGTCTATATGAATTCAATCCCAGAACATTCGTGGTGGAAGGAGAGAACCTTCACACACGTTCTAAGGCACACATGCTTTCTGAGAGTAAATAAATTAAAATGCAAGAAAAAAATTAAAGAGAAAGAGCCAGCGTAAACTAAGCTTTCTATACACATATGTGATGACATCACAGATGAAAACAAGGGTATTATAACCCCGGACCTCACAGCCTCTCACTGCGGAGGCTCAGGCATAGGCAGAAGGGCACTGGGGCTTCCAACAGAGTCATGAGACATTTGGTGGTTGGTTCACAGCTACTCGTTTTATTGTTAAGATATGCCTCAAGACACATTATAAAGTATCTTTTATATCACCAAAATTTCACTTATCTTGGGGCTGAGGATATAGCACACTAGTCAGTGCTTGTCTAGCACACACACGACCCTAGAGCCAATCACCTACATCACACACACACACACACAAAACCAAATATTATTTTCAAGAAGACTGATCATGAGTAAGGACATCTGAAGGCAGAACAGGGCTGGTACTCTGGGGACTACCGAAGCCAAGCGGCTCTGCCAGCTGACAGTCTGGGTTATTGAAAACCGGAGACAAATGAGCAACAATAATAGAGGCATTGCGAGTGCCCATCATGCCGTTGGCTCGCAACTCCTGTGCAAGGTGAAGACGGAAACCACAGCTCTGGGGCTGCAGGACATGACAAGGCCGGGTTCACCAAGCTGATCCCACTGAGGCTGAGAAACCAATCACACCCCGTCTGTCCACACATGCAAAGCAGCTAGGCGGTCTCTCAAATATTTATAGACATAACTGGTGAATGAACCAAAGCGCAAGTCTATCCAACACATATTTATAAATATTTATAACCAAATGTTTGGCTTTGATAAGGCCTATTCTCTGAAGTGCCTGGCATCAGACAAACAGGGCCTTTTCTGCCAGAACAGGCTGTGGCTCACCTGGGAACAGCGGCTCATTTCCCTTTACACACACTTCCGTCTGCAAATACATCTGGACCCAGGTAGCCCGCCATCCCATACCCACCCGCATCAGTTTAACATGAAAATCAGCCTGGGTTGCTTGGGAACAGTGGCAGGATGCTGTTTGTGAAGGAATCTGCCTGTCCACAGCCTCAGGTCTGCAGAGGCTCCCCAGGGCCCTCGAAGTGGAATGAGAGGCCTTGAGCAGAGTGACCCCCGAGCTCACTCTTCTCCATCAACCACAGTCCACCTCGGGCACATTCTCCTGGACACCATGATCCTGCCCACTGCCCAACCTCTGCGTAGGCTGGTCCTTTCTTCCCCCTCCACTTTTCTTCTGGCTTAGGCAGTGCTACCGGGCCGCTAAGGACACAGCAGGGATGCTTCCTCCCGTTGAAAGCCTCATCTCCACGGGAACCATCCCTCAGTCCTCAGTGCTCACCTCTTGAGCCCGGCTTCCTCCATCCTCCATCAAACTCTTTCTGCGTCCACAGGCAGCAAGCTGAAGGTCAGGACTCAGAGCTTGCAATGTGCAAATGTGCATATCCCTCGAGCTTCATGACCCAGGGCCATACCAAACAACAAAGGACCGAATAGAAAAGCTGCACATAGGGCAGGCCCGGAGCCAGTACTATCTCCTGTCTGCTTCTGTACTCCTGAGCACACCGGGGGCGAGGTGGGGGGCATTGCTGTCCCCATTTCACAGGTGAAGAAAACGAGTCTGGGAAGGGTCCAATTCACACATCTGGGCCCTATACTCTCAGATTTCAAGGCTTAAGGTCAGCTACTAATGATTTTATTTTGATAAGGCCTATTCTAGCCCAGCTGGCCTTAAACTCATTATATATCAGAAGGTGACCTTGAACTTCTGACCCTCCTGCCTCCACCTTCCAAGTGCTGGAGTTATGGTTATGGAGCTATGCTCACCATGTTTCTGGTTTCTGCAGAGGCGGGGCAGGGTGGGGGTGAGCGGCAAGCCTGGGGCTTTGTGGATAGCAGGTGAACACTCCATAAATGGGAGTTCATGCCCAGCTCTCTCTCCTGCTAATTTGGAATCAACAACTGAAGGGCGTCAGAAGTGACAGCGGACTCGGCTTCCGACCTGAGAACACCTTAGGAAGAAACATTTCCAGTCGCTGTTGTCTGTGAGCAATTCTGATCATCTACAGACACGCACTGATGGCAACACCGTCAATCTTCTAAAGCCTGGAAACCAGTGAACTCTTCTAAAAGTTTCCCTTTAGTACTTTGGCTATAGGTTTTATGCTATGATGCCCCAAAGGTAGCCTGAGTCCTTCTTCTAGTACAGAGGGAAAGCCCACAGACAGGAGAAGGGTTTCATAGACCCCAGGCAGAGCAGAGAGATGGGGACAGCCCCAACCCACACAGCATAGTCTAAAGCCATGCCTGCCTCTCCCAGGAACCAGGAACCAGGCAGGAAGCGGAGATGGGGGTCTCTGCAGAGGAGGTACCTACTAGGTTTCCAGCAACCTGGCAATGTGACCATCCATGATGACAATGTTACATGCCAGAGATCAAAGGGACCAGTAACAAGAAGAGTTTCCCAGCCCCCAGGGCCAACATGGGACCCTCAAGGGGCCCTCAGACACGCCAAGGGAGGCCAGCAGCGTGCGGGGCCACAGGCCACTAGGCAGCTGGAGAACTACTCCTGCGCACACTTAGATCTGCCAAGATCAGCACAAGCAGAACTAGAGTGAGGGCCCTGATTGTCTCTGTGTCCCTGTGTCCCTGGAGTCTTGCCCCAGTTCAGAAAGGGTCCTGAGTCCCAGAAAGACTCACCCTCCCAGGTTTCTTGAACCAAAACACATTTAAAAAGATCTGAGTCCTTTTCAGCTGTGTGATCTCAGGCAAATCCTTGGCCACTCTGAGCCGAGGTTTTCTACTCTATCAGTTGGAGCTAGAGGTCCAGGGTGGGGGCAGAGAATGGTGACTTGGTTGCCAGCCTGAGATACGTAGCAAGATTTTGTCTCAAATGAACGAATGAATGAATAAGTAAATAAATAAGCTGTGCAACTCCTTGGTAACGGGAAGTATCCGACAGATGGCACCTTGCCCTGCCCTTTCAGTTCTGGCTACATGCGAGAGTCTCGGCTGCCTGAGATCAGAGGTCATGTCTGCGCGTTATCAGAGAAGAAGCAGCAAGTCACACTGGACTGAGGAACTGAGGAATTATCTGAGGCCACGGGGCTGTGGGGTCCAGGAGCCCCTCCCAGACTCCCTGACTGGTAAGGGGGTAGCTGTCCCTCCAACCCCAGGCTCTACCCCGGCCTCCAAGGCATAGCTTTAATGTTGCTAGGGGCTGAGGCCAGCTTTGCAACTGTCTTGAGAGGGGCCCTCAGGCTCCACTGATGAAAGGGTCTCTCTGCTTCCTCTGGAGTAGCCCCAGTTCCCATGCCTGCACCCACCCCTTGAACACTGGGGTGCTTCCTCTGCTGAAACCCACCCCTCCCTATTTCTTCAGCAGCCCTTACAGGTCTAGGCAGATTCTGGGCTCCTGGGCTTGACACACATGCTCTAGAAGTGGGTGACATGGCATGTCCAGTTCCCTGCTGGTCCTCAGGGACCCCCAGTTTCAGGCTTGAGAACACTTGGGTGTCTGTCCCCTGGGAGACATAGTCACTCAGGTCATTGCTGAAGGGCCTGTAAATGAGCCTGTTGTTGGGTGCCTGGGAGTACTGGGTCTTTATCTAAAATAAAAAATAAAAATTTCGTCTCCACCAATGACTATCCACCTGATATCTCCACCCCCTGATATCCTCATTGCTTAATGAAAAAAATCACCCCGATCCCTCTTTCTGAGGTACTGAGGCCCAGTCAGAAGCCTGGTCACACGCCAAGGTTTTCAGAAACGAAGGAACACTCCTCCTCCGAGGACCAGGGACAAATGGAATAAAAGAGGTCTTCCAAGGAGCCCTGTCAGGTGGAGCGCAGGATGCGTGGGGCTAGTGGGCAGGGCACAGATTCTGGACTCAATGCCACGAGTGTGCCAGGCCCCTGCTTTGCGCCTTGGGTGAGTTGACCTACCTCACTGAGGTTTAACATGAAAGAAGAGCCAGCACAACATACTTCAAGGGGCTGTTGTGACAATGCAATACGGCAAAAGGAGTCCTTAGCCGGTCTGCGTTAGGATCCGTACTGAGCAACAGCTCAGTTATGAAGAGGAGTCGGAATAGAAAGAAAAGGGAGAGCAGCATTAGGTCGCTGCATCCCTGCCCCCACGTTCCCAACCATCAGCCCAGCTGATGCCTCTCCCGCTTCTGGAAGGATCCCAGGCCTCCTCCTCCTCATAGCCTGTCCTGGGGCCGTGGGGTCAGTACAACCTTCCCCAGCCTTCTTAGTCAAGAGATGCCCATTGTCTTTGGTCCATGTGTCCATCTGCCCCCAAACACACCACAGCTGATTACCTGGCTAGCCTTCTGAACCTGGTGGCCATGAGGCTCCTTCCTGATCCAGCTCTCTGTAGCTGGGGGTGTTGGGGTCTGGGCACCCTGCCCAATTAACACCCTAGAGGGTGCCAGCAAGCAGCTGCCTTGGCAGCCAGGCTCCCTATGGAGAGAGGCCCAGGTGTTCTTGCCTCCTCTTCTGGCAGGCTGGGAACAGGAGCGCTGGTGACCTGCCAAGGCCTGGCCCTTATCCTGGGGGCATCTGAGCTTCCTGTAGGGTGGAGGAGCAGCCCACCCCTCCATGTCCACACACCATACAGACTGGAAAGGCCTGATTCATACCTGGTCCCAGCTTTGTACCCATCTGTAAGTTGCTGGTGGACTTTACCTTGCATGGTTGCTAGGTTACAGGAGAGTGCAGTGGCTTGGGAATTGGTCCCAGTAGGTACCCAAGAGTGGGTACCTCTTCTGTCTGCCTCCCACCCCTACACAAGTGGCTAGTCCTTTCCCTCTTAGAGAGAGAAGACAAAAACAGAAATTTCACATCTGTGCTTCTGAGAGATGGGAGCTTAGAAAGCAGTTGGAGGCAAGGAGAGTTGGAGACCTGTGACCTGGAGAAGCCTCCATGAGCTCGCAGAGAGCACAGGAAACAGGGATAGAGAAACTGTGAGAATGGGCCAAGAGAAGTGGCCAAAGCCAAGTATTCAAAATACGCCTAAATTTTCAATTAAATACCCTCAATAAACAACATCGCTTGCAGCTAGCTAGTTTGATAAAGGAATTTACCTTCACTTTTTGAAACAATGTATTCAAATTGTAAACACATAGTGCAGATTCCCAGGTACAACCCGAGGCCCCAACACTGCCCCCTGGTGACGGTGTGCCAAGTGTGGGTCAGACCCTGTGGGCAGATCTTTGGTTGATCTGTATGTGAAGCTCTATGAGGCTCTGACCATCACCTGACCACATGTAGGTCATACCTCAGCTATCAGTAAACGGAAACATCAGTGAACTGTGGGAGAGGGGGACTCCCTGGGTAAGGGGGGACGACTCACCCCTGAGAAACGAGCCCTCTGGACTCGGCCCTCCATCTCACGTGCAGGGTGCTGGGGAGCCCCAGCACATTCTGCTCTCAGGGGAAGGTCAGCACCCCTCTGTGTCTCCTATGTCCCTGTTACATTTTGACACTGAAATCCCCTCCCGACAGCCTCGAACACTGGGGCCCCAGCCGGGTGGTGGCATTATTTGGGAGAGAAAACCCCAGGAAGAAGTCCCTGGGGACGTTTCTCCAGGGGGCTGCACCTTGTCTTGGCCTCTTGCCCAGATCCCCACCCCCTACCCATCCTGCTGCCTGGTGCTGTAATGTGAGCAGCTTCTGTTCACACTCCCACTATGTCACCTTAACCCCATGGAGCCAGGGCAGCTGAGCTGAACCCTGTGAAATCAGGAAAAAGAAATCTTCCTTCATTCTTTCCCTTGGGTATTCGTCACAGCAACAGAAGGCCGGACATAGCCTACTCCTCCAGCACCAAGCAGTCAATATGGGTTTTGATACTGGAACGAGACAGGTGTAGTTATGACCAGAAGCTGCCCTCGGCTCTTCTGCCCTAGAGAATGCCTACGATGAGGGTGGGACACTGGCCTTCTGCCCTTGGTGTTCCCATCGAAACTCTGGGGACACATTCACAACACCTGGCTGGGAAGGACGGAAACAAGGTCTGGCCGTTACACCCAAGCATGCACAGCATGGCTGGAAGCTAGGAGGCCCCTCAGGCCCCACAATGCTCACTGGACCAGTTTCGGCAGACACTGGGCTCACACCAGCTGTCCTGAGGGGCAGCCTTCTAGACAGGGCAGGGGGGACTCTCTGGCTTAAGTCCAGAGGCCCAGCTCACCCTCTGATATGGCCAAGGGAGGCTCCCCAAGCTGCATAGCCTTACACACAGCAGGCAAGGCCCCTTCTGTGCATCCTCCCAGGCGAGCGTGGTCTCTCCTCTTTCTATGGGAAGGGGAGGACCCTGAGCTGCCCCGCCGGCTTCGCTGCTGCTTCCGTGTTCTTCAATTACAGTGACAAAATGGTTTGACGGGAACCAAGCCGACATCTGGGTCTCAGTTAGCAGCTGACATGGGGCTTGCTAATTAATCTGGAAGCATGGGTTGACAATGGCTCCCGTCCCGGCGCAGTCAGGGAGAAAGTGGCTGACGGGCCAAGAACAGAAGGTGGTGTGTGGCGAGGCAGGGAGGGATGCCAAGGTCACCAGGAATGGCCAAGGGAGTCCAGGAGGGCAGGAGAGAAGTGGGGAGATGGCTAGGCTCTCCCACCCTCCTGGCTTTGTCATCAGACCTTCAGGCCGGCAGGGTGGTCAGCAGCAGCTGGGCGGGCCCAGCTGATACCAGCTCTGTGTCCATAGCCAGCGAGGAAGACAAAAGGGTCCATACGCTCCCAACGCTTTATCCTAGTCAGTCCCTTCTGTCCCTCAGGTTTGAGGCCAGTGTGCCGTTCTATGACTTTCTGGGTCTTAGGATTCCCACTCTGTAAACCAGGCTGGCCTCGAACTCACAGAGATCCACCTGCCACTGCCTCCTGGGTGCTAGGATTAAAGGCGTGAGCCACCACAGCCCAGCTTGTACGTATTTTAAAGTGCTTATCTTTTTCAATCAGCATTTATTAGCCAGCTCTTACCTAAGTCCCTACAAGGCCCTACACACAGAGCCACGAGCTTTACGTACACTGCCATAATTAGTCCTTATACCAACCCAATGAAGTCCTAGCTCCATTTTACTGTGGAGGAAACAGGTTCAGAGGTGTTGAGTTAATTGCCTAGGATTGCACAGCTAGTTAAGGGCAGGACAAGATCGCACAGAACTGAACAAGAGGGTGATGTACGAGCTACACCTCCCTAAGCACCTGTAGCTCCCCGGTGTGTCATAAAGGGCTCTGGGCTCAGTGAAAAAGGAAGCAGGCCTGGGAGAAGGGCTAGTAGCGAGCACACGGGGTCTCCAGTCCCTTCAACATCTGCTGCCAGACCCTGTGTTTTCAGGAAGCTGGCTGCCTGTGGTCTGTGCCCTCCTGACCCAAACCCACCAGGCTCCAGTCAGATGCTAGGACATGTCCCCTAGCCCTGGGGCTGATATCGAAGCCCTGTGCTCACCTGACTTCCAGCAGGCGGCTCTGAGCATGCAGCCTTGTCACAGAGTCAGCATCCGTGCCTGTGCCTCTCGTTCAGCGCTGGCCACTGTGAGCGGGTACCACCTAGAGAGGCATCCCGCAGGACGCTGGGCAGAAGGTGCTAAAGTTGTGTTAACAGTAGCGGCAGCTCGGTGTGCTAACTGGGCCCGGTGCTCCATCAGACTGAGATAAAGGATCCGTGAGCCACTGGACTCAGACTCTCGTTCCACGCCCATGACCCCTGCTTGGATGCCGTCTGATCCAAGCGAAACGCTATCTCCCGTTCCCACGGAAGGAGGGCTCAGTCAGTTTGGCCAGCGCTGTCACCACTACGCGAGCTGCCTCGCAGCCTCTCTGACCACATCAGCCTAGCTCTGGCCTGGAAATGGCACCCGCACCCTCGCTCTGGCTGGCAGTTGGCCTTGCTTTGCTCCCACCTTCTGTGGATCTATTCATCACTCCCGGCTTCCTTTGGCTTCTGAAAATTAATTATCGGTGATTTGTTAAGTTCATTAGTTCTGCCTCTCAATGGCATGGAAGGCCCGCCATCTGGACGCATGCTTCCATTTCCATGTGTGCTGTTTGTAATTACACAGTAAGCGTCATGGCCTTGCAAAGCCAAAGGCATTCAGTTCACCCCTCCTCCCTTTAGACCCAGAGTCCACCCAACAGCATGTGTGAGTTTGTCCCCAAGGGTCTCGGGGCTTCCTTGCCTTCCGCTTCCCTGAGAGCCAAATCCATCTAAGCCTCCAGCTACTCTCTGGGAGTATTTATTATTATCAACCCAGTTTGCAGAGGCAGAAACTGAGGCTCACACAGGGAAGTAACTTATCTAAAATCATGAAGCAACTATAAGGAACACAGGAAGGTTTGTGCCCAAGTCCTGAGTGCACCCCAGGAAATTCTCAGAGTGCTCTAGCAAGGCCACATTCTCGCCTGTCGGTGGTACACAATATCTTTCACCCTCCATGACGGACCACTCTAAGTATGGGGTCTTACCCAAGTTCCTTTTTGTTAGCCTATTCCTTCCTTGCCCTGAGATCCAGCTCAACCCCAGAGTTCAGTATATGGGAGTTACCTATTTGATGACTGATAGATGCTTAGATTGTCACCCAAAGCACAAAAAAGGTGTTCAAGGTAGGTGCCTACAGGGTTTATCATGCTCACTTTATAGAAGACAGTGGGTATAGAGTGGCTGAACCCCTGCTCAAGGTCACCTGGTGAGGAAGGGTTGGGGAACATCACAGATGTGCACTCCAGTCCTCCTGGAACCACACACTCCCATTACAAACAAAGTCAGGGGCATCAAGAGGCACACAGTGGGTCTAACACATGAGTGGATGAAAAAAGGCTTTATGTTTCCACTGAGACCCACAGGACAAAGAAATGACCCAGAGAATGGTGTGTGTGTGTGTGTGTGTGTGTGTGTGTGTGTATGAGAATGTGTGTACATGTGTGTGTGTCTGTGTGTATATATCTGTGTGTGAATGTGTGTGTGTGAATGTGTGTGTATATGTGTGTATATGTATGTGTGTGTGTGTATGTGTGTATATGTGTGTGTGTGTGTGTGTGTGTGAATGTATGTATGAATGTGTGTGTGTATGTATGTGTGTGTGTGTATGTGTGTCTGTGTATATGTGTATATAATGTATATATGTGTGTGTATGTGTGTGTGTGTCTGTGTATGAATGTGTACTTATATGTGTATGTATATATATGTGTGTGTGTGTGTGTATGTGTGTGTGTGTCTGTGTATGAATGTGTACTTATATGTGTATGTATATATATGTATATGTGTATGTGTGTGTGTGTGTGTGTGTGTGTGTGTGTTGCGTGTACACATGTGCATCTGCCCAGGAGAGAAGAGCTTGTGCTAACTTAGAGCTGGGCACGAAGACGCACATGAGGAACTCAGAGGCACTGATGTCCCTGGAACGTTTCAGGGCCACCTGTTTGTCAGTTCCACCACTTGCCAAGGGCCAACAGTGGCCTCGCAGTGGCCTTTATTGGGAGCTGCTCTGGCTTAGGAGGTCTATCCTAGAGCAGCCTCAACTCTGCTTCCCTAGGTCATCTCCAGGTCCGCGCTGGCCGTTCCTTCGCTCTCCTAGAGTCTGTCACCCATCTCTGCTTTGATGAATGCCCGCCAGCGTCTCCTGACATTTCTCTGTCCTTGTGGCTCATGCAGCAGCCGTTAGTTCAGGAAGGAGATGGAGCCGTGCCAGTTGAGGCCGGTCCTGCACCACAGCTTCACCTGCCCTTTGAGGAATTCAACTACATCCCTGTGACATAAATTTTCTGCTGAGCTCTTTCCAGGACCCCTCACTCCCTCCTTCCTCCTTCCCAAAGAACTCCACCATGCTGAAAGCGGGAGCGTGGAGCCTCTCCCACCACCTGTCACCCCCTTCAGCCACTATCAGAGGGGTCCCTCCAAAGTGCTGTGGGGTGAAGAGGTGAGTCCACAGCAGGGGGAAGGGGAAGGGCAGTCACTACTGTCATTTGTCACTTGGCAGTGTGGTCCGGGAGGATTAGGGGTTCAGCATCTTTACTGTCCCCAGGCAATTTGAAGCAAGCTCCTTCCACTCACCATGCCCTGTTGCAGACACACTGTGGGCAGAGGGCTCAGTGGGCATCCACACTTCTGAGTTGTCAGCAGCCAGCAACTGAACTACAAATAATCAAGGCCAAGGCCAAGCCCCAGAGCCAGTTCCAACTGGAGACCTCCTCCATGGTGTCAGGGAAGAACACACCCCAGAGGGTCTCAGAACCTCTGCCAACTTCTGCTGCCACTGCCGGAGTCTACAGACAGCCGGTCACAAAAGCAGACTCCTGGAAAATTGATGCAAACTCCCAGGGCAGCTCCCCCCACCCCCAGCAGACCTCAGGAGGCAATCAAGGGGCCTGGCTTCCCACTGCCACCCTCTGGCACAGCTGGCTCTCGAATGAGTACACATAACCTTTATCAATTTTTAAATACGCTAAACAAGAAGGCATGGCATTCATGGAAGCTTTTGTCCCTATAGATCTTAAACAACGCATGCTCAATGCCCAATTATGAGCAGGCAGGGCAGGACAGGGCATCTGTGCATTCTGGAGTTTCCATAGCTTTGAGAGACTAGACTCTAGAAATGGGGGTCTATCATCTTGGGCCCCTCTGCAAGATAGCTGCTCTCCCTCAGGCCTTGCTGTTCCAAGGACATATTTCATGTCTTCTTAGTAGTTCATAGATACAAACTATGTCAGCTGAATATATCTTGGTGAGCAGGGCTTGGAGGGGGATAGACCCAACCATGGGAAACCTCTATTTACACCCTGTATCCTCCCAGAGAGAAGCACTTTTTAGCTTCATTTTCTACTCCCTCCCTCCCTCCTTCTCTCTCTCTCTCTCTCTTTTTTCTCTCTCTCTCTCTCTGTTTGCATGTGTTTGGGCACACATGTGTGGGTGCACATGTTGAGGGCTGGGGTTGATGTTAAGAATCTTCATTCCTCTTGTATTTTCATGGAGGCAATGAAACCCAGAGTTCACCAGTATGGCTGATCTTGCTAGCCAACTGAGCCATTTGTCTGGCTCTGTAACATGAAAGTACTTTCAATATCAAGATGCAGCCCAAGAGAGCTGAGCTTTGCAAACATTTTTAAGAGCATCTCCCTCATTCCACTCAGGGCCACTGGAATTTCCAGAACAAGGCCCTTCACCGTCTCAGGAGTGCTAGGTTTGCCCCTTCTAGTCTGTGGAGTAAGCGTACTGGAAGATGACTAGAGCAGGAGTGACCGAGATGGGTTCTAGTCCCAGCTCTGCCACTTACCTGCTGTGTGACCTAAGATTATTGGCTCACCTTCTCTGAGCTTCAGAAGGAGATGGCATAGAAAGAATAGTATCCAAATGGTCAGAGGAAACAAGAAGGAACACAGTGTCTTCAAAAGCTCGACAAGGGGAGTTTGCACGACTCACATCCAACTCCCTGCCCAACACTGCCCATTAGCACCTTCTCAGCCTTTAAAGATTGCTTAAATTGATCACCAATA
Source organism: Cricetomys ansorgei (assembly GCA_026225945.1). NCBI lineage: Eukaryota > Metazoa > Chordata > Mammalia > Rodentia > Nesomyidae > Cricetomys > Cricetomys ansorgei. The sequence goes on from JAMJFZ010003295.1 coordinate 520,676, forward strand.
TGACATTTATAGAAAGTCCCAGACTGGCCAGCTCCTTCAGCCCTGTCTTGTAGTTTAGAAAAGAAACAGGAAGAAAGGGCTACCTGGCCATACACTGTGAGTTAGGACAGCCTAACAAGGCAAGATGCGTGGGATCCAGCACCTGGTCTCCCTGGGGCAGACTTGGATCTCCTTTGTGATCTGGTCAGACCTTGGTGCACAGAAGCAGCATGGCCAGCCAGGGTCCTCTCAGAATCCCTATCCTCAGGGACAGAGCTGAGCGCAGCAGGCTCTTGCTCCTCCTCTGTGTGGAAGCCCTGCTCTGTGGAGCGCACGAACACACCCTGGAACTTCATGGATCCCCGTGTGTGTGTGTGTGTGTGTGTGTGTGTGTGTGTATGTGTGTGTTCGGGTCCCGCTCTCAGCTCTGCTCTCTCCCAGCTGAGGCTCCAAGGAATTCATGTCACTCGTGTTGGCTCTTAGTATCTTCATCTGCAGAGGCAAGACTTGTGTTAGACCCTCTCAGGAACTGTCTAGTTCATCTCATAGAGAAAGAGTGATCTCTGAGAACGAGAGGTAGAAATTCGCACACAAAGCAGTAGCTCAGGACAGGTGCTGTCCCTACACCTCCTCAGCAGGCAGCAAAAGGCACCCTCAGAGAGCCACGAGCAGTGGGCCAACTTCTTACAGCCTCCCTGTCAGCATCCTCTTCCCACCTTTCCTGTATCCAGGCTCTCTCCCCTCCAGCCCTCTCAGGTACAACAGCTGAAGCCTTCCATCCCCAGTCCACATTACCACCCCTCAAAGGAAAGCCTCGCCAGAGAAACCCAGGGGGCTCTTCATCGCATTGGAGAAACAAACCTTTTGAGCAAATGTGTATAATCATGAAGATGGGCCCAGCGGGAAAAGCAGAAGTGCTCATCACTCACCTGGCACGCAGCCCTGCTCCCCACCGCCCCCCTTCACCCCTTCAATCGCTTCCCTCTTCAGCGAAGAGCTGGGAGTATGTGCACCCGAGGACACCCTAGCTCTCCTCTGCCTGCTCCTCCTTCTCCAGGCCCAGGGCTAATAAGCCCTCCGCTCTCATGCCCACAACACACACCATGTGTGTAGAATCCACAGAAAGGCACTCCCTGCCTGAGCCCAGAGCCCAGAGCCCAGAGCCCAGAGCCCAGAGCCCAGAGCCCAGAGCCCCGGCTGGCGGCAGTTGCTAAGAGACAGAGGATACCCAGCTGGAATCTGGAGGAGGCTTCCTGTTTGTACGGGAGCAGGATGGAGAGGAAAAGCGAGGATAGGTGATAAATTCCAGCTCCACCAGCTCCTGCCTGAGGGAGAAAAGCACTTGCTTCGGATTACAGCCAGGGGTGGCTAATCTCCCCAGCCTTCTGACAGCGGGAAGAGCTATAAACCGCATTTCTTCCCTACTCCTTCAATATATGCCCTGAAACTAAGAAAAAAATCCCAGGGGAGAGGATGAAAGTCAGTCTTTTATTTTGTAAGATGCACTGCTCAGAAGCAGCGTAGTCTGCGGCCTTGGCTGCAGCATCGCCGTCCAATCCTGGCCTCTCTGCTGACTGCTGATGCCCTTGAGGAGACAGCGAAACTAAGAGGGTTTCCTTCGGGGTATCATGAGGATCAACATTAGCAATCTCCTGCTGTGCTAAGTACAGTACCTAGTGCTCAGTCAGTACTCACAAATGCCCGCATTCCCTGGCTGTGGGAGTGGGAGTGGGACCACGTGACCACGTGGCTCATCCTGAAACAAAATGAGCCAGAAGTACAGCTCCTGCTCATGTAAACCAGTTCCGTGAGTAGCTGTCACTTGGTGAGGGAAAAGAGGGTCCCAGCAAGACCACCCACCACATCTCAGTCCTCCCTTGTCCCAGGGTGTCCATCACCACAGCCCAGCCTGCTGTCTCCACTCCTTCATTAGCACACAGATCCTGAGTGACATCATCTGCCCACACCTTGTCAAGTTTGAGGCAGGATAGTATGGACACAGTCCTGCTCCCCACTCTGAGCTTACAATGGGTAAAATCGTCACAGCAGACACAGATCAAGCTCTGCCTGGGCCCTGACAAATCCCTCATCGGGATCAGGTACTTCTGTCTGTAGAACCCCAGAATTCCCCCTCGCCCCACTCTCCAGGCAGGGGCCCTAGATTCCAAAGGGGACATACACAGAAGGAAGGTAACAGGGCCATATGTCAACTGACAGAGACAGGAGCCAGGGTCAGAGAAGGAAGACCCTCAGGGTAGTGCTCTGGGTGGGTTGGGGAGGGAAATTCTATATTCTAAAATAGGCATGGATTTATTTGTATAAAAAATCTGGCACACGAAGAAAGAAGTGTCTGGCATAGTCTGGCAGTTAGATTCTCAGAACTTAAACATAGAATTGTCATGTGATCCAGCAATTTCACTTCTGAGTATACACTCAAAAGAAAGGAAACAGACTCAGAAAGCCACTTGCACACCTGTGTTCATAGCAACAGTTCACACCAATCACAAGATGGACAAAACCCAGGGTCTACCCAGGATTGGGTGGAATATTATTCAGCCTTTAAAAGGAAGAAAAGTCCAATGGAAGCAACAATGAACTCAGAGGACATCAGAGTGAAATAAGCCAATAACTAAGGGACAAACACTGGAGGGTTCCCCACCCATTTACGGCACCTAAGGTTGTCAAGTTCGCAGAGACAGGAAGCAGGGGGTGGTTACAAGGGGCTGATGAAGTGAGGCGGAGAGGTATTTTCCAGCAGGTACAGAATTTCAGACGGGGGAGATGAGCGTTCTGTGGATGAGCAATGGATGGTTACACAGCAGGGGAAGTTGCTTGTGTGGCTAGCTGCATATTTGAAAGGCCTAGGTTGGTGGAGCTGGGTGGAGCTCAGCTGCACTGTACCTCCATAGCATGAACATACGTGCACCATAGACATGCACACACACCTTGACAGAGCTGAAACACCTGCTACTGGGAACAGCACAGAGCATCCTGAATGTGGATAGGGACTGAGAGATGGAAACTTCCAGAAAACATCTACAACTATCCCTATGTACAACCAGTGCCACTAAAGAGCCATCTGTGGTCTCCCCCGGTCTCCTCCTGCACTGTTTTTCTAGCCCCATGCACTCAGGAATATGAGATGTGGGTGACTGGATGCTCTGTGAACTCCTTTCAGATGTCTTCTGGATGTTTCCATTTCCCAGGGATGTGGTACTTGGGGATTGATTGGGCTAAGTCTAAAAGCCTATCTCAAAAGAGATGGGGAGAGCCATACTGGGTTCCACTCCACGCAACCTGGGCAGCCTCAGAGACCATCCCCTGGGCCGAAGGTACCCGTTAGAACACTCGACAGGGCGATCATCCAGCTCAACAGAAGTATCAAGACGCTTACAGCAATAGAAAAAGAGCTCAGATTCTAAGTCACCCTGCCTAGCACAAGCCTTGGCTCTTCCTTTCTAGTTTTGTGATATTGACAAGCTGTGTAATCTCTGTCTCAGTTTCCCCATCTATAAAGTGCAGATAGCTGGACTTTATATGCGTATCTGTAGGTCTGGGTTAACTAATACACACCAGGAATGTGGAACGCTCTGGATGCAGAGTGGCTAATGTGGTGTTGCAGTACCTCCATGCACCCCTTCCAGAGGCTGGCGTCTAAAATGCCTCCCATTGTGACCCGCACTGCTCACGAAGCATGGATGGATGCCCAAGCACCCATACATCCTGAGTGTGTAGAAGCTCAGCCCTTTAGACAGACTTAATCTTGGACAAGAAATTGTGGATGGTCAAGATGCTGAAGCAGATTGGTGAGTGAGGGTCGGGTGCAGGCTATAGCGTGGGATAAACTTAGCAAGAGTGAGGACTACTGAAATTCCTCCCTTCCCACCAGTCCTTTCATCTACTCCAGCGGGCCCTGCCGCCAGAGAGGGCCTTTACTTCCATGTGGCCACCCTGGCCAGAGGAGCCTTTTGTGCCCTTTACAAACCCTGCCAACAGCTCTCGCCAGGTTCTCATCCCAAACAGGCTGCTTGGAGAAGCAAATTCAAACCAATTGCACAGGGCACTGGTGGCCTTGGGAGCATGTGAGGATGCAACAGAGGACTTGCAAGGTCCCGCCACCCTACCATGAACCAGCCGCTCCAGGGCATGCCAGCCCACGCTTCTGCCAGCCATGGTGGGTCGTCAACGCTGTATGCACCAGCTTGACTAAGCACTGTTACCACCCTACCAGGAGTCTGCCCTCTGGGAGATGTGACTTTTCCCAAGTTCCCAAATCCTCCAAAGGGGTGAGGGGGTTGAAGGGAGCAGCCTCCCCATGCACAGAGCTTCTTGGAGGTCTCTCCTATTCCATCTAAGACATCCTGGCCAATTTGTCAATGCATTCTGTAACTTCCTATGTTGTGTCTTGCCAACAGTCCTAAGAGCAACATGCAAGGCAGGAACCACCAGCGTCTCTGTATTGTGGATGAGGACACTGGGGCAAAGAGAGGGCAGGAAAGGAGCTCAAGGTTGTCTATCTTGCAAGTGGCAGAGCTGGGATCAGGACCAAGCATGGTCTCCTGTACACACCTTTGAGTGCCACATAAATGGAGTATGTGAAGCTGTTTTTAATGTCACGTCCATCTCTCTCAACTTTCAAGTTCTAGTCAAGCTCCAGGGCTTCACTGCTGTTAGGACCATGGGCACGGGCTGATTTCTCAGGCCTTGGAGTTTGGCAAAACTCTTGCTTCCCTCAAAGTTCAGGTTCCTGGCACTACCAACTGGGGTGTCACTCTGCCAGACTCACACCTAGACCCTGAAACCCTACAAATGCAGGTGACCCCAGTTTCAAGGCAAAACTTGCTTGAGGATCCCTAGCAGATCCTGATCTTCCCCTCCCCAGGTGGTAAAAGCATGCATTTCTTTCTTTCTTTCTTTCTTTCTTTCTTTCTTTCTTTCTTTCTTTCTTTCCTTCCTTCCTTCCTTCCTTCCTTCCTTCCTTCCTTCCTTCCTTCCTTTCCTCCTCCTCCTCCTCCTCCTCCTCCTCCTCCTTCTTCTTCTTCGTTTGGTTTTGGTTTTTGGAGACAGGGTTTCTCTATTATAACTCTGGCTGTCCTGGAACTCATTCTGGAGACCAGACTGGCCTTAAACTCACAGAGATCCGCCTGCCTCTGCCTCCCGAGCACTGGGATTAAAGGTGTGCACCAACCACTGCCTGGCAAGCATTTCAAATTGTAGGAGGCACTGTTTCCCCGGACACCACCACAGCTGCCACCCCTGTGAGTCCTCGGGCTTTCCTGAACCCCAGGCCACCTCCATACCACAGGTACCTCTGCCATCGACTCACAGCTGAGACCCATGTCCACTCCGGCCAGCCAAGCGCCACTTTGACTCCATGCAGCTTACTGACCTGGTAGCCAGTCATGCTCACCATCTCTTCCTGATCCTTGCTTCACCCTGAAGCCTACACTATGACCTGACAGACTCTGAAACGTCAGTGTCCCTCACTGCATTTCAAAGGACACCCACCCCCATTTGTCACGGTTCATCCCGCCTCCCTAGTGTCCCCACTCAGCTTGCCAGCACCATCTGCCTGAGTCCTGGGGTTCCTGTGTCTCTGAGATACCAAGCCTTGTTACACTGCCCAAACCCCCAGCACCAGCTGGACCAGCACACTCAGCTCCTCACCCACCCCCTTCCCAGCCTAAATTAAGATCTCCAGAGAACAGCCAGCTGCCGTGCAGAAGGGGGCAGCTGAGGAGAGCATCCTTGGTAGGCATGAAATGAGTCGCTGGCATCCAGCTCCAGGCCAGGCCCCTCAAGTGTTTAGAGAAGGAGCAAAGAGAACCTACACAGCTCACATCTGGGGTCAAAAAGTAAATCACAGTGAGCCTGGAAATGGGCTGAGACATGCACCATTACTCCCAGGAGCTGAAGAGCAGAAGCCATCCCATGCCCAACACAGATTAACAGGTACACAGAGCACACTCTACCAGTTAAGGGACATTGCTCAGACCTTACAAAGCAAGAAAGCTGGGGCTGGAGAGATGGCTCAAGCAGTTAAGAGCACTGGTTACTTTTCCAGATAGTTACTCTTCCAGAGGTCCTGAGTTCAATTCGCAACACCCACATACATGGTGGCTCACAGCCATCGATAATGGGATCTGGTGCCCTCTTCTGGCATGCAGGTGTACATGCAGCTAGAGTACTCACACACAAATAAATCTTTAAAAACATATATAATGAAAAAGGAAGAAAGCTCTGACACATGCTGCAATGCGAATGACACTCGAGGGCCTTACACAAAGTGAAATAAGCTAGTCACAAAAAGACAGACTTAGAGAGGGAGGGTATAACTTAGTGGGAGGGCTTTAAATGCACAAGGTTCTGGGTTCCATCCATAGCACCCCACCCCACCTACCCTCTGTTCAGAGAGTTGGTAAGGACAGAAAGGAGAGGAGAGCAAAGGAAGGAGGGAGGGAGGGAGGAAGACTACTTGATTCCATTCATCTATGGTCCCAAAGTAGTTGATTTGCAGACAGCTGTTGCCAGGGGTGGAGGAAGGGAGAGTGGGGAGCTACTGCTTATGGGTGTGAAGTTCCAGGTTTATGAAGTGAAAAAGTTCCGGAGATTGGCGGCACAGCAATGTGAGGACACCTAACGCCGCAGCACTGAATATTTCAGATGGCTAAGTTGGTGAATGTTGTTTTATGTCATGCATATGTTATCATGATATAAAAATTCTCAAACAAAGAGTGGGGAGAGGGCTGTTTTGCAGACAGATGACAAGCTCAGAGTCATGCATGTAAGACACTGTGCTGGAGGCTGAGAAGAAAGCTCTAGCTGTGTCCTCGCCCAGCTAAAATGTGACCCCAGCACCAGCCCAGGTTTCCCGAACCCCTTCCTCATTGCTCAGTCCCCTGGTGACTCTGATTTGCCATCAGCCTTTAGTGTGCTCTTGTTGTTGTTGTTTTTATTCTGACTGTGCCCTTGGGCTGCCTGGCCAGCTGTGAAGCAGCCCAGGAAGTGATTGAATTCTTCCTGGAGTCTCATTGTCCTGTGTCTAGAAGACCCTCAGCCCAACCCTCCAGTTGGCTGTCCTGAATCTTGGTCAGATCCCCACTGATGCCCAGACACTGGGGCAGCCTCACTTCCTGTTCCTAAGAGGTGTATGTTTGCTCTACTCCAGCCCCATCTCGTGCCCCTACGCCCTCCAGCCCCCGCCTACCTCCTCCCTCATCCCTGTCCACACAGTCATTGGGAACCACAATTGTGTGACAAATGACTGCGAGGTCCTGGGGATACCATCTCATTCTGCAGGCATTATTGTGTCTGACCTAAACCCAAATACCCAGGCCCCAGTCTCCAGGGTGACACCTGAAGGCCCTGGTTTCCTGGCAACCAGGAACAATGACCCCTGGGAAAAGCACACAGAGTTTGGGAAAGGGCAGCCTTTTTCTCTGTGCCCCTGGGTTGGATGGGGGGCTTTCTACCATGCAAGCAGGGTCTAGAGTAGAATGCAAGCCACCAAGACGCAGGAGCCAGCCACCTCCTCGCCATTGCTACACCCTAGCCCTGAGCTGCAGGAATCCCTCCAACGGGGCTACATCAGCTGCCTCTTCACTGAACAGAAGGCCCCTTGCCCTGACTCAGAGCTCCTCTTGTCCCTAGCAGGCATCCCTCCATCAGCTCTCTCCCCCAGAGCTGATTCAAAGTATCCATTCTTCCAGTGGCATCTGTGGTCACCTTTGGCCACAGTAATGGCATCCTTATCGCCATTACAGAAGCCTGGCCAGGCTTCTCAGTTTGTTGATGTGGTCCTGGAGGAGAGGAGAGAACACAGGTACCCGCTGTATCGCCAGTCACTCTCTCACGGTGTGCTCTGGACAAGTCACCACCCTAGAGGTCTCCACTCCCCGACCTATGAATGGGGATAACAGCCCTCTCCAAACCTGCTGGGAAGATTGACAGAAACCCTGTGCACACCAGATCTCAGTATGCAGAGTACCATTCTTAAATTGGACAATACCTCCTCCCTTGGCAAAGTAAAGACCAGACCGAGGAGGTTCCCAGGCTGCTTGTGCCCTTCATCATGTCTTCACTATGGAGGCCATGAAAGCTAGACTTCATGTGAGTCCTAGCCTTTTGGCCCGGGTAAAGGACCCCTGCACGGGGCTCAGCACAGGCGGTAGGACACTGACACGCCATGGAGACTGCTGGTGGTGGAATAGCTCCTGCTTATCTGCGTATGAAGTTTTTTTAGTTGTTTGTTTAGTGCTGGGATTGAACCAAGGGCCTTGAACACACTTGGCACTTGCTCCACCAGTCAGCCTCACCCCATACCCCTGGATTCTGCTTTTTTAAATTCACCCAAGTCCTGCTCATCTTAAAAAATCCCTTCTGGTTGAAATCCACGAGGCAATTTCTATGACATTCATTCACTGGCTTTTTGAGCAATATTTGTTTTCTCTGGCCTGGAATTCTGTTTCTAGCATCATCAACTGGAGAGAAAGGAAGGAAAGGGTTGTTGCTGGTATTTTAAAGGTGAGACACTGGATCACAGGAGACTCTCAAAGTCAAGGTCATAGAGAGATGATGTCTCCCTGCTGAGAAGGGTACCAGGAGCAGAGGCTGAGAGGGACAGATGGTACGTAGCCCAGAGGAACAAGACCAGCTCCAAATCATACACATAGATGATGGCCAGCACAAAGACCACCACCAGAAGATGCCAGAGTGCCAGGCTATGACAAAGCCAGGCTGCCCAAGGCGCTGGCAAAGGAGGGTGTTCCTGGCACACCTTGGGTGTTGCAAAGCAGGGGACAAAAGTCAGTTGTCACCAATCTGACCTTCCAGTGTTGGGCATGCAGACACAGCATCAAAAAAGCAGGGAGCAGGGAGCTAGAGGGCAGCTCTTGAGAAGCCCTGCCCCCACCCCCTCTGCTTCATTCCCACCATGCAGCTCAGCTTCAGCACTGATTGCAAAGGCGTGGGCGTGCTCCGCCTCTGTCCCTGCTGATGTGCACTCCTGTACAAGTGACCACCGGAAGTGCCAATAAGACTCCTCTCACTTTGGTGACATCTGACCCAGCCTCTCTGTCAGTTCAGGACAGCCGAGACCACCATCTTCTCTTCCTCTCCAAACCCCAAGATGTGGGTGAGGCAGTCACAGAGACAACTGTTGAGCTGGTTAGAATGAAGGGTTCCAAGAGAGGGACAGAGCCCTTGTTTAGCACGAGCAAGACATTGGATTTGGTTCCCAGCACTGAAAAGCAGGAAAGAGGGGGGGAAGGTGTGTGCTCCCCACATTTACATGTGAGGAAATGGGTTCGGAGGCTTCGGTCCAGAGTCATACGGCTAGATAAAGCAGCTGTAAGACTTGAACACAAAAGTACCTGTCACAGACCTAAAGGCAGCACTCCCGGAGTCCTGAGGAAACCAAGACCTATCATTGCCCTCAGCAATGACCCGTGGCCTCGGAAACTGAACACGCAGAGAGAATGCCCAGTAGGCAAAGTGAGAAGTAAAGGCCCAAACCTGCTCCCCATGCAGAGGGAACAAAGAGGCTGCAGCAGGTACCAAGCTTGGGAGCTCCTGTGTCCCCCAGAGGGGCACTAAACCATTCACCTCCTGCCTCCTGAAGCAACCACTGAGCCCAGACCTGGGGTGGGCAGAACATTTACCCTAGGCAGAAGCAGAGCATTCTGGAGGCTTCCCTATCTCTAGAAGAAGGCAGGGGAGTTGGGTGGGCTCCAGGGGGTGTCAGGGCACTACTCCCGAATTCCAGAAAGTTTGGGAGTAATGGTGAGTTGCTACTGGAGTGGGGCTAGCCTGGAACTCACTATATAGCTCAGGCTGGCCTTGAACTTGAGATGATCCTTTTGTCTCGGTCACCTGAATATCACCGGATCAAAATCAATTCAATATGCTTTATCTTTAAAAATCTCTCATTGGATTGAAGTTGCTCTCTCATTGCTCCACTAGATGAAACTCATACATGGCACCATCATCAGGCAAAGAACTGTGGCTAGACAGATCGTGAGACCCACGGTAGAAACTCCTGCTATTATTCTGCTAAATGGACACAGAAGTAAACCAGCTCCTGATGACTTAGCGTTATAGCCACAGATTAATGCAGCTCTCAGCCTCCATGAGAGAAGCTTCTGTTTGCAGTGATGGCAATAAACAGAGACCCACAACTGATCAAAGTGCAGGGAAAAGAGACTTGGGAATGCTCAGTCCTAAAGGGAACATGTATGTCAAATCCGTTCCTCCCAGGGCTCAGGAATCATGGAGGAGGGGGCAGAAAGAGTGTAAGAGGCAGGGGCGGTGGGTGACTACAGGGACAGGACAGTGTCTTCACACAAAACAAAGTAAAACTAAACAAAAGCTTCAGGCTCTCTTGTCGTGTGTGTGTGTGTGTGTGTGTGTGTGTGTGTGTGTGTGTGTGTGTGTGTGTGTGTGTGAGACTCCTTAAATAAAAACAGAAACAAACCATCCCTGCTGGGCTTTTTACAGAGCCAGCATGATTTGGACCCCCTGCAAGCCTGCAGAATCTGAAAAATCTTTCTACTTAATGAGTCCCTAACTTCAGAGTTTACCAAATTTAAAGGCACATTTTTGGTGTATAAACTACAACACCACGTCCCCGGGACATAATGAGACACACCGTGGAGCAGGGGCAGGCACAGGGACGCTTCTCAACCTCTGATCCTTCTGGGTGGGAGACGGTGGTGACAATGGGAACGGGGCTGGAACAGATTGAGCTGGGACAAGTGTTCCGTGTTAGTGTCAAAGTGGATGACTGCCAAGTCCTCCCCCTCAACAAAGGCCAGTGCTGCGGAGTAAATGAGCCAGACAGGCCGGCATCCTTCCACTTGGACTCCAAGCCAGTCACTCTGCAATGAGGTCACATGGAGGGAAAACGGACCCTCTTTGCTGATTTAGGGCCAGTCCTCTCGTCAGCACAAAAGCACCTGTTTTTTAATTTTAATTTCTCTAAAAATAATGCTTTCCAGGGCTGGGGGTTTAGCTCAGTTGTAGAGGGCTTGCCTGGCAGGCACAAAACCCTAGATTCTGTCCTCAGCACCGGATAAAACCAGCTGTGGTAGTGCGCACCCATACTCCAGCACCCTGGAGGTGAAGGCAGGAGACCCAAAGGTCAAGGTCATCTTCATCGCACTGAAGATGAAGATGTCCAGCATCCTCATCTGTTTGAAGCCAGCCTGGGCTGCAGGACACTGTGTCTCCAGCTCCACTATGATGATGGTGGCAGTGGGGGGGGGGGTGGGGGGGGTGGGGAGGTGGGAGTGGGGGTGGTGGTGGTGGTGGTGGTAGTGGTGGTGAGGGGGGTGATGGTGGTGGTGGTAGTGGTGGTGAGGGGGGTGATGGTGGTGATGGTGATGGTGGTGATGGTGATGGTGGGGGGGGTGATGGTGGTGATGGTGATGGTGATGGTGGTGATGGTGATGGTGGTGATGGTGATGGTGGGGGGGTGATGGTGGTGGTGGTGATGGTGGGGGTGATGGTGGGGGGGGGTGATGGTGGTGATGGGGGGGTGATGGTGGCAGTTGTGATGGTGATAGTAATACAATGCTTTCCTCTTCCTGACAATGAAGAACAAGCAAGTCTTTCTGGGGTCGTAAGATACAAAGTCTTTGGAGACGGACACTTTGTGGCTCATTTTATCTTGCTGAAAAGCATCATCACCCTTGATAGCCAGACTGAATTCTCGCAGTCTCGGCCGTGCTTAAGTGCCTTGATTCTGTTCAAAAACAAAACTCTGTGATCATAAAAGCCTTTTTGGAAAAGTTTGTTCCCACATAGTCAAGAATAGAATGAAAATAAAAGCATTCGTAACTGGATAGCAGGGATTTAACCTTTCTCTCTCCCTCTCTCTTTATCGAGGGACTTGAACTAAACATCAAGAAAAATATAAGCCAGCGTTCTCAAATGATCCTGTAAACTGTCCTCAAAATCTAGGCTTAACATACCCTTTATCCAGATGAGAAAACTGAGTCTCTGGCTGGGAAGAATGCTCAGTGGGTCAAGTGGCTTGCAAGCATAAGGACCCGAGTTTGGGTCCCCAGAACCCAGGTAAAAGCTGGTTGTGGTAGCACACCCTGTAATCCCAGCAGTCCCAGTGAGATGGGAGCCACACAGGAGAGTCCTGGAGGCTCATGGGCCAACTAGCCTGCTGTGCCAAGAGGTGAAGGAGGGACTGTTTTAAACAAGGTGAAAGTTAAAGGTATGAAAGGAAGGAGGGGAATAATACTAAGGATATGAAAAGGGAAAAGAGGAAAAAGATTGTGTGTGTGCGTGTGTGTGTGTGGTGTGGTATGTTTGTGTCTGCATGTGTGTGTATACATACTCACATATGCACACATACCTACATGCATACACACAGACACAGACGTGCATGGAAACATCATAATGAAACCCTTTCCTTTGTAGAATTTTTAAAAACAGGAAAGAAAAAAAAAAAGTAGAAGGCAAGGACTAAGGTTCAAGACCATCCTCCGACCTCCATTCTTGAGCCAGGGCTCACAGGCCTGCACTCACACACGCACACATCATACACATGCTCGCATGCATCGTAGCCCCCCTTCTATAAACAACACACACACACACACACACATACACACACACAAAGATTCTTTAAAGCAAAGAAAAAGAAGAAAAACTCGGCTTTGGATTTTGCCCTAGGTTAAGGCCAATAAGTGGAGGAGCAGTCAGACTCCAGGGCCCGGAGTCTTAATTCCCATATTCCATCTGTTCCCTGATTAAAGTCGTCCGGGCAGCACCAGAGACGGCATCACCCCAATGGAAGCTGCACTGTGACTACATCACGTGAACGGGTCACTCATCCCTTTAGAGGTACTGCAGACCCTCACCACCCACCACCCATAGATGGTGCCGATCTGCCCAGGACAAACTGGCAGGAGCCCAGGGGACAGTCACTAAGGTCTGTGGCCAGGGTTCAAATGACCAGTTACCCACTGCCATTCCCGGGGGAACAACTGAGGTTGGTTTCCAGCTACAGAGGACTGGTGTGAAAGATGCTGTTAAAAACCATCAATAAATGGGTCCCAGCACTTGCTTACACCATTTACTGTAAGAGCTTGCCCCCAAAATGATTTCTAGTCCTTTGTTTCCTGTAAATGAAGGTGCGACTTGGAGGATACCGGCTTGTGTTTTCTAGTCGCCTCTCAAAGAGTAAGACATTCAGGTCCCCAGGTGCTGAAACCAAAATTCAATATGTCTGAGACAAGAAAAGATGAATGGCACTGGGGTACGTTGGCACAGCTGTGTGGCCAGTGTGTATGCATCTGTCCCCCCTCCCATTTCCTGGGTACAGGGAGGAAGGAAAGGGCTATAAACCAGACGTCAACCCCCGCAGCTTGCACCACCCACTTGAGAAATGAGCAACTGCACACAGCTCTACCACTAACTCCGCCTGAACCCAAGGCCGTTCCTAATCCATCCTCACACCCGTGCCCGACAAATGACTGCACGCGGCAGGCTGGTAATCAGTTAGCTGGGTGAGTGAATCCACCATCCATCCAGAGGGGGAGGTCCAGCCCAGGCCCTCAAACTGGGCTAGACTGTCTCTCAGCCAGCAGCAGGCTGGGGGTTGACTCCAGAATTCCTTCACCATCACCTTCCAGCTAAGATTAAGCAGAGAATTCCCATGGCCTTTCCGAGGATGTTCACCATGGGAAACTAGAATCCTCAGGGGTCGAAGGCCAGCTGCGACTTTGCAAACACCAACTGGGGGTCGCATTATGGATTCACACCATGGCCCAGAGCCTTGGAGGAGGGGCCCAGAGTGTCTCCATCAATTGTGGGGGTGGACCTGTCTCTTCTTTCTTAAACCTTTCTAAGGGCTCTGAAGAAGAGAGACAATCACACACACAAAGACAAATAAATAAAAAGTTGCTTTGTGTTGTTGTTTTTTAAAAAAGAGTATTTATTAACTCGATCAAAAAACAGTTGGTGTATAAAAGACAGAACCAAAACTTTCACCGACAAGCACGCTCACTGTTCTGGACTCCAGGACGCCACGGGTTGTCTGGGGAACTCCACGGAAGCCATAAAAGTCCAAATACAAACTGTGAAATGGCTTCCTCCAAAAGCCCCCAGGCAATAAATACTGTCCCCTTTGGGAGGTGACATGTTCAAAGGATCTTTGTGGAAATGCCGTGCAGAGCTCCTGAGCCTCTCCATCTCCGAGCTCCGATTCTAGGGGCATAGTATGAGTCCCATTGGGTACACAGGAGCTCCCCAAATCAGCTCAGGGGTCCCCATATCAGCATAGCCTCTCAGAGGCGAGGGAGGCTCCGTCTCGCGTCTTTACCTTTATGCCTGGCATCTCTCTCCTGAGCCTCAGCTTGCTCTCCTTCCCTGGGCCCTGCAGGGCAGCCTGGCTTCTCCCCACCCAGCCATCGCTCATCCTGGCCACATCTCCGGGAGCCTTGACATCTCTGGCTTTGGCCTTGGGGAGGGTGACAGTGGTGCCTGTCTCTTTGCCAAGGAGGATGTCACATCACCAAAATTTATGCACCAGTTTTCCTTGTACCAGCTTTTCCCAGGTTACCTCCCTGCCTGTCACTACCCCATTAGTTGCCATGTGTTCCCCCGACTGTCGCCAGCCCACACTGACTCTTTGTTGGCCTGCAGCGCCTGGCCAGCCCCTCCCCAACAAGAGATGCAACTTAAACTTCTCATGGTGAGGTATTTCCTCCTTGTCTCCCATCCCCCTCCTGCTGCAGGCCAGAGGGCCTTTAGTAAAGCAAGCCCTGTGAAGAGACTCTCTGCTCTGTTTGGACAATACAAGTGAGCCCAGATTTGCCTGGAGCCCGGAGCCCCTGGTTCTGTAGGAACACATTTCCTTCCTTGTTGGTATTCTGTCAATAGCTCTTTCCTAACCCTTTCCCTGCTTGGCTGCTGAGATGCCCACAGAAGCGTCTTTGTTGGAAGAACCCGAGGTGCAGAAACCAGGCTCCTAAAACAAGGGCATCGGCTTCTAAAGGGAAATGAGTGAGTGTGCAGGCGGACAAGTGGGAGGGGCCAGGCAACTGAGCATCTGGCCAGCACATCTGGGCTGGCACACCTCCTGAGGAGCTCTGTGGCCAAGCTACACCTTCAGTCTTTTCACAGAGCCAACATTAATTCCCAAACCGATTTGTTGACTTTGTTATGTCAAATTTGACTCTCAAACACGAGACAGAATCCAGGGTCTGGTAAATATTTTGTTCAACAGTTTGTTATAGCCACTTTGCTGGAGGGTGGCTTCCAACTCAGAGGCTTGAGCCAGCAGACTTTCATGCTCCAAACACCTGCAAGTTTCACAGCATGATCAGAGGGAGGTCATGTTCTGCTCCCAAGTGCTCCTGTGAACACCCCAAAGCAATCCTACTCAGGCTTCCAGCTCCTCTGCACACGTCCCAGCAGAAACGGACAAAGCCGCTGCTTGATCTCTTCCAGGAATGAGGGACAAGTAGACAGCCCAGCATCCCGTATCAGTCAGTGCCCTTGGCTTCAGGAAGCCTGCCCCGCACCGCACAGAACACAAACCACTTCCCCAAGCCTCCTGCCCACTGCGCTCAGCTTCCGGAACAAATTGGGCCCCCTCATCCTCAAAACGGCTCTTCACACAACTTTGGAATTTGCTCGCAGGTTCCTCTGCATTTTCTTTTCATCATACCAAACAGCCCTAGACCTGTGACTGTGCTCCGCATGAAATGCTTTCCAGGTGGCTCCCAGTGTTTGCCACCCTCCTCCAGAGCCCAGCCGCCCACAACAAAACACATATTCAGGTGCCTGACACTGTGTTTGCGTAAGTTCCTTTACTGTCTGATAAGATAGACTTCAAGGAAAAACTAGTCAGGAAAGATAGAGAAAGTCATTTCATGCTGATTAAGGCGATGACCCATCAAGAGCACATTACAGTTCCAAAAATGCACACCAAATACAGGTGAATCCTGTTTCATAAAGCAAACACTGCAAGATGAAAGTCGCAGAGCAACCCTAACGTGGCAGTCATGGGGGACTTCAACACCTCTTTCACCAACAGACGAGATAGCTTCCCCCCCAAAAAAAACAGAAAAACATCTTGCTTATGGCACCCTAGGTCAAATGTACTTAACAGACTTTTATAGAGCCTCAAAGAAGATGGAAGCCAAGGGCGGTACCCATGCCTGTCCTCTTGCCTCCACACAGAGACTAACAAAAACATTTCATTATTTGGGTGTGCACACCTGCAACTCACAAACACAGACACACACATCACACACTACGATTTTGTAAGCAAAATAGATTAAAAATTTAAGTCTGAGCCCAGAAAGTTTCACTGCAGAATTCTGACAGGCCCTTAAAAAAAGAACTAGCACCAATCCTTTTCAAATTGTTCCATCAACTAGACAGGGAAGGGATGATTCCAGACTCATCTTCGAGGCCGGTTACCACCCTGATGCTCAAGCTAGACAGACACAACAGAAAACTAAGATCATAACAATGGCTCTAATGAACGTAGATATAAAAAGTCCTCAATGAAACATTTGCAAACTGAATTCAAAAACATATTTCTTAAGAGACGTAAAAGCAGCAGAGAGACTGGCTGAGGAGAGTAAGGGCTCCCGGGAGTAGGGGTGGGCAGGAGAGGATCGTGGTAACGGGGTGACGATGATCAAAGTACATTATGTGCGTGTATGAAAATGTCATAATGAAACCCATCATTATATATAATTGATATATGCTAATAAAAAACATTCTTTAAAGCACAGGCAGATCTTAACCAGGGAAGAAAAATGCACTGAGTTGATGTCCTTGAAGGAAACCATGGCTCCAGGTCCATTAAACTGTGACAAGGCACCATGGGAAAACTGGCTCACAGCCATCATCAGCTCAGAAGAGTCATGAATGCTAACAAGGTACAAATTGTCTGGTTAAAACGTGAAGAAAGATGCTAGACATAGTATCACACACCTACGATGCCAGCGCTAGAAAAGCCGAAGCGGGAGGATCATGAGTTCGAGGCCAGCCTCAGCTACTTAGCGAGACGCTGCTTCAAAAAAGAAAACCTAGTGTGGGCAAGATGGCTGCGGGACAAAAGCACTTAAAGCACTCACTGTGCTGCACAAATTGGAGAAACTAAGTTCCGTTCCCAGTACCCTGTGAGGGGGAAAACCTGAACTCACTGCAGCACAGGCACACCTTTCCCTCTCCCTCCCTCTCTCTCTCTCTCTCTCTCTCCCTCCCTCTCTCTCTCTCTCTCTCTCTCTCACACACACACACACACACACACACACACAAGCTGTTGCCTTCACAGTCTCTGGTGCCTCTAGCCCGACAGTCGACAGTCACTGTCTTTCAGCAAGCTCTGGTGCCAGACCCGGATCTGACCTGTGAAGTCCACTCTTAACACTGGGTGCGCATGAGGGTCGGCTCCGCCAAACCCACTCTGTCACTGTCCTGAAAAGACGGTGTGAAAGTACCAGGGACTCTGCAGAGGCTTGAGGGTGGACTGAACCAGCTTTTACTGCCCCCCTCCCTTTTTTTCCCAACCCGTAGCTCCAAGGCTACCCATACTCTGAGCTCCTCTGGGACAAAAACTAGGCCCCTGCAGGATCTTCCTTAATGCTTGGGACAACTGGAATGAGGTGAATGGACACCCAGGGGTCCCCACCCTGACAAAAGACACTGGACACAAGGTGGGGGAAGAAGCAGCTAACATGGCAAACAATAGTCTCCAGCCAGGAAAGACATCTTGTCTAACTTTCATCATCCCGCTCTCAAGCCCAACGGTTGAAAGAACTGGGCTGTTAAAATATCTGCATCAATAATGTATCTTCCCGGATTAATCAGCTGTCAGGCAGGGCTTCTCACCCGCAGGGTGACTGCAGGGTCTGCCCACACTTCAAGCCTCAGCAAGCACAAGGCAGCACGCTGTGGTAGCATGCTGAACCACAGCACATAAGAGTGTCCAGGAACCCCACCAGCTATCCTTTGAGCCACCCAGGATCCCATGGTGTGTCCTAGGAGTCCCAACCAGGAAAAAGAATCACCTGAGCTACAGCGTTCCATTAAAGAAGGGCTAAAGGAGATGCCCGGTCCCGAGCTGTCACCATCAAAACTGGAGTCTATGGTTCCAGGGTGGTCCAGGCTACAAAGCCAAACCCTGGCAGTCTCTCTCTCTCTCTCTCTCTCTCTCTCCCCTCTCTCCCTCCAACCCTCTCTCTCTCCCTCTCTCCGTCTCTCTCTCTCATACACAGACACACACACACACACACACACACACACACACACACACACACTGCTCATCAGACTCTACCTACATGTGCAAGTGATTATCATGGCTCCCAAGTCCATCTTCATCAGAACCCCTGCCCACCACCTCCAGCAGCAAGAAACACCCTTCTTCTTCACCTACTCCTCGTGCACTTCCAGATCTGCTTCCTCTAGCTCCTGGAAGCAAGAGTCATGAACAGGGCTTTCTTCAGAGTAGGATACCCAGACAACTCTTTAACACACCGCTTAACGTGCAGGCGATAGATGGTTTTAGCCTGCACACCAGCACCGAGCCCTGAACACTCAGCATCATGCCTGTGGACCACAGGCCAAGGCTGAACCCAGGCCAAGTGGAACCAAGTCCACTAAAGAGGAGCCAGGGCCCGATCCAGACTCACAGCACACATCCCAGAATCAGAGAGGAAGGGCGGGAAAGCCTGATACTCTCTTCCTACAGCCTCAGAACAGTTAGCCAGCAGGAAGATGGTGAGAGTCGCCAGCCTGACGAACCCACCTGTGCCAGAGAAAGCAAGGCAGACCCTGTATGAGACTCTGTTCAGCCGGTAGGGAAAGGAGGGCTCCGGATGACAGAGAATGCTCTAAGGGTTCTAACGGGTTCCAGCAACCGCTAAGAGGGCACAGATAGGCAGTGTAACCCAGGGACGGATAAAGAAAAGGTGGTATATCTAAATGGTGGAGTATTATCCAGTTGGTAAAAAGAAATTTTGGTACAATGATATGAATGGCCCTCAAAAACAAAAATACTATGCTAAGGGAAATAAGCCATTTAGATGCAAATATATTAAGTCCATTTATGTGACAGAGGACAGGCAAATCCTTAAAAGCAGAAAGCCAAACAGAGGTCGGGGCAGGGAGTAGAGTCAGGGTTTAATTGGGGCCAGAGGTTTTGGGAGATTGTGACTAACTATAGAGGTGGTGGCGGTTGCACAGAGTGAAGGCCTTCAGTGTCGCGGGATAAACACTCTGGTTACGATGACTGCTGCAGACACCTTACTGCAGTAAGTGCCATAAAGAACGTGGGGACACAGAGGAAGCAATGACCTGTCTCTCTGTGGAAGGAGGGTACGAGGAAGCCTGGCAGGAAGGGTCGGTTCAGGCCGCTGAGGGAGAGGCATGTGAGACCCCTGTGACCACTGACCCTCACACTGCCTCAGACGCAGGAAGCAGGGGAGAGGAGGCTTCACAGGGAGGGTCTAAGACACATCTACCTAGTCACCTTGCTCCCTAAGAACACTCTGTGGCTCCCATTGCCTACCACCAACTCCAGATTCCTCACTCTGGGACATTTTAAGTCTGAATCCATCTTCCATCTGTACTTGGGTCCAGAAGACCTCTACACAACACCAGGGCAGTGGGGGCCTGCTCATGGAGCAGCTGGATTCCCCGTCTTGTGTCTCAAAGGCCACTCCTTCCACCAGGAAAGCCTTCATTGGACCTTGCACCCGCTGTGTTACCACACTCCTCAATACTTAAGCCCACCTTCCTAGAAACCTGGGAGCAATCTCTTCTTGACAACTCTCTGGTTTCCCAGGTTTTCCGTCTCAGAGCTGTGTGGCCTGATGAACCAGTATGTCTGTCCCATCATGCCCCCTGCTTCCACAGCCAGATCTGCCAACCATCAGCCATGCCACACGGTGCTTAACTCTGTGAGCCTCAGTTCCCCCACCATAAGACATGGGGATTGCATGGAACTGTGACAATCAATAACAAATTATTATCGGGAGTATCTGGCATGTAAGGCTTAACAGATGGTTATGTAACAACTACATGTTGCAATGATATTAAACTTAATTTTTAAAAAACTATTTGTATGGGTGTGCTGGAGGGATGGCTCAGTCAATAAAATGCCTGCCACACAAGTCTGAGGACCTGTGCTTGGATCCCAATATCGTCATGAGAAGCCAGGAACAGCAACACACATCTGTAACTACAGCACTGAGGGCAGGGTTGAGGAGGGGGAGAGAGATAGGCAGATGCCTGGAGCTCATTGGCCAGCCAGTCTACCTCATTAGTGAGCTCTAGACTCCATGAAAAATGTTGTCTCAAAAACTAAGAGGGAGAGAGCAATGAGAAAGACACCTGACATCAGCCTCTGACCTCCATAAACACACGTACACACACATACACCTGCATGAACATGCTCGTATGTGTGCACACTCTCACACACACATACACCTGCATGAACATGCTCGTATGTGTGCACACTCGCACACACACATACACCTGCATGAACACACTCGTATGTGTGCACACACGCACACACACATACACCTGCATGAACATGCTCGTATGTGTGCACACTCGCACACACACATACACCTGCATGAACATGCTCGTATGTGTGCACACATGCACACACACACATACACCTGCATGAACACACTCGTATGTGTACACACACACACACCTGCATGAACACGCTCGTATGTGTGCACACACACACATACACCTGCGTGAACATGCTCGTGTATGTGCACACACACACACACACATACTCACACACACTCAAATACCCATTCACAAATCTGTACATTAAGCCAGGCATACTACTACATGCCTGTAATCCCAGCACATGGGAGGCAAAAGCAGGAGATTAGTCCATAGGTTCAAGACCAGTGTGGTCTACACGGTAAGTTCCAAGCCAGCAATGGCTACATAGTGAGACAGCATTACCCCCCCACGCACACACAATTTTTTTAAATGAAAAGTAAAAATATTCGCAATGCTAACTGAAACTTTGCTAATATAGTGGGACAACGAAATTCTTTGTCTATTAGCTATTTTTCTCTATTTTCCAAAGTCCAATATCCTAGCAAAACCATTTGTGTAGTCTTTGAAGTATAAAAAGAGAAAGACCCCTCACTCCCTAGTTTTCCCCAACAGCCTCTGCCTGCGTGCGCACCTCTCTACACTGTCTTCTCCAGCTTAAGAACTCTGTCT
Organism: Cricetomys ansorgei; assembly: GCA_026225945.1. Taxonomy (NCBI): domain Eukaryota; kingdom Metazoa; phylum Chordata; class Mammalia; order Rodentia; family Nesomyidae; genus Cricetomys; species Cricetomys ansorgei. Next base: position 541,880 of record JAMJFZ010003295.1, read on the forward strand.
GCCTCGTTCTGATCTGTGTGTTCTGTGTCCATACCAGCACAGCACCCTGTATTTACTGGGCATCCTTATGGGATGAGCGTGATGCCCTTTTGGGGTACCCTAGCCGTTCATAACTGTGAAGACCAACATAGTTCTGAGCCAGTTTGGGGCTGGGCTGGGTCCAAAAACATAGGCCAAAGCTGTGGACGCTACTCCATGCAGAGCCAGAGGCTTGCTTGGCCTGCAGCTGTCAACACGAGGTCAGCCACCCTGCCCTTCTCTCCTGCTCCTGCGCCAGCCCAGTGGGATGCTGGCCTTCTTCTCTCCCGCCTTGACAGTAGGCACAGATTTAATGATTGGAAGGCACTTTGCGAATCCAGAGTGCTCAGTAATTGCTAACTCATGATCCCCAGCCTGCGCTCCCTGCGGCTGCAAAGGGTGAGACACACACTCTCAGGGTTGGTGTCCTCAGCTCCCACATTCCAGCCAGGCAGAGGCAAGCGCCCAACTGGGCTATCCACCTAAGCCCCCTGAAGCACACTAGGGGAGCGAGGCCTCCCTAAGCAGGAGCCAAAGAAAAAGAATGCGATTATCTTCTGACCCAACTGACTTGGGATCTGTGATGACCTTGACCCTGAAAACCTACATCTTTATAAACATGGAGAGAGAGAGACAGACAGACACACAGACACACACACACCTCACTCTAGTCCAGGCACAGATAGTTTACACTGTCATGTTTCTTGTTTGAGAACTGGGCCAGTCACTAACACTAAGCCCAGAAGGTATTAAAATGGACTCCCTGAAGAAAAAAAAAATTTACAAAGGTGAATAGACAAACAAGTTTGGGAGATGAGACCCTCCTACATCTTCCTTGAGTTGGTTTGAGGTTTTTTGGTGGTGGTGGTGGTGGTGGTGGTGGTAAGTTTTTTGGTTTGATTTGGTTTGGATTGGTTTGTCTGTTTTGGTTATTTTTTTTTTTATTTTAGAGACAGGGTCTCACTTTGTAGCTCTGGGTGTCCTAGAACTCACTCTGTAGACCAGGCTGGCCTCGAACTCACAGAGATCCACCTGCCTCTGCCCCCAGAGTACTAGGAGTAAAGGTGTGCACCACCACTCCCATCTTGGAGTCTTTTTTTTTTTTTAATTCTGTTTTATTTATTACCGTGTCTGTGTGTGACATGTAGTGAGTACAGGCTCATGTCATGACGTGTGTGGAGGTCAGAGATCAACTCAGGAGTCCATTCTCTCCTCCCTTCTGGGTTCCAGGTCAGGTTTGCACAGACAAGCACCTTTCCTGCTGAGTTTATGACACAGGAGAGTGCACTCGAAGCAGAAAATTCCCCTAGAAATGACGCTGCTTGAGCCAGCTTTTCCTCTAACCATCTGAGCAAGACTACTTCTATCGTTAATGCCCTGAGCCCCTCACAGACTTCCTCTCTCTGGACAAAGCTCAAGACATTTCTGGAGAGGGGAATGCTAAGGAGTGATGGACACCTAGCAAAAGTCCCTAAAGGAAGCACAGACAGGAAGGAGGCTCCACTGGAGCCAGGGGCCACCTGGGACCCCCACTTCCCACACAGCCTGTATCTTCCCAGAAGCTGGTCAAGCTCAGCAGCTCTGCCTCCTGGCCTGGATGTGTGGCAATAGCGAGGTCACCTTCTGCTGCGGGTAATTTTCTCCGAGGCGAGACAGATCCATTCCATACAGCTATTCGTTTCAGCGGAGAAGCCTCCTGCCTCTGATGGGGGCTGGGCCCTGGCGGGAAAGGATGCTTTGTTCTTCTGACCAGTGCTGACAGTTTAATTAAACCCAGCTTGAGATGGGGTCGTGGGGGTCAGGCATTCTTCCACAGGGCTGCGCAGGCTCACAGCCTGGCTCCCACCACCAGGGCCTTGTTAATGAGTTATCGTGGTCCTTATGACAGGGATATATACACACATGGGAAGTAGATGCCCTGGGCTGCCTCAATCACTGCCTGCCCCTCCCAAGCCTGCAGAGATCTGCAGAGACCAAGAAGCCAACCTAGTCCCGATACATATGGGCTTCAAGGCTAAGCGGAAGCCCAGAGGACCTGAGTGTCCAAAGCAGTTTGTAGATGAATAAAGAATATAGCCGGCCAGGGGAGAACTTCTTGTCTGTCAGACCTGGGGAGACAGAGGCTAGGGCAAGAAAGCAGTCGAGCACCTGACCCCACCTAGCCAAGCGAAGTCTGGAGCTGGCCGCTCTAGAGAAGTTATCAGAATTCAAGCGTACCCCTCCAGCCCCAAACCTGAGCCCTGTGAAAGTCCATGAAAATGACATTTCCGCATCCTCTGAGGACTGCGTGGCAAGTAAAAAGTTGGTCCCAAACCCAGGTAACGAGCCGTCAGGGTGCAGCTGCCCCACAGAGGCTCAGGTGCAGCACTGACGGCTGCTCTCCACTATCCCCACCTGCTGTAAGTCTGAGGCTAGCTCTCAGACAGCACCTATGGTGGACCGGCACCCCCTGGACAGGTAGACAAGCTTGTTGGATCCACACAGCTGTCTAACCCAGTTTGACCAACCTGCAGGAGGCCCACAAAGAACTTTGGAATGAATAAGTGGGTAGGGACAGACAGAGGAAGAGGTGAGGGAGGAAGAGATGGGGTCAAGGCTAGAGAGGAGCTCGGGGACAGAGGATGTCCATGAGGGTCTGTGTAATGACTGGTGTAGACAAACGGCAGACATAAGTGGGTGGATGTGACAAGCTTTACATGAGCTTTAGCCACAGACAGAGCAGGATCAAATGGCTCAGCCCTTGGACATGTCACAAACCCTCTGACCTAGCAAACTTTCCTCTATAGAAGGGGACATGCTGAACTCACATGGATGTTTCACTGAAATCGATTGTGTCGGTAACCTGGGCCAGTGTGACCCGGCATCGAGTGGCCTCCCATTCTCTTCAGTCGTTGCTATCACGGCCATGGTTTCTGAAACCATCCTTTTCCTCTCTGGGAGATAGAGATGGTGAATAGCTGTAGGCTCGCCTTTTAGAAGCTAAGTCACACAGCGAGGTGAGGGCTTTCTTCTCTAGGGGAGCTAGGGAGCGGCTGAGGTGGCTCAACAGGTAAAGAACTTGTTGTGAGATTATGAGGACCAGAGTTCAGATCTCCAGCACCCATGGAAACACTGGGCAGGTGTGGTGGTGGCCACCTAAAACCCTGGGGAGGTAGAGACAGGAGCAAGCTGGCTAGCTCAACCAACCAAAGCCAACTGATGAGCTGCAGGTTCAGCAAGAGACCCTGCCTCAATACAAAAGATGGAAAACGATTGAGGAAGATGCCCAGCGTCGACTCCGGGCCTCCACACCCCCACACACACTTGCACACACACACCCACACACACTTGCACACACACGCACACACACACACTTGCACACACCCACACACACTTGCACACACACACCCACACACACTTGCACACACACGCACACACACACTTGCACACACACACACACTTGCACACACACACTTGCACACACACCACACACACACTTGCACACACACCCACGCACACTTGCACACACCCCCACACACACTTGCACACACACACTTGCACACACACATCCCCACACACTTGCACACACACCCCCACACACACTTGCACACACATCCCCACACACTTGCACACACCCACCCACACACACTTGCACACACCCACCCACCCACACTTGCACACACTTGCACACCCACACCCACACACACTTGCACACACATACACACACTTGCACACACATCCCCACACACTTGCACACACACCCACACACACTTGCACACCCACACCCACACACTTGCACACACCCACCCACCCACACTTGCACACACTTGCACACCCACACACACTTGCACGCACACATTTGCACACATACACACACACTTGCACACCCACATCCACACACACTTGCACACACACCCCACACACACTTACACACACCCCCACACAAATGTGTACCCCAACACATGAGCACACATGCACAGCACACGAGACACACACACACACACACACACACACACACACACACACACACACGATAAGAGAAAGAGAAGAGGTGCTCCAAGCAAGCACTCCAGGCCCTCAACTGGGGATAAAGACTTTAAATTTGGGGGCACTGAGAACTGTATAACCTGAGGAGTATCGCCTATTTGCTCTTTGCTGGCTTCCCCTCCATCACTCAAGAATGTGACCAAGAGGACTGTCCCAAGCCAAACGTCAGCCTTTCTGCAGACCAGCAGACAGCTTCCCTCCACAGCCTTTCTGGGTGTTTCTGCAGGGGGCCATCAGGACTTCTTTAAAAAATAAAATTAACTCAGTGAGACAAAAACTGTTGACAGGTCCCCGCGCAGTGAAGGCCGAGTCTGAGCTGAGACTCTGAGCTAAGGATGAGAACTCTAGACAGCAACCCCGATGCTGACGCTGACCAGTGCTCAAGTGTGGGGTCTCTCTGCGGCTGGAAGCATAGGAGGCGGGTTTGTCCCTTCCAGGCACTCACAGCATGGATGCCCCGTATTTCCCCGACCCCTGCCACGTGCCACAATGCTACTGCTGTGGCACCAAAGTTTTTCACCTCTCTTCAACTTCACAGCAGCCCTGGGAGGTAGATATTATTTCAGTCCCACGGAAGAGCAGCTGGCTCCACGGGGCTAACGGAAGCCACTGCATGTCTCTGGCAACTCGTTTGCTTTGGGTTTTATGGCGCTGGGCCTAGAACCCGGGGCCTTCTCACCTGCTAGGCAAGCGCTCTACCGCTGCGCTGCCTCCGCAGCCCGCCAGCGTGAGCTTTAACTCAGACACGGGGGCCTTTCCATTACTGTTAAAAACTGGCAGGCTTCCTACCATAAATACAATCCATCCTTCTTAAGGAACATCTGGGAAACACAAAAGAAAAAAATCACCCGCAGTCAATCCCTGCTAGAATTCTACAGTCATTTCCCATGCATTATTTAGAGTAATTCAGGGATCAATACAACTCTGGCTTTTGATGTCACAAACATCTGCATTATTTGACATCTCCCATGAAGGCCATTTCTGATGACTGCTTAAGTATTCTATCAAGCAGGTATGCTGGAATTTGCCTAACCACTCCCCTGATGTGGAGCATTAAGGTTATTTCCATGTTCTATTCAATATTCCAAATATCACTGCAGTGTGCATAGTTATGCTGGGTTTTTATCTCCTTGGGTGCATCCCCTGTGGTGAGATTTCCAGGTACTGGTTTAAGCCCATTTTGAGACTCATTATGAACTCTCAGAGTCCTAGTGCCTAATTCCAGCTCTTTTCATCCAGCTGCTCTGTGATTCAAGGAAAAAGCACGTCCTTGGGACATCCACGGTGGGTTTGGAAGGAATGGACAAGCTACCCCAACACAGAGGGACTGCTAGCGTAGGACAAACGGTAGACGATTTAACTTCTGGAAGCTGCACAGAGGAGTTCAACATAACCGTGAACCGTGCCACCTGCACCTGACCACACCTTCCCGGCACATTTAGTCTCTCTCAAGTTCACTGCCATGCCGATTAGCAGAGCATCTGCATGAAAGCCTTTAATTTCCTCCAGATGGAAAGGCTTAGTAACAGATCCCTCCAAAGCGAAGGGAAAGTCGACAGAAGGGACCAGAAACGAGGTGCTGATGCTGGTCTCAGCATGCCTTCTTAAGGGATGCCATGGACCTGTAGCTGAGGAGGGGGCTCCGGAGCTATCCCCACACCAGCTGATCCCACACGCCCCAGCCATCATCTGGCCTAAAATGGGCTAATCATGATCCTATTCCCAGAACTCTAGAGTTAGGACCCAAGACCCTACAGAGATCTGATCTATGCGGCTACAAGGAAGAGGAGGAGGAGGAAGGTCAACACTGAGGTTAATGCAAACAGTTAGTGAGGTGAAGTCATTGTTGCCAAGAAGCCAGCAGGATGATGGTACAGGGAGGAGCAAGACAACAAGGTGGATATCTAGAAAGAGCTAGAAACATCCTCACGTGTCAGCTGCTGTGAGGGAGAGCTGCATCTCAGTTTCCATCCTGGGAAACCTCGGAACTTGGTGGCCATGCCTTACAACGCCCACCCCACCTCCACCCCTACTAGTCCTCATGGTAGCGTGCCTGGGAGCTTCTTGGCTAGAACAGCTGGGGAAGTTGGCAGGGAAGGTTTTGGAAGGCAGATGCTCAAGTCAATAGAACAGTATGGGGATGAAGCAAAGAGTAGCAGCAAGTAAATCTCCAAACACCCTCGTGTCTCCACACGGTGTCTGGGTAAGCCCAGACACCAAGAGCAAAGACTCAGTCAACAAAACTTTGCTCAGCTGCCTCCCACAGAAGGTGCCTTTTTCAAGATGTCCCATGTCAGAGGGACACAGGATGCTCAGGCCTCGTGTCATGATTTCTAGTCTTTGGCTGTTATGGGTGGAACATTCTACACAAGTATTCTCTGCTGAGTCCTGCTGGCTTGTACACCTTGCTAACAGAGGAGATTCAGATATATGGAGAGGTTGGGGCTATAACTTTGTGGTAGAGTGTGTACTCAACACACATGAGGCCCAGGCTTCCATCTCCAGCACCAAAACAAAAAGATAGGAAGAGCAAAACGGGAGCTGAAGAAAATAGTCTCCCTTCACCCAGGTCCAGCTATGGCCCTACATAAAAATATGTCCCCTGCCAAGGGCCTGGGAGCCAATGCCTAGAAGGCAAGGCAGAAAGCATTCAGGCATCCTGACTTTAAAGCTTGGAAATCACCTCGCAAGACTTTGAGGCCACTGCTTCCTCTGGCTCCCAGCCAAGGAGAGTACCAAGAGCAGGTGTCCTCTTCTCCAGGCCTCCCCCTCCCTGAGTGGATTTCCATATGCCAGTTTGCTTATGAAGTCTGGTTACTTAATATTTGTTAAAGTGTGGAAGACCTTTGCTCTAACACTCCTATTGAAATATGAGACATGGAGAGGGCTGGCTAGGAGTCAAGGGGCTTCGCATAGACTCCAAGGATATCATCTTGCTTCTCCAGCCTTGTCTCCAGAGTGTTAAAGCTCTGAGACTCTGCCTTGCGCACAGTCATGTATGCCAGGTGCTGGGGAACTAGCATTATCAGGGACACAGCAGACATTCACGGCAGGCCACCCACAAGCATGGATGCTCACCCCAACTTGACTGGTAGCTTACAAAGTCAGGAAGAAATGCTGGCTCCCAGCAAAGTCACACTGAAAAACCCAGGACCATCTAACCCTTGATGTACTGTTTCCCAGACTGCCTCCCGCTCTACTCAGAGGCCCCCACCCTGGTATTACCAATTTTGTTAATAATGACCACTAAGAAGATTCAAAAATCTCCCAACTCAAAACTCAAAAATCTTTTAGAAAACTAACAATAGGACATAGTTGTTCTAAGTAGTCATGAAAGAAAAATTAAGTTATTAGAGAGGAAATGGGAGACTTAAAGTTAAGAACTTCCTGATATGCAAGACACCAGTTCAGTAATGAACTCCCCATCCTAGAGGTAACCAAAGACTTAGGGTGTAGGCTGAGGAGATCCACTGGAGATTCCTTAGTAAGTCTCAAAGGCCTCATCCAACCCCAGACCCCACAAAACAGAATAGATGGCGGAGCAACTCAAACACATGGAGAATCCGAGAGCAGCAATTAGCAAGTGTCCTATAAACTTGGAAGAAGTGCATTGACAGCCAATAAAACTATAACTTTACACCATTGGCAATAAGTACAGTCCCAGAGCACCTAACCCTGAAGGTAGACAGAGCTGCAAATATAAACGGGTTCACAGAACTGTAGTGGAATGGATAAATATTCAACCCAAGACAGGCAGGCAAAGGCGTGACAAGGGTGTAAGACTGTTCACAGCAGGCCGTGGACAACGTTGCAGACTCCACCCCCATGACACTGCATCACCAGCAGCTGCGCACGCACGCAGCTGGATGAATGAGGGTCCTTTCAAGCTCTTGCCTGGAGAAGTGCCCCACACAGACTCCCTGTAGGAGGGTCTGGCCTTCCATGTCCAGAGCTTTCCTGCCAGCAGGGAGCACGAGACCAAGGTCAGAGCCACTGACTCTACCCCCCATCCTCACCCTGGTTGGGTGACAACCCATGTGTGTAACTCACAGTCTGGATAGAGCCTGGTTGTTCTGGAACAGTAGTTCAGGCAGCACGTGCAGCTGGTTGCGGTTCAGTCGTCTGCAAAGGGTGACAGGAGAGGTGGGAGTCACCTACATGTTCAGGAGATGGCAGAAAACACTCAGAAAGCACAGCATGCTGAGTATAAGGACCTGGGTTTGAGTCCCAGCAGGACCAGAGTCTCACCCCCCCACACACCCTGAAGGCATCTTCTCTAAGAGACAGTTCACCTGTGAGTGGCCACCTAGCCACACAGCACCAGGAGAATAAGCCCCTTGACTAAACAGTTGGAGCAGCCTTCCATCTTTGTTTCCCACAATCCCCTTCATAACCAACCAAGATCTAAGGCCAAGTCAACCCCAGCTGGGAGTTGGATCCTTGACCTTATGAAATGTGAGATTGGCCCCAACGAGGTAGGGGCAGCTAGGCGTCCCGGTATTTAAGTACTGGTTGCTGTCCTTGCTTACCTAGGCAGCATCTGTTTCTGCTTGTCTGGCTGGCTGGGATTTTTTTTCTTTATATTTTATTTTATTGTTTTTCTCTGGTTCTTATTTTTTAATGAAAATAACTTCACTTATTATTAATGAAAATGAATGCTTTCAGATGAGCATGGAAGTGCATGCCTCTAATCCCAGCACTTGGGACGCTGAAGCAGGAGGATCACCATGAGCTCGAATATGGTCAGGGCTACATAATGAGTTCCAGGACAACCTGGGACGGACTGAGATCATTTCTCAAAAGGGTATATATATATATATATATATATATATATATATATATATTCTCCAAACTTAAGCAGCTAAGTCCTTTAACATGGGAGTCTGGACTGCAGCAAAGGGTGCTGCCTAACCTTTGAGAAAGTATAGCAGATGACAGTAAATAAACACTTAGAGAGAGAATCTTGCAACGCAGTCTCCCGCAAGGCGCCGTCACAGAACTACCTCCACTGACTGTGATGAGCCAGCTCAGCAAAAACCTCCTTCTGGGGGTAGGGGAGGAAACTGAACTCCACCTAGCCTGCAGGAACTCCTCCATGGTCACTGCCTCTGAGGTCGTCTTTCATTTGATATGTGAGAATGGCACTTGTCACCACTCTGGGGACCATCGTGTTCCAGCACAGACAGACATCAGATTTACAGTTTTAGGAGACCCAATTGGAAGAATTTGACTTGAAAGGGCAGGCTCCTAGGGAAACACATCATTGCCTTGGAAGAAGAGGGACTACCAGTGTAAGCCTTGAAGCAACAAGAGTAGACATCGGATCTCTCCCAGTCCCTTATCCCCAGTCCAATAAATTAATCCTGTATTTACACTGCCTGGTAATTGCTAGGTTTAGTTTTGTTTTGTTTTCCCCCAAGACGTTCTCCCTTTTCTGGCTTTAATTTTTGAAAACATTCAGAAGGGGGAATGGAATTCAATGACTAATTTAAAGTGGAAAATCAAAAGATGCTGAAGGAGACACATGGGTACCTCAGAACGAAAAGAGCAGCTGAGAGCTCCCTGGCATTCTTAGCCTTTCTGAACTTCAGGCACCAGGACAGATGCTTCTAGACACCACCTCACAGGACGGAAACAGAGTAAAAGGTGGGCCTCCTCCTCTCAAGTGTGATGACAATGCTCTCATTCCTCATCCTCGGAGCAAGCCCACAGTAAATGTTTAACACCACCATTCTTGGCACATAGCTTGGCTCTTATCGGGTGCCTGAGATGGGTTTGCTGACTTCATCGAGTTGCCCTCTTGAGAGTTGAGGGAGTTGTGATGCCAAGAGGGAGACTGTTTACCCAAGCACTCCCTGAGCCGATGGGGGCTTCTGAAGCTCGCCTTTTTGCAAATCCCATCCCGGTTCATTTCCCCATGGCTGACTGCAGCAATTGAGCATGCTCCATGACCTCTACCCATCAGGCCAGCTCAGGCCAGGGCTCACAACCTCATGACCACCAGGGCTTCACACTCCGGCTTCTCCATACAGTCTTCCCAACTGCTTGTGAGAACCAGCTCTGTCTGCTCCCAAACTTGTTTACACCCAGGTACTTAGAAGTAGGGTTATGCAATTCAATCAATTTCATTCACAAATAAATGAAATGCCACTGGGAAGAGAGTCATCTATATGAAAATTACATTGGCAGCTTTGGCAAGATCTTAGGGGAGAAAGGAAAGCTGCCAATTGAAGGGCTGTTAAATTCAGTAAAAAGATTTCATTCTCCACCCAAATTGCTTCCAAGGTGCTGAAAGAAAGATCTCATTCTACCTTCAAGAAACCCAAACAACAACAACAACAAAAAAAAAAATCACACAAGGTTTATGTGTGTGGTTTGGGTGCATAAAGCAATACAGATCCCCAGTCACTGTCTCCTGCTAAAAGGAATAGAGAAATTCTTGTGGGGGGTGAGGCTGGGAAAGGGGCCAATAAATGCACATTTCCATTTTAATTGAAAACGCTGTGTTCACAGTCTGAGTGTTTTTATCCTGACTCCCCACTTCCAACAGCTCACACAAACCAATCCCCCTGGTCTCCCACAAATCAGAGCAGATGGCCACTGCAGTGGCTGCTCACTGAAGGGGTGCACGATGCAAACCTGACGCCCCCAGGGATAGAATAACTTCCTGCTGTGAAGCTGCTGGTGACCCAGCTCAGAGAAACGGAGCTGAAAGCAGCTGGAAGGGACAAGATCTGCAGCGACATACAATCATGACTGAGAAAGGGTGCCTCTGCCACGCCTCAGGAGGCAGCAGCAGGTACAGTGGCCATGCCTTGTGGAGACCTAGGCCACCCCACCCTGCCCACTTTCTCTTCTCCTCCAAGGCCTGGGCTGCACCAGCGGAAGGGGTGGAATGGGTTAGACCCAAGTCAGCCCCTCGGAGCCAGGTACTTTATTGCAGGAGTTTTAAAGAAACCAGGCATTAGCATCCAGCCTAGCACTGGATGGCTGACTGCTCAGTTTAAGGTCTGGGTAAAAGAATAAGAGAGAGAAAGAGAGAGAGTCTTCTGGGTTGCAAGGAGACAATGAGACAAATGTGTCCCTTCCTCTTCGTTTAATGCTTTGCTTTCTTTGACATACAAATGAAAGGAGAGAGATTAATTAGGTCCTACTCATTAATAGTCTAAGCTTTGAAGGCAAAACAATCTGGTTCTAATCCTCTCTTCTGTTCTTGTGGCTTAGCCTCTAGGCACCTTGGTTTGTCATCTGTGGAATGTCACTTGCAGCAGCGTTATCTCGGGTTAGATGGCACACTGCAGGGCCGAGGGCACCGGGCACCTGGCGGCGGAAGGTCTCGGCGTCAGCTGTAACTGCCGCAGAAACTCATCGCGAGAAAATCAAGGGAGAAAGGAAAGAAATCGAAGTAGCCCGATGCCTCACCCCTTGGTATAATTAGGAGCTAATGATCTCAACTGTTTCTCCCCCCCCTTTCTCTGTCTGTCTGTCTCTCTCTGTCCTCTTTCTCTGTCTCTCTCTCCTCTCCTCTCTCTCTCTCTCTCTCTCTGATACGAACATCACATCCCAGCGGTTTCGATTGTATCTTATCTCCACCCAAATGGCTATTTCTAAATTTCTGGTTATTTGCAAAGAATATCCAGAAACATGAATTTCTAGTCATTTTTTTTTTCCTAGTCAGTTCCTTAATATAAAATGAACTTTCTGGCCAAAGAACATGAACTTTGGGACTCCCTCACCCAACATCTGCATCCTGCATTTTGCAGGACCTGATGGGTGACCACCATAAAGAGGCGAGCGCTCACCCCTCGCTGTCACCCACCAGATCCTTTCCTATCGCTGCGCCTTGGTCCCACGCGTAAGACAGAGAGCCTCAGGTCCAGTCGGGGGCCTTCCCTGGTGGCCCCCTCAGCACACCGATGACCTCACTGGATGTGAGATCAGTGAATGGCAGCCACGCCTCAGGAAGGATGGACGGGAGGAGTTCCAGGTGTGCGGACTGTTGCCATCACATGTTCTTGGGGACAAACTGCAGGGCTGACTGAGGACGGACACGGCGGTAGGCTTCCATTTTTCTCTCGATTACGTGAGATTACCATCTCATAGTGACTCTCAGGCAGGGTGAGGCTGGGTTCCCTCCCTAAGCACCTCAGCCCTTACTATCAGCCTGCTGAGACCCCAGCACCCTCCCCAGCCTGCACCCCATACTCACAGCCGCTCCAACTCCTTCATGTCATCAAAAGCTCCGCGTTCCACAGCTCCAATCTGGTTCTCCATCAGCTGCCTGCGAGGCAAAGACAGAGCAGCTGCAGGGTACTAGACAAAGGGTTCCTGGGAAAGCTGGGTGAGGGAGGGGCCCCGACAAACTCTCCCAGCGCAATGTGGGCTCAGAAGGGGTCCAGAGCCTTTTCTGGGAACCGTGTAGATTCAAGCTCCAACTGAAGTGGTCACGGCTTCACAAATCCCCCAAGGACGGTTCCTGGGCAAATGCTATCTCTTTGAAGGCCCTGCCTCACGAGGGACGCAGTGCCGGTGTTCACAGCTTGAAAAGGCTCTAGGCTTCTGAGGCACGTGCTGTCCTTTGGCCAACACTGTGCATCCAAGAGGCATGGCCGGCACGGTGGAGGAAGCCATACCAGCTGGGCAGAGCCCACACATGTAAGCAACATGCTGCAGACAACACCCACACTGTCTGCACCCATATTCCGCCTAGGCCCATCTGCTGAAGAAAGGAGTGGGGTGCCCATGCCAACCAACCACCTGGCTCCGTGGGACTCTGCCTTCTCCACCAACACGCTCTGCTGCAGAGCACCTGACTGGTGGGCAGCGTTTTTCACCAAGAGATGGGAAGCTGCGTGATCATGTTTGGAGACACCGAAGCACTTTTTCTCCTGTGTTCTCCCCTCGCCATTCCCAAGCAGATGGGTTGTATTTCCTGCATGGACTTCAGTAGGTCTGAGGCAAGGCTGGAGGCCTGTGGGAGGAAGTCCAGGAAGAGAGGAGGGCTCCCCAAACTGGGAAGATGGAAAGCTTTAGTCAATGTCAGTGGGTTCTGGAGCAGCAAAGTCTCCAGGGATTTATTGCCCCGAACCTCAAAGAAGATTACCCACAGGGTCCCCCATTCCCACCAAAGACCCCCAGAACTGTGAAATCTATAAGTCTGAAAGAATTGGGGCCCAGAAACCCTTTGTGCTACCCGGACAGTGGGAGGTATGGGACTCTGAAGATAAAATGATGGGTTTCCCACCAGCCAGATGGGACAGAGCCTCCAAATCTAACAGGTGCTGAGGTCAGGTGTCTGTGTGCTGAGGCTGCCTCTGCTCCCCAAGATCAGCAGAGCACAGAGGGATGGGTGCATGGAGATCCAACCTCACCTCGCCTCTGCCCCCTGATAAGCACCTAGCTCAACAGGGCTGCACCTGCTACTTCCAGGATCTCCACTCTCCTACACCTGAGTGAAGTCACACCTGTCTTCTACAGTCCCCCTCACGGCCCTCTTAACCAGACAGGGCCTGCAGCCTCACTGAGGAGTCCTTCTGAGGCAGAAGATGGTGGACTGCATTGTATTCCCCACACCTTCACCCCAAATGTTAAATCTAACCCCTCCTATGATGCTTTTGGAGGCGGGGCTGTCAGGGACAGGTGGGGGTAAATGATGTGGTAACCTGAGTAAGCCCTGATTCCGGGGTTTAGTGAGTCATCTCTGTAAGTGCTCTGCCAAGTGAGGTCACAGTGAACACATGCCTGACCAGGAACCAACCTGCAACACTTTGATCCGGGATCTCAGCCTTGAGAACCTCCCTAAAGCCTATCTGTGGTTTAGGTCCCACCCATGGTGTTCTGCCAGGGCAGGCCGAACTAAGCAGAGACCTATAGACTCTCCATGCCACCCTGATCTTCCCATCTGCCGGAGACAGAAATGGCCAAGACTGCCCCACCCGAGTCCTTTTCCACCCCCATCCTCCATCCTACTGGGAGGCAGTAGGCTCTCTGGGTCAGGACACTCAACATCACCCCACTCCACCCGCTCGGGAGGAGGCCCCTGGTTCTGCAAGAGAATCCCCGTGACTCTCAGACTCCCATCAAGACCTCCTAGAGATCCAAAGCAGGGGGTGAGGGCAGAGGCAGACCGTGGAGGGAGGTGGGGGGAGCAGCAGCCCATACTCACAGCACTCGAAGCTGCTTGAGCCCAGCAAAGTCGTTCTTATGGATTCGAGTGATATTGTTGCCGTTGAGCTCCCTGGCAGAGAAAGGGAGAAAGGGAAGCGGTGGAGTGAGTGGTCTGGTCCGCAGGGCTCAGCTCAGACCCCTTCACCTGGCTCAGCTCAAGCCACATGCATCACCAGTGATACGAAGCCCAATCCCGTCACCCCCAAGAAGCCGGACAGACTCAGCCCACAGTCCTACAGCAGGAACAATAAACACGGCTCACTGCTATGGGGTGCAGAAACCCCAAGCATGGCGCCACTCTGGGAACTCAGCCTAGGTGGAGAGTCAAGTCACAGAGGAAAGGATCTGAATGACCCATGGGTCCATTCGGGGACATCCTAGCCAAACCTCAGAATCCCCACCTATAAAACAAAGGGTATCGATTGTCACAGCCTCATAGGGTTCACCCCAGCATAAACAGGTAAAGGCCATGTTGCCCTTGGAACACTGCAATATCATCATGGGTGGCGGTGGCTCATATTCTGACAGGAGAAGCAGGGAGGGGTACGCAGTTCAGGAGAACTGAGGAAGCGAGACTCAAGCTGAGGACCAAAATCCAAGGAAGACCTGCCCGGGGGATACATGGAGCAAACTGGAGGAAGAACCCACTGAGTCAGCCTGAGCTTCTGAGGGGAATGAGAGATAGGCTGAGAGAGATAGGCTCAGTGCCTGAGAAAGCAAGCAGAGAAAAAGCAAGGAGCCAATGAAGGTCCGGTAGAGGAACCCACGAGGCCATTTTTGAGGCAGCTAGCAAGAGGGCATGGCCACGGAGAGGAGGTGAGCCTGATGCCCCACCACCAGCCAGACCTACAGATGCTGTGGCTCCTCCCCTCCCACCCTCCGGGGTGTTTGCTCTGTCCTCCCTCCCAAGGTCACATCTGCCCTTCCCTTGGCCCACGTCCAGAAACTAGAACAGATCCTGGCCTCGTGTCTGCCTCCTCTACTGGGATGCTAGACACAGACCCCACCTAAGAGGCCAAATGGCCCTTTCCCACCCAGCCTCCCGGGACTCACTCAGTCTCTATCCAGCAACTCCTCTTCCCAAAAGGCCTGCTCAGCCTCGGGAAGTCAGGCCACTCCAAGGGGAAAGTCCTCAGAAAATTTCATTACCAGAAAGTTCTTGCACTGTGTGAACCACCGCAGCCACCCAGACCCCAGCTGTCCTCTCCAGCATCTAATCCTTCCCTGGGGTGGAGCCAAACTTCCCCACCTCTGTCACCTGCATGCTTTTCACCAACCTGAATGCCCCACCCCAATACACTCGTACACACACATACACACACACACACACGTTCACCTGTAAGCAGTTCTTCTCACTTAGCCCAACAGTGGCTAAAGGTTCCGGGTATGGTCATAAGTTCAAGCCAAGTCCAAGCTACCTTGAAACCAACAAACTCCTACCCTGACGTGTGGAGAGGTATGTGGTCCAGACAATGGTCTACAGCTGCTTCCTCTAAGAAGCGCCTGTGTTATTTGCTTCCGCACACTCCAGGAACCTGTTCTCACTGAATTGCCATCACAACCATCTAACAGATGAGGGAAGGGCAGTTCTCAGATGCTGGGTGCTCTCCCAAGGACAACAGCTGTGAGACAACAGAACCCATAGCCATGACCTTCTGACCCTAGGGCCCAGGCTGTCAATCAAAGCTGACAAGCCAGTAATGCCTTTGACTCATCACTCTCTGCCCCTAGCCTGGGACTCTCTGTCCCCATCCCTTTATAGTAGGATGGGAGGGGGCTTCAGGAAGGCTCCAAGGTGCCGCAGCTGTCAGCAAGTACCCCAAACAGAACCCCTTCCTCGTTCTAAATGCCATAAGAATATCTTCTCCATGTGACAGGGGCTCTCCTCAATGCCAAGGCTTTATCTTATTGATCTGAATATCCTTTCCTGGAATGGCTGCCAGTCTACCTTCTGCAACACAACTTTCCTTCAAAGCCTGGGACCGTCTTCAGGTTTGCTAACTGGCTCCTGATGGCAGTGCGTCAGCCTTCCTCTGAACCACCATGATGAACCTTTCAGCAGCGAACCCCATGACACAAGGTAGTCTGGGTAGTTTCGTTTATCTCGTTGTAAAGATGCATCTTTGTTGGTTAGAAGGACAAAATGTCAGAACAACTGTATTGAGGTGAGAATGTCCCCCTTAGGCCCCATAGGCTTTGAGCACTTGGTTCCCAGTGGGTGGCGACTGTTGAGGGGAGGGGCGTTATTGAACTGTTAGTAGATGCAGCCTTGCTGGAGGAAATATATCACTGGGGGGGGGCTTTTAGAGTTCATGACCTCACCCCACTTTCAATCTGTGTGCTGCTGCTCCCCACCCCCTCTCTCTCCCTCTCTCTGGATAGAGATGTGATCTCTCAGCTTCCTGCCCCCAGCCACCTGCTGTGATGTCTTTCCCTCCCTCTGGATTCCTAAGTCAAAATAAATTCTTCTAGGCCAGGCGGTGGTGGCGCACATCTTTAATCCCAGCGCTTGGGAGGCAGAGGCAGGCAGATCTCTGTGAGTTCAAGACCAGCCTGATCTACAGCCTGAGTTCCAGGACAGCCAGAGTAACAACAGAGAAAGCCTGTCTTGAAAAACCAATAAATAACTAAACAAAGCCTTCTATAAGTTTTTGTAGGTTATGCTATTTTATTACAACAGAAGAGATGATAGAATTCAAATGACCAGCCATAGGACCAACGCTTGGCTGAACTTCAGAAAATCAAATGCATACTGTGAGCTACCAACGTGCCTGATGACAAAGACAGCGCCCGCGACACGGCAGCGGGTGACAAGGAAGCCTGTATTTCCTGAGAACCTCTTATGCACCCCACGCATCCACACGGATGCGCAGATCTGTGCACAGAGTGCGCTGAGCCTGGCTGAGGAGTGGTAAGATACAAGATGACTTCAGTGCCTTTTCAGTTCGCTTTTCTACGTCTCAAGTTCTATAAGCCGATACGGTATCTAGCTTATTTCAATTTTTTTTTTTAATTTTTAAATAAAAAAAAAAAACTTAAAAAGTTAATAGTGACATGTGAATATTTTCTTCAAGTTCCTGGGAAAGAAAGACAAAACAAAAACTGCACATCACTAAGAGTACACGAGGGGTAATCGCCATGGACACTCTAGAGTATCTCCTCTCGAGTCCGTTTTCTTGGATACAACGCTTATCTAGCTGAGGGAATCTCACAAGTACTTCTGAAGACTTACTAAGGCCATTTTCTAAGGCAGCTGGCTAGAGCGCATTCCCAGTGCACAGCTGAAAGCAGGAAAGACAAACTCTAGGACCTGTCCTGAGACAGGGCCAGAGCTCAGGAATCCCGAGCACAGAATTCCCACTAAAGGAGGCCAAGGTGGACAGGCAGGCAGGAACTGCTGGCTGTGTCTGTCACCTGAGTGTCTCCCTTCTCAGGAGATAGTGAACCCTGGGACTCATTTAGCAAGCCAGTTCCTCCTCCTCACTTCCTGCCATCACTCCATCTCCACATAAAAAAAGACAGGTGACTTAGTTACAGTTCTATTGCTGTAAAGAGACTCCATGACCACGCCCACTCTTATAAAGGAAAGCTTTAATTGGGACTGGCTCACAGTTCAAGGTTTTATCCATTATCATCATGGCAGGAACCACGCCAGCACTCGGGCTGGACACGGTACTGGAGAAATCGCTGAGAATTCTTCATCTGGATTGACAGACAGCAGGAAGAGAGAGTAACACTGGGCCTGACTTGAGCTTCTGAAACCTCAAAGCCTGCCCACAGTGACACACTTCCTCCAATAAGGCCACTCCTCCTAATAGTGCCACTCCCTCTGGGCTTATGGGAGCCATTTTCATTCAAACTCCACAACAGTCCAGTAAAGGGATGATGGCTCAGATGGCAAAGCAAGTGAGGCCTCTTTCCCAGGAGTCCCTGCTGGTGCTTTCCAGGAACAACTGTCCTAGGCCCAGCCTGCCCCACGCACTCTCCCTCCCAGGTCTGAGGGCAGCTGAAACTTAGAAACATCGAATAGGCCTTAGCTGAACCATGACCTTCCCAGGGTCATCAATCCCTTGCCTCAGCAGCATCTGAGGCTCTGTTCCTCCAACAGGAGTCCCAGAGTGTTGCCATGGAGACCCTCTCCCAGAAGACATGCTGCTGGGAACCCCCAAGACCACTGCAGTCAGAACAGCAAGTGATCTCACGAGGACAGCTCTCAGCCTAGGGGCTCAGAGGGATTCAGGACATGGGCTAACCTGGGCTCCCCAATGCTTTGCCACTGAGGTCCACGCCTGCCACTGCTCCTCACTGGTGCCTACAGTGTTCATATCCTGGGCCTCCTGAAAGCACACTTCACCTCACCGCACTCACAAACGCCTAGCAGTGAGTCTGCTCTTCCCAACCTGCTGATGAGAAAACGGGCACAGGATGGTGACACGACTTGACCAGCGGTGCAGAAGAGAGATGCTGGGACAGGAGGAGCCAGGCCAGAGTTCTGAAGTCTCGGGCCTCCCTGTCTCATCGCCCTGTGCCCTCAGCCAGCACAGTAAGACCTTAGACAGAGCTGAGGTCGTTCGGGTGCTCTGGAGTCCCGCGGTAAGACTCAGAGTGCTGCTAAGCAGCGGCATTGCAAGGCTCCACAGCCTGCTCGGATAAGTATGTTCTTAGTGGGGAAAAACTTAGACCCTGGAACAGCCTCTGTTCCACCACACCAGCTATGTGGCCTAGAGCATGGAATTTAACTTCTCCGTGCCTCAGTTTCCCTGTCTGTAAAATGAGGATGGTGATAGTACCCCCCTCCTGGAGGTGAGGTGCGGTTTAAACTTCCAAAACTTCAAGGACAAAGAGAGGCTGGCACACTGCTTGGGCTAACGATCTAAGGGTTACCAGCTTTACTATGTTATTGTTGTTTCCCTCCAGGATCATGGCTCCCTAGTGGGTAGAGTCCCCAGGCCAGGCTGGTCCTCACTGGCAGGCCCAAGCAAAGCAAAGGCCCAGCTGCTCATATCTTAAACCCCAGGCTAAAGACAGAACAGACACCTACTACAGCTCTCTCTCCTCCAGGAGTAATGAGATGGCCCCCATCATTTCCCAAAGGAGGAGACCCACCCTGGTGGCAAATGTCCCCACTTCCGCTGCCAGTTCCTATGTGGCCCTGGGCTAAAAAGCAAAATTTCAGTGACAAAAGATTTTGGAGAAAATTCTCCGAAGCAAACCAGAAGGAGGAGTTCTGGACTCCTCTCAGGAAGCAAGAATACTCGCCAGATCTGGGGGGTTGTGAAAATACAAAAGGATCCTCAGGTAGCTTAGACTTCAGGAGGCCCAGCCCAGCCCTCACGCCCCCTCTACTTTCTCACCAGTGTCCCATCCCGGAGTCCCAGCTGTTCCCATTCTCTAAGGACCAGAACACTCCCACGGTGGCCCAATTCTGCAGTGGCGGTGGGAAGCCCTCACTGGGAGTGCCAGAAGCTCGCTGCACCTGGCTCTTCCCTTTGAATCTTCCCCAATCCGGTACTAGGATCTGGACTGGAATTGGGCGGGGGAATGCTGAGGGACGATAAACCCCCCTGCCCCCACCCCGCCCCCTCTGCCCCCTTCTCCGCATCACTGCCAGAAGGCCTGAGGCCTGAGAGCCTGGCAAGCCACCTGTGAGTGGCTGCCTGCAAGGACCACCTCAGGGCTTCAGCTGCACCAGCTCCCTGCAGAGGCGTCATGGGCTCCCTACATTCACCCTGGCCCTCCTCTGGTCTGTTTGGAAAGCTACAGCCAGAGGAGTCTTTACAAGCTGTGAATCTGATCCCCATGTAAGTCCTGGAATTACTCTTTACCCCCATTACTGTTGGAACCTCCTTACTACTCTAAGTTCCCCATTGCCTGCCACAAGGGACGCCCAACCCCCAGCCCACTAGACTCCAAGCCCTGTGACAAAGCTTCAAGCCTGGCATTCCCTCTGCATGGGAGGTCCTGCCATCACCGTGGCCTAACCCACTGCAACTTTCCCTTCCTGGTGGCAAACCTTCCTCTCCTGGAGCCATAGAGCTGCCCCTATGTCATAGCCTAAAACAGGGATGGCTTTACAGGGGTTCAAAGGAGTCTTGAACTGATGTCACAGCCAGCCCCCACACAAGACCAGAAGCTTCTGAGAACACAGGCCAGGTTGTTTTTTGGGTTGATATGTTTTATTTGGTTGTTATCCTCACCTCTTCCTGGGTCTAACATGGCACATGACACGTTTCAATAGGCTCTCTGGAACGCAGGAGTGGATCTGCCTTAACTTGACATGTTTCCAGGAGCGTCAGTGGGTTTTGTTTCTCTGGTCCCCCCCCCAGCAATCCACCCCCACCCCACTTGATATATGCTTTCTCCAGATGGACGTATCCCAAAAAATTCCATGTCCAGAGTGTGTCCCTTGACAACAACCTCCTCTCCTCCAGGGCCTTCTATTCTCCTAGGGGAGCCCAGTGTGAGCAAAGAAACGCTGTTGGTAAAAGCAGCCAGGTGTCAGCTGCAGTGTGTAGGACCGTCTTCCACTGAAAGCTGAGTGACATTCTGTTGTGCGTATCTGTGCATCCGCTGGCCTTTGGCTGTTGGGAATAGTGCTTCTATGAACACGGATGTCCGTGTGCAAAATAGATCTTCAAGGCTCTGCTCTCAATCCTTTTGGGTCATGCAGTGTATTTGTTCTCTTTCTACTGCTCTGATAAAACGCCAGGGCTACTTGTAGAAGGAAGGGTCCATTTGTCTCGCAGATCCATCATATGAGCTCTGGCATCACATCCCCAGGCAGAGCCGCAGGGACTAGGTGCTGAGAGCTCCCGTCTTAAACCTCAAGCACAGGGCAGAGCGAGCAAGCCACTTCCTGTGACATGCTTCCTCCTGGAGGGCTACCCCTCTTAGAATCCCCCCACCACGGTCAGTGCCACCATCTGGGGACCAAGTGTTGAGTTACATACTGTCTGAGCATATGGGGGACATTCTCATCCAAACCACCACATACAGTAATTCTTTTTCTTTAAGACAGGGTCTCACTATGTAGTCCTGGCTGTCCTGGAACTTGCTGTATAGACCAGGCTGGCCTCGAAGTCACAGAGCTCCACCTGTCTCTGCCTCCTGGGTGCTGGGATTTAAAGGCATACGCCACTATGCCCTGCCAGGAATTCTATTTTTAAGTTTTTGAGAAATTGCCATCCGGTTTTGCACAGCAGCTGCTTCCTTTGATGTTCTCACCAAAGCACATCTTCACCAACAGGTGCTAATTTCTGTCTGGGATTTTTTTTTTTTTAATGGTAGCAATTCCAGCAGGAGTGAAGGACCCAGCTCAATTCCAATTTCATGCAATTTTGTATTCTGAGAATCAGCCTTCATTACTGAGGCCATACCTTACTCCTGGCAACTCCCTTCTCTGAGCTGGGACCTCCCCCAAGGTGCTCCTCACCACAGCCACTCCAGAGGTGACCTCCCCCCTGCAGCACACACCCCTCCCACCCCCCTGCATCCTGCTAACTCTCCTCACCACCCTCCACCTCTGGACAAGACGCCCCCCTCCCTGGGCCAGCTGGCGACTTGTGTCTACCCCAAATGTGCACAGGCAGGAATCAATGGTGGAGCAGGGGAGCCAGGTGGCCCCGAGACCCGACGCTGAGCACTGACAGGTGCTTTGTAGTGCTGAGTGAGTGAACGGAGCCGGCCTTATTAACATCTGAAGAACAGCAGGCTCCAGTCAAATTTAAAAGCTACACACAAACACATCTCCCAGCCTCATGACTCAGGGACTCTCAGCCAACCACTGAGCAGCCAGCTGTCCGGTCCCCGCTGCAGATGGCTCCGCCTCCCTACAAAACTGGTTTAAGTAATATCTTCTCCCAGGACTGCTGAGTAAGACAACGGTGTAGATTAAACTGTAAAGCGTGTTTGCCCCGAGTCTGGTGTGAGGGGTGTAAATAGCGACCACAGGCACCACCAAGGCGCATCTCCGTATCCACCCTTCTCTGGTCCATCGCCCGCCCTCCCCCACCCCATCACTCAGTGCCCCTCCCCCCACCACTGCTACAACACAAGCAAGCTACTCTCTGGGACTGCTTGCCTGGGTTTCCTCTGCGCTGCCCTCCCTCCCGAAGCGCCCCACCTTACTCGCTCCCCACCATCTGCTCCTGCCTGCCTTCACTTCTCCCACGAAGCTGTCAGTCCCAGGGTGCCGGGATCTCGGCCTCCTGTACCAGCGGTTTGCCTCTACTCTTCGCATCCTCCGCCCCAGCTCCGCCCGGTGCTCCCGCTCAGAGCGTAGCTCCTCCCATACGAGCCATCCTTTCCTTGCCACCGGCTCTTCCCCCACCTCTTCTCAGCGAGGGCTGGAGTTAGAGGCAGTACCCCTGTGGCCTCGAGGGGTACACTTTCTTCGCTAGGAGACCCAACAGCAAGCAACGCTTCCAGATCTCATTCTGTGCACCCCAAATCTGAATCACCTGAAATTGCCTTCCCAACGACGACGACTACGGAACCAGCGTCTCAGGGGTGGGCCTGGGAATGCATGTTAAGTGCTAGGCTGTACTTAGTCACGGGTCTCTCTCAGGCGTGGCCGCGGGCTCCTCCATGCACAACCTCAGCCCCTGTGGAAATTCCATGACGATTGTGGTAGAGGATATCTGTCACTGCTGTAAAAAATTACCATATACCTAGCAGCCCAAACTACCCTAAATCCATCACCTCACAGCTGCAGGGTTCAATGTCTCACGGGTTTAAAGTAGGAGCGCTGGCAATGGCTTATTCCTCTGGCTGCTTAGGGGAGTGTTCATTCCTCGAATTTCACTGTCTACATCCCTTGGCTTGTGGAATCTTCTCAACAACCTCTAATATCTCGCTTCTGTCACCACGTTCTCTATGTCTTGTCCTGGCCCTCGTTCCTTCTTAGAAGGACCCTTGACAACCCTGGGCCCACTCAGATGATCCAGGATCACACCACACACACACACACACACACACACACACACACACGCACGGGCTCATGATCTTTGGTTTAACCACATCTACAAAGTCTGGTTGTGCAGTAATAAGGGTGCATGTCCTACAGATTTGGATGTGGGCATCTCTGGAGCTGTCAGAACCCAAGAAATGCCTCACTGAGTGTGAAATTTTTAAAAAAGGACTCATTAAACACATTTTTTGAGTAGCATGTGCCAGGTACCATGGCTGATACATGGCATACAGCCCTTGGGAAAGTAAGAATCTAAGGTATCCATCAGAAAAGCCACCCTCCTTAATAGGAGATAGAGCCAGGCATGGTGGTGCTGGCCTGTAATCCCAGCATTAAGGAGCCTGGGGTAAAGAGATTATGAGTTTGAAGATTATGAACTTGCTGGGCTATACAGCAAGTTCCAGGATAAAACTACATAGTGTACCACCCGAATGGGCCCCTGAATTCCAGGGGTCCACAGTCCATTCACAGAGACTCTGTCTCAAAAAGGGGGAGGGTATTATAATTCTCTTCCTTTCAAAAGAATTTAATTAAGAAATATAGTGAGTATTGGAGAGACGGCTCAGAGGATAAGAGCACTGGCTGCTCTTCCATAGAACCCTGGTTCAATCTCCAGCATGCACGTGGCATCTCACAACTGTCTGTAACTCCAGTTCCAGGGGATTTGACACCCTCGCACAGACATACACCAAAGAGAACACCAATGTACATGAAATAAAGATAAATAAATCATTTTTAAAAGGAAATATAGAAGGAGTGGGGTAATAGAAAATAACTAGACAATAATTAATGATGAAGATATGATTCATTTATCAATGCTAAAACTAATAGCTACACTTTAAGGAAGTGTAGGATACTGCCTAGTCTCAAAGTATCACCCCAGTTACTTACTACCTGAAAATGGAAAGAGTCACTCTACAACCGAGGAATCTGTAGATGTCACCTTAACCTGAAGATGAAGAATAGTCAGCAACAAGCCACAAGGATGCGCCTACCCACAGGACATTCCAAGGACACATCACCCCGTGACAGTCTTGCCAAAAATGCACAGGCTCAACCAAATCAAGAAAAATACTAAACAAGTCAGGCATGGTCGGAGGTAAGTGGTTTTTAGGCCAGCCCCGTTACATAGTAAGTTCCAGGCCAACCAAGGAAACATAGCAAACCTCTGTCTCAAAAACTAGACAGACAGATAGACAACCAAACCAAATGTGACCAAAATGAACCTTGCACACACGCGCACACACACACACACACACACACACACCCAGCTAATGATTTTTCCACAGAGTCATGGTTATGAAAGCCAAAAAAGACAAAAAGTCTGTTCCAGACTGAAGGAGACTGGGGGGATGTGACTAAATACAATGTGGACCCCTAGGGTTCAGGGGTCCATTTGTAAGTGAAAAGGAGAAGGAAAAAGCCCATTGCTTAGTTAATAATATCATAACTATGCTAATTTCTAAATTGACTAACTACACCGTGGTTGTACAGTTAGCACTGGGGGAAACTGGTTGACGTGTATCTGGAAACTATCTGAATTTGTAATTCATTCGACTCTTTCATGAATTAAACCAACTAAAACTAAAGGCTCTTAATTTCTTAAAAAAGACTACAACTATAGAAACAATGACAAAATTCCAGTCACAGAAATCACATAATCGACTTTCTCCCCCACTGCTGCTGCTGTCCAACAACACTCCACTTACTCGGACACGCCAAAGCTAGGCAGCAGAATTCCTGACAATGCCATTCACACTTGCCCCTGTGGCGCAAAACCCCTGGGGCAGATGCTCAAAGGGGCCTGTCAACAGGATAGCAGAGCTCGCACGGGCTCCCACCAGCCAAACCTGAGACACTCTGAACATCACATAGTAATGGTAACAAACTAGAATCCAACAAACAAAACAACAAGAGTCTGTTAAATAGACCAACAGATGGAGAGAAGGGAAGATCCTTTCTTACTAGCAAACCGTGAAGAAAAGATGAGACCAGGAATCGGCCACGGGTCTGAAGAGCAGGTTATACACACACTTCAAAATGTCTCCCAGAAATTACTTAACGACACAGAAGAAGACAGATGAGCTTCCACATCTGTGTGCGTAGGGATCGGAGCTAAAGTCACCAATACCAGGACAAAACGACACTGTATGTCTTCTCTTGGAACAGAAAGAAGGGATCAACTCCATGCATTCAGAATCCTTAGTTAAAATGGGATGTAACCCTAAGGAATGGATAAAACCACGCTGAAAGAGGCATCGCCTAATAGCTGGCCTGCAGTCCTCAATGCGTCAAAGTCAAAAGGAACAAAGGCAGAGGAGGCACCCCAATTAAAGATGAAGAGCCATGACCTCTAATGCTATCTGGAGTCTTAGATAAGATTCTGACCCCGGGAAAAGTGCTCCTAGGACACCATGGGACAGCCGGTGGGAACTGAACATGAGCTAGAGAACAGACAACCGCACTGTGCTGTTCAGTGTTCCGATTACTGTGTTGCTTAACGTTGCTCTTAAAAAATACACAAATGCTTAAAAACTTACAGGGCCTCCAGTCTATTCTTAAATGTTTCGGGGGGGGGGGAAAACTGTAAAACCAGATGTGGTGGTCCATGTCTGCCATTTCAGTCCATAGGAGATTAAGGTAGTGGGATCATAAGTTCAAAGCCAGCCTGGGCTGCAAAGTGAGATCCTGCCTCAAAAAGCCAAAAACGGCATTCGAGCTCGTGTTGTCTAAGTGCGAGTGTGAGACGTTTAAGGAAGGAAATCGAATGAAATCAACAGCTGAGTCTGGTTAAAGGAGACACAGTACTTCCTAACTGCATCCTGGAGACTTTTCAAACAAAATTAAAAAAAAAAAAAAAAATCATAGCGAGCACAAGGGCTTTTTGCGACTGATGGACATAATTTAAAATGGGACTTGGGTGATGTTTGCACAACTCTGCTAAATTTATTTTAAAAATCACTGAATTTTCAAAACATTAATCCAAGCTTTTACACACAAGTGTTCTTCCTCCCTCTCCCTTTCACCTGCCTTTGGGCTTCAAACCCTAAACTGGCTCCAGCCCCGCCCCCATCTCTGTCTCACGTACCCTCATCAGTCACCCTCATCTCCACACTGCTGGGACACTGACCAAAGGCTGCACAGTCGTCTAAGCCCTTCACCTGGATTATTTCGTTTCAATTTTACAGCCCTACAAGCTAAATGACATCACTGGTCCCGGGAAGTCACTGCTGAGCGGCCCAAAGTCTCCCAGGCGGCAGCTGATGGAGAGCTAGGATTCAAACTAGGCCATTGTCACACCAACGCCTGCCTGCCTGCGCTGGAAGCTGCTGCACTCCGTGTCCCTACAGATATCCTTGCGTACTTCTTCTTTCTCCCCACCCCAAGCAGCTCCCAGAGGAACCAGCCCATACCCGGACCCTCTTGATGGGATGCACACACGGCAGGTGCCCAACAGCTGTTTGTTGGCTACGGGCTGAGTTCCAGAAAAGAGAGGAGGGGGTGGCAAGCTCCATCAAAAACAGGAGCCAATTCTCCACCCCCAGCACAGCCCAGCTCCCTGGCTACTGCCCAAGGCCCGGCCGTCATCTGCTCTGGGTAATAAGTATTTGTATGGCGATAATTACAGCATTTGGGAAGAAAATCCCATTAAGCAAGAGCCCTGCCGAGCTGCTAATGCCGGCACAGAACCGGAGGCGGCAACTCCGCCAGTCTGCTCCAGGGCTGCCTGTCCCACCGCCCCACACGGGCCCCAAGAGAGCACGGATGCCCCTGCTGGCAGCCTCGGGCAGCATGGGCCAGCTCCTGGCACGTACTCTAGAAGGGCTACTGAGGAAGGACAGCATACTCATATTCTGGTTTGATCCAGGGCTCCCCTGCCACTGCCTGGTGAAAGAAGAGGGTAGGTAATGCCCAGATCCAGCACTGAGCGGTCTCAGAATCCTTTTATGTCCCTGGAGTTCTCTGTCACCTTAATAGCAATGATAATGGCACCATTTACTGAGCAGTTGCTGTCTGCCAGGCTCCGTGAGGCACACAGTACCTCTCTGCCTATTATTGAGTTCAATCCTGGGGCCCAGCCTTTGAAGCGGGTCCTATCGTCACCCCCTCTTTATGGGCAAGAAAATGGAGATTTGAGGGTGTGCACTCCTCCTAAGCACTTATCTCAATTTGCAATTATGTGTTTATTCTCCAATCAGGCCATTCTTCTCTCCCCTGCTGGACAGGAACTCGGGGTGAGGCAGTTAGTTCCTCCTTCCATTGGGCACAATGCAGCTAGCTCAGTAGACAGCAGCTATCTGTTGAATGAGGGAATGCAACCCCACAGGCTGCCCCAGCTGCCAAGAGGCAGAGCAAGACTAACAAAATGCCAGACGGGCAACACCAGAGCCACGCCATCACGACCCTCCACCCAGCAGAGTCCCTTCTCCCTGTATCCCCATTTCAGGGGACAGGCAGGAAAGGATGGCCAGGTATGATGACAACACGCTCCAAGCAGCAGGTGCCTGGAGAACAGCCTGCTGCACGGCCACGCCTCAGCAAGTGCCTCCGGAGCCCACCTGAACATTCTCGCCTTTAGCATGGGCTTCTCACAGTACCAGCGCCCAACATTTGAATTACAATGTATTTTCATAAACACAGTATGAGTGAATCCTTGCGAAGGTCTTATGGGATGGAAGGTATCATTGCTACAGGCCAAGGGAAGGTAGAACACCAGCCGAACACCACCGGACCCCTGCAAAGCTGTCGTTATCCCCTTTATATGTGGGAAACAGGGTCTCAAGCGGGTGAAGGACCACCACTGGGACTCTTTACCGGTTGCTCACTCAGAGTCCAGCAGTGAGCCCAGCATACTGGCTGCCATACCAGTGCCTGTGAGAGCAGGGGACACAGCCCCACTGGGACCAACTCCCCTACACATCACAGTCCTCTGCTATAGGACCCCTTGGTGGCTCACCCTGCCAGGCCTTGATAACAGACATGGCTTCAGTTCCTGGCCTCAATCTCCATCATTAAATGGATTCCAAATGGGCTCCCCAAACCACGAAAGTCACCATCCTGACTGAATGCAGCCCCAGGGGGTGGAGCCCAGGCAAGCCATGGACCTTGGCAGCATACATGCAGCTAGGGCAAGGTAGACCAGCCAGCAAAAGGGCACAGGATCATAGACAATAGCAAGAGAGCAAGTCTCATAGCCTGACAAGAGACAGAATATGGCAGACCAGGAACGGATGGCAATCAGCATCCTGACCTTCTAAGCGCCTCTCTCCATCCTTGGATGACCCGATGGAAGGTCTGACAGACATCTTTTCCTCTCTGCACCCAATGTAGACTCAGTGGAAAGCCTAAAATACAAGTGCCAGGACAGCGGGGCAGAGCAGTGTCCATAGGACTTAAACTTGCTGGTCACACTCTTGGAAACCCATTAAACAATGGTGCAAACCAATTAGCATTTGGCCACGATGGCTGAGCCTGGGTCCTGCAAAGATGTGACTCTTCCAGGGTGTTGCCAGCAGGTTTCCTCCAATCCCCACTCTTCACTGTAATTGTTCCATTACAGTGAATTATTTAGCATCCCTTCCCCATCCGTCCACCCAGCCCTTGGCCTCTGTGGCTGGACCTTATACAACCCCTTCCAGAAGTCTCTGCAGAAAACTATGGTAATTTCTTCCCACTTGGGAGAACAGGGCTGAACCCTGAGTTGTAGAATATAAGGTCATAAAGTTGTTGGGGCCCCTGGGTTACCACCGAAGATGCCCAAGGACAGAAGACGAGCACAGAGCCTACAGAGACATCCCAGCCTGGGGAGCTTATGATCAGCACATCTTCCGGCTCCCCCAAGATGTTCGCCCTGGACTCCCACCCAGACATCCCCAAGGGGAAGGGGAAGCTGGAGAAAGGCCCTCCCAGCCCTTCCCAATCTGTCTTCACAACCGCAGCTTCTCATCTCTAGACACAGTGTGATTCAGCCCCAGGGAGAATCTGCTCTGCCTGCACCAGGCCCAAGCCACTCATAGCCATAGGCTTTGTATTCAGACAGCCATTCCTGCCTGCGCTGCCTGCACTCGGCTTGGCAAAACCCGCCAACCCTAACAACACACCCCATCTTCTGAGAAGCCCTTTTACCCTACAAAAAGGGCTTCTGGTCCCAGTGTCTCACACCCCCCTCACGTGGCTAGCATGCCTACCCCTACATCTTGTAGCTAAAGATCCCCTGTCCCTTCATACCATCTGCCCTTTGAAGGCAGAGACAGGCTCTCTCTCTGTTGGGGCCACAGCACCCAGGGTAGGCACTGGCTTGATAAACATGAGACTTTTCTTCCTGTGCTGCCATAATAGCCCTTTATTTATCAGAACTCTACCTTCTTCCAAACATTAACTTCCATCCTCCCAAGAAACCAGAAACCCGATGCAGCCCAAACACCATTTCCCTGATAGCAAGTAATGCTCAGAGAAGTTTGGTAACTTGTCCAAAGTCACACAGCTAATAATTCCCAGAGCTGGGCTTCTAACCCAGATACTAGGGCTCCCAGGGCTACTCCAACACCTCGCTCTATCCCAGGATTCACGTCCATCTCACTGATTATAAGAGACAAAAGGATTCATGCACGTCAAACAGACTTTCCCAAGGCAATGGGAAAACAAGAATGTAGAGAAGTCAAGGTTCTAGAGCAAAGGAGAAGGGCTGGTCTCACATGTAGGCTGCTGTCAGCTTAACATCTGCAGGAGAAACACACCACTGGGTAAAGCAGGTGGCCAATGACTTCAGAGGTCCTCCAGACTTTTTGGTCCTTAGCTCTCCTCCAAATCCATGAGACTGCCTCAGGGAAACTCAATTTGGTGCCTCCCCCTCCAATTTCTACACACACACACACACCAATTCCCAACTATTGCATGAAGATTGCAAATTCTCTGAAACTGTCACGGGAATGTCTCAAACCCAGGCAAGCAGAGGCCAGAGCAAGCGTGTGAGAATTGCTGGCCCTGATACAGAAGTTCAGAGTTTGATGTAGGCAACAGCTCTCCCTGGGGTTTGCCTCTGGCCAGCTGGGACTCATGAAAATATGCTCAAGAGTTATCAAAATATGTATACCTTTTCTGAAGCTCACAGCAGTCATCCAGGAGTGTGGGAAGAAACAGGGAGCCGGCTTCAAAGAAGCCAGCAACCTTCTCCAAAGTATCAATAAAAATCTCCTGGTGAGGTCACCTCTGAGAGCAGTACAAAGGCCCTGTGTGTGACTAAAAATCCACTCGCACGACCCACAGACCTGTGGCCTCACACTACCGTAGGGACCATAGATGCTGGGATTTCACACAGACCAAGTTTGGCAGGGAAATAGAAAACAGATCATACAGGTCTCTAAACACAAGACTCTACCATGCTCAGGAAGTCTAGGAAAGGGTGGAGTTTCCTCAAGAATCCTGAAGTAGAAAAGAACAAGGGAAGAAGGGTGATGGTTTGTAGGACTTGCCACCGCCACCGTAATATCTTCAACCTCAAGTCTCCACTCCAAGCTTCGTTAGCATCGTTCCCGAGCTCCCAGTCCAAGACACGTCTAACCTTTATAGGGTGCTGAATATCACATGCCCCAAGCCCCAAACCAGAGGCTCACAGGTCCCATTGTCTGTCTGCCTGCGCTTGGTGCTAGAGACAGGAGGAGAGGGTAGGTTGCTGACACCTTTAAGGGAATAATTACCAAGGCTCTGAGTGCAAACAATGGGTAGAATAGGAGCCCAGAAACTTCTGCAACCTACCCTGCAAGACGTCGGAATCCAAATCAGCCTGCCCACTCAGAACCCAGTCAAGCCCCATGTGACCAAAAGGAGACGCTGTGCCTGGCGTGTGGGGGGAGCTTTCTCCTGAGTGCCAGGAAGGTTCTCTGGCACCGATACGCGGGTGCCCTGGAGAAATAAAGTGCTATGCAGTGGGAAGGGCCTGCCACAGTGCAGCGCAAGGGGCAAGTGTGAAGGGGCCGACACCGGTCCGGGGGTCATTTGAATCCGGCACCTAGAGACAGCCGCGCTCCTGGCTTCTGGCTCCAGAAAGACCTACCAAGTCACTGACTCCTCTACTAACGACGGAGCCCAACAGTCTTTCGCCCCCCACCCCATCCCCGGCCCTCAGATGCGTCAGGGTGGGAGAGCAACCTGCGGGGGGGGGCGGGGGTGTTCCCAGTGGACGGGCGGAGCCGTACTTACAGGCGCTCGGTGTTCCGTGGGATGTTCTTGGGGATGGCCTGCAACCCCGTGCCGTGGCAGTCCACGGTGGTGCCGGTGCAGGTGCAGAGGGCGGGGCACGCCGTGGCCCCCAGGCGCCACGCGGCTGCCCACAGCAGCAGCCACAGCTCCGGCCGGCTCAGCCCCGCCGAGGACCCGCGCTGGGGCGTCAGCGCCATGGTGCCCTCACCGTGTCCCGCTCGCGTGCCGGACGGCCGCAGCCGCTGACCATCCCCGTCCCCGGCCGCCCCCAGGTGCTATCCCCGCCGGGCCGCCGAGAGCCGGGGGATCGTGCGATGCGCCCTCGCGGCCCGGGTGGCACCTAGATGCTCCCAGCGACCGCGTCAGCGCGCGGACCCAGGAAAGGC
The DNA here is from genome assembly GCA_026225945.1 of Cricetomys ansorgei. Lineage (NCBI taxonomy): Eukaryota > Metazoa > Chordata > Mammalia > Rodentia > Nesomyidae > Cricetomys > Cricetomys ansorgei. Next base: position 573,644 of record JAMJFZ010003295.1, read on the forward strand.
GCCTTGAGCGGAGGGTGCACGGCTCCTCTCCCGGTGCTCGCTGCCGGCGTCTCCCTCCCTCTCCCTCCAGCTCCCAACTGACTGCTGAGAGGAGGAAAAATGGGCAGGCCCCGCGCGCGCGCGAGCGCCTCGTGTGCGCGCGCACACACACATACACGCACTCACACCCGCACGTTCGCTCACACCCGGCAGTCATCCATCAATCGAAAAGCACACATCCAGGGCCGGACTCCTTCCCGCCCTCCCCCCCAGCACGGACCACCGCCCGCCTCCTCCCCTCTGCTGCAGCAGAGGCCCAGCCGGCGTACAGTTTCAAAGGTGCAACCTCCCAGGCGCCAGGGGCTGTGGGGCGGGGGTGGGTGGGGGGTGGGGGTGTTACACGGCTGGACCTGCTCTGTGGGCTGGCTCTCCTCCCCCCCTTCCAAGGATGTGGCACATTTAGACCAGTCACTTCAGCACCCATGAACCCAACTGCTGGTCCAGAGGCGCAAAGGGAATTTCCCCACGCCTAGGTGCCTTCCCTGGGACCGCGACTTCCCCAGCGGCTGAAGAGGTCACCAGGCCCCACCAACTTCTTTTGTCAGTTGTTGATGAACCGAAGCTCTGGTCCCAGGTGGCCTCTCCAAGCTGCTGACCCTTGCTCAGCCTGGGACCTTGAGAGCAGAACCTTGAGAGAACACAAAATCCCCAGGCCGGGTCTTCTCCCTCAACACACACTCTTCCCCAAACGGCAGCACCCCACTTCTTCAGGGATCAGAAGCGAAGCAAGTCAGCTGGGATGATAAGAGTCCGGGCTGGACTTTGTATGGGGGAGGGAGGTGCTTTCTACTCAAGCCTCTTTACTGGTCTACCAATGGGGAGCGGTCTGTCAGGGGGTCTGGAAACCCAGCAAACCTTCTCAAGCTCACCAGGCCTTCTCCACATCTGACAGGTGGAAATAGATGAAAAGGAGTATTTGTTCCTATCATCAAAAGGCCACAGAGTGGAGAGAACACACAGCCTGTTTAGGAGAAAAACACCACCCAGTCATCTGCCACCTGTATAGTTCCCCAGCCTCTCAGTCCCATGGGCCAGGCCTTCTCTTATTCTGACATAGTTGGGGATGTGGGTGTGAATAGGAAATCCAGTGAGGGACAGAATCCCCTCAACCCCAGAAAGGACAAAGCACCTCCCCCAAACTAAGGACAGCTGTAGCTTGCTGGGAGGGAGGTCTGGCTGAGACATCTGTCAACCCATTGATCATCAGGGCTGATAGGGGACCTGACTGTCCATGGGGGTGTCCGGTCCCTTCTGCACCACTCCGTGTGTGTCTCTCCCAAAGCTCTGCGCCCAGTCAAAGAGGATGGCTTTCCTGGACACAGGATGGCTCTGTGAAGCGTTTCCCTGTTGGAACCTCCACAGGAGCTCTGGAGCTCATAGTGGGCTGAGCCCCATGAAGTCAGGGCCCTTGCGAGGATAGCACAGCTGGGCACAGGGAGGCAACTCGGATGCTCAAGAAGCAAATGCCCCTAGTGGATCTGCTGCAGAGTCCCTACCTTGGGGGAAGGTGGATGGCAGTAAGGTCCTGGGAAGCAGAGGCTAAGCCCAGCATGGTCTGCCCCCATCACAGCAGTGAGCTAACCGAAGTCACTACAGGATTAGAGGTGCATGACCCGCCTGGAACCTTTGGTTGGTTAGTTGTTTTCCAACTGGATACAATTTTACAGTATTCCTACTATCACAGTACGTAGGGCACTGGGACCAGAATACCACACTTGAATGGCTGACTTTTCAGTCTATGGAGCACACTGTTTGTTTGGTTGGTTTTTTTGTTTCTTTTGTTTTTCAAGATACGTTTTCTCTGTCATAACTCTGGCTCTCCTGGAACTCACTCTGTATGTAGATCAGGCTGGTCTCAAATCCACAGAGATCCGCCTGCCTCTGCCTCCCAAATGCTGGGATCAAAGGCATGTGCCACCACTGCCTGGCTTTTTTTTTTTTTTAATAATTTATTTTTACTTTATGTGCATTGGTGTTTTGCCTGCATTTATGTTTATGAGAAGATATTAGATCCCCTGGAACTGGAATTACAGACAGTTGTGAGCTGCCTCCTGAGTGCTGGGAATTTAACCCAGGTCCTCTGGAAGAGCAGCCATTGCTCTTAGCAGCTGAGACGTATCTCCAGCGAGGATCACACTTTTGATCACAGTGCACGGCCTCCATCCCAGCTACGGGCTCTTGAGTACCAACTCAGTTACTCAGGGAGGGAGCTTCCTCAGGGAGTCCTTGCATGGTACGATATCAAGAACTTCCACCAGCCAGGCCTGAATACAAAAGGGCCCCTCTCCTCTCTTCCCTGAAAACCAGCCTGTTCTCTGAGGATCCCCCCAGCCTCCAGCACAGGGAAACCCTCATTCCTTAGCTCATGAATTGTTTATTCCTCAGGAGCTGAAACTGTTCACACATATATTCCTTCCCTGACACCCCAGGAGCAAAGTGCCATCCCATCCACCCCCTGGCTTCCTTACTTCCTCCTTTTGCATCTGGCACTTAGTAGGTCCATCGCAGACAGCACTCAGGCTGTTAAAGAAGCTTCCAGCCTTCTGTTTCCAGGGGTGTTCCCCTCGCCCAGTCCCATAATCTCAGAGGCTCTTGGAAGCCAGGATGCATATAGGGAAGGGGAGAGTGTTGATTAACTGGGTGACATGCCCTGGGGTCCTCAGAGCTGCAGGGAGAATGGGTGTGGGGAAGGGTGGGACTAGGGATGAGGGGTACGAGGTCAGCTTTGCCTATGGCTCTTGAGAGCCAGTCCCTACAGTAGAAGCTTCCAGACTAGCCCGGCCGTGAGTTCCAAGCAGGCCCTAAGCCAAGTTGTCAACGCCTGGCAAGGCCTGGCCTCTCCTTTGAAGGGAGGGAAGGAAGGAGGGCAACTCAGACCCAGGACAAAGACTCCCCTGCCAGCCCATCATGGGAGGCCCTGCCCCAGCAGCCAGGCAGCTCCCCAAGTTGGCTCCCATCCCTGGTTCCTCCACCCCAGAGCCTGGCGAGCTCCCCTGATTCTAGAGGCAACTTACCATGAATGAACAGAGCTCATTAGTGCTCCCTGCACATTTACTCATTAAACAACCGCTTGGCCAGCCACACACCCCAAGCTGCCCCCACTACTTTGCTTTTTCAATTTCCTCTCCTAAGCCCCTCCCTCTAGGGGTCTCCCTACCCCCACTCCTCCCTGCAGCCCAGGCCACCTGCTCCCTTTGCAGGGTAGGGAGGAGCTGGCCTGGCACATTGCTTCTGGCAGGCATGCTCCACCAAGCCAGCTCTGCCTGCAATCCACAACCAGGCAACCCCCATAGGAAAACACAGGGTCACAGCCCATCCTAGTGGGGTGACCCACACCTGCACTGAGATCCCCTCATCTGTGTGTTTGGCAGTCACTGCCTTCAGAGAAACTAGAGAAAGCACTTTCCCTCCAGTGTTTGTTCAGGGGTCACCTCCATCCCCCGCCCCCAATCACCAGGAGGGAAGAACCCAAACTGCAAAAATAGGAACAGCATGCCTGCTGCTCAGGCTTCCACCATCACTACCTGCTGAATATTGATGACTCCAGACATAGCCCTGGAACCGCATCGTTCATCAGAGAATAGAGTGGACCTGGTCCTCTGAGAACCACAGTCAGGAGGGAACAGAGGAGCAGCAAAGTCTGAGTGTGGTAAGCTTGGAGATGGGGAATGCAAGCTGCAGAAGACCAGAGGAGAGGAGGGCAGAGAGGCCCGGAGGCTCCTTACAGGGCAAAGCACTTGAGAAGTTCTCGGAGAATAAGGAGACATTGGTTGAACAACAACAGTGTGATCAGTTTCTCATCAAACAGGGCTGCAGGAGACACGACACCAGCAGAGAGGCAGCTCCTTAACAGTGTGTGCCTTGCTTACGTTTCTTCTTGCTGAGAGGAAATACCTGACAAAGGCAACTTAAGGAAGGAAGCAGGCAGGACATGGTGGTAGATGTTTTTAATAGGGTTCTCCAGAAAAAGGCAGGCAAATCTATGAGTTTAAGGCTTGGTTTCCAGAGCAAGTTCCAAGTCAGCCAGGGCTACATAGTGACAGAAAGAAAAAAAGAAAGCAAGAAAGAAAGGAAGGAAGGAAGGGAGGGAGGAAGGGAGGAAGGAAGGAAGGGAGGGAGGAAGGGAGGGAGGAAGGAAGGAAGGGAGGGAGGAAGAAAGGAAGGAAGGGAGGGAGGGAAGAAAGAAGGAAGGAAGGGAGAGAGGGAGGGAGGGAAAAGGAAAGAGAAGAGTCAATTTTTGTAGTTGTACACTGCTCTGGGAGCTCAGGAAGGACAAAAAGGAGGCATTTGCATATGTGGAAACCCTGTCAGACCTCAGCAGAGGGAACCACCATCCTGGCCAGTGCCATACAGCGGAACCCCAAGCGTCTGAGCTCAGGTGTTTTATTGACTCAGAACTCCTCAGGTGCAGATCATAAGCAATCAAACATTCTCACAGAAATCCAACACCTGCAGACAATACAAAATGTCAAGACCTAGGCAGCCCTCACTCAACAATGCGCAAAAACAATTATTTTAAACACAACTAAAACTAAACTTCCCCAAGAGATTTTAGCTCACAAATTGAGGGAGGAGTCTCACAGGCCAGGGATAGTGGCAGAAGCCTGAGGAACTGATCCCATTCTGTCTGCAATCAAGAAGCAGAAAGAGATGGGTGCTGGTGCTCTGTTGCTTTCTCCTTCATTCAGTCAGGGACCACAGTCCACGGAATCTTAGCGAATCTTTCCTCCTCTGTCAAACCTCTCTGGAAACACCTTCACAGACATGCCCAGAGGTTTGTCTTCAAGGTGATTCTGAATCCTGTGAGGTTGACAAGGCTGGCATCACAGGGACCCTAAAGAGAAGAAAACCCACCCCAGACGCCCTGGGAGCAGCCATTCTCTGCTTGTTGAGTTCCCTGTGTCACCTGGACTGTTCTCATGCTCAGATGCACAATCTGGATATATATATATATATATATAGACATGCACCATCTCTGGAACCTGGTTGCTCTTAGGGAATGGACCCAGGTGGCAGCAGGAGGACAGCACTTACTTTCTGCCCTCTGGAGATTTTACCCGCATAGTGTGATCTAACTACCACCACACAGGTGCTTCTTGAAAAACCACTTGGGGTGCTTATCTGCACTGATTCCTGGGACCCAACCCAGACCTTCCTGTTCAGAATTTTGGCTTGAAACAGAAAAAGACAATACAATCCTACTGTGTGGATTTCCAGAGACCATGGTCTAAGAATCAGGGACTGATGTGCTGAGGTAAGGCGTTTAAACACATACCTAAAAACTCGGGAGCCCCTGAATGAAGTAGCCTGGCTGGAAGAAAGGGTCTGAGACCTGCCTGTCTACCCTCAATTAGTAAGGATGAGGCATATCAAAAGGGAAAAAAGTCCAAAATGGGTGTAGGAACTGATGTCAGAGATGGAAGGGAATTTAAAAAGTACTAAATCTTGGGCTAGCAAGATGGCTCAGTGGGTTAAGGCACCACCGTTGCTCTCACCCCAGTACACAGAAAATTAAGCGAAGGAGGGAAGAAACTTACCTCCTGTGTCCAGGGAGTTGCAGGGCTGAGCTGTGGATGGTCCTGGATCTGGCTCTGTGGGGCCACGTGCTGGAGAACACAGCGGGGAGTCCTGGGAGGCCAGCCCCAGCAAAACTTAGGACACTTTAACTCAAGTCTCTAGACCCCCAGACAAGCTCAGCTTCACAGAAGGCTGAAGAGTGCCTGGGGCAGCAGAGACAAAGCCTAACCCTAAGATTAAGAGTCCTTTAGCTCAGAGTCACCCAGTATGATCAGGACAGCACTGGCCAGGGAAGCAGGAGACAAGCAACTGGAGGAGGAGAGAAAGAAGACAGAAAGGAGAAATCCCCATGGGCCACTGTAGAGGAACACTTGGGATTTTTATGTTAAGAAAAGCTTTTTGGTTTAACTGACTAGCCACTAGAGGTTCACGTTCCCACCCCAGCTGTGGTAGAGTTGTCTATAGTTGGATTCGGAATGCTTGATGCAGGTGGCTATAACTTTATTCTGGCACCTGTAGCTTGTTTTTGGGATCGCGTGCCACGTGGGTTTATGGGAACTTTTGGCTTAGGGCATAAAAGGTCTGAAGCCCCGAAGGTAGGTGTTGGTTGGTGGTTCGTTGGTTGGGTTGCTGTTGTTAGATAGTTCCTAAGAGAACAAAGGTGGGGGAGATTCGAGCTCAGGACAGCCTAAAAAGAGGCTGTGAAGGTTTCTACCTTCCTCTCTTTCTGTATTAAGGCTGCTTGCAAAAGCGGTGAAGATTTCTATCTTTCCTTTCTCCTTCCCTAAATTGCGGGTAAAAGATTGTAGCTACTGTTACAGGCCACAGTGTGCCCCATCCCTCCCCAGATGCTGAGTGTGGGCCAACCAGGAGCCAAGCGCCAAGGGCAGAGGCTTCCACTTGGCTCTCGGCCAGGCTTCAGACACCTTGGTCATAGTTCTCAGCAAATCGCAAAAGGTTTCCACCGTGACTCCATCTCACTCTTTTTCCCTCCTCTCTTCTCTCTCCAGCTGGTCTCCCACAACCACAAACATCAGGCCTCTTGTCTCCCAGCTCACTGACATTCATATTTTTCAGTCTCGTTCTCTGTTTTGTTTTGGTAAGTTTCCAGTACAACACTCCAAACTCTATTATTAATCTCTAGTTATCATCCCTGGGACTGAACCTAGGGCCTCACACAAGTCTAAGCAGGCACTGAACTGCGCCTTCGGTCTTCCTTGTTTGCTTTTGAGACCTGGGCTTTCTGAGTTGTCCAAGCTGACCTAGAACTCATTCTGCAGCTTAGGTAGGCATTGAACTTGGACTCTTCCTGCCTCAGCCTCCTGAGCGGTTGAAAGTACATGCTTGCACCACCGGCTCCCATTACCCACGCCTTCTTTATTTTTATTTATTTATGTGGATAGGTGTTTTCTCTGTGTGTATGTACACCACATGTATGCCTGGTGCCTCAGAAGCCAGAAGAGGACATCAGATCCCCTGGAACTGAAGTTACAGATGGCTGTGACGTGCCATGTGGATTCTGGGGATTCCTCTGCAAGAACAGAAAGCACTCGGAACCACCGAGCCATCTATCCAGGCCTGCCCCCATATGTCTTAATATGCTTGCTTCCCTCTACTTGTACGTGTGGAATGTAGTTCTAATCTATTGATTTTTGTCATCTGTGTTATTTCCAGGCCAGCTTTGTCTGATTGATTTTTCTCTTCATTATGTGCAGATTTTCCTACTATTTTCAACCCTAGTAGCTGTTAATTGATATGAGACAGTTTGTGTATGCATTCATGTGTGTGTGTGTGTGTGTGTGTGTGTGTGCGCGTGTGTGTGTTTATTTGCTGTCTTTGTTTTGTTGCTACTGTTTGGCTTTTTTGTTGTTTGTCTTGCCTTTGTTGCCAAAGCTGATCATAAACTCCTGGACGCAAGCATACTCTTCTCTCAACCTCCAGAGTAGCTAGGGCTCCTATTAGCTACATCACTGTGGCAAAATCCACGCAGAAGCAACTCCTTCAGGAGAGAGGTTTATCTGGACTCATTTTTAAAGCTATATTCTGTCCTGACTGAAGCTTGGGCCATGACTTGTTCACATCTTAGCAGATCAGGTAGCAGAGCACAGGACAGAGCTGAGCCAGACTACAGTCCTCAAAGGCTCACTACCTGCCGCTGCCAGCCAGGCCTCACAGTCTCCCAAGGCATCGCCACCAGCTAGGGCCCAGGTGTTCAAACACATGAGCTTTGGGGAACACTTCAGATTCAAACCATAACAGGGCCATAGGGATACACCACCGCGCCTGACTTAGCCTGGTATCATTGGAGAACATGCTTGAGCTTTGTTCTAGAGTGAAGTCAAGTTCCTTGAAAACAGTCTCATCCTTTTGAAGCATGCTTTTAAGCTTTCATAAAGCCAGAACTGCCTTCAGTCTAGGAGTGACTTCCCCAGGCCTGAAGCAATGCCCTCCTTCCATGGCTTTCCCAGTGTCCTGCGAAGCCAGAGCCTGCTTTCCTGGCTGCTAAGACACCAACGTTGCCTGTTGGAGCTCTGAGGTGCTATGCCTAGATCCGTTAAGGTGGAACTCTGCTTCAGGTAGCCCTCATATCTGCTCTAATGGTCCTCAGCAGAACCAAAGAAACGTCTGCAAAGCCTTCACCACTGCTGCCTTCTCGCCAACCTCTGTCTCACCTTTCCCGAGGACCTCAGCCAGGTGGCCTCCTGCACCGGCTCCCCTGGGCTTTCCTCTGCCCTGGGAACTCTCTCCAGACTACAGACCTGGCTATGACGGGCTCGCCACTCCTGCTTCTCGCCTGTTAGGAATCATCGTCCCACATCACCCACTAAATGTTTCATGTCTGAAAATAGATATTTTACTCGTGGCCCCCGCTTTTTCACTGTTTAAGACAGAGGGGTAAATTTAGCTCATTGTTCCATCTTGACTAGAAATGGAATTTTTGTGAGAGGTGGGTTGTTTGTTTTTGTTTTTTGTTTTGTTTTGGTTTGGTTTTTTCTGTTTTGTTTTGTTGACAGCTCACTGAGCTCTGGAGCATTTGAGGTCTCATCCTCTCTGATGAAGATTCTTTCCCCAGGCAGCTAAGGCCTGGGGTGACAGGCAGGAAAGGCAGGGCCGGCCCTGGCTCCCTGGGGCTGCAGTCCTGGGACACTGAAGGAGACTCCACGGGGGGCTTCCCTGCAGAGAGAGAAGGGTGAGGGCAAATGATTCAAACGGGGCTGGTGATGCCATCTGGACCTGTGTGGGGGTGGGGGGTTTGCTAAGGGGGCTCAGCACAAAGGGTCCATCAGAGCTCTGCCTGTGGACAAAGAACATGGACAGTAAAGGCCCTCTGGGAGGGTTCAACACCATCTGGGAAGGGGTAAGCATGGATTTGCCTCTCTTCCCTGGACCAGCTCTGTAACCCATATTCAGTTCTCCGGCCACCCTGTCCTCAGTTTCTCTTGTTGGGCATAGGATGAATACAGTCAGCCCAGTACAGCTGAATGGATGCTTCATGACACATCAGAGAAGCATCAAAGGCTTCGCTTTACAGATACGGAAAACAAGGTTCCTAGAGTAGTGACTTGCCCAAGGGCACAGAGGTGACCAAACAGAGCCCAGAACCCGCTCCCCATGCCTTGTGTATGGAGCTTCATCTTTCTGTGTCTGCCTGCCACCTACAGGTAAGTGTCCGTGCTACTCCTGACCCGGTCGGTGTGTAAAACTGAAATAAACTGCGATGGAAACAGAAAACTAGCTCCTCAATCTTTGAGGAATTGCAGACTCCGGAAATCTAGGCAATACTGAGACTGAAGATGGATGTAGCTCGTGGCAGATCAGTGGCCTAGTGTGTGCACAGCCATGATTCTGAGCCCAGCACTATACAAAGAAAAAAAAGGGGGGGGGGTGGAGTAAAGATTGGAGTAGAGTAGAAGGAGGGAGGCAGTTGGGAGGGAGGAAGGAACCCAGGAATATTAACAGGTGTTCAAAGCAGAGCAGAAAAGGCTGGACAAGCTGATGCAACTCAGGCCCTGCCCAGGAAACTCACTCCTCCCTCGAGGAAAATAAGAGCTGCACACTCCCTTCTCCACCCACCCACTCACTCTTTCTCCCAAGGCTTCGGATAAGGAGATCCCAAAATCTCAGTGCTGGGGACTAGAAAGATGGCTCAGTGGTTAAGAGCTTGTACTGTTCTTGCAGAAGACCCAAGTCCAGTTCCAGCACTGTAACTCCACTCCAAGCTATCTGACACCCTCTTCTGGCCTCCACAGGTACCTGCACTCATGTGCACATACCCACACACAGGCATACAATATACATGTAATTCTTATGTAATGATTACATAGTAATGTAAATAATTAAATAAACACCTACAATCTTTGGGCTGAGGGGCAGGGATGAGGATGTATCTCAGACAGCAGAGTGTTTGCCCAGCATGTAAGATGCCCAGAGAACACTGCCCAGCACGTGGTGCACACTTCTAAATCCAGCACTGAAGAGGAGGCAAAAGGATCAGTCACCCTTGGCTACACAGTGACTTCAAGACTTGACTGGGCTGCACGACACTTTGTCTTAAAAATAAAATAAAAACTTAAAGACTAGAACATTCCACAGTTTCTAGTTACAGTGTGTGTAATGTTTTCTTAAAGTATTTGTATTAAGTCCATTAAATAAATACTTACTGTGCACTCACCGTGAACAAGCCCTATGTATCTGAAGCGAGAAGTGTGAACCTTGTTTAAATCAAAGGCGAGTTTACAAGTCAGGAGTCCTGGATGTAGTGAGCAAACACAGGGAGTTAGCATAAACCACGAATAAATAGCTACTATTTCCAAAAGTCCAGGTCAAAGGCGGTCACTTCATAAGAAAATATTACCCTTCTGGACTTTCTAGGCACAGACAACTGGTCAGTGGGCCAGGAGTTGCCCCAAGCCTTTTCTTTTCAGTACAGATAATTCTAGGACAACTACAGAAAACCAAAGAAAATTGGACATCAGCAGAATAAGCCCGGGCAAACCCCAGAAAAGTCAAAAAAGAATTGGGGGATTAAAGGGTTATTCAACTCTAAAAGAAACTAATGTTTAATGATGTCACTAAAAACAGGAAAAAATTCAGGCTGGGGGAGTAGACCAGAGATGTATTTGTCCAGCACCTGTGAGGCCTTGGGTTTGTTCAATACTCAGCAGAGGAAAAGGGGAATAGAGGGAGGGGAAGAAGGGAAGAAGGAGGGAGGAAAGAAGAAGGAAGGGACGTTAGACAATGAGGTGCCTCACTGGGTGTTTGATATCCTATCTCAGAGGCAGAGTCCTCTTGGACAGCTCCATGTCTGCCTGGAGCCCAGTATGATGACTGACATATGTCAGCGACTGTTCAATTTGATGTAATTCGGAGTATGATGAACAAGATTCATTTATCCCACCAGCCAAATTCACCCACCCTTGGTGTCAGCAGGTTCCTCTCCTGGATGCACGGGTAGGTGTGTTTAAGTCCCCCAAAAGGTACGTAAAAGACTATTGATAGCACCCTCATTCATTATGGTTCAAACTTGGGAGCAACCCATGTGTTCCACGGAACGATGCATAAGCCAGCTGTGTTTCAGCGATACAGAGGGACAACGAGCAAAACAAACCACCCGGCAACGTGAGTTCATTGCATGGGCATTCATGCCGAATGAGAAGCCAGAAATCAGCACGTGTGCTGCTTCTTTCCGTTTATATGAAGTTAAACAGGATCAATAGAAATATAAGATGGTATAACATCAAGAGAAGGGGACCTCACCCCTGCAATCCCAAGACTGGAGAGACTTAGGAAGAAGGAGGAGAGCCTGGGCTACACAGTGAGTTCCAGGTTAGCCTGGACTATATAAAGTGAGTCCATATCTCAAAAATAAAATAAAATAAACAGAAATAAAGATTACCTTTGAGATAGTATGACTAAAAGGTGGTGCAGTCGAACAGTAATGGTTGGGATTATGAATGTAGATGCGTGTGCATACATGTACACATACACGCTTATACATGTGTGGAAGTATATAGTGACTTATACATTTAAATTCATGTACTTTATGAGGTTGTAAGAAGAAAATTATTTCTGTCTGTGGCGACAAACACAACAGAACAAGTACCACCACCACCCCCAGCCCATGGTGTCATTAATCACTATCTGTAGTTCCATTATGGAGCTCAGCTTCAAAACCAATTCCATCAGCGTGCCAGACAGTTGTGCTTTAACATGGGAACAGCTGGCTTTCCCTCCTTCAGACCCAGCGTGTGTACTGCCTAACAATGCTCCAGTGGGCAGGCTGCTCCTGCGGCGGCCGGACAAGATTACAGCAGGTGGAGACCTCATAGACATCTCAGTTTGTGCACTGTGACTTCACACAACAGCATCGCCGCCCAACACATTTCTCTGAATGTGTCCCGTCATGAAGTGACGCGTGCCAGTGCCTTCCTTCCTTAAAGGGTTAGGGGAGATGCACTGTTGGGCTTGTGCATTCAGCTGCACTTTGAGGAAGCCAAGAGTCCACACTCCCTGGCCCCTGGCAGAGTCCCTGAGGTCCGGGTTCAGGCCCCAGGAGGAAATGGCCTCTCAAGTGTAGACAGACAAGTGGGACACTTGACTGAGACGTGGCAGGAGACCAGAAGGCAACTCAGCCCACAGGGAGCCATGAGTCCAGAACAGGGTACAGTTAGACCAGGCCGCATCCACCATGGAACAGACCAGGTTTTCAGAGTGGAGAAGGAAGAGAAGGGAGCACTCCCCTGTGGGGAATGACACTCTGAGACTTGCCCAAGGTCTGTTGGTGTCCTCAGAGGCAGCTTGAGCTGCAGCCACCAGCTTCTGGCATTTTGCTTAGTGCTGGTGACACCTCCTCCTGCTAACCCTTCATGGCTCTCAGATTCTCCCAGTCACAGCCCCACGACAATGGGGGGGGGTGGGAGGTCTCCTCCACCCCAACACGTTTTCTTTCTTTCCTTTTTCTTTTCTCTTTTCTTCTCCTTTTTTAGGTAAAGTCTGTAGCCTAGGTGGCCCTCAAACTCTCCGTGTAGCTGGGATTAATCTTGAACGGCTAACCCCTTGCCTCCTGAGTGCTGGAGTTACAGGCAAGACCACCACGCCCTGTTTGTGCTGTACTGGTGACAGAACCCCGGGTCTCCTGTGCACGCCAGACAAGCACTCTACCAGCTGACCTACATCCCCAGCTCGTCCCTGCTTTAAAATAAGGAAACTGAAGGTCAGAGAGGAAGTAACTCATGCACATCTTAAGGATGAAATGAGGTTGAGGACTCAAACATGAGTCCGCCTGACTCCAAAGCCCATGCTCCTTCCCCACACAGAATTCTATACTCCGCCACCCTGTCAATCAAGTAGAAGGGTGAGGTAGACACTCCCAGAGGTTAAAGGGCAGACCTCTTCTCCTGTACCTTTCTCAAGAAGCTCTTAGAGAGTGCCCAGTCCTTTGCAACTTACTTGGAACTGCCGGCCCTGCAGGCCCTCTTCCGTTTGACACTCTTCCCAGGTCCTGTGCTTTAATAAATCATTTTGTTGGCCAGGTGTGGTAGTACACGCCTTTAATCCCAGCAATCAGCAGGCAGAGGCAGGTGGATCTCTGTGAGTTCAAGGCCAGCTGGTCTACACAGCAAGTCCCAGGACAGCCAGGACTACATAGAAAGACCTTGTCTGTTTAAAAAAAATCATTTTATTGCCATTTATTATGGATCCAAGAGTAATGGCAGATTAATTCAACCAGCTAGCATTGTCCCTAAGATCTGGGCTCTGCTATACATTTTTAGAAGCAATGGCTATTTTAAATAATCTCATACAAAACCCATATACATAATACACAGCTAGTCATTGTTGGGAAGGTTTTTTATTGTTGGAGTAGATGGAAAGAGATAGAACAGAGAGAGAAGAAAGATGGAGAAGCTCTTTTGTGATAGTCCGGGGACCACACAATGCCAAAGGGAGGAATCTCCCTGTAGAGGTGGTGCAGTCCTGAAGGGAGAATATCCCAACAGGACTGATGAGTTGCTTAGCCCAGCGGAGCTGAGGTGAAGTGTCCAGGCCTGCGTCGCCTCACTTTCTGGAGATGATGCAGTCCTGAAGGGAGAGTATCCCAACAGGACCAAGGAGCTTCTGGCCAGGTGTCCCCAAGGCTGCAGCTCTGTAGGGAAATATCGCAGGCGAGTTGTTCTTCTTTCTTCTGTCCGATGATCTCAGCAGGCCAGTGACTGTTTCCACTCCGAAGAGAAACAGCAAAAACTGAGGGTTGCTCAGTCATTTTTAAAGGGTTCTGAAGTGGGTGGAGTTATCAACATGGCCTGCGATTAGTGGAGTTTCTTTGGGCCTGTGGTTGGTGGAATTCTCAGTCCAGAGAGGGTTGGGGGGTCCCCAGCTCAGGATCATTTGTGTTTATTGGGACCCCATCTGTGCTATACTGTCAGATTGGGGAACCCATCAGCCAGATGAGAGTGGGGTCCCTGATAGTCCCAGGGGGGAGCTTTCTTATGAGGGATTTCAAGTCCCAGAGCTCCCCAGCCTTGCTGAGCTAGACTCCCCCAAAAGGGAAAAATGCTGGCTCCTCAGTGGTCTTTGGCACCATTTGAGGTTCCTGGTGGGCATAAGGAATGGTGGCTGGGCCCCCAAAGTCCCCAGCAGGGTGGCAAGGGAGGCAAGCATTAGTCTTGAATAGCAGTTGGACAGTAGGAGAGGCTAGGCTTGCTGGTAAAGTCAACTTTGCTTCCTGGAAGAAACACAGATGGCTGTGAGGGTCCATCTTGGGGGGGAGAGGTGTCAGCCAGGAGTGCTGATGGCTGTTAGGTTCCATCTGTGAGGGGAGGGGTCATCCAGGAGTGAGCACAGTCCTCAATCAGGACTTCCTTCCTTTTGACAGTTAGCCAGCTGGGGGGTTGGGCCTGGCAAGGGGGCAGAGCTAAGGCAGAGCTGAGGCAGAGCTTCCTTCACAGGGCTGTGGAGGCTGATCATAGATGAATGTGGAAAGGCATGTCAGAGCTTCTCACAGAAAGTGGGAGTCCCATGCTGTAGACTGTGGGGGGGGGCAGAACCCCTCAGAGGGAGCCCTGGGCTGTGGGCTATGTCTGTGGTCAGGGGTAGGGGGCAGAGCTCTCCAGCGCAGAGCCGTGCTGTAGACTCTGCTTGTTGCAGAATCCTAACAGTCATGGAGGCACACAGCTGTAATCACAGCACTTGGGAGGCTGAGGCAGGAGGGTAACAAGTTCCAGGCCAGTGCAGACTACATAATGAGACCTTACTTAAAGCAAACACACCCACCGTCACCTCCACCATCACCTCCACCATCACCTCCACCATCACCTCTACCACCATCACCACACAGAATTTGGGATATAAGGCAAGGATATGGCTGGGTGGATAAAACTATCTGCTGCACAAGCAGAAAGATCTGAGTTCAAATCCTTAGCACCCACATAAAGATCCTGGTGTGGAGGCATATATTTGTAATCCCAACACTGGGAGGGCAGAAACAAGAGTATCCCAGGAGCTGACTGGCCTGCAGTCAGCTGAAATGATGAGCTCCAGGTTCAGTGAGAGACTCTGGCAAAGGGGTAATGTGAAGAAGTGATTAAAGAACTCATCCCAACACCCCTGGCCTCTACATGCACATGGATGGGCAAGCATGCCCTCATACAGTCATATACCTACCTACCTACACACACACACACACACACACATATACACGCACATGCATGCACACATGCACATGCACACCCACACATGTACATGCACACACGCACGAATACACACACACACACCACACACACGCCTGCATGTACACATACATACACACACACAGGCAACACACATACACAGGCACACACCCACCCACACACAAGCTAGTTGTAACATGGCTTGTCTCCAATGGCCAACTGTCAAAGATCTTTTTGCAGCTAATTAGCACAAAAGGAATGATCATATTAGAATAACACCATTTTGAACCCACCAGTTAATTAATAGATGTAGGCACTGAGTGTCAGCAACTGCAAACATCCCTCCTCCACCCTTGCACACGCACAGCAATAAGACATTATGTCCCTTTGATGAAAGGGAACATCACCACCACAAGTTACAAAAAAATCAAAGCGTGACTCTGACGAAACCGCTAAAAATACAAGCAGAGGACACTCTGAGCTCGCCATTATAAAATCCAGGATCAGGGTACAGCTACTAGAAGAAAGCCCCCTGGACACTCCAACATACACTATAAGAAGAGAGGCAGGGTCTTTGCATAAATAGAGCCTTCAAAGATGCATCACACTAAACGCTATATAAATGCATAGCCCCGTTCTCAGCCACATTCTCAGAAGCCAAGTGCCCAGGAGCAGGTGAGTGGGTATGCGAAGTGTGGGGTGCATGCAACCTAACACCACTAGCCTCACGAAAGGGGTAAATTCTGACACACAGTACAACACGGATGGACTCTTAAGGCCATTGTGCCAGAGGAAATAAGTCACCCACACAAAAACAAATCGAGTTGTGTGTGGCGGCTTGCACCTGCAATCCAGCACTCGGGGGCAAAGTAGGCGGCTCTGTGAGTTCAGTGCCCCAGAGGCGAAGGTGGGCTATGCAGGTACTCACGGGACCTGGGGTCAGGCCCAGAGAGGAACCGGTATAGCAGAAGGCTTTGTAAGAGGAGGGAGACAGAGAGAGACACGGAGGATGGGGGGCGGGCTGGTGCAGCCTCAGGACCCCCAACTCCTAATTCTTCTCGGTCGGTCCATATAAAACGCCGTTTCCTCAGGACGTGGTTGCTGAGAGGATTGCAGTACTTGCCCCCATCCCCCAAACACACCTTTTGAGTTGAGACTGGATGTCATGTAGCCCAGGCTGGCCTCAAACTTTCTATGTAGCTGAAGAAGAACTTGAACTCCGATTCTCCCGCCTCTGCCTCCCGAGAGCGGGGACGGCAGGCGTGGGCCACCACACCTGCCCGTTGTGTTCTGGGTTCTATTTTTTCTTACTTCTTAATTGTATTTGGAGTGATACGAGACATTTCAGAAGACTCATCATGCACAGCGCATCGAATCGTTGGAGAGTGGCCACTGTGGTAAAATAGCGCCCGGGTAGGAAACGCAGCTAGAGCCGCCCTGGCCCTCCCCTAGCAAGCCCTTCCTCCCATCTGGCTCTTACGGGAATCACGTCCCCCGCATTTATTTACGATTTTATCTCCATGAATGCTTTCTCCAATTCAATCTTTAGTTTTACCCACTTAAAACTTTTAAAGAGAAACTTTAATTATAATAAAACTTCATGTAACATAAGAGCACCACCCTTGTTTGTGTGTGTGTGTGTGTGTGTTTGTGTATGTGCATGTGCACACGTGTGTGCGTGCATGTATGGAAGCCAGAAGACAACTTCGGATGCCTTGCTCCTCAGGTGCTGTCAACCCTGATTTTCTACAATACGTATTTTTATGTTAGCAAAGTATAATTATGTCACTTCACCCCTTCTAGTTCCGTTCTCCAACCCCTTCTGTATGCTCCCCCCTGCAGCCCCTCCTATGTCACCCCCACCTAATCCCCTTCAGAGTCATGGCCTGCTTTTCTATGATTACGATTGTTACATGTATGTATATAAACCCATGACAGTATAAACACAGCCTGCCGAGTCCGTTTACTGTTATTTGTATGTGTATGCCCTCAGGGCTGGCCACTTGGTATTGGGTAACCAATGAAGGGGCTCGTTCTGGGAAAGATTAATTTTCCTGTCGCAGCAGTCCTCGCTGTCTGCAGTTGTTTGTCTAGGGCTGGGCCCCGGGGGGTTCCCCTTCCACAGTAGCTTGTGTTGTCATTGTGTGGACCTTGTGTAGGCTGCCGTGTTGCTGTGATAGCATGGGTGTAGCTTCCCTGTCATTTCTGAGAGATGCGCTGTCACGCGGACTCCCTCCCCTCCGCCTCTAACAGTCTTCCTGCTCCTTTTCCTTGACTACTTTGGTACCAGTTATAGCTGGAATCATACGCTATTTGTCTTTGCTGTTTATTTGAGACAATGTAACCTTGGCTGGATAAATGCAGGGACGTGATTCCCGTAAGAGCCAGATGGGAGGAAGGGCTTGCTAGGGGAGGGCCAGGGCGGCTCTAGCTGCGTTTCCTACCCGGGCGCTATTTTACCACAGTGGCCACTCTCCAACGATTCGATGCGCTGTGCATGATGAGTCTTCTGAAATGTCTCGTATCACTCCAAATACAATTAAGAAGTAAGAAAAAATAGAACCCAGAACACAACGGGCAGGTGTGGTGGCCCACGCCTGCCGTCCCCGCTCTCGGGAGGCAGAGGCGGGAGAATCGGAGTTCAAGTTCTTCTTCAGCTACATAGAAAGTTTGAGGCCAGCCTGGGCTACATGACATCCAGTCTCAACTCAAAAGGTGTGTTTGGGGGATGGGGGCAAGTACTGCAATCCTCTCAGCAACCACGTCCTGAGGAAACGGCGTTTTATATGGACCGACCGAGAAGAATTAGGAGTTGGGGGTCCTGAGGCTGCACCAGCCCGCCCCCCATCCTCCGTGTCTCTCTCTGTCTCCCTCCTCTTACAAAGCCTTCTGCTATACCGTTTCCTCTCTGGGCCTGACCCCAGGTCCCGTGAGTACCTGTACAGCCTACCTCCACCTCTGGGGCACCCTCGCCGAGCAGGCACATTTGAGCTCGACTGGGGTCACAGAGCATGACGGTTCAGGGTCTCACTCACAGGAGCACAGCAAAGAGGACTTGGATGCCCTGTTGTCAGCTGTCAAATCTCATTTTCTGGTCCCCAAACTCCCTAATGTGAACTCAGCCACCATCCTCTGTAGCTCTAATACGCTGTCACGGGGTCAGGATGAAGAGATTCTGCCTTCACCATGCCCGCTCTGCCTGTCTCCGTGAGGAATGTCCCCCACGCTCAGACTCCCTGGAGTCCACACAAAGAGGTGCTCAGCTACAAACGTTGACTGTACAGATGCAAATCTGAGCTGCACCTTGACCTCAGGAAGATGCTCTTTGGGATCCCCAAGCCTCTGTTTCCCCTTTCTTAGAAGTGTCGTGGGTCTTGAGAGCTTAGAGTAAGGCACCCGTAAGCAGGACACAGGCTTGGGAGCTGTAGCTCAGGAAGTGGAGTGCTTGCCTGGCATATGCTAGGAGGTTTCATCTTCAGCGAAGACAGGTCAGGACTGCCCTGGGGCATCATTTCAGCCTCACACTGCAGGTGAGACACACCGAGGGACTAGATACTACAGTAAAAAGCAGCCACCTCTCCCTACAGCCTGACCCTCCCTAGCCCTGCCATGTGCTCTTTGAGGGACCTCAAATAAAAGAAGACACAAGGCTCCATCAACTGAAAAACCTCCTTCCTGTGCCCACTGCCCCGGGTCAGACACGGAGGGCTCACAGGGCAGGCGCAGCAGAGAATAAATACGGCCGGCACAGCCCGACAGCCACCCTCCCCTTCTCCCCATTCTCCTTGCTAACAAACCAGTTTTGTTCAGTCCTCCTCCCTGGCATCATCTTTTTTTTTTTAAAGGTGATTCATTTCATTGCTATTTTTAATGTGTGTGACTGTTTTAGTTGATGTATGTCTGAACGCCATGTGCGTGTCTGATGCTCACGGAGGTCAGAAGAGGGAGTCGGATTCCCTGGGACCGGGGATATGGACAGTTGTGAGCCACCATGTGGCTTCTGGGGATTGAACCTGGGTCCTCTGTAAGAACGGATGCTCATAGCTGCTGAGCCATCTCTCCAGCTGACCCCTTAAACACCTGTTGTTGTTGTTGTTGCTGTTGGATCACTCCAAGCCAACCACGGTTCTTCATTCTCCCACAACGCTCTGTTTAGGAAGGGGTGTGTATGACAGTTTTAGACAGCGAACCAGGTCTCCTTGTCTGCTGGAGACTGTTGGGAAGTGTTCCCTCTTACTGTGGGACACAGGAATAAACATGCCTCCTCAGGTGCACACCGTGTCACGCAATGACTCCCAGAGCTGGGGGAGTCCTCTTATGACCCTGAGAAAACGGATGACACTCTGAAAGCCGCAGAGCTGAAGACAGGAGGAACCGAAGGGCTGTGGAGACGGCTCAGATCAAAGCATTCACTGCCACGTCTGGCAACCTGAACTCCATGCCTGGGACCTACATAAAGGTTCAACAAAGTAGCCCTCTGACAACACACATGTTGTGGCTTGGACACATGTCAACTCCCACGCAGAATAACAATCTAAAACAAAAACAAAAAAACCCTAGAGATTCTAAGACTCGGGTGATATCGCTGAGCTTATGAATTCCCAGTGCCGGCCCTGAGCGCCTCTGGCCTTCTTAGAACAAGGATGAAAGACTTATTATCTGAACTGATCTGAGTTTTCTATTACTGGTGGCCAAAAGCCACCTGCAAAAACCAGGCAAGGCAGTCCACACTAGCTGAGCATTGCGGGATGCCAGACACCTATCAGTCACAGGCCTTCGTGCCTTCTTACTCCTCATTCCCCACCCCAGGAGCAGGGAGGGAGTTCCTGTGGAGGATGTGAGACCTGCCAGTGAAAAGACTTGCCCCTCACATACCAGGAACCCAGGGCAGCAGGGGATAAAACCCAGGTCTGTGGCTTTCCCTTCTTTTCTTTCCGATTCACCAACAGCATGGTGGGTGGGCGTGCCCACTGTTCATCACCTCTCAGACACAAGATAAGCCACTCATTTGGAGTGGTGCTCATTACACAGCAAGTTCAAGGGATGACTGTGTCCAGGAACTCAGGCTCAGTCAATCCTTTACTTCCCACCCGTCTCTGACTTTTTTTCTTCTCTCTAATGTGACTGTGTTCTCAGACCAGCTGCCCCACAAGGGAAGAATCATGGTCACCAGAAGCTCTGGTTTCATAACAAATAGCCAAGAGCTAAAAACAATAACAGGATTCTCCCCCTTTCCCCAGCTTAAGGTCCATCGGCCAAGCCTGAATCCTATACTGCTTCCACCGGCTAACTACTGTTGAGTCTGAACCCAGGGTCAGCACTCTGGGTTCCTGGCTCTGTGGCCTGGGCAATCCAATCTCTCTGTGATTCCTTGTGCCTGAGCCCATGAGACACAGGGAGCATAGTTCTACCTCACTGGCTTCTTGAGATCCTTCATTTATTCAGATAATACTTAGAGCGTGCTTACTGCACATGGGACGATATGCCGAGCATCAGCTGTAGAACAGAGGCCCAGTTCCTGACCTTGTGGAGTATCCAGTCTGGCTCTAACAAGATAGACAGACAGACGGTACACAAACGGGGGCGGGGGGTGGGGCGACAAGCTAGTCAAGTTGGCTTATACCTGTTAGTCCCAATATTCTTGGAAGGTCCAAGAGTTCAAGGCCTGCCTGGGCTACATAGACTTCGTCTAAAACGAGAGCTATGTAGAACCACAGTAAGTGCTGTGAGGGAAAAGTATGATGCCGAGCAGAGAGGAAGAAAGGGTCCCGGCACGGATTACAACGAGAAACATTTAAAAAGCCTAACTGGGCTCTGCACCACATCAGCGTTCGGCTAATGGTCTGTCTTAGAGGTTGATGCTTGGCATCTTCCCACCATCTGGCCTCCCCAGGGTGACTTCCAGAAAGGAAGAGAGCAGGCTGACTCTGTCCTCTTCTCCATCCTGACATCCAACTGAGGATCTCCGAGGGCGGTGGTTCTCAACCTGTGGGTCAGAGCCCCTTTGTGGGTCAAACAACCCTTTCACAGGGGCTGCCTAAGACCATCTGCAGGTCAGATATTTGCATTATGACTCATAATAGTAGCAAAATTAGTTATGAAGTAGCAACAAAAATAATCTTATGGTTGGGGGTCACCAACATGAGGGAGGAACAACTGTATTAAAGGTGGTATCATTAGGAAGGTTGAGAACCACTGCCCTGGGGGATGGTGAAAACTGTGATGAACACATATCTTGAGACAGCGGGCACCCACATGGACCCCAGAACCTTCCCTGACTCAGAGACAAGTCCTAAAATAAAGAAAGAGTTAGTTTCTGGGTGTGGTGGTACACGCCTTTAATCCCAGCACTCCAAAGGAAGAGGCAGAAGGATCTCTGAGTTTGAGGCCAGCTTGACCTCCAGAGTGAGTTCCAGGACAGCCAGGGCTACACAGAGAAACCTTGTCTCAAAAAATCAGAGAGAGAGAAAGAGAAAGAGAGAAGGAGAGAGGAAATATTCAGTGCCAAACAGTTTTCTGTACTTTGCCTTTGCCAAGCTCCCTTCTCCTTGGCCAAAGGTCCCCAAACATAGAAACCAGGCCTGGTACCAGCTCAGCCCCAGGTGGCCAGACTATATCATCACTTCCTGGTGACTGCCTCTGGAGGGACCATTTGCAAAACTCTGTGATGCCAGGATGTGGAATACTCCATCCCCACCGGGCACTCTTGCATAAGTGTACTGTTTCTTTGGGGAAGAGGAGCCGAGGAGACAGTGTTGGATCTCTGCCACTAACGCTGATCTGCGTTGTGTTCCCACCACCCGACCTCCACCCAAGCCCTGGGGACCCAGTGCCAGCCAACCTGGTTACCACATCTCGATGCCTGCCCTCCCACAGAGGGGCTACACGGAACCCATGTCCTCTTCTGGAGCACATCAAAAACTCCCTGGGTCTGGAAAATCAAAACCAGCTCCCTGGTGCTGCCACCAAGCCCCCGCCTCACATTTCCAACTGTGTGCTCTCAGTAAGCCCAGGATATGATAGAAGGTTCTCTAGCATGTGATACACTTTTGTCAAGCGCACCCCTTCCTTGTGCCTTCATTTCCCTGTGCTGGGCTCTGTGGTGAAATAACGAGCCGCAGACACAGTCCCAGGCTTCAGGAAGTTCCTGGTATAGGAGGCGACTGCAAATGAACAGAACCACTCACAAGAGCTGCTGGTTACCAACAGCAGTGAGGGAAACTTATAGGGTGCTGAGGATGCAGCTGACTTAGCCTGACATCAGCGAATGAGTAGGTGCCATCATTAGGCAAAGCGGGGTAGAGGTGGAAGAGAGCTTTCCCACAGGATCCTGAAGCCAGAGGGGCCACCAAACCCAGGGTCTGAAAGCCTGGCTGGAAGGTGGCATGGAGAAGGGAGCCTGCTGGCGGGGGTAGGGTCAGCCACAGGTGAGGTTAGAATAGTGTTTAGGGACCACAGCGTGTGAGCTGGGACTCAAAGGCCATGAGCCCTGAGGTGCAAAGAAGGAGAGCTAGTCTAGGGGTTAAAGGGTTTTCTGTCCGAGCTGAAGCCTAGGACAGTGAGCCTCATTGACATGCCTCTCCTCAGGTCTGCTATGCTTCTCACAGTGACTTGGTGGCCTCTCACCTAGTCAAGAACCCAGAAGGATAAAAACATACAAACTGAGTGTGTGTGTGTGGGGGGGGGGGGTGGCACGTGCCTTTAGTCCCAGCATGCAGAGGCAGAGGCAGGTGGATCGCTGTGAGTCTGAGGCCAGCCTGGTCTGCAGAGTGAGTTCCAGGACAGCCAGAGTTACAGCAGAGAAATCCTGTCTCAAAAAACAAAAAACAAACAAAAAGTACAAACACACACACACACACACACTGAATGGATGTGTTCCCAAGTTCATAGTGAAGCTTCATCTTAAAAACTGGAAGCATCCAGAGTTCCAGAACTTTCTTCCCAGTCTCTAACTTATCTGAGCCCGGGTCTTCATCTGGCCAGGTAAAACTTCCTAGCAGAGCCCTCTCCCTCAAGCCCGAACCCACTTGCTGAGCCCGATGCTCCAGGCATGGTGCTGGTCCTGTGTTGCAGAAGTTTATTTTTAGTTACATATATAAAATAATTGTTTTATGCACTGTTGGGTGAAGGGCTGTCTCGGGTGTTTTGTATTGTCTGCAGGTGTTGGATTTCTGTGGGGGTTGTTTAATTGCTCATGATCTGCATGTGCTATCAGTAGACTACCTGAGGAGTTCTGAATCAATAAAAACACCAGAGCTGAGATGTTTGGGGTCCCACTATGGAGTCTGGCGCTGCTGAGGTCTGGCAAAGTTTGTGCATGAGAATGCTTCCGTGTCTTCTTGCCTGAGTCACCACAACAGCAAACTACTGCAAAAGGCGCCTGCAACGTGGGGCCTGACATCACTCCAGATAATCCAACATGAAGACAAAGAAGAAAGAAACTCAGAGTCGGGTAAAACTCAGAGCTCAGAGAAGCTACCAGAGGACAGAGATTAAGGTTTTAATGGAAGGCTCCTGAAGGAAGAGGAAAGGGAAATAAGCCTCTATGAAGAGAAAATTGTGAAAATTAAGCGAGAAAGAGGGCTCAATAGTGAGAGCCACAGAATGGAGGCTTTTAGAGATAAAGAATTCAGCTGGGAGCAGGAAAAAGCAAGGTTCTTACTGCTTTTCCTGATCATGGAGCTGACGCTCCCTCCCGCCGCTGGTGATAGCGTTCTGTCTAACGACCTGAGTTTTCTGATAACTGTGTTGTATGTGTGCGAAGCTCAGGATGTTGTGTCTGAGATCTATGGAAGGGGTTGTATGTTTCCCCATAGCGGTGGTGAAAAAGAATGCCAAGCTGCCAGAGTGTTTCACCTGGAGATTCTTCCCACGGCCCAGGACCTCCTGCTGTTGTGGAGGCTACAGCTTAGAACCAAAAATTGCTTAGTTAAACTAACCAGTTTTTCCTATAAACTTGACTAAGAGAAAGACAAGCTGTCCAGGCACTGGTGATGGTGATGAGAACTCTACCCTTGAGGGGACCCTTACTGCAGACAAAGTGACCAGTTGTTTTTTCCTGCAAACCAGACTTTATCTTAAAATCTGAAAAGTGTTTCCCAAGGGTCAGCGCACAGAAGCTGTCTTCCAGAACTGGCAAGGTTGTATCTCATGCTGGCAGCCGAACTTGGTACTGTAAGGTCACCCAGCTGGTGCTGGTTTTGAAGGCATGAAGGGGTCTTTGGAGAGCAGCTGAGGCTGGCACTGTGAGAGGCCAGGAGAGAGGATTGATTAAAGTGCAACAACATTAGTTGAAGGCTCAGATTGAAGGGATGATGAAGAGAAGTTGAGACTTGGCACCTTGAAGAGACCTCAGGAGAGACTATTGGTGAAAGTGCAGCCCAGTTGCAACAAGGAACCCCAGCAGTTTTTGAGATGCTAGTACCACAGGACAACCACCAATAACAGCAGAGCCAGTAGTGTTTGCTGTACAGGGCAGAGCCAGATCCAAGCCCTTTGGAGGATCTCAGAAGATCGTGAGTGAATTCCAGATAATGGGACATTGATAATGTTTTTCTGCTGTCCAAAGACATTGCAAAAAGTTTGATAGATGTCTGGTTTCATTTAGTCCTGTGCATTGTTCCTCATGTAAATAGTTTTGCTGGTATACTGTTAAATTGTGTTGTAAAGGTAAAGCAATTTTTTTATACAGACAAGAGGAATAGTTGCAAAAGTTTATTTTTAGTTATATATAAAATAATTGTTTTATGCACTGTTGGATGAGGGGCTGTCTAGGCGTTTTGTATTGTTTGCAGGTGTTAGATTTCTGTGGGGGGGTTGTTTAATTGCTAATGATCTGCACATGCTATCAGTAGCATACCTAAGTAGCTCTGAATCAATAAAAACACCTGAGCTCAGACGCTCAGGGTTTCACTGTCAATTGAGTATGGCACCGGCCAGGATGGTGGTTCCCTCTGCTGAGGTCTGGCACGGTTTGCAGATATAAATATGCCTCCTTGTTGTCCTTACTGAATCACCACAACAGCATATGTCCTGGGAGATGGAAAGGTGAGAGGATTCTAATCCTGCCAGGAAGGAGCCCGCTGCCTGGAAACAGATGGGCATGGAAGCACAGTGCAAGGTGATCATGGCTCCAAGGGAGGTTTGTTCAAGCTGCAATGGGAATCCCACTGGTGGTGCTAAGATCCCTGCCTGGAAGAGAGAAGCTGGGTTTTAATGAAACAATACAGTCATCTCCTGGGTCTGACATGAGTGTTCTTCAGACTCAAGCATCTACAGCATCTTCCCATCTGCTCCTTGGCCATTTGTACCTTTTTCTTTGGGCAGAGTAAGATCACAGGGTCCCGCTATGTGGCTCAGGCTGGCTTCAAACTCATGACTCTCCTGCCTTAGTCTCCAGCATGCTGGAATTGCAAGCATGTACCTGGCCATTTCCACCATATCTCTTCTCGGAAGTAACATCTGCTTAGATCTGTTGCCCACTTTTAATTGGGTCGGGGGGTTTCTAATTATTAAATTATAAGAGTTCTTTACCCATCAGGACCCTCTTCCTGATATATGACTTGCAAATACTGATCTGTTTTGTGGGTCTGAATATTCTTTTACAACTTTTGAATCTGTCATATGTGTATACTATCTGTTAAAATGTCATAGGTGTTTTAATTTTTCTGAGAGCCACAAGAAAGTGAACATGAATGCCTGTACATGAACACATGCATATGCAAAGAAAGTGGAAAGGAACAGGTGAAGTTTTTTAACCATGTATTTCACTGAGCCTAATATATCAGAAATTTTATTCTTTCAACATTTGTAGCACATAATCAAAATTAAAAACTATTTCCTTGCTACTAACTTCAAAAGTAGACTTGCAACATAGCCCACATCAGCTGTGTCTGATACAGTGTATATAGACAGGCTTTCATATCCATCCTTCAACTTCCCTCAGTGTACAGCAAGGTGCAACTATTATCCAAGGTCTCTCTTCCTCCTTCTCAGAAAGGGCAAGGTGATATGCAAAGTCCCCCAGAGTCATTGTGCCCAACTCTGAATGATCGATCTCCAGCTCTGAAAGGCCTTAATTACACAAACTGTCATAGAGCCACTTACATCTGTAAGGTTAACATACACGCAGAGCAGAGGGAGAAAGTGCCTAGCCGCTGCAGAGTCCCCAGCTTGCCTGGCCCGGGGTTCATAGCCCATTGTCCCAATTTCCTTCTTCCTTTCTTGTTCCAGGCTCCCTTTGTCCTCCACCAATACATCAGTTGGTGAGGGTCCTTTACCTGGAGGGGTGACCCTCCACTGCTGAAAGGTCCCGACCCTCAGCTCCTCTCCGGCCAGCTGTAGTCTTCTGTTACCTTCTGATGGGGCTGCAGAAACGCTAAGCAGTGCCCCATCGCTGCTAAGCTCTCTTCTGATCTTGCAGGGCAGTTTGCCCTTGGCTCAGAGGGAGCATGAGTCCAACATGGTGAAGTGCAGCCTCAACAGACATGAGTGTGGTCCCAAGAGACGCCTTCTCCCATCAGAACGAAGACCCACAAGGCAGCAGAGCTGCCAGCTGCTCAAGTAGAAGCAAACAACCCCAGAGTGAGATAGTAGCAGCAGCGAGGGGAGCCCCGCTGAATCCACCCTCTGATTTCTGTGGTCGGAACAGTGCGGCTCCAAGCACACACTGCATCCTGTGAAACAGAACTCTCATTTTCCAGGCTAACTGATACCACCACCGACTCGACTCTTCAGCCTGCAGTTCCCTGGCACCCTCAGGCTGTTTCTGGGATAGTAGGCATGTGGTCAAACTAGCACATTTGCATAAGCACCGATCTGTTGCTGAATGTGAGTGGGTCTGAAGGAGATCCCTGGTCAGAAACATGTTATGGGGAGCAGCATACTGGTAACCGAGGCACTCCGGGAACTCGCAGATGGACTTGCAAAAGTATTTCAGAAGGGACAGCAAATAAACACCTCTCTGGCTAGGCCCAATCAAGTGCTACCTCCATGATGGAGTCCAGGGTGACCAACCTGCCAGCTGGTGGCTGACTGACTGGTCCCTCTCCTCCTGAATGGTAAGCCTCTAAACCACGTGCAAATCATTTTCCTCCCTACCCCCATCCATGCAGTACCTCTTCTGAGGGCCTTCTCTGGGCTCAGCAGCCATAAATAAGTCCTCAATCTAGAGGAGCCCAGTCTCAGGCTCGGAAGTTTGTGTCCACCCACTGAGCTGGCTGGAACTCCTACCACCTCTCTAAAGACAACACAGTGAACTCGCTGGATACGAGGCTGGCCCACCAGCCTCCACTCCTGGGCCTAACACAGGGAAGAGCTCTGCCTCTCCAGGCTGTTTCCTGTTCTTGACACAGACTGGACACATAAAGGTAGCAGAGGCCAGCAATGGTCACAGGTAGGATGGAAGGGCCGCTCCCCCTTCGATGTGGGTAACTTCCTTTCTTATATACTCAGCTAATAGCTACATCTCCTTCATATCATCATATCTAGTTCTAAACAACGTAAGAAAACATTCCTCACAAGAAACGCCTTTCACTTGCTAAGTTCTAAAAAGTTATTCTAGTCCGGCAAGCTGACTAAGCGGGTCAAGGTGCTTGCTGCCAAGCCTGACGATCTGAGTTCAATCCCAATACCCACATGGTGGAAGGAGAGAACTGACTCTACCAACTGGCCCTCTTGACATCCACATACATGCCTCAAGAGTTTGTGTGACACACATACAAAATACATAGAAACAAATGTGATTTGAAAACTGCTAGTTACTATGTACATGGCGTATGCACAGGACAGCGGGTCTCACTGTGACAGTTACATACATATCATTGTACTTTCCTTACGTCCGTCCTCCCTCACTGGCCTCCCCATCAGCGACCTCAGCTGGTCCTTTGCGCCCCTAAAGTAATTCCCCTTCTATTGTGTGTGTGTGTGTGTGTGCGTGTGTGTAAGCTTTAAATTTGCACATTTAATTCTTTATCTTTTAATAAAGTGTCTTCTGCATGAATGTTCGCCTTTAGGACAGTGGGAAACAGGTGTTTTACTCCTAGACTGAAGATCTTTTGTCAGTGTGTGTGTGCATGTGTGTGTGTGTGTGTGTGTGTGTGTGTGTGTGCATCACAACATCCGTATAGCGATCACAGGACACCTTGTAGGAGTTGCCTCGTTCCTTCCATGCGGGTCCTGGTATGACAACTCATCTGCTCTAGACTAAGTTTTTAATGGTTTGGGATCTTTCCAATTCACTTCACTTCTGTCTAAAATAAGCCAAAGACAGAAAGATTTAAGGGACACCTCTGCCCTTTCTACAGCTTGCTGCCTAATGCATTAAGAGTGAAAGGTCACTTCCACCATCTAGTGGCCAAAATGGTGATTACAGACACACCGGACAACTTTATCCCTGCTGGCAACATGTAGCTTATTGAGTGAACATCGGAAATTAAATGTGGGTTTTCTGAATTGAGATGTCTGTGCAGATGTATGCTGGATCTTGAAGACTTAGCGTTAGTGTTATTCCTCCCCTCAGAGCTGATGGCTGACACCTTCTGCTGTAGTTTCTCTTCCTCCTTTAAGCCCCAACTGATCAGAATCCCTCATAGTGGGAGAGCAGCTCAATTCAGGCCTCCTGCCCAGCCCCACTCAGTGCCAACTGTGCTAACCACACAAGACAACAGCCCACAGCTGGATTTCCCTTGCTGCCCTCAAGTCCCCTATCCACACTTGCTCCTCTTCCCAGTGAGCCTTGGCTCCCTCTGGTGGCCTTTAGTCGGCCCCAGCACTGGACACAAAACTACCCACCCACTGCTACCCTGACATTCATGCCTCTCAGTGTGGTCCCTGGAGCAACTGGTTAAAGATGAATATCTGGGGCCTCGGACACACTAAGCCAGGACTCCTGGAACTCCACCCAGCTGTTGAATGAGTCGTCAGTTAGTTTCTGGTGCACTCAAGTTTGAGAGCTGCTACTCTACAACCGACATGCCAACCCCACTGCTTCAGCTTCCTGCACTGAGGGCCTGATCCCTTTCCATTGTGGAAACTGTCCTGTCCTGGTTCCCCTGCACCTCCGCATCCACGGCAACCCTCACCAACTTAGTCATGAGCAAACTTCCCATGCTTCTGTCACAAATGCAGGCTGTTTCTACTGTTTATCCAGCCATTTCTTTAATGCATTTCTTATATATGGGTGTTTCACTACATTTGTGCACCGTGTACCTGCCTGATGCCTGTGGAGGCCAGAAGAGGGAATCAGATCACCTGAACTGGAGTTACATACAGGCAGCTGTTAACCATGTGGGCACTGGGAATTGAACCCAGGTCCTCTGGAAGAGCAGTCAGTTCTCTTAACTCTCCAGCCCCTCAATCATTTTTGACACTAATATAAATACAGAGTTTATTTTGGTCCTAAACAATCCATAAATTCAAACATAATACACAAGACATGTTTTTTTTACTATACATTGTATGAAGCAAACCTCTTTTCCTTCTGGACATGTGAACTCTAGGATGTTAACAATTGTCTGGCATAATGGTACATGTCTTTAATCCCACACTCAGGAGACAGAGGCAGGTGGATCCCTGTGAGGTCAAGGCCAGCCTAATCTACATGGCAAGTTCCAGGACAGCCAGGACTACATAAAGAGAACCTGTCTCAGAGAGAGACAATGTGAGGGGGCTCAGTGAGACCCCTAACCTCTTACTTCCAGAAGCTTCTGAGGCTGAGGAATATGAGCATATAGAGCAGAAAATAGCAACAGAGAATTCCTACACGGATTTTTAAACTGAGGCAGGGCAAAGAAAACATAAAGGACTTCCTTCATAGAGCAGTGTCATTTACTTTCAGGTTGACATTCCTTCACAGCAGCAACTGCTCACAGGTACGGCATAACTATGTAGGAACAGTTTCCACAGTGTAGTTTCAGTCCCACCAACCAGTCAGGTCACATGACACACACATAGCATCCATAGAGTGAAGCACTCTGAAAGCCCATCAGGAATGAAGGAACGGCCCCTGCTTCTCTCTGGCTTATTGTTGCGACTTCTTGGCTCTCAGCAATGCCATCTAAGAGAGAAGCAGCTTCCTTTTTGAGGACTCACCTTCTCTGTGTATGTTGCATGTGTGTGCACAAGCCAGAGTAAGATGCCCACATCTGTGCACATACAGACTAGAGTCTAGACGTTGATTTGGGGCAAAACTGCCAGATGTAGATGCATTTTTATTCATAGATGTTCAAGGGAAAACGAGGCACAATCTAATCTTAATCCTAAACCTGGAAGGCTTCAGCCTTCATACAATAACATTTCAACCTTCGAGAATTCGAGAGCTGACTGAACCACAGCTCCTTCTGAACTCAGAGCTGTACTTAACAGACTCTTCTGGTTGGCTGATTCTACTTACTCACTGTTCTGGCTCAAACTCTTCAAGTTGCTGATTCAAACTCAACTTCTGAGCTGGCTGTTTCTGACTAAACTCTTCTGACTTTGGCTGATTCAGACGGATTGCCTACTTCAGACTGCCTCAGACTACCTCTGTGTCTCTTCCTTGTACTACTACCTCATATTGCCTGACTCTCCAAAATGAGAGCCTGCTTTTCTATCATGAGAGTTGGGCATGTTCTCACTCTGACTCACTTAGATGTCACTTCCTGTCTGACACTGACTTATTCTGAGCTTTGCTTCCTGTCTTCCAAATGCTGGAATTAAAGGCATGTATCACCACTGCCTTCTGAATACTGGGATTAAAGGTGTCTACTACATTCTTTCTACATTCCATCTGGACCACATAGGCCTCTGAATGTGATCCCTTTCTAGCTATCACACAGGCCTTTCAATGTGATTCTTTCCCAGAACAGATATGTTGCTGGATTAAATGATTAAATATTCTTCTACATATCCCCCCCCCCTTCTGTTTAAGATATAAAGTGTGCTGTGAAAATAGCTCTAACACAATTTAACTATTACAATAGGGACTAAACTTAACAGTCTAAATGTCCTTTTGAAGATCCACTTCAGCTGTGGATGCAATGATCTTCTATAACTGCAGCAACTATCAGTCTTGATCATCTGTCGAGGTCTCTTTAATATTCTTTCAGCAAATGTCTGTTTCAGCGTCAAGGTTTCCCAGACTGATGAACTGTCATCTTTCTTTCTTCAGCCAGCTGGTTGAGCTTTCTATGTCTCTTCCTTCCTTGAGTAATTCCTTTCATGTTAGCAGTTGGTGTCTAAGGAGCTTCTCTTACTCAGATCAAATCTTTATCAATTTTGATGGAACACAGCTTTTTGTCACCTGAGGAAATAAAAGCAAAACCTCTTCCCCAACATAATACATTCTGATTTCCATTCTGATGTTAACATATCCATATAGTATACAGGCTGATTTAATTTAGCAATTTTTTCTACGGTCCAGTGTCTTTCAGCAGCTGTTGTTTCTGCCTTATTGGGATTCAAAAAATTTAAAGTCAATAAAGCATTATGCAATCTGTCTCTCAGAGCCCTTATTCTTATTCCCCCTTTCTGTTTTTGGCTAAGTCTAGGGCAGTGCTTCCTTCTGTCACAGACGTTAAATCTCCAGTACCAAGTTTAGGTTCCTCTAATTGCTCTGTGGATGAGCTATTCCATTGCTGGTGTTTTCTGTTGCTGGGACCTGAGCAAGCCTCCTTAGGGAATTTCCCATCAGTAAGGGATTATATCATATATCTCTTGTTGATCTGCATTCATTAGTCCAAAGCCTACCCTTACCACACCTTCTACAAATTCTGAGAAACCAAGGCCTTCTTTCTGGATTATCTTTAGCTTTAGAATCCCTTTGCAAATAACCTGTCTCCCGAAGTTAAAACATCGGACATTTTTAAACCCAAGACCTTTAGCCATTGCTTATCCAATTATATAGTTGTTAGGGCATCAGTAGTAGTTCTAATCCACTCATCATAGAAGACATTGACTGAGTTTTTATAACTTTTTTGCAATCTGCATTTGCATTTCCAAATGTCAAAGATTCAAATAAAACCTATCTTGCATCTGGATCTGATATTGCTGTTTACAACTAAGTTAATCTTTGTAAAAACTCAGTGAAGGCTTCTCCTGAGCTTTACATGATTTTTGTGAATGATTTAGACCTCTTTCCTGGCTCCTCCTTATCCCACGTGTTTAAAGCTACAACATGACATTGTACTATAATAGAGTCATCAAGCTGCATCTGCATTCATACGTCAGTATATTAACCGTTGCCTAACAATTGATCTTTCATGATATTAACACTTTTAGACCTATTATGATTTTCCATAATTGTTGCCTCTTCTCTCCACCATGTCAGCCATTGCAGCTGAGGACCAGCTTCTCGCTCCAGTCTTGTGGGATAATTCTGTTTTGGGTAGCCCAGGTATTTAACAACTGTCTCACATAGGGTGAGTGCATTCCATATGTTATTACTGCCTCTTTAAACAGTCTTAGATTAGCATCTCTATGGGTTTCCAGTCTAACCCATAATTTTGTGAATTTTCACCATTTTCAGTCACTAGTTCCATGGTAACTGGGAAAGCTAGTGGGGCTGCCACTTTTCCTCAATTTTGCTAAGAGGTGGTGCTGTAGATTCACAATTAAATGGGAGTGGTCACCTTTCCTCAATTTTCTTTTGAGGTTGTACTGTAGGTTCACAATTAAACACTTCTGTTGAAAAAGACTGTCTATCTTGATTAGTTTCCTGTATATCTTGTAAACATTCTCCCTTTCCTGTCTCTTAAGGTCTTTCCTTTTCTATCTTTAATTCTTTCGGGCGTACAACTGTTTTAAACTTTTTTGAGAAAAAAAAATATAAGATCAAGACTGCTGAGAACAGGTTGGGGGATATCACAGGGTTCACGAACGGTTGAGAGCAGAGTGGGGTGTATCACCATGGTAATGAATACTGTGATGACTTCTACAACTAAAGTCTCTGACCCTTCATCCCCCTGGCTTTGCCCTCAAGGCACCTGAAATGAAATTTCCCATTTTTCAGTTTGGGAAAAATCTATATTATCAGAATTGTCTTTTGGGGTAGGTTACTGTGATTCACTGTCTCGGAGGTTCTGGGTGGTCCTTTCATTCTTCCTTGCTTTGGGCTTGAGGCTCCCACAGCTGAGTCTCTCCAGGCTACCAGCCAAACTTGAAGAACTGGTGGCAACTATCCCAGCTGACTTTCTCCTGTGCAACGTTTGTCAGATGTCTTCTGTGAGATACTGGATCCTTCTACCAACTATGTTGGTGTGCCAAATATAAGGCAGTTTATTCTTTGGCTAATTCAATCCCCAGTCCTAGTCCTGGAGCCCTGGAGCATTTTGACCTCTGTACAATCACCTTAAGCCTAGAACTGGAAGGCTTCAGTCTCCGTATGATCTAGAACATTTAAGCTGCTAGCCCAGACCTAGAAGGCTTCAGCCTCAGCCTCTGTACGCTCTAATCAACCTCTGAGACTAACTGCTGACTAATCCTTTCCCAGAGCAGCCATGTTGCTGGATTAAATGTTTAAATATTCCTCTACACCAGAGGAAGACATCGAGAGTCCTGCTCTAACAAGCTCCATTCTATCCCCATGAGGCAGGGATCTGAGCCTGGACCTCACCATTTTTCCAGCAAGACCTACCTGTCTGCCCACCCTGCATCAGTCCACACTGGCTTTTACATAGATGCTGGGGGATCTGAATTCAGTTCCTTAATCTTGCACAACAAGCACTCTTATCCATTGAGACCTCTCCCTGGCTTCCATCTGCTCCTCTAATGCTTACATTTAAGATGCTTACATTTGTGACTCGATTTTTAACATCAGATGTAATGCCTGTAATAGATGCAGTCATGTGCCGTGGATGTTTCATGAACAAGACACTGTATACAACAGTACTCCCATAAGAGTGTCAAAGAACTGAAACTTCCACTGTCTAATGAGGTAACTCTCTCACACAGAGCAGTGTGTTACTCGAAAATTTGTGATGGTGCTGGTGGAAAACAACCTACTGTGCCACCAGCCAGATAAAATGTAACCCATACAATTATGAACAGTATACACTGGGCCATGATAGTAACAACCATGTTACTGGTTTGTTGCTTATGCTGTACCTTTTATCATTATTTTAGGGAGGACTCCTCTACTTTAAAAAAAAAAAAATTAACAACTTCCTATAAAGCAGCATGGCACACTATTCCAGGAGCATCCTCACATCCTGTTTACTGCCTCCTGAGGCCACAGGTATAAGTACCTATGATGTCACACAATAGCAAAATTGTGTAATGATGCATTTTTCAGACTGTTTTCTCGTCATTAAACAATGCATGCCTATTTTAATTACACTTTTGTTTCAGGCTATTTCTGCCCCCCTCTGAGCCACTGCCATAGATACTGATAATAAAGATAATGACTCCAACTGACTCCAACTTAAGTCTGCAACTGCCATGGCCATTATGTGTCAGGAGAGCCCCAGCTGTGTCCATGTGGACAACTGATGTCTTTCTAGTTAGTCTGAACTAGCTCTATTTCAGCACACTGTCTCCAGCCCTGTAGATTGTTCAGTCCTCTGGCTCATGGTGGCTTTCTTTCTCTTTTGCCCAAATTTGGTTTGACTAAATTAATCACTCCTTAATACCAAAGCACAAAGAATAAAAACAACCTATTTCTAGAAATTTTAAAAGAGAGCTGGGTGTACTTTTTAAAATGGAATCTGTTAAAGCACACAGCCCCAAATCTACTGTTCCACACAGTAACTCAGCACAAGGAAGTAACTTAGACAACTTGTTTTCCTCAAGGAGTGGGCCCCCTATCCCAAGGGCTCAAAGTTTTGCTTTGGGTTATGTCTTTTTTGAGACGGTCTCTCTACATAGCCCTGGCTGTCCAGGAACTCACTATGTAGACCAGGCTCACCTCGAACTCACAGAGATCCACCTGCCTCTGCTTCCCAAGTGCTAGGAATAAAGGTGTGTGCTACCTTGCCTGGCCTCAGCCTTGTTTAGTTTTGAAGTGATCTTGCTTATGTAGTCCAGGCTGGCCTCAACGCACAACCTCTTGCCTCTGCCTCCCAAGTACTAGGATTAGAGATGTATGCTACCTCATCTAGCTAAATCTCCTTAGCCAGAGGCCACTTCTCCTGAACCACCCACATACCCTCCCCATTAGAAAACATGCCAAAGAAGAGCCCTTTGCAGTAGCGTCACACTCCTCAGAACAAGAAGCCACCTCTCTTCAAAGCAACCCATCAGTCACAACGCAAGCCAAGAGACCAGTCAGAACCTACAGGTATGAAACAGAAAAAATTTACTTTCAGAATATTACATGAATATAAAAGACAATATATATGGTTGTTTCTTTACAATTACATATATATATGCAAAATAATAAAAAATAACAAATAGGTGCGACCTTCTCTTAAGAAACCTTTTAGGGTTGAATGGGTGAGCACACGGAGCATGCAGACAAGCCTTGCTGAAAGGCCTTGGGTGAGAATGCCTTCCCTACAGTCCACTGGCTCAAGCATGTCAGGGCCATGCTCAATGGCTCTTCAGCATGGGCTGTGGCCTCACACGCTCCAGTTTCCATGGTGACACAAGCACTCAGGCTATTTATCTCCCATCTCTTCACGAACCCACATCCATCTACTCTACATTGCTCTCAGCATTAGCTGTCTAGTAAAGCCAGCTTTTGACGAGTCTGTCATCAGGCTAATAGGCACTGAGGTCACTCAAAAGCTTTATCTCAGGGGGCCAAATTCTCCCCCAATTCTAGGACAGTCCTATTTGTTTAGATCTTGATCCTGACTTCAGTCTAAAAGCTTCAGGGTGTCGGAGAGCAAGGATGAAGCTGTCTCCAGGGGAAAACAATGTTATAGAGAAAAGACCGAGCAGAGGACTTAAATGGCAGTCCTGGTATGAAGCCCTACATGAAACAAGCAGGTAGGAAGTCTAGAGACAGCTGGTCTCAAAGATGGCCTCCTGCCCATGCCTTGGTCACATGGCCAGGCACAGTGGCTGCAGGTCTCC
Organism: Cricetomys ansorgei; assembly: GCA_026225945.1. NCBI lineage: Eukaryota > Metazoa > Chordata > Mammalia > Rodentia > Nesomyidae > Cricetomys > Cricetomys ansorgei. The sequence continues at coordinate 609,856 of JAMJFZ010003295.1, forward strand.
TAGAAGGCAGTATTTTAAACCATACACAGATACCAGCTAGTGTGAGGGAAGCCAGACAGAAACACTGCTCAGGAGGAAAGAACGGCACTGCTCTGAAATGAGCGACCTCCAGCTCATTTCCAAGTCAACAAAAGAGCCACCTCCAGAGCCCAAATCGCCACCAATCAGCAGCCTGTATTACCTCACCTTCCAGGGGACTGTTCAGCAATCCTGACTAGGAGGACCTTCAGAGTAAAGCACATTCTGTGTGAAGGGACAACTGTGGGTTTCCTCAGGACTCATCAGCTGTGCCTCTAAAATGTTCTGGCATTCAGATACAACCAGTGTCTCCCAATTCTCCTTCCCTTCACTGTGTGTGTGTGTGTGTGTGTGTGTGTGTGTGTGTGTGTGTGTGTGTGTGTTGGGGGTGGGTTCAAACCTGATCACTGATTTCAGTGAGAAAATCCACTGCTGTAAAGGTTAGAAAAAGGGCCCACAGCCTCCACTAATTCACCCAGTGTAGATCCAAATCAGATATGATCTATCTCTTCAGTATACTACCCTCTGTTGACACAACATCGAAGCCTGTGGCAATTAACCTCAGGGAGAAAGGAAAGGTACTTCAAAAGAGATTGCTCCAACAGGAAAAATAAACAACAGACATTCTTTAAGACACAGGTTAAAAATACTAGTTAAATACTGGCTCAAAAGCAGCAACTGCTCACGCCATCCAAAGAGCAGAAGCAACATTCTGGGCAATGATGGAGCTTTTGTCTGACTTTCCTAGAAGATACCACAGGATTAGAACAGTCACATACTACAAGACACAGAAGGTTACACTACTCCTCAAGTTTATTTATTCTGCACTGGATCACAGCTTATATAAGAAAAAAATGACCTGTAATACCCTTAAAGTAAGAGAATAACTTTCCAATAAATAAATAAAATATACATGGTAACTGCCCAAGAGGCCAGCTATAGAAAAGTACATGCCGGGGTCAACTTCTCTCTCACACCCTCACCCACACCACCCCTGGTCACCAGTTCCATTCACCCTCTCGTCTCCTCAGTCCTGCTCTCTTTTTCCCTAATGGAGTGCAAAACCTGGACGCATCCAGCACTGCTCAGCCCTCTCCACCTGGTGCCACATTACAGAACGGTGGAACACACTTAAAGGCAGCTTCATGCTGAGGAGCACTTCTTTGATTTGGTAACACAAAAGGGGTTTCTGTTTGACCTCACTGTATACCGGAAAACTAGACAGATGAACTTGCTAATGGAGAGCTTTAAGAATGATCTAAAACTGCTCTAGAGAAAGGAACTTAAAATCCATTGTAGATTCTCACACTCCCACTGCTCCCAAACTATCTACATTTTCCTTCACCACTGCTGTTAGAGCAACAAAATAAACAGTATAGCATAGAAGAGAGGGCTGACAGACAGACACAAAGACAGCTCTGCTACCCCAAAGTTGTCCCTCATTTCAACAATAACACAGCCTTTTCAATTGCCTATCATTACGTTGGCAAACCGTATTTTGCTGGGTGCCTGGCTCCCCACAGTGGGGTGAGGAAGGTTGCACAGTCCAACAAGCCAGGCCCACACCTCAACACCCTCACCTGCCACCTGCAGCTCACTGGGCAGTGGCTCTGCTGTACTCAGTACTTCCTGCGCCCATCCTGACAAAAAGAGGAACAATGAGCAACTGTTTTAGGTCACTCAGAACACACAACTGCTTCCCGTGGGAACTCTTTTATTAAATCTTATGGGCCCTGCAGAGGCTGCTACACATGCCTTTCCTGACTCTAGGCTGCTCTCAGGAGACAGTTGAGCAGCACATTTGATCCCTAGGAACATGAGATGGGGTCCTCCCAAAGCCAACCAGCCCCTCCTGGGCCTGCTTCAGTCCCCACCACCTGCAGACTGCAGCCAGCCTCTGTGTGGCGGACAGTGCCTTTTCTCAAGTCCCTGTAGTCTGCACACAAGTGCTGCAGTGGCACCAGAGATGCTTGGGATGAGAGCCAGTGAAGGAAGCAGGTTAACAACCACAAGCTACTCTCACATCTCTAAGGGAAGAAAGGCAAGGGGTGCAGCTTAATAGCTGAATCTATTCAAATATATAGCACTCAATTCTTCCTCATTGCCAGGGCGAATCCTCTAAATTAGACACAAGAAATAATAAAGAACATCTAGGAAAGCTGTACATGCTTTGGACACGAATAAGATAAAGAGATTTCTCAAGCTCAAAATGAAAAGACATCAAAGGCATTTAACTTAGAATCTACTTAGATTATGAATCTAAGCAATGGCCTTTAAAACAAGTAAATAACCAGTTACTCAATAATAACAACACAGAGAAAAGCCCCAAATACCAGTTAAATATAGTAACAACCCGCTAAGACTGACAGTACTTTTAAAAAATATTACTAGAAATTAAGCACAAAATTTCCTGTTTTGAAGAAACAGAACCGACCTGAGCACACTGACTAAGCATTGCTGGCCCTGCCTACAAACTGCACTGCATAAGCAGGCAGGTGTCTAGTGGCTTCCTGATATTAAAAACAAACACAGAGAGCATAGCATTCTCTCAGAGGCACAGCTTCAAAAGACATCCAGTGAGTGGGTTAGAGGTATCAGTCAGGCCATGGTTTGAGTTGGCTTTCACAATTCAAAATGCAACAAGCAAGCTGCAGTTCCAAACTTCACTGAGAATAGAAATAACACCTGTCCCACTAAAGAGAAATTTCACAGTGGAGGACAGGAGAACTCCAGTAGATTCTTCAGAAGAATCCTAGGTTAAAGAAGAAACAAGAGGATTAGTCATGGTTTTAAACATTTATTTTTTAAAACATACCTCCTAAAAGCTACAGAATCTATACTTAATATTTTCTCCAAATTAAGGGTTAAATAATTTGACAATTATTATTATTATTATTATTATTACTTGCCCTCTACCAAGTAAACATCATCTACACTGCTTGGTCCAATCCCAGCTTGTTAACTCTTCTCAATGACAGTAATAGTTACCACTTAGTAAGGACAGGTATTGTGGCGGCTGTTGCTCCAAGTTCCTTATGTACATGATCTCATTTGTCCTCACAACTACCTAGCTGGGAGGTAGTACGGTCATTTTTACAGATGCAGAATCTGCAGCCCACACAAGCTAACTTTCCCCAGGATAGAAAGCTAATAAGCACTAAAATGGAGAACTGCACGTGCATGAGTGGGCAGGGCTAAGGACTGAACCCAGGGCTTTGTATCTGCTTTGTATCTGCTAGGCAAGTGCTGTAACCTGATACAGTATGTCCTTAAGTCCAACCCTTGCTGCCTAGAACCAGATGCAGGGATTCGACAATACAGATAAGTAAATACCATGCATCACAGTCAATGTCCACACTTAGAGTAGTGTTGAGAAGAGTTCAGAGAAAGTTATTCTGCCTCGCTGAGTTAGCCAGACAAGGTTTCAAAGAGGAGAGGGAAGATTTGGCTGGGCTTTGAAGAATTAGAAAGATTTGTCTGCTAAAAATCATGCCCCTTGATGAGCAGGCACCCCGTCACGTGCTCTCATCTTGGGTGATTTTGCCCCTGTGTCCACAAGGGACACTGGTAATGTCTGAAGGAACTGCCAGCTGTCACAACTGAGGGAAGGATGCTAGTGGCATCTGCTGGGTCACAGCTGCTAGCTATCACACAACGCACAGGGCAGCTCCACACAAAGAATTATCACCCAAGTGTCAACAGTGGCCAGGCTAAGAAGCCCTGTGCTAAACAGAAGTCTCCATCATGCTACTGATGGTGACAGTGACACTACAACATCTTCTGGGCGTGTTTCCAACACCAATACCAAGAACAGTTAGGATTTCATCCATTGCTCTGTAAAGACACATGGCAAGAGGGCTCCAGAGCTGCAGGCTTGGAGACTGGGGAATGCAGACCTAAAGATGCCATTTGGGAGTCATTATACACAGAACTGAGCTGTGGAAGCAGACCAAGGTGCTAAGAGGGGTAAAATGCAAGAGAGAATAGTGGAGAACTTAAACCCAATTAGCCAAAAACAAACCAGCTGGGGTGGTATACACTCCTACATAATGCCTAAATCCTAGCTACTAAGGAGCAGAAGAAGGAAGATCACAAGCTTGAGGCCAACCTGGAAAACCTAAGAGAAATCACATCTCAAAAATATTTTTTAAGAAAGGAAGGAAGCTACCTACGAATGTAGCTCAGTAGTAGAGCATGTGTGAATTGAGCCCTGGATTCAATCCCCATCTCCACAAAAACTAAAAATAAAACAGAGAGAAGCGAGGGATTGGCAGACAACAGTAAAACCATAGTAAATGGGAGAGATTAAAGAGGAAGACAAGAAAGTGTGTCATCGGGACATCAGGTAAGGTGCCAGGAGAGGAGGAAGGAGGCTCCGACATGTGAGGACGCCGTTCCTCGTCCACCAAAAGTCCTGCGCTGTCTGCGGGTCTCTCTGCTCCTGAAGAAACTTTCATTCCAAAGTAGAGTTGTCAAGACATGATTTTCTGCTTATCTTTAAAAATAAAAGTAGCAATGCCAGGCAGCAGTGGCGCACAACTTTAATCCCAGCACTTGGAGGCAGAGGCAGAGGCAAAGTGGATCTCTGAGTTGGAGGCCAGCCTGGTCTACAGTGAGTTCCAGGACAGCCAGAGTTACATCAGAGAAACCCTGTCTTGAAAAAAATAAAATATAAATAAATAAATAAATACAAATAGCAAAGGCATAATTGGTAAAGCATATTCTTTAAAAAATAACTCATGCTTTGATTCATGGACATTTGAAAATCAGTATTTGGATATAAATAATACAAATACTGAGTTTGCTTCAATAGGATGATTCTATGCAAAAGAAAGGGAAAAAGAAAAATGAATTCAGTCATTCCCCGAAGTAAAAGCAAGAGGACCTACTAAATCCTGATTTTCTAGAAAAAAATAAAAATTCATCACAATGAGTCTGTTGTCACAGAGATGGGAACCGAGGCCTCACACACATGCTTTACCACTGAGCTACATGGCCACACTTGAACTTCTTCTACTGCTGATATACCAAACAGCAACTGAACTTCCAGAAACCCTCCTGCCGTCCCTGAGTGCTGGGATCTTAGTTGTGCAGGACCATGCCTACCCACAGCAGCTTTTTACACAAGAGCTCAGGACCATCCATGATCCCAGCATTAAACAATTCTCTCTGAACTAAACAGCTTCAAGATCATGCTGACTGATTTCCAAGGTCCTTCTGCATCAGGAAAACTTCACTGACTAAGTTTAAAGTCTGCACAGAAGAGGGACGTCAGTTGATGCATGGGTCCTGGATGGCCACGGCAGGCATCAGGTGGGTCGATGTGAAACTCTGCCCTTGGTACTTGAGCGCAGTGCTGAGTAGAATAACCCTCAGAATCCTTTCTGACTATAGTTATACCACCTTAGACATTCCAAACAAGAGACACTGCTGACTGAGAAGACACAGAAAAGAACAACATTCCCTAAGAACAGAGCATGTCTACAGTAAGTACCTTTTTTCCCTTCCTTCTTCCCCTCAGACCATTTCAATCTTGTTGGTGTCATTGTGACAGATGGAGAGCCAGAAAAGAACTGTAATGAGAAAATTGTACAGTGGCTTAAATGATCAAATGTCAGTGCTCCATTACAGAGACATAAGTTATACCTCGCTAACCTTAACTGGCTATTGTTGGCTTGATGAAATAGTCTAGGATGCCTTGAAGGACTGCCCACAGGCAATGCAGAGCCAGGGAGGCCTGGCTTAAAGGCTACCCTGCCCTATGATATTTCTGGCAAGAATTAACGGACCCTTCAGCATGTGTTTACAGAGCTGTTGTGCTGCAGTGGGCATCTGTACTTGTAACTAGCTATGCTGGTTAGGTTTTGTCAACTTGACACAAGTTAGAGACAGAGGGACCTTCAGTTGAGATATCACCTCCATCAGACTGGCCTGAAGGAAAGCATGTGGGGCATTCTCTTGGTTGGTGATTGATGGGGAGAGCACAAGCACTGTGGGGGTACCACCTGGGCACACAGTCATGGGTTCTACAAAACAACGAGTTTAGTAAGCCATGGGGAGCAAGCCAGGAAGCAGTGTTCCTCCATGGCTCTGCTTCAGTTCCTGTCCTGAGTTCCTGCCCTGACTTCCCTCCATGATGGGCTGTAAGATAAAAGCCAAATAAACCCTTTCCTCCCTGAGTTTTGGTCAGACTTTATCACAGCAATAGAAAGCAAACCAATACACATGCTATATCTTTCTAGGACTCAAAACATGTTCAGTGACTTAGTGAAAACCCACAGAAAAGGCCGTGAGCACTGTGGACTGACACAGAGAATTAGTAGGACAAGGGCCAGCTCTCAGCCTCCTTTCCACAAGGGACACAGGGAAAGAGGTGTTCTTACCAAGTTCATGTTCTCTTTGCTGGCTCTCTTCAGTTCACCCCTGGCCACAGACTCTCCAGTAGGGGACTTGTTTTTCTTTTCTGACATCATCTGATTTCCCAGGACTTTGCGCTGATTTAGGAACAGAAAATACTTTGTTCATGAGATTTACTATTTTGTAGCTGTACTGGCCCTTCAGAACTACAACTTCCTCGGTTAAAAAACTCAACATCCTAATAAGTTCTGCACAGACCCAGGCCATGCCATACAAGGTAGAGGAATGCATATACCAAACACTAAGAACTGTTTTTCTGGGTGATTTAAACTAGCTAATATTAGGTAACAGCAGCACATCTACGAGCATGAAAGAAATGCCAGTTACTCTTGAGAGCCGAGCCTCTTCAGAGGCGAGGGGCTCACTAAAGCTATGTTCCCCACTAAGCGAACCACAGACTGAGTCTACTCTAGAATTCTGCTTCCCTGTCCTTCGTCACACAGGACTAGAAAATGTGCAGAAATTGTCTAAGAGTTCCTAAAACAGCCATGAAAGGCCCCAGGCCTTCTCAGGAGGGTCACATGACCACTGACACACAGAGCAAAAATACAGTCTTCTGAAGAGCCTGGAAGCTGATGTGACCTACTGTAGCTGCTAATGGTAACAAGTCTACCTTAGAGAAGCCTCCCTTTTCCTTTCAGAATAAATCTGAATTCCAAAACAACATTATCAAAATTAAAACACCAAAAAAAATATTAAACTGAACTAAAAAACTAAAGCATTAAACTCTACATTATAACTATCAACAGCAGTGTTCAGAGTATCCTGATATAATCAATTATTTGCAAGAGCCACTGAGGAAAACCATCTTCCAAAACAAGAGGTCAATGCGGGACCCACTATCAGACACACCTGTGTAAAATTGGGAGAAAAAGACATTTATAAAAGTTTTATTTTTTATTATTATTTTTTAATGTGTGCCCACAGAGGGCAGCAGCATCAGATCCCCTGGAGTTGGAAGTACAGGCAGCTGTAAGCTGTGTCCACCGTGATGCTGGGAACTCAACTCTGGTCCTCTGGGCCATGTCTCTAGCTCCCAAAGTTTAAATTTTAAAAGATCTAGCTAGAAATCAAAAAGCTTTTTTTTTTTTTTTAAAAGAAGAAATCAAATAGCTAAAACATACACACACACACACACACACACACACACACACACACACACACACACACAAATGCTAGAAAAATAAGGCCTGTATATCCTTCCTTCAGAAGGCAGGAATCACCTGAGAATGCTGATCCATGAGACTAGCTATAAAGCTCCCAATGAAGTTTCAAAAGGACATTCTGAGCCGGACCTAGCATGTGCAGGCCTTGGGTTCAATCCCTAGCACCTACCAAATAAAAATAATACTTAACTACTTCACTGCAAAGCTACTGAGCAAAAGCCTGTATCTTCTATCAGCTCAAAGTCCTTTCATTTATAACACCTTGGCCCTCTGTCTTACAAAATTTGTTCCTCTAACATCTGTGTTTAACACTCTTGTTCTGGGCTTGGGATGTAGCTCAATGGCAGCGTGTTTGCTCACATATATGAGGCCCTGCATTCAGCTGACAGTGCCACCAAAAAAAGAAAAAGAAAATAATGTTATCCTGATAACTTCTGAAGTTCTAAGTCCTCCCATAGCAAAGAGGTAAGAACCAAAGAGATAACATCACTACATTTCAAGCAATAACTGCCAAGACACCTCAAGCCAAAACAGAAAAATAGAAAACCATATCCATCCAACTTCAATTAAAGAAACTTATATGTAGCCAGAGCTACATAATGAGACTCTGTCTCAAAAAAAAAAAAAAAAAAAAAAAAAAAAAAAAAAAAACCTTAAGTGCAATCAACTTTACCACTTTATCTACTCCAGTATATATTTCAGTGGCATTAGTACAGTCACGGTGTCATAAAACACAGCCGGCTCCCCACACTGCACTGTTGCTCCTAAACACAAGAGAACTCTACATTCCCTTCATGCTCCTTGGCCACCTGTAATCATCCTGTCTCCATGACTCTGACCACTTTAGTACTCAAATAAGCAGAGTTGTATACAATATTTGACCTTTTGCATCTGGCTTATTTAATCTAGCAAAACGTCCTCAGGGCACACCCACAGTGAGGAGACTTTTTGAGGATAAATAATCCTCCATTCTCTCTACACTTCACATAGCCATTCCTTCAGTGAACAGCTAGGCTGCTTCAACCTTTTGGCCACTGTAAATAATGCTTCCATGAACACTGGTATACGGATAACTCCCTGAGACCTTGCTTTCATCCACTGGCATTTACAGAGAATTGAAATTGGTGGATCATAAAATAATTCTACTGTTGATTTTCTGAAAGACAGTCATACTGCTTTCCCCAAAAGCTTTCCCGTTTTATATTCCCAGCAGTAGTGTACACGATTTTAATTTCCCTACGTCCTCATCAACATTTGTAATTTTCTGTTTTGTGGATAACAGTCATCCTATGGGGTGTGAAGTGGCTCCATGCTGTGGGCTTGCTTTCCATGCCCTTAATGATTAGTGATGATGAACACCTTTTCATGGCTTTCTTTGTCACGTGTGTGTCTTGAGAGAAATGTCTATTTAGGTTATTTGCCTGGTTTTAATGAGCTTGGATTTTTAGCAATTTTGATCTATACAAGTTCTTTCTATATTCTGGATATTAGCTCCTAATCAGATGCATGACTTGCAAATATTCTCTCCAGTTCCACAAGTTGCCTTTTCAGACCATTGTGGATTACAAAGGAAACTCTTCACCCGTGAGGATGGAGAATAGATTCTAGACCTCTACAAAGCATAAAAAGGACCAAAATTGCAACTGCTAACGACTTCAACATAAAGGGAGAAAATTAAAAGGCATACATGTGTTACAGACGAAAAATTAAGTTTTAGTCAAAAGGCTCCTTAGCATTTGTAGAATTATATACTTCAACAATGTTAAAACAATTTTAAAAAGAAAAATAAAACTCAGAATAGAGCTAATCTCCAAATTAGCCAGCCTTCGTTTAAGCATTGAAATTTGAACTCTATGACCAAATAACTTACTGCCACCTGATGGCAGCACTCGCTCACTGCACGCAAGCTCCTCTGGGAGCTGTAAGCAGTCTGCAACACAGAAATACATTTTCTATTTGTTCCAAAAACAAGATTTCTAATCATTTTTGTATAGGGAAAGAGACTAAAAAACAGTGAAAACATTAAGTTCACCAAATTAAAGATATAAAAATACATTGGAGTAATAGAAAATCCAATTGTCCAACAATCTCCCTAGTCCTCAGCTTGCTCACTTCTCCACAGATGTAGCAAACCACATAAAGAAGTATGTAGTGTGGGGCAGGAAGCAAGAGCGCCCCCTGTCGTCAGACCAGAAAGGAAAGAAAGGCCAGTGTTTCTTCCATTCTACAGAGTTCCTTCTGACTTGTAACACAGTCAAATGTTTTGGAAAATAAGGCCTTTTCCAAAATTTGTCCCCTTACCAACAAACCATCTATAGGGCTCCAAGGAATAGAGTAAGCTGTTATGCACAAGAAAATAAGACATAAATGTCCTGAGAATTGATGCTGACAGCAATAGCACAGCGGGCTTACCTTAATAAGCCCACTGAAGGAGCGTGAACGGGCTCTCTTCTGGACCCTGGGAGTAGAAGGTTCTCGCCCTGGTGTTTGAGTCAAAGACTGCTTCTGGAACTACAAGAAAATACAGAGAACATTTTATTAATATTATCCCATCAAGAAATGATAGTCATGCCAGGTGGTGGTGGCATACGTCTTTAATCCCAGCTCTCGAGAGACAGAAGCAGACAGATCTTTGTGAGTTCGAGGCCAGCCTGGTCTACAATGAGCTCCAGGACAGCTAGAGTTACAACAGAGAAATCTGTCTCAAAAAACAAACAAACAAGAAAAGACAGTCTCTAAGGCAAGCAATAGTTTTATGTAGAGACTCAGAAAGTCAAAGAGTCTGTATACATGTTTGGAGTAGGAAGATAAGGAATCATAAAAGCAGAAGTGACGTTCAAAACAAAAACCAAAATGCACTCAATTACTCTGAAGAAATCCTGCAAATCTGACTCTCTAAATAAGGAATCATTATCCCTCTTTTACAGATAGGAGACCAAGATCCAGAGTGCTTATGAAACTGTCTAAGATCTGCTGGTAAACCAGAATTATTTTGCATCAAGTACCTTGGACATAGAAAGTTCCTAGCACAACCCATAATAGTCCTCGGTTTAACAAACTGTATGCCAGGATTTATTTTTAAGACAGAGTCTCATGTAGCACAGGCTGGTCTCTATATGGCCAAGGATGACCTTTAACTCCTAATCTTCCTGCCTCCATCTTCCAAGACATGACATTATAAACCTAGATGGCCATACCCAGTTTATGAGGTGTCAGGAATCCAACCCAGGGCCTCGTGAATGTAGGGCAAACACTACCAACTGAGCTACATTCCCCAGCTCCTAAGCCTAAGGTATTAAAACAATTGTTGGCAGCATTGCTGTGAAGGGAAAGAAAACAGAATGCAGATTTTAAATGCTGTCAGCTCTATGTGTAGAGGCATCTCCAGTAGTAAAAAGAAAGACATATATCACTGTATAGTCTTAGCCAGTGTTCCCATTAGTTGTTTTCTCCCTCTCTCTCTCTTTCTCTCTCTCTCTCTCTCTCTCTCTCTCTCTGTGTTTGGTTTTGTGACAGGGTCTCACTGTGTGGCTCTGGCTGTCTTGGAACTCACTGTGTAGACCAGGCTAACTGAACTCAGAGATCTGCATGCTTCTATCCCCCTACTACTGGGATTACAGATGTATGCCATCACACTCAACTTCTGCAGCCCTAAACCATTTCTAGTCATGAAAAAACACTTGTAAAGGATTTTGTCAGTTCCCAACATTTGTCTGATACTTTTTTATATCTTGCTCTTGCTGGAGATGCCCCAAAATAAAGGCAATCTCTCCTAAAGAAGCTACTAGCTGAACAAGAAATGAAAACGGCTGATTGCTATATTTGGGTCTACAATGTCCTCCAAGCTAGGGCAGGGTGAGGGGTGGGGGGTTTCTATCCTATGGCACTACTGGGAGATGGAAAGGCCTACTGGGAGGTTCTGGTTCACTGGGGCATGTCCACAAAGGGTTGTGGCACCTGGCTATGAGGTACACTGCTTTGCCCTGCTCATGCTGATGCCATGATGCCAGGACTCCCACAGACCAAGAGAGACAGGGCCCCTCGGTTGTGGACAGAAACTTCCACAACTGTGCACTGTGGAACTGTCAAGCACCACCCCTTCCTTCCACATGTTGATTATCCTAAAGTTTTTACAGGAAGGGAAAACTGAGTATCGCACTAGCCTTGCCTATGCAGCCAAATTCAACAGGGACTGAGACAAATGTCCTGAGAGACTCCCAGGCAATGCTTTGAGCCCTCAAGATGGCAAATGAAATACCCAATCTTCCAAAACTCCAAAATAAGCAAACTCAGGCACCAGGACCTTGCTCTGTGGTGATCTCTAACCACAAACGGTTCCTTTAGGAAGAGTTACCCTTCTGCTCTGCTAGCCACTCTGCCTACCTCTCCACCTTTACCAGTGCGACACATGCATGGTACTATTACCATTTTACAAACCTGAAAGTTGAAATTCAGAAATTAAATTATTTGCCTAGAAAATGTACAGCATTTAAATTCTTGAAAAAGATATTGTAACTGCTGGTTCTCTCCAAGCAAACTTGGTACATGACCAAAATCACAAATATTCTAAGCACAGTTAGCTGTAGAAAGCCAAGCACTTCCACACCTCTCTCCAGAAGTATAGGAGTACATTGTGATTCCATAGACAAGCTGCTTTTTTGGCTTAGCCAAAGCTTGTTCCACGTGACAGTGAAACTTAAATGAGATCTTCAAAGGTATTTTCTGGTGATTTCTAGAGCCCACTGCTATGTCCCTGCATCCAGGCACCTGTCTGATAAGTTGTTTCTTCTTCGCTGAGTCTGGCATGTTATGAACGTGTTGGAAGAGTTCTTTCAGTGCCTCTTCCGTATGTTGCTGGGTCTCCTCCTGTTGAGAGCAAGAATCTACCCTGTTCCGTTTCTGAGATCTTGCCAGCTGGAAGGACATGGCATTACATGAGGTTGTCAGATCAAGATCATCCTAAAGAAAAATGTAAATTAATGAAATTAATGTAATGCAAATTTATGAAAAAGTAAATTAATGCATCCTAATGGCTTTATTTTGGGTTCCCACAATAACCTCGATCAAAAGAAGGTGAGGAGTGGAAACATGACATCCTACTATACCCAGGATCAAGGGAAACCCTAACACGAATAACCAGGTAAAGTAAAACCTATTAATAAAGGGTTCTGAATAAAGGTCCACTTCCACGATCTGCCCAGAATCAAGGTGCATTTAGAATATTGCCACAGAAAATTATAGCTATTTGAGTTTGATTTTCAAAACACTTTTTAATCTCAAGTAATCCTTGTTGCTATCCAATAAGGTAAGCTCTAAAACATAGAATCCCAGTAGATAAAACAGTAACAACAAAAAACAAACAAGCAAAAACCTGAGGTGAACTTTAACTTCATCTAGACATTGAAGAGATGAACCTACTCTAGAGTCCAAGGCTGCTGGGCCTTGGCTGAAACTCTTTCCACACGAACTACATGGCAATAGTAAAGGAATAAAAACAAAAGCTCTCCAAGAAAAGCCACACCCTAGTTAAACTAGTTAAAAAATGCTGCTACCTAGTCATACCAAATATTTGCTGAATGAGAGAAAGAAACAAAGCATAAGACAGCAGTCTCCAGTCTCTAACTCAGGCTAACTACAAGCCAGCCGGGTGCTGGTGGGCTTCTCACGGCTTCTCACTTCGACAGCTCAGTATTCTTATGTAATTTTCTATTAATAAGCATCACATATTTCTCTATCTAAGCTCATTTGATCTCAAATGGTGCTGGTTAACTTTTATTGTCAACTTGACACGACCAGCAGTCACCTGAGAAGAGGGGAACCTCAACTGAGGAATTGCTTTGATCAGATTGGCCTCGATGGGGATGCACTGTGACCTAGAAGTGTAGGATAAAATAAACCCTTTCTACCCTAAGATGTTTTCGGTGATAGTGTTTATCACAGCAACAGAAAGCAAACTAGAATACAAATCTTTTTTTTCTTTTCTTTTTAGAGAGAAAGAGAAAGAAAGAGAGAGAGAGGATACATATGTATGTACAGGTGCCCATGAAGGTCAGAAGAGGGTGTCAGATTCCCTAGAGCTAGAATTACAGATGGTTGGAAATCACACAACATGGGTGCTGGGCCCAAACTACAGTCCTTTATAAGAATAGCAAGTGTTCGTAACAACTGAGCCACCTCTCCAACTATTGTCTCAAATCTTTTAACTATTGGACAGTTTAATACCAATGAACTTGAATAAGAATGAATTATTTAGGACTGAACATGAGCTGGATATCTGGCCTCTGTTGGCAGGTGCCCTCACATGCACATGCCTATACACACATATATACACATAAGTAAAAATAAACATTAAATTTAAAAGTTGGGCCTTTAAACTCAGCACTTTGGAGGCAGAGGCAGATCTCTGTGAGCTCAAGGCCAGTCTTTTCTATAGCCAGTTCCAAGATAACCAGGGCTACCTAGAGACCCCAGCTCAAACCAAGCCAAACACTACCGCCACCACCACCGTCACCACCACCACCATCATCATCAACAACAACACACACACACATAAATAATAAAAAAATAAATAAATAATATAAATATAAATTGGGGCTGGAGAGATGGCTTAGCAGTTAAAAGTACAAACTACTCTTCCCAAGGACCCAGATTTGGTTCCCAGGACACATATGGCAGCTCATGGACACTGTACCTTCAGTTCCAAATGACCCAACACCACCTTCTCATTCCCATAGGCTGCTATACACAGTGGTAAACTTATACTCAGTCATACATATATACATATAAAATAAAATATTTTAAATAAATTAAAACTTTAAAAACGAATGAACTTTTGTTACTATAGTATCTTAGTATTTACAGGTTGCTTAGATCACAGATTATAAAAATACATATAGATTCTATGGAAAGCTTTAACATATAATCTATGGCATGACACTTATGTAGAGATGGCTTAGCAATCAAAAGCACCGGCTACTCCTCCCAAAGACCCAGACTTTATGAAAAATTAATTATGTCACATATTATATATATAACATATATAATATATGTATGTCATATGTCATATTATGTTGTGACAACTTATGAAGAGGACATCATTCAGCAGTGCAGGACCTCTGAAAGCAACCAAGAATATTGTACATAGGGACAATTTTTATTTCAACAACTTCCTTCTTAGTCTCTGTCCCTGCTAAAACAAATGATTAGATAAGTTTGAGCTGTAACATTAAAAGAACTGGCTTAATGATGATGGTACACTTTGTTTTAAAACTTCACTATTAGGCGGGTGGTGGTGTGCACCTTTAGTCCCAGCAGCACCTAGGAGGCAGAGGCAGGTGGATCTCTGTGAGTTCTAGGCCAGCCTGGTCTACACAGTGAGTTCCAGGACAGTCAGAGTTACA
Organism: Cricetomys ansorgei; assembly: GCA_026225945.1. Taxonomy (NCBI): domain Eukaryota; kingdom Metazoa; phylum Chordata; class Mammalia; order Rodentia; family Nesomyidae; genus Cricetomys; species Cricetomys ansorgei. The sequence continues at coordinate 624,857 of JAMJFZ010003295.1, forward strand.
ACAGAGAAACCCTGCCTCGAAAACCCAAAAAATACAAATAAATAAATAAATATTAATTATTAATTAATTATTAAGTTATTAATTATTAACTAATTAAGTTATTAATTATTAAGTTAATTCTTCCCTTGTTTGAAGCCCAGTTTCCTATTCTTACCTTTGACACTTGAGTTCTGGAGCCCAAATAGTACAATCTGGCACATTCCCGAATATAAGCAGGAGCCTGAGCAGAACATAAAAGAAAACCAGGGCTCACAAGTTAATAGAACCTAAAATTCTTTCCAGCCACAAAAAGAGGATCATAACATTATCTAATGGGTAGATTACTCTGGAAAAGCCAAGCCCCTGCCAAAATACCATATTTGACCAAATTGACACCTCCACAGATCTGACAGGAACCTGCAGGAAGCCATCACTGTAGCTGCACACCATGTTTATTGCTGCTTTATTCACCATAGCAAAGAATTGGAATCAATCTAGTAGTCAATCAACGGATGAATGGATAACGAAAATTTGGTACGTATGAAAAGTAGAATACTATTTAGCTCTAAAGAAAAATGAGATTAAAAATTTGCAGGAAAAATGAACAGACTTGAATGTATAATATTAAGCAAGGTCACACAATCTCAGAAACACAAATGACATGCACTCTCATATGTGGATCTAGGCAATAACATATATATATATATAAACAAGTGTACACGTGGGTGCAGTGTAACATGAAGAAAAGGGAACAGACTAAATATTAGTGAGTGAAGAAGGCCTGGACACAGGAAATGGACACAAGTTACGGAAGAGGATGTAGAGTTAATTGTTTTTCTAGTTCTAACTCTGTTATGGATTTTTGGTTTGGGTATTAAATAAGTACATAAAGTATAATTGATCCTGAGAGTGGAAAATATAATGTGAAGCTTCACAGATTCCATTTTTAGTACCAATTCTAACTGTAAATAAGTTCATTAAATTGTATAGACATTGGGTTAATTTTGGTGTGTGGCATTTTTATTTATTTGCAAGGTTTTTTGTTTGTTTGGTTGGTTGGTTGGTTTTTAATAATAAAGTTTATTTTAGAAAAAAAGGAAAAGAGGGAATCAGAATTAGGTGTTTCTCTTGGTCATTCTCATCCTCTCCAGATTACAAAAGATTCCCTATCAGAGGGGTACACTCTAATGGCCAAAATGTGACCCCCCAGAGCCATTCTTAAACACTTCAGAACAGCGGTACGTCAGGGTGTGCAGTCTCAAAAGTCCTTTCAAGGGGGCAGTTTGCATCTGGGATCCTCTCAACTGAAGCAGGGAACCTTGAGGATAGGAGACTTAGACAATGCACCTCAACTTCTCAGCAGGAGACCAAGGTAGAGATCAGCATTCAAAGATTAGTATATATATCTTCTGCATAACAGACTAACACCCCTGAAATCTACAGAAGACCTAGGAATTTCTTGAGAAACCTATCCCCAAGAAACACTGCCTAATTGGGCTGAAAGAGACAGAGTGCGTAATCAAAGGGGGCTATCAAACCCATAAAACTTGGGCAGGCAAGCCAGATAACAGCAGGCAACTGCCAGATAGTGCTTCCTTCCATGAAAAAAGCCAGATGGCTGAGGTGGAGCCAGTTAGCCAGAGGACAGAGACAGACATGGCCCCTACATCCAGCCCTCCCCACCATCCATTCCGCTTTACAATCCCAAACAGCGCCTCTCATCTAGTATCCCACTCAGCCCCATCTCCCTTGTCCTATCACCAGCCAAATGCCATCCCTAACCTACCTTAAACAGTTTCTGGGAGTGTTTGATCATGAAAGCCATCCCAGTGTTTAACTTTGTGATATTCTCCTGAAGGTCATTTGCAGTGACCTAGTCAGTGGAAAGAGACCAAACAAAGGGCATTAAGGATTGGGAAGCACTCACCAGTACACTGAAAGGCTTTGGATTAGCAGGTTTTTTGAGAAGACATAATAGCACAGACATGTGAACCTAAGGTGATCGAGATCCTTGAGCTTCTTTCATTTCCTACTTCTGCTCATAGACTCCTAAGCAGAAAAGCTAGCCTAGGATCCAAAACACAGAGAGCAGAAAGACCACAGTCTGTACCAGCCATCAAGGACACTGGCTCTGTAGAGACTGGAAGATTGTCTACTAATGATACCAGAGCTGACATCTTTCTACAATACAGTCAAACTGCACTGATCTCTTCTCCTTTTCTCTTGCCTCTTTTCAGCATCTCTACTATGCCAAGCCTTCATCCTTGTTATTTTATCTTTTGCTCTTCTCTAGGCCCCACACATGCTTCATTATATAACCACAGCTTGCTCTTTTTCCATAGCACTGGAGGTTTTGTTTCAGTTGATTGGCTGGTTAGCCTGGTGCCCAGGCTGCAGCACATGCTCTGACCACACACTTCACGCCCAGCCCTCTAGAACTTGGTTAGCTACTTCAAAAGCCTTCACCATGCAGCTTGAACTCCTTGATGGGGATAAGTGTCTGTTTATCTTCTCCCCTAACCCACTCCTGGCTTTTCCTAACTCCCAGCATTCTATTATTTTGACTTGTTACTTACTAAGATGAAATGTTACATATAACCTCTCTCCCTAACTTTTCTCTTTCTCTCTCTCTCTCTCTCCCCTCCCCTTCTCTGTCTGTTGTTTTGTTGTTGTTGTTGTTGTTGTTTTGGTTTTTTCAAGACAGGGTTTCTCTGTGTAGCCCTGGCTGTCCTAGAACTCACTCTGTAGACTACGCTGACCTCGAAGTCACAGAAATCCACCTGCCTCTGCCTCCCAAGTGCTGGGTTTAAAGGCATATGCCACCAGTGGCCAGTTTTTCTTATACTCTCCAAAACCTCTCACTAGTCACTATAACTATATGTATCTATTCCTAACAACTTCTGAGGTAACTGGTAACAGCTACTACATGCCCACTTTACAAAGAAAATATAAAGAAACAAGTACAGATCTGGGCAGTAATTTCCAACCCAGGTAAGCTGCTCATAATCTCATCTCACATCAAAGCCCATGCTCTGAAGGGGCAGGAACCTGAGCTTCTTGTGTCCAGGTCAAACATTTGTTAAACATACTTTTTTTAACATAAGCCACTAATGAGGTCATAGCCCCAGTAAGAAGCACATTTAGTTTTATGAAAGAAAACTGAATATGTGAAAGTAAAGCTCTTAGGACAGGTTAGACTGTTCTTCTGGCTTGGAATATTATCCTGCACAATCATAATGCTCTAAATCTTTAGAAATTTATTTGTATTAATCCTTCAATCATTAAAAATCAATCTGATTTACCAAAAAGCATTCCTATTAAGATGGGATTCACAATGTCTAGCCAAAACAAGCTTAGCTTCTTTAGCAGCTAGAATGTTCAAGGAAGACGTGGCCAGGCAGGCTTACTAGAGACTGACTTATCAGTGAGGTCACAGGAAGCAGGCTCCTCAGCTTTGATGACTCCTAGGCTCCTAAACTAATAAACATGAAGGCTGGACCTTGGACCCTTGATAACTACACAAATGCACACCCACAAGAGGGCCCAACCTGAGAAAACCAAGCCCTAAAGATCTTCCCCTCAATACTAACATTTTTGGGCCACAGGACATGAGGTGCAAACATAAGGGCAAGGTTATGAGCAGACATCTTATTCTTGTCTTGCTTCTTTGCTGTTTGATACAGGAGATCAAGCAGTAACTTCAGCAAGTTACGATTGGCTGGAGGGAGGATGAGGAAGAGCAGCTGCAGGGCCTCAATCTGCCGCTCCTTGTCTGGTATGCTGGTCTTATTTCCTTTATCATCAAACTGCATCAAATCTTGAAAACAAACAAACAAACAAACAAACACAACAACAAAAAAATTAATGGAAAGAAAAGAAGGAATAACAAGAAAAGTCAAAGCTTTTGTTACTGTGTTCTTCTCAGTCCCACTAAAGAAAGAGAAAGAATAAGAGTCAAGCATAAAGAAAATTAAAAACTGCTAACACCTTAAGAAGGTCCTAGAGTTGAATCCCAACACTGTAAAAATAAAATAGGCAATGGGCTTTGCAAGGTCCTTCCTGGCTGACTATGAACATGCTAGCAGGCATAGCATGAGCCTGGCCCCACAAGAAAGAAAAAGCAAAACATAATGGATAATGTCAATCTAATTAAGCAACTAAATCCAATTTTAAAATATAGGAAAGATTTAAGCAGAAGTTTAGGTGTGGTGGCATACATGTGTGTGCCTGGCACTCAGGAGGCTGAAAGGCAGCCTGAGTCATATAGTTGCACCTTACCTCAAAAAAAAAAAAAAAAAAAACATGCAAACAAAAAACTGAATAGACACTCCTTCAAAAGAAATAACGTACACAAGCCAGGCACTGTGACACACACCTATAGTTCTACCAATTTAGGAGGCTGTGGCAGAAGGATTGTAAGTTTGGGGCCAGCCTAAGCAAGGCCTTGTCAATTTAAAGAAAGGGGAAGAAGGAATAGAAAGACAAGAAGGGAGATGTCGTATGAGTGGTCAGTAAGCATGAGTATTTTTGAATCGTCAGCTATCAGTAAAACTACAAGATATCACTGCATGCCTCCTAGGAAGATCTGACCAAAAGCACTGACAATACAAATGCTGGCACAGAGAGCACTAAGCCTTCCTACAGCAGGCGAGAATGTTAAATGCTAACCACTTTGGGTTTTTTTTAAAATCTGTGTGGGTCTTTCGCCAGCATGTATGTCCGTGCACCGCACGTGTGCACTGCCCACTGAGGCCAGCAGAGAATATCAGATCCCCTGGAACTGGAATTAGACAGTTGTGAGCTACCAACTGAGTGCTGAGAATTGAACCAGGGTCCTCTGGAAGAGCAGCCAGTACTCTTAACCACTGAGCCATCTCTTCAGTCCTGGTGTAACCAGTGGAAAACATTTGGGCAGTGCCTCAAAAAGTTAGTTACAGTTACATCCTAGCAATACCCACAAGAATTAAAAACAAGTCCACATGCACCTCTGATAATGTCAGCCCTTCTCCTTTTCACTAGGCAGCTATGTTGTGGCTAAAGGGCAAGTCAGAGAGAATCACGCACAGTACAACCCAAGGAGCTCTTCTCCAATTGTGCCACACTTTCATATGTTCTCAAGAACACTGAGTTACTGGGCAGCACAATGGAGGATGTCAGATACTACACCAATGACGATCTCAGCAGGAAAGCAAATAAAACACTCTACATGCTAACATATAAAATAACATTTATACTTTCTAAATCTTTTTCAAGATCTAAAACTTTATTTCTCTGAAATATAACTGTAAAATTCCATGCATATTAATAATGTATCTTCATTTGTACTGTCAAAATTGCCAATGAATGTGACTATTAAAATCTCAGCTGAAGGGGGTAAAGAGATGGTTCATTGGTTAATAGCACTAGCTGCTCTCCCAGAGGTCCTAGGTTTAATTCCCAGCACCCATATGGCAGCTCACAACTACCTGTAACTCCTGTTCCAGGAGATTTGACATCTTCACACAGACATATGTGCAGGCAAAAACCAATGTATATAAAAAAATAAATATTTAAAAAATTCTCAGATAAAGGACTGGAGACATGGCTTAAAGGTTAAGTGCAACTGTCTCATAGAGAAGGATGGGGAGAAAAAGAGGGAGGAAAGGAAGGAGAGAGGGAAGCAGAGAAGGTGAAGGGTAACACGGGGAGAGCATAAGCATAAATGCCATGGGTGGAAATTAGGCACGGGCTTTGATGCTGTGTGCCCTTAGAGCCTATAGCACAATCGCGGTGCACTTTAAGAATGCATTCCCTACCACAGACACAAAGAATGAGGAAATGATGAGTTAAGAATAGAACTCTCTCCAAAATACAGTAAGTGAAAAAGCAAACACAGAACAATGCCTTTACATAAACAAAGGGAGAAAAGAATATATGTGTGTAGTATACAAAACACCTCTGAAGGCTGCATTAGACATCAGAGCACTGGTTGCCTTTGGGAAGAACTGGTGCTAGGAAACAGGGTGGGAGAGAGGCTTTTCCTTCTTGACCATGTGGATATATGCCTGATAAATAAGCAAATGATAATGCTTTTAAAAGAAGCAACTTGCAAAGGCAGAGATGATCTCAAGTTAGGTATGAAAATACCTAGCAAAAATCCCAAACCAAGGTAAAAAGCACAGAACCATCTGAGAGGTATAAATCCAGTGACGCCATCCAACCCCACGGAAAGACAACTGAAATGTTCTAAGCCCTATGTTGAGCTACATCTGAGATATAAGAATCAACAAGAAGTTTACTTATCAAAAACATTTAAGGGGATTGAGAGATGGCTCAAAGGTTAACAGTACTTGTTGATCCTGCAGACGACCTGGATTTGATTCCATGTACCCATAAGGCAGCTAACAACCATCTGTAACTCCAGTTCCAGGGGCTCTAATCCCCTCTTCTGGCCTCCAAGAACACTATGCATGTGGTACAGAAACATACATGCAGGCAAAACACCCATACATATAAAATAAAAATAAATAAATCTTTTTTAAAAATACTTTAAAAAAAAAGATAAACAGCTAAGTCGGTGAGATGGCTCAGCAGGTAAAGGTGCTTGCTGCCACCTGATGACCTGAGATCAGGACATGGTAGAAGGACTCCCACAGATTGTCCTCTGACCTCCACATGCATGCATACTATGTCATGTACACATGAACACACAAAATAAATGTAATTTTAAAAAATGTCTTTAAAAGAGAAGGATGAAAAAGGCAACAATTGATCAAATCAAACTTAACTAGCCAATATTCGTTAAGTTCCCAGAGAACAAGTCCACCCAGAGAAGGCCAGTAAGATCATGAGGTCTGAGACCGTATCAGAGCTCCGCTGTGAGTAAAGCAACAGGACATCACAAAGGACTTTACTAAATCGAAAAACACAATTTCATCTCTTCTGACTTCTTATACTCACCAGCAATTTTGAGGTGTACATGGAAGTGTTTATGGGTCAGCAGGGGCTCTGGTAACTCTCCTAGAAACATCTTCAGCAGAGTGGCAACATCATTTGAGTGAAATTCTCCTGATTCCAAGTCAATATCCGTTCCACTATTGAGAGCATCCCTCAAAAGCTGCTGTCGAACACTGTTGCCCGGTACTCTGAACAAGCCCTCTACTCGCAAATCTACTTAGCATAGACAGCCAAAAGGAAACAAAAAAGAATCATGACTGATGTGCACAGTATAAGTATGGCTTCCCCTTTCAAATGACCCTTTCACAGGGATCACCTCAGACCATCTGCATATCAGACATTTAAATTACAATTCACAACAGTAGCAAAATCACAGCTATGAAGTAGCAACGAAAAGAATTTTATAGTTGGGGGTCACTCACAACATGAGGGGCTTTATTAAAGGGTCACAGCATCAGGAAGGTTGAGAATCACTGCTTTTAAGACTTTTCACAGCACCCTTTAAAAAAGGTTTTGCCAATATTTTTAGAGAAGTTTGAGAGCTTTTCAGATCCCTGAGTACCTAGAGACAACTCAGACTTAAAGGTGGCCCTAAAGGGTCGTTCATCCTCCTGAGGTACCACTGAATACTGACTTTAACCCAAGCAATGGTCAAAAAATAAATCTTGGAAACCCAAATCTCAAGCCCAAATACACTTGTTCTTCAGACTCCCAAGGAACCGAGTTCCCCTATGGAAGTTTGTGGTCCTGTAAATGTTTCTTCAGCCAAGAATAAACTCAGAGTCTCCGCATTATTGTGTGACTCGGAGAATTCTAACATATCACCCTACAGCTAAGAGATCCCCAAAAGCTTATGGTCATTCCAAATAAGCTGTTCCCATCCAACTAGATTCTAAGCTCATGTGAGGAAATTTTTAAAAGAAGGGTAGACGGACACAGTTTTGTTCTAATCTGGAAGAAGCTTGTCTATGTTTCCATCTTTGTGTATCCTCCAATTCAGAGGTCTGAGTCCCATGCCCAAGGGGTCAGGCAGGAGATAGGAAAGGAATGAGTGGGAACCCACAACACACTGGACAGCACATCCCTATGCTCCAGCAGATCACATCCACACAGCAGCTGGATGCCAGGTTTTCTCATCACCCAAACAAGCTAAAAACCTGAATTTTCCCAGACTTAAAACCCTGATGGCTAGTTATGTTTTTAATCACATCTTTTGCTAACAAATCCCCCACAAATCCAGATGTCTCAGACCCTTCTAAGATGTGAGTCTGTAGCCTCTGTTGTAGCTCCTCCTACACAGTGTCTCATACCAGTAAGTCATAAAGACATGTCTGGGTTGATATTTTAAATGTATCAAGTCACACAGAAACTCCACATTTCACATGTTCTTGGCTGTGCTGAACTCTTAAAACAATGACACAACCTACAGGACTATTAAAAACTGAAATGGGAATTAACTGAAGAGTGTATGTTAATCACAGAATTCTGAAGATAAAAGTATGATGCTTTCTTGAATAAATAACATAATTCTTTAGGGACAAGAAATTGTTCCAGAACTGTCTGAGTTAAGAGGTAATTATGATTTCATAGACATTGTCTAATTTATCAACACCCTTGAAAGCAAGGCAAATCAATAATTGACATGAAGTTCAAAAGGAAATACATTTCAAAAATCTGCCAGTGGTTACGTTTCTTCACTGATGGGTAGTTGGCACCTACTAACCCATCAGTCAACTCTTAAAGGAAAACTGGCAATTCTTCATTAAACAAAGAACACTGAAGCTTTGAGTAGTCTTACTTTTGTGAAGATATTCAATCAGTTGATATATCTGGGCAATGCCTTCCTCTGTCAGTGGTGATCCAAATACAACTCCTTTTTCTGAAAAAACATATCATAGGACAGGGCTATATTTCATAAAGATTACAAGGCCATCAATATAATGACTCTTTTTACATGTATTTATTCATGCATGGGCAGGGGCGTGACACACACGCGGTGATCAGAGGACAACTTACAGAAACTGGTTCTTTCCTTCCACTATGTGGGTCCTGGGGCTCAAACTAAGGTCATCGGCTGGGAACAGATGCCTTTACCTGATGAGCCATCTCACTAGACCAAATACCATGATTTTAAAATCATTCAAGCATCCTATTTTCATTGAATGTTTTCACAAGATTGGTAAACAAAAACCTAAAAAAATCTAAGACTAAAAACTAGAAATACACCAAAAAATGCAGTCAGAACAACTGTCAAAATTCTCTCCAAATTCAATATCAGATCATGAATTCCTGAAGGCAAAAACTTTTCCTTATTTAAGTAACAATACCTAGCACATTGATATTTAATTTAAAAACAAACAAAATAAGAACCTGAACCATAGCCTGGCAGTAGTGGCAGTGCACGCCTTTAATCCCAGCACTCAAGAGGCAGAGGCAGGCAGATCTCTGTGAGTTCGAGCCCAGCCTGGACTACAGAGGGAGTTTCAGGACAGCCAGAACAGAGAAACCTCGTCTAAAAAAAAAAAAAACCTGAACCATGATTACTAAGTCATAACAATTATTCACTAGACTTGATATAGGATATGATCTTTCAATGTTTAAATATTTCATCCTGCCTTATAATTTCCTTAATAAAGTAAGGGAAAAAATAAGGAATAAAATAACTTAATAAAATAAAACAGGACCTCTTTAACATCAAAAGTAGGTCAACACACTTCCTGATTGGATTTGACTAGATTTGAGACCTGCTCCACAGGAGGCATTCATACCTGGTACTATAAGTCTGGTCAGAAGCCCATGGCTGAGGAAGCCCATAGGCCTTCAGGAGCAACCTATTATTGTTTTGTTAAATTGTCATGCTGCCAAAGTGTCTTCTAAATATTTATGCTATAGATGTGAGCTGCTCTCAATCTCAGTCAAAAAACCTTCTTTTCAAGGTGGGCTTCAGTTAATTTAGAGAGAGACTCACAATAGTCACTGTGCTTTCAATAGCTGATTGTGTGTACTCAATCCTAAACAGGACATCAATGTCAACATTCTCCCCAAAAGGTTTAAGGAATATGGAATAAAAGGGATATAAAAAAAAAAACGTTAGAAGCCAGGGAGTGTGAAGGAATGCTGTGAAATGCTCTCTTCTGGACACAAAATGGAATGTTACACTTAGAACTCACAGCAGCTGCAGTTACCTGCACACAATCAAGCAGTCAACATTACAGTATGGATGGGGAGGAGGTTCCAAAGGCCCCACCCCTAGCTGGGGAGCTATTGCAGCTGATGGCTGCTGGAGAAGGAAGAGCCATTATTCTTTGGGGGTGTAGCCACTGGTAAATTCTTCATGTTCCCACACCCTTGTGCATGCAAGCAGCACAAATTAGACTCTGTAGGTTATTAAAAAATGAGGGAAAAAATCTGGGCAAGGTGACACACCTTTAATATCAACACTGGGGAGCAGAAGCAGGTGGCTCTCTGGTGAGTTCAAAACCACCCTAGTCTACATAGCATGTTCCAGGCCAGCCAGGCTACATAATGAGATCCTGTCTAGAAATAAACAGACTGAAAGAAAGGAAGGAAAGAGAACATGAAGCTCAGACAGGGATATACTGGGGGAGGAGTCCAGGGGAAGTTGGAAGGCAGACAGGATCAAAATATATTGTATACAAGGATGAAATTCTCAAAGAATAAACTATATATACATACATATGCATACACACACACATAAAATGATGCCATAACTTACTTCTAGGAAAGTTTTTTTTTTTTTTTTGAGGTGATTGTAGGGACCTGCTTTATCAAAGCAGTCCATAGGATGAAAACATTTGTGAACTATTGTCATTTGTTTGTTTGCTTGTTTGTTTTTATTTTTATTTTTGAGACAAGGTCTCTTTATGTAGTCCTGGCTGTCCTGAATGTAAACTGTTACGTAGACCAGGCTGGCTTCAAACTCACAGAGATCCTCTTGCCTCTGTCTCCTGAGTGCTGGGACTAAAGGTGTGTGCTACCATATCTAAAAGTCTTTTTCTCTTAATTTTTGCAGGGATTAAGTATGGAAAAAGATTACCTAGTATGGATGTAGCCATGAATTCATCCTCAATAGAACAAAATATTGTTCAGACCTCCCTGATTGTACTATCCTGCTATGTAACTTTATTTTGTCTCATGTCATTTTAACTGAACAGAGCAGTGCATTCCTGTAGTCCCAGCTATTCCAAAGGTTGAAGCAAGATGATCACTTTAGGCTAGGAGTTTGAGATCTGTCTAAGCAACAGAGTAAGATACCAACGAAGGAAGGAAGGAAGGAAGGAAGGAAGGAAGGAAGGAAGAAGAGGAGGAGGGAGGGAGGGAAAAATAGATGACTTGAAAAACGTTAGTTTAGTATACTATTCATAGGGCATAAAAATTAAGATGCCCTTGATAATCATATCATCTCCCAGGCACTGAATATATTTTCTATCTTCTCTTCTCTCCTCTCTTTGCTTTTCTTCACCTCACCTCCCCTTCCCTCCCCTCCCCTTCTCTCCTCTCCTCCTTTCCCTCTTCTTCCTCTCTTTTACAGGGTTTCACAGTGTACCCAAGCTGCTCTCAAACTTCAGATACTCTTGCCTCAGCTCAAATGTTAAAGATTACAAGATTTGCATCACCATGTCAGGCTTAAGTATTTATTCATCTAGACAGTTTTATAATTTTTATTATTACTGCTTAAAGTCCTGCTAATGAAAATGAGGGAGAAAGACCAAAAAAAAAAAAAATGCTTTAGGATAATTACAAGTTCTTAGTGGGGCTGCTAATGTCAAAAGAATAAAGCCCAGTGCTGGAAGGATGGTTCAGCAGCCAAGAGCACTTGTTACTCTTTTATAGGACCTGGTGTGGTAGCTCATAACTGCCTGTAATTCCAGTTCCAGGAGATCTGATGCTCTCTTCCGGCTTCCATGGGCACCTGCATATACCTGGTGCACATACAAACAAGCAGGCACAAGCATATACACATAAATTTAAAACACATAATTTTTTTTTTCAAAAGAGAGTAAAGCCCAATCAGCAGCTGAGGCCCACTGCCCTTCACAGACACAAGACCTACCCTTCCGCTTGAGAGACATTAGAGATCTGAAGAACCCTGCCGCTGAGCCAGCCCCACCAGGCAACTTAAGATCCACTTCACCCATCAGCTGAGCCAACTCAGTTCCAGGCAAATCAATAAGTCTTGTGATATTGCTGACCACCAACTCGGTGAACACCTCTGGTTTCTCATGTCGGAGTTTCTCCACAAAAAAGTCAGGATTGAAGATAATAGGCTGACCTCGAAGGGGAGAATCCTTGCAAATGACAAAGTTGCAGATGGCATCACTGGAAAAAAATAAAATAAAATAAAGCTCTTTGAAGAGATCATTTTTGTGTTTCTCACTTCCTACCCTGTGGGTTCTGCAGTCTACAGCTTCCTCTAACAGAAGCACCAGACTGTGGAGTCGGCTCTTCATACCCAAAAAGCATTCACAGAATGAAATAGGCTTACCGCTACATAAAGATGTACATTAATCCAGCTTTGCCTAGGCCCACAAGGACGTTTCATGTTTTATCATTTAGTTAGTGGTTCTTTGGGCATGCTAGTGCTCTCTGACATTGTGCTACTATATCTCAAACCCACTTTTACTTTTAAATCTTCCATTCTAGATGTCTCTGACTCTTGCTCAGAAAGGTTTTTCTCTACAAGACTCTGAACTTTATATTTAAGAATGCAATTGTTGGGCCAGGAAAGACAGCCAAGCCTGATGATCTGAATTTGATCCCTGACTCCCACACGGTGGAAGAAGAAACTGACCAATTGTCCTCTGGTTCCCACATACATGCTGTGGTGCGCACACTCATAAACACACACAAAATAAATTGTTAAGATGTTTTTAAGTGTAAAATGTTTAAAATAACTCTATTGTTGGGCATGGTGTCACATGACTGAATCTCAGTACTCTCCATGAGGCTAAGGCAGAAGATCGGGAGCTACAGATTAGCCTATCCAATGAGACCCTGACTCAAAAAGTAGTAATCTTGCTAGAGAAAGGGCTCAGCAGTTAAGAGCACTTGCTGCTCTTCCAGAGGACTTGACTTTAGTCAGTAGTACCCATGTCAGATAGCTCACAATTGCCAGTAACTACAGCTCCAGGGGATCTGGAAAAAAAAGTTTTTATAAGACTTCTACAAAATAATAAATATTAAATTCAATAAATAAAAATAAGAACTGTACTATGCTACCTCTTAAAGCACACACATCACTGTGCTCACCATCAATTGTCTCTAATGGCTGGTTCTAATCTTTATCATATACAAATACAGTCATCAATTATATAACAGATAATTAAATATAGCATACATCACAAAGAACAACTTATCATATTTCAGTAAAGCAAAGTTAAGTTCACCTGACTCATACAATACTTCAATAATAAAATGTCCACAGCACCCTGTTCCAGGAAAAGTAATGCTTCTAAATATTAAACAGATGTAATCAACAGCACATCTTGCTAACATGGCATGCTCTTCCTTTCCAGTGTTGGGCTTTTTGCATATGAGGCAGGCATTCTTCCCAGCAATAGCCCCAACCCGTTGGTTGGTTGGTTGGTTGGTTGGTTGGTTGGTTTGGTGTGTTGGTTTTGAAGACAGAGTCTCTCTCACCCGCTAGCAAAGCCCAAGATGGCCTGAAGCTCACTTTGTAGCCCTACTGCCTCAACCTCCCAAACACTGGGATTACAGGTGTAAACCACCACACAGGTAGTAACTTTTGTTTATGGTACTGGGGTTAAACCCAGGACTGAATACATGCTATGCAACTGCTCTATCACTGAGCCACATCCTCAGCCCGGCTGATAAATTTTTGATTACAGTATATTGAAAACAAAACACAGATAAGTAAACTTCAAAGTTCATCTGTACTTCCTCAAAAAAATTATTACATAATTTTAAAGCCCCAATCTTCAATTGAGGGCTACTATATGCCTTCTACTATACAAAATCACATGGTGGGCAGTAGTGGCACACACCTTTAATCCCAGCACTTAGGAGGCAGAGGCAGTGGATCTCTGAGTTCAGAGCCAGCCAGGGCTACACAGAGAAACCATGTCTTGGAGGAGGGCAAGAAATTGCATAAGAATTTAGGGCCAGCAAGATGGCTCAACCAGTAAAAGCACCTGCCACCAAGCCTAACAACCTGAGTTTGATCCCTAGGAGCCACATGAAAGGAAAGAATCAACTCCTACAAATTGTCCTCTGGCCTACACACATACCTACTCCTATACACACACATATGAACGCAAATAAAATTTATTTTTTTAAAAAGAAATCACATCAGAATTTAAAGACCTGAATGTATTCTCAAGCCAGAAAGTCACTAAATAGAGCACTTAGAAGCTTATCACCTCAACCTTTCACACTAGGTTAGATTATTTTTCCTATGTAAATTTAGGCATGCCAATAATTATAAGCCAATTATGATCAGAAGCAACTTCATTTTATCCCTTTGACAAGAGCTTCTTTTTTCAATGTCAATTACAGGAAAGAAACGAGAGTCACTATGGAACTATTGTTTAAAAGCACTGTGAATGAGAAGTGACAAGAAGTCAAAAAAAAAAAAAAAATCAGGAAATGCGGAATTTCATCATTTTAACGCCCAGAGCATGACTAGTTAAGACTGAGATTGTTGTCACTGCTGACCCTTCCAGCACTAAACTGGATCAACACACACCTTGAAAAGGAACTAGAAACACTAATCCCCCTTCCTACCATGCATCACCCAGAAAACAAGCTTCCTCCTAAACAGCCTCGAGCAGGTTCAAGCCTGCCCTAAGAAGAAAAGATACGTTGGAAGTCCTACTGTGTAAGTGAGGCATACACAATCTCAGACTATCCCCTCTGCGCCCCCGCCCACTCTGCTCCCGAGTTCATTCACTCTTACTATGCCACATTTTTCTTTAAGCAAATTATTTTTAACTTCTTCCTCACTTTTTCTGAGTGGAGCAACTGGTACTTGGACTTGAGAGATGGAAATAACTAAGAAGGTAGAAAGTATAAGATAAGAGATGAAACACAGTTGTAAGTTCTCTTTAGAAGGTCCCCCATATTGCAAAGCTCACTAATCCTTTCCCAAAGAATATACACTTATACAACACAAAGATAACAATATCAAAAAAATGTGTTTAACATAAGACATTTCTAGGACTAAGAAAAACAGCATCCTATTCTACAAAACTTTAAAACTAACTTTGTTCAATTTCAAGAAAAATTAAACTTACATGAACGCCGAAAGCTTCTGATGAGGCATTGCTAAGCGCTTCAAGAGACAGGACAAAGCCTTCTCCTGCTGCGACAAAGGACTCTCCTTTCCGGGCCCCTGTGAAGCCTACACAAATTCCAGGCATGTAGGAGGCACAAGGACATATTATGGGGCCTGAAAGGCAGTACTTAGCAAGACTGAGCACTGTTCTGCAAGCAGGACCAAAACCAAGTAAAAAAAAAACTAGACTAGCTAATTGTACTTGCCAGTCTGAGTGAAACTCAACAGTAGACTCCCTTCACCATTTCTACACTGCAGGTTATAGAAAATGAAGCATCGCATTAAGTAAGCACATAGGATGGGGAGTTTTATAATGTGGAAGAGGGGCAATCTCTACTTCACATAATACACAAAAAATAATTTCCAGCTTCCAGAAGCCATATTTCTTTAGATTTTTTATTTACGTGTATGTGTGTGTGGCTGTATGAGTTTGCACAGCACGTGCACGCAGGTGCCCGCAGAGGCCAAAGGCAATCGGATCCCCAGAACTTGAGTTAGAGGTTGTTGTGTGCCACCTGACATGGGTACTGGGAACCAAACCTGAGTCCTCTGTAAAAGCAGTAAGCTTCCTTAACTGCTGAACCATCTCTCCAGTCCAGCAGAGGTTATTAGATGAAAATCCCAGTGCCAGATGTGGGATACTTCCCACTGGTCAGGGAGACCCCAGAGGCCCCAAAACAATATAAGCTATTGCTGATAGATCATACTGGTAGACACCACACACTGTGATTGCAAGATATATGAAAAATAAGCCTGTAACTGAGCTAGAAGCTTCCTCCTGGCAGCTAGATTTCACTCTGCCTGGAAGGTGCTATGCGGGCTGATGGGGAAGAAAAATTGCCAGCGTTTTAACTATGGACCCTGCATGCTACAATACTGACATGCCAGGCAAGATATGCCACTGGAAAATAGTAGCATGACTGCCTTCTGACTGGATTTGAAGCCTATTCCACATAGGGAGGTCACAGGCCCTAGAAGGAACAAATCTATTACTATTGTTTCGCTGAATGAACATGCTGTCAAATTGCCTTCTAAATGTTTATGTTCATTCCCATAGATCATGCTGCTCTCAGCCTTGGTCAGAGAAGCTTTTTTTTGCAGTGAATTGCAGTTGTTGAGCGGTATAGCCACTGCTAAGATGCCCATGCTCCAATAAATAAACCCTCTCCCATGCTCATTCTAACAACACTAATGAAACTCAGTGAGTCACAGAGAGACAAAGCTGGGGAGAGGAAGTGAGGGGTCTTTGGGGGAAAAGGAGAAATGGGATAGAGTAATAGGAATATGTGATCAAAATACATTATATAAATGTATGAAACTGTCAAAGAATATTTTTAATTCAAGGCAACATAGATCTAAATGTGGAGCATCAAACATTTAAAAACTTTAGAAACTATGTGTCTTGTTTGGGAGGATTTTTCTGTGGAGGAAGGGTTCATCATTGTTTCCTTTGTTCTGTGTTTCACTGAGCTGATGATAGAACTCAGGGCTCCATGTATGCTAAGAGAGTGCTCTACCACTAAGCTGTATCTCCAGCCCTGAAAACAGTACCTAAGAAGAAATTAACTAAGGTAAAGAAGCTCAGTCTTCCAAACACAAAGACCCAGTTACTGAGGCCCAGCAGTGACTGGTGGAGGGGGACAAGGAAGAAATCAAAAGTGGATGTTGTTTAATTTTTTATGCGGACAGGAGCTCATCAAGTAAAGGCACCCGCTGTCAAGCCAGTCAACCTGAATTCGATCCCTGGGAACTATAAAAGTGACCAGTGTGGTTGCACACACTTGTAATTCCAGTACTAAAGAGGCAAAGACAGGAGATTCCCTGGGGACTCTAGCCAGTCTAGACTAAGTGGTAAGATATACAAGCATAATACACAAAGAAAATGTTGAATATTTGCCTACATTCAAAAATTCAGGCCAAGAATATGGCTCAGCAGGTAAAAACAATTGCTATGCAGTCCTAGCAACTCTTATAATCCCAAGAAATCACTTAAGAGTAGGAAGAAGAGAACTGACTTGAAAAGCTCTCTTGACATCTACATATGTTCTATGGCATATATGCCCACACATGAACCATGTATACACACACACACACACACACACACACACACACACATCTATTCTCCAAAATGAAATCACAATGCCTCCATAGGAATGGGAAGACTTTCACTTGTCAGGTTCTGTTAAATATTTGCTTGTTGTTTTGAAGTTCTGGTGTTACCTTAGTTGTTAGGATCATAGCCTGGGCCCTGGCAACCCTGTCTTCATAGGCCAACTAAACAGACAACGAAGGAGCAGTGAGAAACAAAGAAAGGAAACTTACTCAATGTGGCTAAGAGAAAGGGGATACTGTCACACACACACATACACACACTCTTCAGGGGTCATGACATGAGGTTAAGGAAGTTGTTTGTTTTTCAAGTCAGGGTTTCTCTACATAGCCCTGGCTGTCCTGAAACTCCGACTGGCCTCAAATTCACAGAGATCCATTTGCCTCTGCCTCCCGAGTGCTGGGATTAAAGGCATGCAACACTACCACCCAGCAAGGTTAAGGTTTAAATAGAAAGCAAGTGGTATACACAATTAAGCAGTCCAAGACCATGTGTGGTCCCACCTATCACCCTTTTTTGGGCTCCATTCTCCCCAACAAGGTGATTGACAAGTTGATAGAACTTTGTGAAATCTCTTTCCAGCAAACAATCTCCTCCTCTGGCTGGCACCAGAGCCCCAGCACTTTCCTTCTTCCAACAGGAGATTCCTGAGCAAATTCCAATTTCTTGGGGGTCCATTTTTGTCTCGGTAGTCTGACAGCTAAAGGCAGAGGAATATCTTTGTCTTAGTTACTGTTCTATTACTGTGAAGACACCATGACCAAGACAACTCTTATTAAAGAAAGCATTTTACTGGGGGTTTGCTTACAGTTTCAGAGAGTTAGTCCGTTATGACATACCCAGAAGCAGATAAGCATGGACTACAGCAGTAGCTGAGAGTTTTACATCCTAATAGGCAGAAGGCAGAGAGAAACACGAGGCCCTGAAAGCCTGCCCCAGTGACAACACCTCCTCCTATAAGGCCACTCCTACTCAAAAGAGGCTGCACCTCCCCCTCCTCCTTCCCTAATCAGTCTATCAGCTAGAGACTAGACATTCAAATATATGAGCTCTGGGGGCAATTCAAACCACCGCAATCCTCACTCCTGTCAACAAATGGCACTCAAACCCAGGACCGCACACATGCCACAGAAGCACTATACTAACCTTTGCTCACACTCTTTCATTTTAAGGGATTGTTTTGGAGAGGGGAGGGGTCTCCTTTTGTAGCCCAAGGCTGACATTGAACTTAGCATCTTCCTGCTTCCACCTCCCAAGTGCAGAGGATTCCAAGCACACATAATCAAACCCAGTTTCTTTCATAATTTTTTCAATTTTGTGTGTGTGGTGCATGCATGTATGTGTGCACAGGTACACTCACCCATGCATGTACATGTGGAGGCCAGAGGTTGACTTCTGGTATCTTCCGCTACTATTCTACACTTTATTATTTGAAACAAGGGTCTCACTGAACCTAGAGCTCACCAATTCAGCAAAAATGGCTGGACAGTGAGGACCCACCTATGTACCAGAAATACAGACCATACCTGTATCCCCAACACTTGGAAGAAAGAAGCTTGAGGATCGATCGGGAGTTTGAGGTCATCCTTGAGACAAGTCCCCAGGTGTTAGCACCGTTGTTATGAGTCACTGAGCTATGAAGGTGAGGAGGGTTTGAAGCTAATACGGGTTAAGATTTGCCGGGCTGAGGGATAAAGTATGCATTACTCTACACACGTCTGTAGAGGCAACATTTCATGACAAAGTTTGGGGGTGTCTTATAGGCTGTGGGGTTTTGTTGTTCTTGTTGTTGTTTTTGTTTTTCAGGTAACAAAGTAGTTTGAACCTAAATCATGCTACAACTGACATAAATGGAGTTGGGAATGCAGCTCCATGGTAAAGCAGGTGTTTGCCATGTGTGAGGCCCTGGCTTTAGCACCCAATGCAAAAGAGAAAATAAATAAATAAACCACAGAAAATCAAACTATATAATTCTTCATTTTAAAAGCATTATGCTGGGTGTGGTGGCACCCACCTTTAATCCCAGCACTCAGGAGGCAGAAGCAGGCAGATCTCTGAGTTCAAGGCCAGCCTGGTCTACAGAATGAGTTCCAAACCCTGTCTCAAAAAAAAGAGGGCTAGAGAGATAGCTCAGCAGTTAAGAGCACTGGCTGCTCTTCCAGAGGACCTGGGTTTAATTCCCAGTATCCACATGGCAGCTCACACCTGCCTATAACTCCAGTTTCAGGGGATCTGACACCTTCATACAGAAATACAAGCATGCAAAACACCAACGAACATAAAAATAAATCATCTTAAAAAAATTTTTACAAAGAAAGCAATAAAAGCCTTATAAAAGGTTGGACAAGGAGAGGGGTGGGGAGATAGCTCAGTTGCTTGCCTAACAAGCAGGAGGACCTGAATTCAATGCTCAGCCACATATAAAGCTGGACATGTGGCATGGTCATCAATTATAACCCCAGAGCTGGGGAGGTGGAGACAGAGATTCCTGAAGCTCACTGCCAGCCAGCCTAGTTCAATAGGCAAGCCCCAGGTTGTAGTGAGTGACCCTGTCTCAGAAAACAAAGTGGCTAACCCCTGAGGAACAATACCAGGGTTGACCTTTGGGACCTACACACATGCACACATACACTTGCACTCGCGCGCGCGCGCGCACACACACACACACACACACACACACACACACACTAGGATTAGGGATTGGCACAGTGGTAGACTGCTTGTCTGGTACATTCAGAGCCCTAAAAGACATCTAGATTTGGTCCTTGTATCACAAAAGAAAGAAAGAAAAGAAAGCACGGGTATGGTCAGAAGCAGGGAAATAGGTAAATGAGAATTAGGTAAGCAGCTATCTCCAAGAATGACAGAGATCAGAATCATTCTACAACTTAATTGCAGTCTACACTGATTTCTTTTACCACTAGATGGCACTCTGCATGTAAAGCGATGCTTAGAGAATGGGCTGCAAACCTTTGAAAATCAATTAAAGAAAAATGAAATGCAAGAGGGCACTGAAGCCATGAGCCAGCACAGTTCCAGGGAGGGCAACCCAGCATCCTGCAGATGGATCTTTTGGCTGACTCCTACCCAAACTGTAAGCCCACAAAACTAAATGTTTCCTCCCTGGTGAATTGCTTAACTTGATTTGTTCTCCAAGAACCACAACCTTGGCAGCATCTCTCAAAATACAAGCTATATTTACAGTTGCCTAAGACTGACTTAGCACCCTGTGAGAAGAATGCACTCTCTTGCTATGTTTTCAACCGTAAGACACTCTGAAATGGGGTGGTATGTCACTTTACTGGGGCCCTATTAGAAAAGAAGTAAACTACCAAATAAAACCAGTATAGTCTTCCTCTTCCTACATTTTTTAAGTTGAATCATGAAAGCTGTACATAGAGAGGACAAAATGGGCCACGTGCCTAGCTTACAGGCTTTTTAGTTACAAGAAACAGTCCAGAACAGTAAGCAGCACCACAGTTTCACACAACAGTACCCACTTTCTTAGATAATCTTAAAACATTTACACCCTAAAGTCTACCCTTAAGAGACACTGTCCTGCCAAGGTTCTGCAATGTGAACCTCTTATCTCTCAGACTGCAAGTGTCTACAAAATGTATTTAGCCCATACATGCATTAGATCTCAACTTAAACTAATCTGAAACTACAAAAACATAAACTGACAAACCAGAGGTAAAAGAATTCCTGGCTAAGCTTACCTTTTTACCCACACACTGGAATGGAATCTTTTTTTTTCTCTTTTTAGTTTTTGAAGGCAGGGTTTCTCTATGTCACCCTGGCTGTCCTGGAACTTGCTTTGTACACCAGGCTAGCCTAAAACTCAGAAATCCACCTGCCTCTGCCTCCGGAGTGCTGGAATTCAAGGCGTGCACCACCACCGCCTGGAATCTAACGGAGGATTTTGTTCTTTGGAATGCCAATGTAATGTTCTCATCATGACACTGAGTTATACTTCTCAGTGTCCATGACTTCATAGGTAACATATGTCCTTTGGGGGTCAAAAGAATTGACATTATGCTTACTGTTGACACCTCCCATAGTTTCCTTCCCCAAAATAACATACAATGAGGAAGAAGCTAATTGCACTAGAAAAGTAACACCAACGCACTGGTAAAATGGCATAGTGTGTAAAGGTGCTTCCTGCAAGCCTGACAACCTATGAGCCCTCGGAGTCACATGGTAAAAAAGCAGAACCAACTCTTGAAAGCTGTCCTTTGACTTCCACCCATGTGCCATGGCACAAACACACAATAATGGAGGTAGAGGGTCTTGTTATTCTTTTAAAGTAACATCAGGGGCTGACAAGACAGCTCAGTGATTAAATAAGAGTCCTTGCTGATCTTCCAGAGGACCAGGAGTACAGGTCTTAGCACGCACATCAAGTAACTTAAAACCACCTGTAACTGCAGCTCCAGGGAACCAGACACCCTCTTTTGGCCTCTATGAGCACACACACACACACACACATAAAATTTAAAATAATTTTCTTAAGTAACATCAAAATGTTTGGGGAACATTCTATAGGACATCTCGCTACCAGGGTTCCCCTCTTATCCATTTATGTCAAAGTTTTCACTCCTCAAATAAGTAGAGCCAAAGTCTTGAAGTTTATTTTCTGTTGACATAAAATGCTAAGAGTCCCAGGCAATTAGTGCTGGAAGCAATTCTACATCTACATCTGTGTGTCCCAAATCCAGAGTGATGGATAGTCTCCACAAATCAGTCAAGGCTTTTGCTCTGGAGGATCTTATTGAAAATTCATTAGTTTGAGAGGATTTTTTTGTTTTTTGATACAGGTCTCACGACTGTAGCCCAAATTGACCTTGAACTCAGCATCATCCTGCCTCAGCCACCCTAGTGCTGAGATTTACAGGTATGTGCCTATATTTGACCTTCAATCCTTAAAAACTTTAATTTTTATTATTATTAACATATAGTCATTATACAGAAATAATTATACAGCATATATTCATTGTCCAAGAGGATAGATTTTGTTCTTGTTTCTTTGTTTTTTGAGACAGGGTGTCATGTAGCCCAGGCTGGCTTCAAACTCTCTACATAAGATGAGGCTGACCTTGAACTCCTGATTCTCCTGCCTCTACCTCAATAGTACTAGGATTACAAGTGTTCACCACCATACCTAGCTACACTATTTTGATTTTAAAGAAAAAAAAAAAAGTTAGGGATGGGGATATAGTTCAGCAATAGATGCCTCCCCAGCACCACAGGAGAAGAGAGGTAGGGGAGCAATAAACATGGGAGGGGCACAGGGTAGAGGCACACAAATGGGCTCAAGTTACTCCTCCTTGAGGAGGGAGGCTCCTTGCACTACTGTGATCTACAACTGCTTGTAACTATTGGTTTTTGCATATGTTCTTATCTACCAAATAGACTAAAAGCAGAAAATAAAATGAACAAGGAAAACAGAGAACTCAGAATCATGCTCATATAGTGCCTGAAACCTTGATATCAACTATTTCACAAATGCAAATAAAATACCAGGTTCCATAAAAAGAGAAAAAAAGATATGTAATAACAATGTTCTTTAAATGGCCCCCATCTGGGGCTGAAGAAGTGGCTCAGGGGTTAAGAGCACTGACTGCTCTTGCAGAGGACCAAGTTCGAGTCCATGAAAGGAAATTTACAACTGTCTGTAAGTCCAACTCCAGGAGAGCTGTGCCCTCTTCCAGCCTCTGTGAGACACACACACATAAATAAAAACAGTCTACAAAAAAATGGCCCCCAAACAAACAGCAAACTACACTCCAAAGATGCGATTTTAATTCTAGTCTCTTCTAAATTGAATAGAATCAGCAAAATCCCATGACCTGGGCTTCTGTCAATAAGGAACATTCAATCCCCTAGATCAACTTGTCTCTTTTCTAAATCTCCTAATCCCAGAACATATAGGTATAATTTTACACATAACTATTTCTAAAGTTTTTAAAATAACAGCACTTTACAAATTCACAATTTTGTACTAGCGTTTACTAAGCAGACTGTTAAGTCATTGCTATTTGAAACAGAGAAACACAGATTAAAGGAGAATTTCGATTCATGATATCTGTTCTTAATGAGCTTGCCCAGTAAAATGGCATGAAGCGCAACTTCTCCTGACTATAACAGTGACGATAACCCAAATACAGGACAGGTGCCCAACAAGACAGCACCGCTGAAGCTCCAGTGTAAGGAATCACACTACCCAATCCTCAGCGTTTTGGTGGTCTCACAGACAGCTGTCAGCCCTCCTTTTTCTCTCCTTTCCCTAGGGTTCTCTTCCTAGGGCAAGGACTTCCAGTCTCCAAAGACAGTAATTATTCACATTACTGCCCAGCACTGAATCTACAGCTGTTTCTATACCCACTGCTGCAAGGCATTGCTCTCACAGAAGCTTTTCTCATAGAGTGAATGTTTCCTCGGGATATACTTGAGAAACCAGAAACAAAGGATTATGCAACATATATGTGAATGCTAGACTACACGCCCTGTGACAGTGAGATGGCCCGGTGAGTAAGGGTACTTCCTGCCATGCCTGACAATCCACGTTTATCCTCAAATCCAGGTGGTTGAAGAAGAGAACTCCTAGGAGTTGTCTTATGATCTATGCACATACATACATACATACATACATAAATAAAATAGGTGAGAGATTTAGAATTTTTTAGTCCCATTAATTAAGTGGGGCTGGGGATGTTCTGACAGTAGAATGCTTGCCTAGCATGCATGAAGTCCTAGCTTTGATTCCTAGCACCACATAAAATTGGGCTTGGTGACACATGCCTGTAATCCGGGGGGGCGGGGGGGGGGGACGACGACGACAGGAGGTTCAGCAGCTCAAGACTGGGGTTATTCTGGGTTATATAAGACTCTGTCTCAAAAAATAAATAAGTCTCATAAAAACTCCAGTGCATCTCCTGCAATATGCAACTGACTAGTACTGGGGAAGTTGAAGCAGGGGGACTTGGTTCCGATCCAGACTAGCTTCTTAAGCAAGAACCTGTCTCCATGACAGCGATGGAAGGCTTCAGATTCAGATAAAACTGTGTTGTGTTAATCGTATAGTTAACAGTTTCAAATTCTAGAGTCAGTTGGCAGTAGCTTTGTGGAGGAATTCAAAGTCCTCCTGCTGTAGAACAGTATTTCATTTGTCCTCATTTTCATTACAATTCAGGATTTTCGAGTTGGATGAGGGATAACCTAATGACATTTATCAACCCCCGGCACAGTTCCCGGGCAAAAAATGTCAACCATTTACGGGTAAGTCAAAAAGTGGGAAACTCCATATAAAACATTGCCATACCCAAACAAGCCCATCTGGGCTCAGGAAGAAATCCGGCTCACAGACTCAGTTTCCCAAAACCCTTGGACGCTGCTGTACAAAGTATGGCACTGATCATACTCTGAGACAATGTAAATAACTTCATTCTACTGGAGTGTATCAGTCCCCAATACTTATAATCAAGACAGACTCGGTTTTATGATACGGACATTGCCCTTGTTTAGGAAAGAAGAAATGAAGTCATAATTTCATGGACGGCAGAACCCAAGGCTGTTTGTTCTCCTAAGAAACACAAAATCTATCGCATTTCGAATAGTGTTTGCCGGGCTGGGTAGTAGGCGCTTTAAACGGACTGTTTCATTGGGTCCATGTCCTGAAATACACCGTACGATCATCTACAGACGAAGACTGAAGCCGAGAGAGGTCAGCCAGCCCGGGACAAATCCCGTCACTCAAGTCCCTGCTCTGACTTGAGCGCAGAGGCTCCCCGGGCGGAAATTTAAAGCTCCTGTGACGGAAGGGAATTCGCCGAACCTCTCTGGGCTTCAGTTTCCATTCAAAACGCTCGGCGCCAGAGGCCCCGCGGCCGCGGCCCCGGAGTCTGCAGCCAGAGCGGCGGGCGGGCTCCACGCACGGCCGCGGGACTCGCGGGGACAAGCAGCCGGGAGCGCACACCGCAGCGGCGCGCCTCAGCCCCCGCAGGCGCAGCGGCAGTGACAAAGCCCGACCCCGTGGCCCACGGTGACTCAAGGGCAGGGCGGCGCCGTCGCCAGCCCACAGCCCCGTCTCCTAGGCAGCGGGACCAAGAACTTGGCTCACCTCCGGCCGGAGTCGCAAGCCGGCGCCTCCCCTCCACTCAGCGCCTCAGCCGCCATCTTCCGCGGCAGCTCATCCCGCGGTCCCGCCTCAGGCTCCGCCCCAGAGCCCTTAGATTGGTTACGGTGTTTCCATAAACTCCGTACGATTGGATGAACCTGTCGCTCCACCTACAGAAGAACTGTTCCATGCTACTATTGGTCTATTCAAATACCTAACTGTCATTGGTGGCACGGACCGAAACGAAAGAAAGGTGGGAGAGACAAGGTCCCGGGCCTGCCGGGAGATGTAGTTTCCCGTTGTGATTAACCCTTGTAATTCCGCCTACTTTTAGGATCGAGTGAGGAATCCCAGTCCACGCTCTTCCCCTCCCCCCCCCACCCGGTAGGTACATCTCAGAGTTATAGAACTGTGGATCTTGAAAGTGACTTTAGGAGTCAATTGAGGCCCCGCCCATCCCTAGTTCTGTAGGCAGTTAACGGCTGCTAGGGGGAAGGGCTCATCACCCTTCACCCCCTCCCCCAAGAGCCCCCCCCTACCCACCCCACCCCAGGATCCATAGGCGGTTAGTAAAAAGATATTTTCTTCAGTGGTATATAACCAGTAGTAAACTGCACCATGTTCCTGTAAGCAAGCCTAAGTAAACTCATTGAGACATACACACACACATACATTCTGAGGGCTGGGGTGATAGCTCAGTCTATAAAACACAAAGACCTAAATTTGATCTTCAGGTCACAGGTTTAAAAAAGATAAAAAGCCAGTATGAATGAAGGCACCAAAAGCACTGTCTGGAATGAAGAGGTGAATCCCTGGGCCAAACAGCCAACCCTCTTTAACTGACTTCAAGCCAATGAGAGACCCTGTGTTAGGGCAAGCCGGGCGGGTTTCTAAGGAACCATGAGACACGGACCGCTGTAACATACATGAGGCCTATCCCACGCAGGAGACGAGCATGGCGGGCCCCGATCCCTTCCCCGCCAGCCCTTTTATCGGGTTAGGGCAAAGGGGTCTGGGGATGGGGGCTCGTGCAGCTGATTGGCTCCGAGCTCTCTATGTTAGACTAATTGGTCGGGAGTTTTGCGCGTGCGGGATCCAGGGGGGGCGTGGTCAACCTGTGCCCTTGGACTAGCCCCTTGGGACAGGGTGGCTCCTGGTATGCTGGGGAACGACGAATCCTGCTGATAAGCTTAATAATCATTTCCCTGTGGGTGGGGAGGAGACTGAAGAGTACTGTTAATGGCCGTACTTGGGAAGGCATTTCCCCCTATATGTGATTGCATTTCTATGTTTCATATTTCTTAAACTCTTTCACTTGTTTCAAAAAATAAGGTGGAGGTGAATCTGGAGGACTTAGGGTTAGGGTAAGGAGTAGAGAGTAAACGTGATCAAAAAACATTGTGTGCATATATGAAATTCTCAAAAAAAAAAAAACCAAACTTTTTTTTAACAATGAGGTTGTGGCTGAAGATGGTTCTGTGGCTAGAAGAACACTCGCTGCCCTTTCAAAGGACCAAAGTTTTTTGGTTCTCTGCACCCCGGAGGCTCACAAGGACCAACAAGTCCAGCTCCAAAGGATTGGTTGCCCTGGTCCAGCCTCCAGGGCACCTACACACACATACACAGATGCACAGAGACACATAAAATCTTTTTTGAAAGCAAAAAGTATGGACGGTACCTGAGGAATGAACCAGAAGATTGTGCTATAGCCTCCACACGTGTGTACTCACATTCGAGTGTATACTCACAAATAGGCCCCCAACATACACGCTAATAAAATAAGTCTCTGAAATGCACGACTGAGGCAGAGGATGTCAGCCAAGAACAGTCGGTCCCATATCTTCAACTTTGCATCCAAAACCAACAGCAGATTTTAAACTTCCAAGGGAGGAGTGAGGAGAGGTCTATACTGAATATATGCAGACACTTTTCTTGTTTCCCCTAAGCAATGCATTTTAAAAGCTATTTATGTAGCATTAGGTATTATAACCTATACATGATTTAAAGTATATGGAAAGAATAAGGTTTTAAGCAAAAGCTATGTCTTAGTTACAGTTACTATTGCTATGATGAAACACCATGACCAAAGCGATTCGGGGGGGGGGAGTTTAACTTAGGCTTCCACATCACTGTTCATCTTCAAAGAAAGAACAGGAACTCAAGCAGGGCAGGAACCTGGAGGCTAGAACTGATGCAGAAAACATGAGGAATGCTGCTCACGGGTGGCTTGCTCCTCATGGCTTGCTGTAAATCCTATAGAAACCCTGTTCCTTGCTCAGTTCTTTGTTGCTTCTCCGCTGAGCAAAGGCAGCCATCCTCCTGGGGTTTTCTCTCCCAATAAATCTCTTGCGTGAGATTGTTGTATGGTGTGACTTTGTGGTATACCTTGGCTCCCCACTGCCAGGATACCTTTCCATCTGAGCAGGATGGAAACCACCAGCTCAGGGGGTGGCACAACCCACAGTGGCCTGGGCCCTCCAATGTCAATCACTAATTAAGAAAATGCCCTACAGGCTTGCCTACACCCAGATCTTATGGAAGTATCTTCTCAATTGAGACTCCTTCCTCTCCAATGATTCTAGCTTGTGTCAAGTTGACATAAAACTAGGGAGCACAAACTACTTCATTCTGTATGAGGGACTTGAGCATCTGGGATTTGGGCATTCTTGAGAAAAAGCCAGGTACTGATCAATCACAGACACCCAAGGACAACTGCACTTACTGTACACTGGTTCAGAGCCTCCTTGCTCAGTCACACAGCATAGCAGTGAGTCACTTCTGTTTCATTCTACCTACTCTCACTAAATCTTGAGGCCTAAACTTGCATGACTTTGTCCCTAAATGAGCCTTAATCCCCCATGGTAGAAATACAATGTTCTTGCCCTTATAGGCAAGTTCTGAGTACTGAGGAAGCCTGCATGAGAACACTGTGAACAGAAAAGATTGTCTTTCTGTATGTCTTTATGCTGGGTTTTTCTAGGAATATTTTCTGTCATTCTGTCATTACCTAAGTTTCTCTCTCTCTCTCTCTCTCTCTCTCTCTCTCTCTCTCTCTCTCTCTCGTTTACTTTTGATTACACTTATCTCACTGTGTTGAGAGGAGAGGGTTGGTTTATTTGGGAGCTTGGTTTGGTGATCCTTTTGGACACAGGGTCTCACTCTGTAGCCAAAGCAGGCCTTGAATTCTCTGTGTAACTCACGCTGGCCTCAAATTCACGATCCTCTTACATCAACCGCCTAAGTTCTGGGATTACAGACATGGGCCGCCATGCCTGGCTCTGGGCCTCTGCTTCAGGAAACTCAACCCACACAGTTCAGTCTCTCAACAGATTCTGCCGTGCTTCAAGGCTTCCACACAGATTGTTCTTTCTGGTTGTCCCTCTTTTCATTTTACCATTTTTCAAGTCTCTACTTAAACGCCCATGCCGTCACTAACATAAAGAAACCCCTCTCCACTCAGGTCTGGTAGCAATGCTTTAATCCCAGCACCTGGACAGTCAAGGGGAATTAAGTCTATTCTGTCTCAAAAAAAGATACACGGTGCCTAAGGGACACAAGGTTGGTGTGAGCACATCTCCACAGACACATGTAACTGCACACACAGAAACACATACACACATACACATATGCACAAAAATAAATCTAGAGGGGGAGTAATTTTTTTCAGTAGTGTAGTCACTGATAAGTTGCCCATACGCCAGTTAAAAAAGACACTCACTCATGCTCATGAAATCAGCCCTGATTAAAATCAGTGAACTTGGTGGTTTGGATGAATGGAGACCCATCTGCTTCTGCCTCCCGAGTACTGGGATTAAAGGTGTGCACCACCACCCTGCACCTGCAAGTATATTTTCCATGTGCATGCCTAGTACTCTAGGAGGTCAGAAGAGGAAGTCAGATCCCCTGTTACTGGAGTTAGAGATGGTTGTGAGCCACCATGAAGGTGCTAGGAATCAAACCAGGGTCCTCTGTTGTGGAAGTTTATTTTAATTATGTATAAAATAATTGTTTTGTGCACTGTTGGGAAAAGGGCTGCTTAGGCCTTGGCATTTTGTATTATCTGCAGGTGTTGGCTTTATTTGGGGGATGTTTGATTGTTCATGATCTGCACGTGCTAGCCGTAGAACAGGATCAAGAGTAACAGGGAGGACAGCGCATTACACAAATAGAGTTGAGGCTGTTACCCTGGAGAGGAACAAGTTGCTCCTCAAAACCAACTGTTCCACTACCATGATTCCTGATTCAAAGTAAATATCACTGCGGAGTGCTGTGGTCCTCACTCAGCTGAAAGCCCAGTCAGCTGTGAGGTCGTCCTTACTCAGCATGGTGATAAGTGTGCTTGTCTGGCAGCGATTTGTGACAGCTTGTATAGGCATCTGAGCGAAACAAAAGGCCATACATGCCCCCAGCCCTCAGTGAGTTTACAATATGAGAAGACAAATGAACACATAAAAGTCACACACAGTGCCGGGTAGACAGCTCAGCTGGTAAACTTGAGGGCTTCAGAACCCATGTCAAAAAATGTCAGGCAAAGTGGCAGGTGCCTCCCATCCCAACGTTGGGAGGCAGAGGTTGGAGGATTCCTGGGGTTCAAAGGCCAGCAAGCCTAGCTTAATTGGTGAACTCCAAGCCAATGGGAGATCCTCTCTCAAAAAACAAAATAAGTGACTCCTGAGGAAGAACATTTGAAGTTGTCCTTTGGTATACAGAGAGAGAGAGAGAGAGAGAGAGAGAGATATGCAACAGAATATGCTCAGAACTGTGAAGCAATAAATATCAAAGCAGAAAACAGATTCCTAGAAGCGCATTAGTGTGGAGAGGGAAGAGCAGCCTGCTGGGGAGGTCCTGCAGAGGTCTGGCCTTGAGTCTGCCTGAATGCCATTGCCAGAACATATGCCTCCCCTTCGACTATTCTGAGAGCAAAGGTGGTGCTCTGATTCTCTTCATGGCTCTAGGCCCAGGCTTGATGAAGGAGAAGAAAGTAGGAGGATCTAGCTAGAAGGATCTGCCAATGACCTTGGCCTCTGTCTTCCCCCTCAACAAGGCAACCATTTACAGCCCTGGGGCATTTTTCTATCTTTTAAGTTTTCTGTGTAGTTTTTGTTTTTGAGACATGATCTCCTGTGTAGCCCAGGCTGGCCTAAAACTCACAACTCTCCTCCCTCAGTGGGCTGAGCTATCTACCTGGAATGCCCATTCTTTCTCCTTTTCTTTGTCAATTAGCTATTTATGACAAACCCTTTGTTTGTTTTCCGTGACAGGGTTTCTCTGTTGTAACTCTGGCTGTCCCAGAACTCACTCTGTAGACCAGGCTGGCCTTGAACTCATAGAGATCCTCCTGCCTCTGCCTCCCGAGTGCTGGGATTAAAAGTGTGCACTGTCAGCACCACCCGGCCACAACAAATACTTTGATACATCATTCTAAGGGTTTTCTCATTACGTGTAATATTTAGCTCTTTGTACATTGTACAGGTATACAAAAAATACATAAAAATATGTCAGTCACTAAAACATCTCTTGGTTCATGCATGTAATCCCAGCATTTGGAAGACAGAGGCAGGGAGTCATGAATTCCAGGCTACCTTTGGCTACATGACTCCTTATCTCAAAAACGAAATAAAATAATAAAAATTCAAATAAGCTTAGCGAATTTCTGCAATCCATCACTTGGAAGGTAGAGGAAGGAGGATCAGGAGCTTTAAGTCATGTGGTTACATACAGAATTGGAGATTAGCCTGGGCTGTATGAGACCCTGATTTAAAAAAGTTCAAATCATGATACTGCATACCTGTAACCCCAGTACTTGGGAAGTGGAGGCTGAGAATCAGGAATTCAAGATCATTCTAGCCTACACAGTGAGTTTGAGGCCAAGTAGGACTACATAAGACCTTGCCTCAAAAATAAAACAAAATGTTGTTTTCCATTTAGATGGAACTGTGAACATCTCATCTGCGTGTCTTGGAGACCAGTCAAAGGGAAGAGAATGAATCCTTTACAAGTAAAAATGGCCAAAACAGTCCTGGAGCACCAGGATGCCATGTCAGGGCTCAATTTCCTACCACAGCTGGGATTGGCCAGGTCCTAGGCAAAGGCCAGCCCAGAAGAGGCCTAGATGTGCTCCATACCACCCGCCCACGCCCACGACCCAGCTCAGGGTTGGAACTGGGAGCCAAGGGAGCCCTGCCCCTTGCCCCAGAAAGCTCACACACTCACCCCAGCCTAGGGCCACACACCATTAGCAGCACTGGAGGTAAGAGCTGAGTTCTGAAAGTCAGAGCTCTGCCAAGCAGCCAGGCCTGGCACAGGGGCCAAGTCTGAGGGAGGATGGGGTGATAGGCACTGTTCTAGATTGTTGTCTAGTCTATAATAAAGACCATGACCAAAAGCAACTTGGGGAGGAAACGGTTTATTTGGCTTACATATCAGAGGTTACCTTCCATTGAGAGAAGCCAAGGCAGGAACTCAAGGCAGGACCTGAAGCAGAAACCATGGAGCAATGCTGCTTACTGGATAGCTCCTCCGGTTCAAGTTCAGCAGCCTTTCTTTTACCTCCCAGGAACACCTGTGCAGAGGCGGCACTGCCCATGATGGCCGTGCCCTCCCATTTCAATCATTAAGCAAGAAAATGGACCAGAGACTTGATCTGATGGAGGTGTTTTCTCAGTTTAGGTTCCTATTCCGGTGACTCCAGCTTGTGTCGAGTTGGCAAAAAAATAAGAAACAAAGCTCCTTTCAATAGCTGCAAAAGCCCGCAAGCAGACCAGAACTGGATCTTGTGTTCTCCCATCAAAATCAATCAGGGGGCCCTGAATGCTGCTGGTGACTTCCAAGGAAGAAACACACACTCTTGGTTCAAGAATGGACTGGGCTGTGGTGAAGTCACTGGAGGTGTGTGCCTTTGAAAGGCAGATCTTGCTTCTGGATCTTTCCTCCCTCCCCCTCCCCCTGCCTCCTCCCTCTACCTCCTTCTCCCCCTCTCCCTGCTTCTGCTCAACCACCTTGCTCTACCATGTACTCCCAGCCATGACTTCTTGCCCCACCCCAGACCCAGAAGCAACAGAGCCAAATGATCATGGCCTGAGATTTTTGAAACTATAGACCAAAGTCAAGCCCTTTCTCTTTAAGTCGATTTGCTCAGTATCTTATCATGCGACAAACAGTGACAAACATGGCTCATTGGTGGAGTGTCTCACTTACTGTTCTGTTGCGGTGAAGAGACATCATGACCCAGGCAACTTATAAAAGGAGGCATTTAATTTGGGGGATTTTCTTCAAGTTTCAGGGGGTTAGAATCTATGATCGTCATGGCAGGGAGCACAGCAGCAGCAGGTGTAGCGCTGAGCAGTAGCCCCTGAGAATGCACATCTGATCCATAAGTTGCAGGCAGAGAGAGAGGGACTGGGCCTGGTGACGGTTTTTGAGACCTCAAAGCCCACCCTCAGTAACATTCTTCCTCCAACAAGGAGACACCTTCTAATCCTTCCTAAACAGTTTCCACCAACTGGGAACCAAACATTCAAATATATGAGCCAATGGAGAGGCCAATCTCATTTAAATTTTGCCTAGCATGTGCAAGGCCTTGGGTTTCATCCTCTAAAACCACAAAAAGAGAGGGAAGGGAAGGAAGAGAAGGGAAGGAAAGGGAAGGAGAGGGAAGAAAGGAGGGGGAAGGGAAGGAGGGGGAAGGGAAGTAGGATCAGGGGAGGTTGCTCAATGGGTAAGAGCACTTGCCCCAAAAGAAAGAGACTCTGGATTTAAATCCCCAGCTCGACCACACATGCTGGTAACCTCAGCATGTTAGACAAAGAAAGGCAGATCCTAGGAGCTCACTGGCTAGCCAGCCTAGCTGTAATGTGACCTTCAGGTTCAGTGAGAAAGGCTGTCTCAAAAACCAAGGTGGTGAGCTGGACAGGAAGATACCTAGCTTATTCCTCTCCCCTTTGCATGCAAATCTCTCTCTCTCACACACACACACACTACACACTTTTAAAAGAGAGAGGAAGAGGAAGAGGGGGGTGGGGGGGAGACAACAAACACACCACCCTACTTCCCCAGATTTCCCTCCAGCCCCATGGGCTTACACATCCCCATTTATGAGATTTATCTTCTTTCAAAGTGGTGAGAAGGGAGAGTGGCCTTACTGGTTACACTGAAGTATAATTCAGCCAGAAGTACTTCTTCTGGAACGTGTGAATTTAAAGGAACATGTAACAGTACACTACAATCTTTTACCCTCAATTTAGGGAAAGAGAAAGGAAAGATAGAAATCTTCACCGCTTTTACAAGGGGCCTTAATACAGAAAAAGAGAAAGGTAGAAATCTTCACAGCCTCTTTTTAGGGTATCCTAAGCTCAAATCTCTCTAATCTTTGTTATCACACTAACTAATGACAGCAACCCAACCAATGAACCACCAACAAACGCCCACCCCAACTATTTGAGCTTCAGACTTTTTAATGCCCTAAGCCAAAAGTTCCCATAAACCCATGCAGCATGAAATCTCAAAAACAAGCTACAGGTGCCAGAATGACTGCACTCAATCAAATTATAGCCACCTGCATCAAGCATTCCAAATCCAACTCGTAAACAACTCTACCACAGCTGGAGTGGGAACGCAAACCTCTAGTGACTAGTCAGTTAAACCAAAAAGTGTTTCTTAACATAAAAATCCCAAGTGTTCCTCTACAGGAACATCCTAGTTATGAAGTAAAAACCTTGTTGTCCTAGGTACAGTCATTCACACTAGGAAGCCTGAACACTTTCTAGAGTCCCAGAGCCCCAGGTTTTCACTTTCCATTGCTTCATTTCTACGTAGCAGTGTACCAACTGTGTCGGCTCACCAAGGAAGACACAGAGGCATTTTCATAGATATAACCCTGCAAGACCTCAGCAGAGGGAACCACCATCATAGCAAGCACCATACTGGACAGTGGAACCCTGAACGTCTCATCTCAGGGGTTTTTATTGATGCCTAAGCTCCTCAGGTGTTCTATTGATAACTCATGCAGATCATGAGCAATGAAACATCCTTCACATAAAGCCGACACCTGCAGACAAAACAAAACGCCAAGGCCTAGGCAGCCCTTTTCCCAACAGAGCACAAAACAACCATTTTAAACATAACCAAAAATAAACTTCTGCATACGTTTTATATCTGTTTATATGATTGTCCGATTGACATTAGCGTCTCCCCAGGTTAAAGACCAGGTTGTGTTCTGCTCACTCAACCATTTATTTTTAACAAATGAATTGAATCAGAGGACTTAATAAGAGTTAGCGATATAGCTCAATGTAGGACACTTGCCCAGCATTCCTGAGATTCTGGGTTGGAGCTTCAGCAATGGAAAAAACAAAGTTAACAAAATGAATCAATACCATCACTCAGGCCTAGCGGGAAAACAATATCCCATCCACCACGCTAGACCTGGTTCTGTTTTGACACATCCAGCATCTCTTTAGGCATTCTCTGTTCCTCTAACCTCAGTCCGTGTGCTTTGATAAGAGCGGAGCAGTGACTCAAGCCGAACCAATCACAAGACTTCCTCTGACCCGAAGGATCCTACAGGCTAGATGAGTCCAAGTCACTAGGCAAAGTGTGCCTGGGGAAGTAAGTAGATGGGGGAGGGTCACAGAGGCCCGGGAATGATTGGCTGTTGGCAAGAGCAGAGCTTCGTGGAGAATTTGTAGCTGGAATGGGTAGGATTTCATTCTCTGGAGACCAGGCGAAGGCATTTTCTACCCAAGGAACAAGACCATGCACAGAGGGACAGGAACATGTCAAGCACATGTTTGGAAGCTGGCGTGGTCCCAGCATGACAGGAGCGAAGGGATTATTGGGGGGAGGGGGTAAGATAGGCCCAAAGCTATGGGATGCCCTGTGGAGGAGCAGAGCTCAGGAAACAGTCTGAACCTATCTTGCACCGGAGTGGTGGGTAACCTGAGAGGCCTGGGCAGCAGAAGCTGATCTGTCAGGAGTGGATTAAAGGAGAGAGTCTGGGCCTGGACACAAACGGCACAAGGCTGGCCAAGGAAATGCAAAGAGCATAGGCAATGGGACAGAAATAGGGCATGATGCTGGCCAGGGCACTGGAGGAACCAGCATCAGGCCTCGGGGAGTAAGAACAAGGAGGAGAGCTCTGCCCATGTGCAGAGACCGGGCTGGTTCTTAGCACATATACACACAGAGAGAGAGAGAGAGAGAAGGAGAGAGAGGGAGAGAGAGAAAACTTTTTTGGCAACTTCCAAAGCCCAGGTAATGGCATCTGGGTTCTGAGTAGCAGTTTGAGAAAGCCAGGCTTTTGGCACCTGTTCAAACTGAGTTTAAACTGGGCATGATGGCATCAGGAGTTCAAGGTCATCTTCAACCACCCTGAGAGTTCAAGGCCAGCCTAATGTGAGACTCTGTAAAAAAAAAAAAAAAAGTGACCAAGCTATATGCACTGGTACATGCCTGTAGTACCAGCTACATAGGAGTTCAAGACCAGCCAGGGAAACACAGCAAGACTGGACTCTTATGAGAGGACCAGGGTACCAATTTTGTCCCAGATTTGTCCATTTTACCCCCTCATGGTGGGTGGAGCTTTGACCTCAGCTCTTCAGGAATCCTCTAGGAGGCCAATTAAAACGTCCCTCACTTCTCCTCCGGATCCTCACTTCCCAGGAGGATTCCCCACTTCCACATGAGATGTAACTAGACAATTCAGTGTTCAGGTCCTGACCAATCAGAGAGATCCTGTTGTGGGATATTTACTCCTGTGTGATGTTTTGGTTTGTAAAAGGGCTTTAATGCCTTGTAGCTATGAAGTTGGATGCCTTGCAGCGGGTGCAGGCTGGCTTCCTACTTATTCACACCCTTGTGCTAGCCCTGCTGAGATCTCCACAGATAAGGCTGTTTACAGTTGAAGGTGACGGATCATCCTCAGCCGAGCATGCTAAGATACCATTGTGTTGTAATGAAGGCCTGGACTTGGAGAGGGGACTGGGGGGGGACAATTTAAAGGGTCTAAGGCAGAAGCAGGAGGAGAGAATAGAGAAGCAGAAGAGCAGGAGAGGATGATGGAATGACGTCTCTGCCTAGCAGCCTGGGTATTGAATTTCCTGAGATTTGATATGGTTTGTAATTAATAAAGAGCATTGGAAAATTCAAGGATGGGGACTCTTATTAAGTGAATGAACATTTATTAACAAGATTCCCTAGTGACTGCCTGTTTGGCTTAAAAAAAAAACAAATCTGTGGGCCTGCATTTCGTAGTCACCATTTTTCTTAAATGGTAGACCCTAGAATGCTGATCTGTGTTCCGCGGAAATAAACTGATTTTGTTTAATGGCCATACATTATGTCTACTTGAGCTATTATAGACCTAACATTTTAAAAATAAAAAATAGCTGGGTGATGGTGGTGGTGGTGGTGGTGGTAGTGGTGGTGCACACCTTTACTTCCAGCACCCAGGAGGCAGAGGCAGGCAGATCTCTGTGAGTTTGAAGCCAGACTGGTCTACAGAGTGAGTTCCAGTGTTGTAATAAAAAATAAAAACACAGCCTGCCCCTGTCAGCCAGCAGCTACAGTGGCTCAGCCAGGGCGAGAAGCTGCGAGGGACAACATGGTTCTTACCGCGTACCCATCTGGTCCTTGTCCTTGATTGGAGGTCCTTGGTCCTTGGTTGAAAGGCTAAGAATCAATGACGATGGTAGTGAACTGGACCCTCAGGAGAGGTTGTCAAAGGAATCTCTTTTAGTTTATTAAAACAAGGGGTGATTACACTTATAGGATGAAGGCAGGGGAGGGTCTTTGGTACCCAGGGACGAGAGCCATTGGTTAAGCCAGGGATACTGGAATAGACCCATTTGCATCCTGGAGTGCTTTGGGCATATTCTGGGGAACAGGGGTAGTTGGCTATGCTAGGGGTTTAGTTGCAACTCTAGGTAAACAGCTCTGCCGAATCACAGCCAGCCTTTGGAAGGGGGCAGAGTTTTGCTGTGGCTTCTGGTCTGTCAGGGACTACAGAGAGAGGGGCCAAATTCCTTCCAGCTCCTCAGAATGAGAGCCTGGGGTTGTAGGCACACTCACCCATAGCTGCTTGACCAGTCCACAATGGCACCACAAACATTATAGTTTTTTTTCTTTTCTTTCTTTTTTTTTTTTTTCTCCTTAAGATTGCTTTTCACTTTGTAGCCCTGGCTGGCCTGGAACTCAGAGATCAGCTTGCCTCTTCCTCCCGAGTGCTGTATTATAACCTCTACACTTTAAGATTGAGGTTGGATCCGTATTAGAACTTGTCTACCAGATATGAAAGGCCTTGGAGTCCATCAACAGCAACAAAAGGAAAGAAAGAAAGGAGAGGGGGGCTGAAAGATGAAAGAGACTGACTTCCCAAAATATAAAATCTACCTTTCTAAAGTATACACGTCAATGTTTCCTGAAGTTTTGTTTGCTTGTTTTAGATCTGATCCCAGGGTCTCCTGCATGCTAGGCAAGCAGTTTACCAACTGAGCCTCATCCCTCGCCTCCCCTCCCCCTGCCTCCCCTCCCCCTGCCACACACACATATATAAAACACACAGCACATGCCTCTCCCCTAACTACTTTGTTAATTTGGCTTTTTTTTGGGGGGGGGGGGGGGGGGGGGGGGGGTTGTTTCTTGAGACAGGGTCTCACATAGCGCAGGCTGGCCTTAAACCTGCTATGTAACCGCAGAGGATCCTGAACTCCCGATCATCATGCCCAGCTGTAGCAGCTTTGAGGGAGTTTTGTGCCATGTGGAGCTCTTGTCCTTATGATTTCCTGCCTCTTGGAATCCTGGGAACTTTGCTTAGATTATTACCTGGAGAGTGGGGGTGGGGATGTTGGCAGTTGGTGGGGTGGTTGGCTATCCTAGTCCAGCTAGCTCACTGTCAGCCTGCTCTCCAAGTGTCTCAGTGATTCTTATTGTATTGCACAAATATTACCACTAATTCCAGGACATTTTCATCACCTAATTAGTCCTATTCCATTCTCTCCACATGGCCTGAGTTTTGGAGTTGTCATTTCGGGCCTTTTTTTTTTTTTTTTTTTAATTTATTTTTGACGGGGTCTCACCGTGTAACTCTGATTTGTCTGGAGCTCCCTATGGACACCGGGACCATGCTGGCCTCAAACTCAAGAGATCTGAGATCTGCCTGCCTCTGCCTCCAGAGCGCTGGGAGGAGGGTAACTTCCTCCATGCCCAGGCACCCGGCTTCTTTTTACTCAAGATAAGGTTCTCAAGTTTCACCTGTGTTGCATCAACACGCCTCACTCCTTTATCTCGGAGAGCAACCCATAGTGGAGATATACATCTCATTCATCAGTTATTCAACTTGAGTTGTGCTGTTATCAATGTTTGCATACAAGTTCCTGTGTGGACACAAATTTTTTGTGATTGTACACATCCCAGAGCAACTCACCCACATGTGGGTCATACTGTAACTAGTATTTCTGTACGTGTCAGCATCTGTCTAGCCATTCCTCACTTTAGTGCACTGCAGAATACACTGCCAGAGCCAGTGACCCCTCACCACTACTCAGCACGCACGCCTGTTATTAAGTAAATTTTGGTATTTTTGTAGTTTTTACCTTTTGTGTAAAATTTGCAGAAAATCCTGAAAGATACCATCTGTTGCATTCCTACAGAAGCCTAACTACACCTGTGAGATCCAGAACAATGCTTAGAGACACAGAATGGCTCCCTCCAGCCATGGTTCCCTTGTGCCTCCTTAGAACCTCTCCAGAGACATCGGTCCTTTCATTTGTCCCCATTAAAAATCACTTTGTCTGCTGGGCTTGGTGATGCATGCCTTTAATCCTAGATCTCTGTGAGTTCAAGGCCAGCCTGGTGTACAGCGTGAGTTCCAAGACAGACACATAGTCATAGTCATAGTCATAGAGCCATATAGTCAGACCCCGTCTCAAAAAAAAGGAAAGAAAATGACTTTGCTCCAGCACTTCACTATATGGCATGTACTCTTTTCTCTGATCTCTTCACAGAGCATCCTATTTGGAAACTTCGTTCTGCCGCCGTTGTGAGATAGATGTACCTTAGGCTGGTTTTCCATTTCCTGTAGAGAACCGCTTGGGCTAGATCCAATTTGGGACCGTGATCAATCAGGCTATGATTGACCTTGGCGTGGCCTGCATGTTTGTTTCTCTTGGGCAAATACTCATTGGAACTGGGCTCTGTGTGTGTGTGTGTGTGTGTGTGTGTGTGTGTTTATACAAGAAACTAAGCATCAAGAGTTTTTTCCAGTGTCGTCGTACCATTTTTCATGCCTACAATAATGTATCTGGTTTATAAGTTTTTAATACCTATTCATTCTATTTATGTGTAGGCATTTTTTCTGCATGTATGTATGTGTGCCTCATGCATGCTGGGTGCTCATTGAAGTCAGAAGAGGGCCTGAGATCCCCTGGAACTGGAGCTGTTGGGAACCACCATGTGGGTGCTGAGAATTGAACCCTGGAACTCTGGAGGAGCGACAAGTGCTCTTAACCACCACGCCATCTCTCCAGTCCTGTGGGCTTATAAATTATGAGCTAGAAAAGAAAAAAAAAGACCTCACAAATTATAAACTGCTACTATTGAAGTTATTTCATGTCCCCTGTCTCATTTTTTATTTTTGAAACAGAATCATGTAACCCAGACTGACCCCTTACTCTGTAGCTGAAGCTGACCTTGACTCCTGATGCTTCTACCTCTGTCTCCCAGGTACTGGGTCTATGAGCATGTGCACCATACCTGGTTCCTTATCTCACCTTAAAGCTTTAAATTATCCGGCTGTAAATAATGCAGCTGACAAAGGACTACCTTGACCACACTCTCATATGAACAATGTGTCAAAATGAGGAAACTTGTCAAATACACTAATTAAATGAAATGACTTTTCCGTGATCAAAAACAATTTCCAATAAACCAGGAACACAAAGGAGTGTCCTCAGCTTATGAAAGCCATTAGTTAAAACTCACAGCTGCCATCACACCTAATATCTATGATGATGAGGTCCCTGGTCACAAACAGGAAAGTGTCTGTTCCCATCACTTCTATTCAATCTTGCGTATAGAGTGTCTAAATAGAGCAATTGCAGCAGGGTGTTTTGAATAAACACATAAAATAAATGGCATCTAAATTAAAAAGGAAAATATGCTTGTAGTAGTGTCAAATGCTTGCTCGCAGTCTCAGGAGGCCAAGACAGGAGGGTTATCAGAAATTCTAGGAGAGTCTAGACCACAGAGTAAGATCTGGCCTCAGAGACGGAGAGAGAGAAAGAGAAAGCATAGATTCTTTATGCGCTAATGATTAACTTTAATTTTATAACACTGTGGAAGTTCAGATTACCTAGATTTAGAAGTTCAGTAACTTTCTCGAAACTGGCTCTGTTACAAGCAGGGAGCTGTGGCAGGACCTGTAACCCCAGCACTTGGGAGGCAGAGGCAGGAAGATCAGGAGTTCAGGACCATCTGCAGCTACAGAGTGAATTCCAGGCCGGCCAGGGGCTACAGGAGACCTGTCTCAAAAGAAAAAAAAAGGAAACTGACTTTTCCTCTGTTTTGACATTCCTCTGTGGTTAACAAAAACGAATGCAACTCTTTAAAACATTTTTAAGTTACATTTACGTATTTAGTGGGGTATTGAAGTCAAAGGACAAATAACAAAGGAGTTGGTTCTTTTCCTTCCACCAACTGGGTCCTGAGGATTGAACTCATGTACAGTCTTGTTGGAAAGCATCGTTCCCCGTAGCCACATCACCAGCCACCCAATTCTTTTTTAAGATGTTTTAAATGTGGGTGTTCCTCCTGCAGGCCTATGCACCACGTGTGTGCCTGGTGCTCACGGAGGCCAGAAGAAGGCATTATATCTCATGCAACTGGAGTTAGAGATGGTTGTGAGCCTCCATGAGGGTTCTGGGAACCAAACACAGATCCTCTGGATCTGCGCCCTTAACTGATGAGTCATCTCTCGTCACTTACTTAGGCTCAGTCTCACAGTCTTGTCCAAGCTAATCTAAAACTCTTGGGTTTGATCAATTTTATCACGTCTTTCTCCCCAATCAAGTGGAAACCCTGGCCACTGTGGTCGGCTCCTGCTCAATACTGGGAAGTAACACTATCCAGACTCTTCACTGGCTTCTGTGTGTCGGTGTGCAAATGCTTTATGGCTAATTTTTAAAGCGACTTTATACTGTACAATTTACATATTAAAAAATTCACTCATTTTAAGTTTACATTCAATACTTTTTCCAGTGATGGACTAGAAACCGGTGTTGTGATTAGCACTGTGTGTCACCACTCCTAGTCTGTTGCAATCAGTCTGAAGGTTATCGAATTTCTCATAGCTCAGAAATAAAGCACTCCTAACATGTGTAAAGCCCTAGGTGTAATCCCCAGCACTTTAAATCAATAAAAAAACAAACTTGACCTAGTGACACACAACTGTGATCCTGGTACTTGGAAGTTGGATGCAAGAGGATCAAGAGTTCAAGGTTATCCCTAGGTACACAGCCAAGGGGACACACGAGGTCCTGTCGCAAAGTGATAGGTAGATAGGTAGATAAATGATAGATAGATAGATAGATAGATAGATAGATAGATAGATAGATAGATAGAAAGAAAGAAAGAAACTTGGTTAGCCAGTAATTCTAACAATGTCTGGAGCTATGTTTTCATATAAACAGTTCATCGTTCACCTCCATTGCTACCCCTAATCAAAAAGTACTCTCCATCGGGCTGGTGAATTCCTTTAAAGTACATACACACACACTTCCTTTCCAGGTTACAGCTAGGCTGCCCCTAGACGCCCTGGGTGCCCAGAAAAAGAACGCGAAATCTGTGGCCGTTTTTGCGCCGTTTCCAACTCGGCCATTCACATCAGAAAACAGGGTCCCATCCTTATTTCCATCTCGGACAACTTCCTTCCCTAATCGCCACTCCGATCCCTCGTCCCACCCCCTCTCCTTTCCACCCTCGCCTGAAGCTAGCGCCCGGACCTTAAAAAACGCTGCCGCCTAAACCAACCCACTTGACGTGCAGAGGGGAGTGTGTGGAGGTGTAAGTGTGTGGAAGTGACTGTGTGTGGAAGAAACCAATCGAGTCCCCTAAGGGGTCCATCATGTGAGATGCCAATTAGGTCAGGCTGGGGGAACCAAAATCAGCTTCCCAGGGCACCCCTCGCACGAAGCAGGCACGGCGATGCGGCTCGGGGCCAGCCAGGCTCGCCTCTGTCCCCCAGCCCTGCGGGCTCCGCGCCGCCGAGGGCTCAGCACCCCCCGGCCGCGCGCGGTGGTAGGAGCCGCGCGACG
Source organism: Cricetomys ansorgei (assembly GCA_026225945.1). Lineage (NCBI taxonomy): Eukaryota > Metazoa > Chordata > Mammalia > Rodentia > Nesomyidae > Cricetomys > Cricetomys ansorgei. The sequence goes on from JAMJFZ010003295.1 coordinate 667,618, forward strand.
TCACCCATTGTTTACAAATCAACCCGAGCCGGCAACGTTCCGGCTCCCGCGGCTGCAAGGCGCGCTGTGCCGCTGCCCGGTGGTCCCGGCTTCCGCGTCCCAGGCCCGGCCCCGGCCCGGCCCCGCTCCCGCCCCAGCCGAAGCCCGCCGACCCCGCGGGCAGCCGAGCCGCCAGCGACGCCCGCACAGCCGCGGGGGCCCGGGCGGGGGGCCATGCCGTGCCGGAGGGAGGAGGAGGAGGAAGCCGGCGACGAGGCGGAGGCGGAGGAGGACGACGACAGCTTCCTCCTGCTGCGGCAGTCGGTGACTGTGGGCGGCTCGGCCGACGTGGACCGGCTCATCGCCCAGATCGGCGAGACGCTGCAGCTGGACGCGGCGGCGCACGACGGCCCGGCCTCGCCGTGTGCGGCCCCGGGCCCCCCGCCCCCGCCCTCGCGGGTCCCGGCGGCGCTGCCGGCGGACAAGGCCGGGGCCCCGGCCCCCGCGAGGCGGCTGCTGCGTCCGGCCACGCCTGCGGAGGCCGCGGACCCGGCGCCCCCGGGGGCCGTGCGCTGCGTGCTGGGAGAGCGCGGGCGCGTGCGGGGCCGGGCGGCACCCTACTGCGTGGCGGAGCTCGCCGCGGGCGCCAGCGCGCTTTGCCCTCTGCCCTCGCAGCCCGGCCTTGAGGGGGCCCCGGGGACCGGCAAGCCAAGCATCCCGCAGCCTCTGTCGGGCCCATGCCGGCGCGGTTGGCTCCGGAGCGCAGCCGCATCCCGCCGCCTGCAACAGCGACGCGGGTCTCAGCCCGAGACCCGCACCGGCGACGACGACCCGCACCGGCTCCTGCAGCAGCTCGTGCTTTCGGGGAACCTCATCAAGGAGGCGGTGCGCAGGCTTCATTCGCGACGGCTCCAGCTCCACGCAAAGCTCCCCGCACACCCGTTCCTCGGGCCTCTGTCAGCCCCGGTGCACGAGCCGCCTTCCCCGCAGAGCCCTCGCGCGGCCTGCAGCGACCCTGGCGCTTGCGCGAGGAGGGCGCGGCTCAGAACTGGGGACGACCTTCTCGTCCCTGGCAGCTAACAACCAGGGTGGCCACTGCACCAGCCTGTAGCTGGGGACCAAGGGATTCGCCCAGGGCTGCACCCCGCCCGGGCTGGTGGAGAATTCGAGCATTTGGAAACTGGAAAATAAGCTAAGGAAGACAGCCGAAAGATCACGAATATTTTCACGGGGTAACTGAAGTTGAGAGCCCCGAACTGTTTGAAACCCGGGACTTTGGGCTCGTTTAAACCGGATTTTAGAGGGCGCACCGCAGGCTGTCAGCAGGACTCCTTTTTTGGCATGATCGAACCTGGTCGCTGCAATTCTGCACGGACTCTCCGGGGCAAGCCGGCGACCACATGGCCACGGTGCATGCTCTGAGGATCAGCCACCGTGGAACGAAGGACGATGATCCCAGTTAACTTGCTTTACTTTTCAGGGCTGGTTCCTGATCCACTTTGGGGGAGGGGGAACAAGAGTGGATGTAATTTCGGGGAACACCCCAAAATGCCACACTTGAACATTTTACGACAGTTAAAAGTCTGGTATCCTTTGCAGTGCTGGTTTCAGTGAAAACTTGCGGTACCACGAAAGGACCCTCTCTTAGGGCCCGAATAGAAATAACCTTTTTTGTCTGTCCCCTTTTTTTTGCAACTACTGTTACCAGAATGTTGAGGGAAGGCTGTACCCCACGAGGGTGGGTGGGGGACACAGCGTTGGGTGACAATGGTATGGCGAAGCACGAAGCGAAACCCCCCCCCCCCCCCCGCCTTCCTAAAAGTGTGTTTTTAAAAGCGACCAGTCCCTCTGGGTTCAAGGTCACTTTCCTGAGTGTGCACCGTGTTGTGGGGCTCCAGCACAGAGTCTAACCGAGTTGCCTTGATGGGAGAAGAAAGCACTGTTTTGCAAATACTGAAGTCCCCTAAGGACACACTCACCACCTCCCATAGTGGGGGTAGCGGGTTCTGAGTGTCTGTGCTTCCTGCCTGAGGCCACCGCCCTTGCCCCTCCTCACAGCCTGCACAGAAACTGCCTTGAGACAGTGGTCCCCAGCACCACCTTTCCCCCTTGGCTCTGCTACTCTGATGGGTGGCGATGATGATCCTAGGGGCCAGGGAAGGGGACTAAGGAGGCTCCACATAACGGGCACTCCTGGGACAGTCTCACACAGCCGCTTATAATGGGCTCTCGGGGCCATTTGTAATAACAGCTGCAATTCCCTAGATAGGCAGAGTTGATTTCCTCCTCCTGACCCTCCCCCAGCTGTGCCAGCCTGCTTTGTAAGTGAAGGAAACCGAGTAGAAAATGTGACCCTCCAAATGGGAAAGCTGCAGGCTTTTTGCTATTGTGACTGTGAAGTGCTTGGAAATACTGTTCACTCTGAGCTACCGTTTCGTTTTTAGTTTTATGAGGTCAATGGCTCGTTCAGCATCCAGATGTGGCTATTGACATATCTACACTTCGCACCGGAGTGACTGGAATTGTGGCTGTCCTGATTATAGGATTTTAACTTAACTGAAATAGCTGTTTTTGAATAAATGTGTTGGGTTTTTTTGTTCGCTTTTATTTTGTACTTGCCTCCAGTGGGAAAGATGTACGGAACACATTTCTCTGATCTCCATAAACATGAAAACACTTGAAATCCCTGTCAGCCTGGCTTGCGGATGGTAATTAGGGGCCTTTGTGTCTGAGCAGCTCACTAGTTAGATGAGGTCTGTGCAGCTGGGTGGGTGTGTTTTGATGCTGGCATGAAATTAAATGAAAGTGAGGTCAGGTTTTGGACCAATCCCATTCACCACCAAACCTCAGCCTTTTGGGTGTCAGGGATGGCAATGTCTTAGGAAGTCACCTCTGACTGTCACTGGAGAACATCAGATCAGCCAGGGCTGTAGTCTGGGAGGCACACTGCCTCTACCCCCTCTTCTGGTACTGTTTGGTGGGCTGTTGATCAGGAGCTGCTCAAGAAATAAATCTGATGGTAGCAGCACTGGTTGAGATCTTACGAAATGGCTCCTCCCTCATTGCCCACGGTACACCTTTGGCTGTTCTGCCCGTCTCTATCCCTTTCTGAAATACTTCAGTCTGTTCCCTCAAGGAGCTGAGCTGGGTGGCAGAAAGGGTGCCTAGTGTTTTAGTCCACTTACGAAGGGACCTTGGAGAAGTGTTGGAGTTAGGTGGTTTTTCCCTTTCAGCTGTGCGGCAGGGACTGCAGGTAGTGTGTGTGATGGCTGCCCAGCATGTACCAGAGAATGGTAGGTGGCCCCTAGCCCTTCCTTTCCAGAAATGCCTCTGAGTAGTCAGGTGACTGAAGGCCTCAATTGTTCATTTGACAGAAAACTCACTCATTGGGAATGCTGTCTTGTGTCCTAGTTGTCAACTCTATTTTGATTCAGTGTACCATTATGTCTTAAATACGTAAGACACAGTCTCTGAGGGGCACCTTCAGAACACATCAAGCAGGTCATTTCCCATGACCTGCACAGCAAAGAAAGGATGACTAAGAAGGCTCACACACGAGAAAGGGGCCTCTGCGGTGCAGTGCTGAGCATATGTGCACAGTGCTCAGGGGCTCTGGTGTGGGCATAGCTGGGAGGTTCTCAGCCCGAGTTCTTAGTTCTGGAGGGACTTCTCAGAGGTCTGGGTCTGAGAGCAATCCAGGGCGTTGCTTTCTCTCCACCCCTAAACTAGCCATGATTGAATGCTGCTACACTGAAGAGCTGGATTCTTGTCATAAGAGCGGCGCCAAGCTTGTAGTTAACGTTTATATCCCAGCACTTGGGAAACAGAGGCAGAAGGATTGCTACGAGTTACAGGCCAGTCTGAGCTACAGAATGAGACCATGCCTATAAATAAATAAGCAGCCAGAGCACACCTACTACGGTCCTCCCTGGAAAAATGAAACCAAAACCAGGCTTGGTACATACTCATAATCCCAGCACTTGGGAGGCACAGACTGGAGAATCAGGAGTTCAAGGTCATCCTCAGTTACATATTGGGGCAGCCATCCTGGACTACGTAAGACCCTTGCTTTCTAAAAGGGGGGGAGCAGGGAGGAAACTAATAAGTACTATGCTATGCATGAGGTGCTTGAAATGCAGTATAGGTAGTATAAACCTTTTTATTAAAATCCTGCAAAGGCTGAAGACCCAACTCAATGGTAGAGCTCCTGCCTAGAATATACATGGCCCTGAATTTTATGCGCGCATGTGCACACGCACAGACACACACACTTCTGCCAAGGAAAGCACAATGGCATCCATGTAGTTCCAGCTACACAAGGGACTGAAGCAGAACTGGTGAGTCAGCCCTGGGGTTGGTTGGTTTGTGGTTTTGTTTTGTTTTTTTTAATTGTGTGTATGAGTGTTTGCCTGAATGTACATATGTATAGCACACCCATGCCTGTGCTCTCAGGGTCAGAGCAGGAGTTCAGATCCCTTGGAACTGGACTTATAGATGGCTGTGAGCCACTGTGTAGGTTCTGGGAACCAAGTTCGGGTCCTTTGCAAGAGCAACAGTCGTTCTTAGCTACTGAGACATCTTTCCAGTCCCCAGCCCTAGAGTTTGAGACTAGCCTGAGTAATATGGCAAGACCCAACACATCTTTCTCTCTCCATTCTAAGACACTTCAAAAAGTACCTATACTTAATAAAAGGTAAGTAAATAAAAATTATAAATCTTGCCAAGCTCTACTACTTACCCTTGAGAACAGAACAAGTCAGAATTTATATAAATGATTAGTGTTGTTAGAACTGTATGCCCTTGCGTGCACTCAGGCTAGCAGGTTGAATCCTCAGGGTTTCTTGAAAACTAAGCAAATACTCTACCACTGAGATACGCCCAACCATATTAGACCATTCTACAGCTAAGACAATAGCCCAGGAACATGCGACACAGTGATTCTCTAACGCCACTGATGAAATCTATGAGTCTAGAAGCCAGATTTTGGGGCTCCCAGCTCAGGCCCCTTTCCAGGCACTCCAGACCAACTTTGTTTACTGGGCAAGGCTGCATGTAAATGGTGCCTCTTCGGCTGTCCAAATCGGTGACCTTGACATCGGAACTCTGGGAAACACTCTCCCAACTACCCAAATTGAGCTATGAAGTGCCACGTATGCTGTAACGATTTTGATTTTCTGAGACAGAATCCCATGGAGTGCAGGTTGGCTTTCAACTTGCTTCATAACAGAGAATGACCTTGAACTTTTTGATCATCCTCAACTTCCCAAGTACTGGGATAACCAGGTGTTACTGAGTCCTGGGGGTTAAACCCAGGACTTCGTGCATGCTACCAATTGCGCCCACCTTCTTTGCTCACTGTAACAATTTTCTTACAAAATATTCTACACCCTGTGAAGACAGCTGGCTACAGAATACACCCAGGTGAAATAAAAGACCAAAGCTACAAACTGAAAAAAAACTGTAAATCAATCAACTAGCAAATAAGTGATTTGGATAAAAGACAGGCACATCTTCTAGAACGCTCCAAAGTCTGCCACCCTGAGATTCTAAACCAGACTTAAATGCTCTTTGAATTCAATTTTTATCCCCCCTTTTTTTTTCTAGTTCTTTTTCTAGCTTAGAAGCGGGAACATGGAGTGAAGATCAGACAACACTTTCCTATCCAGCAAAGTCTGTGTTGAACCCTGTGATCCCTTCCTACCAATCAGAAAAGAGTTACCTTGGCAACCAAATTACTAACTCACTCAATTAGCGCCACCGCCACCCCTTTCACCAATGCTCAGTAATCACAGAATGTCAGGCTTTGCAGGCGAGGGCTCCCACCTCATCTAGAGATGGAGGTGCACTCCACATGACGCTGTGAAAACTGGTACAGGCAAGGAAGGAAAGCTCTCCTGGGCAGTGTTCCGACCCATATCCAAAGGGAGTGCAAATGACCTGCCCTTCACAGTCTAGCGAGAGCCGGGCTCCACAGGCAGCCCACTGAGGCTAGCTGTGTGCTTTAGGGCAGGATCTACAGGCCCATTATGTCAATATTTCATCAGCAAAATGGGATAAGCACGGAGCCTAACTTGCAGAATTGTGGGAGGTTTGATTATACATAGGAAGCAAATGGAAAAAACAAAACATCACTCCTGTAAGCTTCCTCTCTTTCTCTTTTCTTGTGTAGCCCAGGCTGGCCCTCGTTTACTCTACAGCCAACACTCACCTGGATTCCAGATTCTCAAGCCTCTACCTCTCAGGTGCTGGGATCGTCAGCAGTCACCACTACTTCTGGCTCAGGAAGCTATCATAGAAAAGCACAACTTTGTGTCTTTTGTAAGAAAAGCCTGTCTTCTTAAAGACTTCAAAATATCTATCTCTTCCCCTCTCCTACACCCTCTCCCTTCTCCTTCCTCCCTCACTCCCCCTCTTCTTTGTGAAGCCTCATGTGCAGATCTATCACAGAGCTATATACCATCAACCCTGATCTCTCTCAAAAGGCACAGAGAATTCTGGGTTCGTAAGATGTCTCAGTGAGTGAAGGCGCTTGCTGTCGCACCTGACAGCCTGAGTCCTATCCCTTGGAACCACATGGTGGTAAGAGAGAAGCAACTCCCATAATTGTCCTCGTGCCTGTGCCTTCGCATGTGCGCGCCCACACACATACACAGACACATAAAATTAAAGGGGGGGGGTGCACATCTGTAATACCAGTACTTGGAAGGTAGTGGCAGGAGTGTCCCAAGTTCAAGGTCATCCTTGTTTATATAGCAAAATCAAGGTCAGCTTGTGTTACCTGAGACCCTGTCTCAAAACACAAACCAAAAAGGCACAGAGACCAGAGATATAGCTCAGGGGTAGCATGCACAAGGCCCTGGGCCTGACCTTCATCAGCCTGTCTTCTCTGAGGCCAGACCGCCGGATCTCCAGTTGCAGTTTCACAGGGAAGTGTTAAAGGTAACTGAGACTAAAGGAATCATCTAGATGTTCACTGAGCAAGGGTTAGAGGTCACCTGCTAGCCAAGCCAGGAAAACAGCTGGAGGTTTGGAACTTGTAGAACTGGGGCAGTAGGACCGCCACAAGCCAAGAGTGGAGCGTACAGGGAAGCCAGCCTGCGGCCCAGCTCTTGTGACCGCCTCCTTTCTTGTTAGGGAGCCAACACTCTTCTAATTCGATTTCTGCGCTCAGCTGAAGTTCAACTTGCCTGCCCTCTGCACTTCTGTCTATAATCTGTGCTGAGGAAAATCATGCAATTGTGTCCCAGGAACTGTGCTCCAGTTCATTTTGTTCTCACTTCATCTTATGTACTGTCATTACAGAGTTATCTCGGGGACTCATATGTGCATGCCTCCTTCCCAGAGAGATTATATATTCTTTGATGGCGGCAGAATGACAAGATGAAGAGGATGTTTCGGGCAGATTGTTGAGCCACATGGCAAAGGGAATGGACTGGGGCCGAGGGAGACTATTTATGGTCACCCGTATCCGAGGCTGGCTGTTACAGCATCCAGGCACCAGGCGATAAAGGCTCCGGATGGGTAGGGAGAGGAAAGGACAAGAGACATTTCAAAAAGAAGACCCACAGGCCTGAGTACAGTACCATGTCGCCATAAAATGCTGTGTTGGGGCCAGACTGCCCGGCTCCTTCCCGTAACCCTGGGCAGTTTTCGTCACCCCTCTCCAGTGTAACAAGAGCTCTCACCTGATAGGATTATCCTGGGGATTAATTGAGCTGATACTAGAAAAACCACTCAGGCCCCTGCCTGACACATGGGTTTAATACTACTGTATGGGTATTGGTATTTGGTAAATCTTTGCAGAGCAAACAAACGGAGTTGGGGGAGGGGGCTGGGGGGTGTATTTGAACAGCCTGGCACCAGCTAGTGGTGCCTGGGAAGGAGATGATGAGCTGAGATACCTGGAAGTCTCAGGAGGGTGGGAAAGGAAGGGAAAGGGAGGAGAGAGGCTGCCAGGGGAAAGGAGGCTGGAGGTGCGGCTCAGGGGCAGGCAGTGTGTTTGTCCAGTAACTGTGAGGCTCTGGATTTAACCCCTGGCACTGTAAGACAAGAATCACAAAAGAGAAAATGGTCAAGGGAAGGATTCCTCAGTCAGCAGAAAACCATGCTTATTTGAAGGTAAGTAGGGGAGAAGAGAGAGCAATTAAAGTGAGCTGCTCAGAGGACTAGGCTTCTGGCAGAGGTAGAAATGAGGTTCTGCTTGTGGGCAGGGCTCAAGGGGATTATGCGTGTGGGTGGGTGGTTTGACAGCACCCTGGGTCACAAGCTGACACCCCCCCCCTCCATAGAGATTCCCAGGATCTGACTTTGTAGAGAACCTTTTGGTCTGGGAAGGCTGAGTGTTTCTGAGAATGAATTTCCTGTAGCTGATGCTACAAAAGAATACAAACTAACATTGATACCAAGGAGTTTAGTAACTGCTTCTTCTTATCAACTGTTAACTGACTCACGGGAGGTGACACTCACAGCCCCCAGCTGATAGGCTGTCCAGGCAGTTTATTTGACTTATTGATTTGGGTGGGTTAAAAAGGCACAAGCTGGTTATCATCCTGTTACCTTTGCCCTGCCTCTGCCTGTTTCTGTTTAACTGTCGAAATTAGATCTCACAGCCTAATATCGGAAAAGACTTCCCTAGGTTTCCCTGGAAAATCTCTCCCAGACACTGAAGTCACAGTCATAACCCCCTTTCTTCCTTCCCTTTCTCTTATTTTCTTTTTGAAAAGAAATTTGCTTGATTTTATGTGAGCAATACAAGCCCTTTTCCTCAAATACTACTTTTTTTCCCAGGTGGAGTGAGAGTGAGAGGAACTCAGTGCAGGTGTTCAAAACACACTACTGGGGCCTTCAAGATAGCTCAGGTTCTAAGACCCTTGTTGCCAAGTCCGATGAGTACAATCCCCGGGACCCACACAGTGAAAGGAAAGAACTGTGCATGTTGTTCTCTGATTCACACCCACAGCACCCACCCACACACACACACACACACACACACACACACAGGGCACTACTTAGTTAGCTGTAATGGTGCATACCTGTATTCTCAATAGTTGGGAGGCAAGAGAAAGAGGATCAAGAGTTCAAGATTGGACTGGAGAGATGATGGCTCAATGGTTAAAAGCATTTATTGTTCTTGCAGAGGACCTATGTTCAATTCCCAGCACCCACATGGTGGCTCACAAACATCTGTAACTCTCCAGTTCCAGGGGAGTCTGTGCCCTCTTCTGACCTCTGTGGTACCAGCTTCACACATGGTGCACAGACACACATGCTGGCAAAACAATCATACACGTAAAATAAAAAATAAACCTAAAAAAAAGAGTTCAAGATCATGTTCAAACCTAGCCAGGTGGTGGTGGCACACACCTTTAATCCCAGCACTCAGGAGGCAGAGGCAGGCGGATCTCTGAGTTCAAGCCCAGCCTGGTCCATAGATCGAGTTCCATGACAGCAAAACAAAACAAAGCAAAAAGATCATGTTCAAAACAAATGAATAAAAAGATACTTAATGGTGCTGATCCGATAAAGGGAAATTGAACTTCAGTATTCAAAACTATCAATGCAGGTCTCTAACCAAGATCCGGTCCCCTGTGCCCTGGTCATACCTGAGGGCTTGTGCAGAGCCAACAAGAACACAGCTGCTGGGCCACTGTGTTCCTCCCTCCAGCAGCTCACCCTGCAGCGTCCTTGGCTTCCCACCCTTGGTTCTACTTCTATTTTCTGTCTCCTTCGGAGTGTATTCTTCACTTTCCTCCCAGCGAACTGATGACCTTGTCCTTGTCAAGTGCTTAGGGTGGAGCCTGGCTCTTGGTAAGCACCAAGTACATTAGCTAGCGTTTTTTACTGTTGACACCATTTTCCAGGCTCCAGCAAGCCATTTTAGCCCCAACTGCCAAATCTTTATCACCAACTCTTATCATTCAAGTCCGAGTTGTTTGAGACGGAAAGCTGCTGTCTCTGTAACTTCTTTCATGAGTCTCCTAACCAACCAAGTCACCTGACACAACCTAGCTTCTCCTTCTCCCTAGAGCTGCAGCCCTCTGGCTCGGTACTGCAGAACGTTACCAGGGAACTTAGGCACCAGTCCTTTCAGAAGAGAGGAGCCACTTCAACTCTGCCTCTCCCCACCGTGCTGTGCCATCCATTCTAAAGGGCTGAGTGTCCCAGCCAGTCATTCCTGGGCTGAGTACTAGGAATGGGCCATTCCAAGATGCAGTATTTTTAGAAATGGCCTTTGCTTCCTCTGGTGACCTCACTGAGACACTTTCAGACCCCGAGCTGGGACTAAGCATTCTCTAGCTTTTACAAATGGCTGGGTCAGTACCATGGACTGGAGAACTAGGGTGGAAGCCCAAGGAGCTGTAGGGACCATGGCCAACAATGAGCACTTTATCATCAGACCCAGTAGAGTCCAGGGGGTCTTTTTCAGGAAGACGTCAAGCATTCTGAGCGGAAAGAGTTCCCCATCGGTCTAAAATTCATGCAGGCTTTTGAAGACCTTCTTGAACATACACCAACATGAGCGATCATTTAGTCTGTGCTGGCCTAGTGAAAAACCCATGCTCTCAGGGCTGGTGGTGTCACAGTCTGGAAGGAACTGACTGAAGACTGGGAAGGCAGCTGAAGGGTGTTCAGGGGAAGCAACCCTCTGGACTCCAAGCCTGGAACCATCTGGGAGGATTTTTGTATCCAAGTTGGCAGGACATTATTCACGGCATGTGGCATATCCAAAAAGAGCGGCTTGTGAGAGCTGAGCTGTGCTTAGGACTGGATCTACAAGCAGCAGGAGGGGACTGCAGTCCTTTTCCCCACCTTCCCTCCTGCCTCGGTGGAGGGTCAGCCTAGTAAATCTAGTTCCTTCTAGAGCTTCCTTCGAACCTGCAGGGAAATTATTGAAGCTCTGAGTGTTCCCTGAACGACATTAAGTGCTGTCGTTATTAAAATGTTTCAGTCAGTGGTCCATGCCCTTAGTCCCAGCACTCAGGAAACAGGAGACCTCCGAATTCCAAGCCAGTCAGGAATACACGCTGTTTCAAACAAAACAAAAAACAAAAATATTTCCTTCTCACCCTCCATCCCCACCCCAGCACCACCACCACCAAAGCAATGTGGGCAGGCTAGGGAATAAGGTCAGTTTTGTTTTTGTGTTTTTCAAGATGGCTTTCTCTATTGTAACTCCTGGAGCTCACTCTGTAGACCAGGCTGGCCTCGAACTCACAGCGATCTGCCTGCCTCTGCCTCCTGAGTGCTGAGATTAAGGGCATGTGTCACCATCACCTGGCAAGAGATTAATTTTAAAAGGCTGGAGCTTAGGTTCTTCTGCCCTGCTCCTGACTCTTATAAAAGGTGACCACTAGGGTATGTGCCCATACCGGATCTCAGTACCCTTTTCCTCTCTTACTGTGTTGGGTCCTGTGGATGTCTGTCCTTGGCAAAAGTGACCATCCCCACTTCATTCCTGCCATTGTCCCAGCGTGGCTGAAGCCCCCTAGGATGTCTGCATAGGATGAAATCTCTATTGTGGGTCCTGGGATTCTGAATGAAGCAGCCACATGCTGTCTGCCTCCTAGCAACTCCTAGTCCCTCTGCAGCGGGTCTCAGCCCTCAAACCTGTTCTTCCACCTCACCCTCAGTCCCCAGCAACTTGCATCTATGTAGCTGAGGTACAAAAAATTTGTGAGAATGGACATGCTCTTATGAATACCTGGTGAGCCAAGGTTTGTAGGGCTTTAAGAACTTTATTACATCCAATCCAGGAGAGTATGGTGTCAGGGAAATCTCACACAGGCTAAGCACATGCCTGGAATCCCAGTCATTCTGGAGATCGAGACAGGGAGATTTCCAAGACCGAAGAGACCAGCCTAGGCAGCTTAGCCAGACCCTGTCTCAAAAATAAGCTAAGTGTGATGCCATATACCTACAATCCAGCACTTAGGAGGTTGAGGCAGGGGGATGGCAAATTCAAAGCCAGGCTAGGTGGGGGAAAGCTCAGTAGGTAAAGTGCTTGTTGTACTTTCTGCATGAACATGGAGAAGTGAGTCTGCATCCTTGGCACACATGTTTAAAAAAAAAAAAAAAAAAAAGCCAGGCATAGCAGTGCACGCCTTTGAATCCCAGCTCTGAGGAGGCCAGCCCGGTCTGCACAGTCAGTTCCAGGGCAACCAGAGCTGCATAGTGAGACCCCATCTGAAACAAAACAAAAAAGTAAAAAAATTATTTTAAGAGAAAGGGAACAGGGCTGGGGTGGGGAAGCAGCACGTACTTGTAATCCCAGTACTTGAGTACTCGGTAGGCTGAGACAGAAGGGTCCCAGGAGGTGGCTAGCCAATCAGTATAGCTGAATCAGTGAGCTCCAGCTTCAAAGAGAGACTATCTCAATCCCAAAAATTAAGGTGGAGAGTGGTCAGGGAAAATACCTGTTGATCTCTGGCCTCCACTTACATGAATACGTGTATTCGCACTCAACAGCACACACGTGAACAAAAATTTTTTTTTCTAATATAAAAGGGACTGGAAGACAGCTTAGTAACAGGGCTCGCCTGGCATCTGTGAAGCCCTGGGTTCAGTAATATACACACAGTCACAACTTTAAGCAAAATCCTCATCTCTAAACTGGATAAAGATTGTGTCGTGGCATATATGAATCCATGTGGAAGAAACAAGAATTAACAGCTATGTTTGAACACTTCACTCTCCCAACAATCCCAGAATGGGAAAAGCTTGAGGCTAGCCTGGGCTACAGAGCAAGACTGTCTCAAAACAAACAGAACCTAAAATAATTGCTCCCCATGATGCCACACACCTGTAATTCCAGCACTGGGGGAGGGGTCAGGAGGGTGGTGCAGAACTGCCACATATTCAAGGCACGTCTGGGATGACAGGAAGCAGTGAGGACTCCTGCCCAGAGAACATGGGGCTGAGAGAATGAAGGGGTTTGTCAAGAACTTCAATCTAGTCCCCTTGACTATCCCAAGCTATTTTACAACTACCAAAGAAATGGCTAGAAGAATCTTGATTTTTGCCAGGCAGAGTGGCACAGGCCTTTAATCCTAGCACCCAGCACCCGGGAGGCAGAGGCAGGGTGTTGCAGAAGTTTATTTTTAGTTATGTCTAAAATTGTTTTGTGCACCATTGGGTGAAGGTCTGCCTAGGTCTTGGCCTTTGGTATTGTGTGCAGGTGTTGGCTTTAAGTAGAAGATGTTTGATTCCTCATGATCTGCATGTGTTATCAACAGAACACCTGAGGAGCTTCTATGTCAATGAAAACCCCTGAGATCAGAAGCTCAGGGTTCCACTGTCCAGTATGGCACGTGGCATGATAGTGGTTCGCCCTCTGCTGTGGTCTGGCAGGGTTTGCATCAATAAAAGTGGCGTCTTCTTTGCTGAGCTACACAGTAGCTTATCTGCAACACAAGGGGATCCTTGTAAGTTCAAGGCCAGCCTGGTCTACAGAGTGAGCTCCAGGACAGCCAGGGTGACATAAGCCCTATCTCAAAAATATAAGTAAAAATATAAAATCTTTTCTTTCTGTAAACTACAGCTCAAGGCAAGGCAGCCTCAAAATAGAAAGCACGCTGTCTCCGCCTGTTTACTCCCATTCTTAGAAAAACATACACAAGACAACTTCCTTTCCTTTCCTCCACTGAGCCTCCTTGCCCTCAAGTTAGAAAACATTCTTAGAATATACCATGGGAGAGCCCACAAAGCAGCTTCTAAAACCCTACAGATGGGCAGACAAGATGGTCCAGCTGGTGAGGGCACTTGCACCAAGCCAGACCAGCCACAATTGATATCTAGGAGAGAACCTGCTACCGCAGCTGCCATCGGATTTCCATAGGCTTTCCCATGGAATGGATCCTACACACACACTGAACAAATAAATGTTTAAAAAAAAATCTAAATATAGATAGGTACAGTGAGCACAATTTTAATCCTAGCACTCAGAAGGTGAGATAAGGGGGTCTCAGTGAGCCTGTGGTGCGATCCACACATGGTACCAGGTCAGTGAGAACCCGCCTCAAAATGAGTGTAAAAGAGAAATAAACCCAGAGGCACCCGAGCACATGGCTCTAAGAGTTAACTAAACATGGCTCTAGCCCCAGCCTCCTGGTTACTCCAAGTACAGACTGCTTTGGAGGGAATACCCAACATGGTCTTCCTTCCCCCTCCCACCTCCAACCAAAAAGACAGACCATGTTCCAAAACAAAAACCAAATTTATTCAGCAGACATTTTAATTATGAAATCCTATAAATCAGGACCACCACAATTTCAGACACTCCGTTGCGAAGTGTACGTCAATAGCTACATCTGGAGGATGAGCAAGCCATTGAATCTTTAAAAAAAAAAAAAATAGTTTAGCTACCTTAAAGTTTGGGGGTGGCACCTCAGAAAGGGTGCCCTCAAGTTTCACAAGGAGAAAAGCCCAGCGGTTCCCCTCCTGGAGTCACATTTTTAAAAAAAAAACAAAAAAACGGTTTCAGTCACTCACAAAAGAACTGGCAGGTGAGGAAGCAGGAGAGTACCCCTCAGACTCTGCAGAAGGCCAACACAGAGCAGAAAAGTGTCCAAGGCTTTCATCCAACTCCACACACACCACAAATACTATGGCTGCAGGAAGGACAGGAGGTTGTTTATGGCCGTTTCTGAGAAAGCCGGTGCCAAGCCAAGAGTGGCCAAGCAGGAGGGCAGGAGGAGGCGTTCTGGAAAGAGAAAAGCACGGAAAACGCAAATAACTCTCCCTACACGGCCCTGTAGGCCTGCGTGTCCTCGGGAGACTCCAAGCGGTGGCAAAGCAGACAGGTCTGCTCTTGGATCAAGAAAAAGGAAAGAAGCCACCGGGCTAAGCGCTCCCCAGAAACCCAGAGCACCCCACTCACAGCCAATCTGACCTTCAAAGTTGGCAAGGTCAAGTCATGTACAAATCGCATTTAAACTCGGCTCTCCCCCACCTTCGAGAACTCACCAACTGGGTCCCATCGCCCACCTTCGCTTGTGAAGTAGGACAAAACGGACGTTGCCAACCCACCCAACTGCCAAGTTTTTACATTCTTCACCCCAGAACTTCTTTGCTCCGCAGTTGTAGCACCAAAATTCAGGAAGCATCTCCACCCGAAAATAACGAGACCACGGATACCTGCTATTCGTTTTCAAGTACTGTTTCAAGCCCTCCCGATTCCCGCCCCTGCGAGCCACATCTATTAACAATCCAAGAACATGATGCCCACCAAGGGCTAAGTCAGATCCAAGTCGATCAAGTAGCTGCCACAGTTCTTCCGGTAGATCCCAGGTCCGCGGCTGCCGGTGCCGCCCAGTCGAGTCCGTTTTCTCTAACAGCCTCGAGCGGCCGGTAACTTTGAGGCTGCAGCCCGCGGAAAGGACGACGGCTTCGGGCAGGACACTGCTGGATCTGCGTGGCCGCGTCCTCTTCCTCCTCCGTGAACCCCGGGTCAGAGCCAGGTGCCCGAGGGCTGCAGGGTGACTGAGTCCGGTCCGCTCCGGCCACCCCCGGACCCGGGGGCGCTCGCGGGGCTCGTGGATGCGACCGCGGCGACCGCTCGCTGGAGCCTGCGCACCGCCTCCTTGATGAGGTTCCCCGAGAGCACGAGCTGCTGCAGGAGCCGGTGCGGGTCGTCGTCGCCCGCGCGCGCTCCGCCTGGGGCCCACCGCCGCTGCTGGATCCGCCGAGATGCCACCGCACCCGGGAGCCACCCTCGCCGCACCGGCCCGGGCAGCGCGCTGGCGCCCGCGGCGAGCTCCGCCACGCAGTAGGGTGCCGCCCGGCCCCGCACGCGCCCGCGCTCTCCCAGCACGCAGCGCACGGCCCCCGGGGGCGCCGGGTCCCCGGCCTCCGCAGGCGTGGCCGGACGCAGCAGCCGCCTCGCGGGGGCCGGGGCCCCGGCCTTGTCCGCCGGCAGCGCCGCCGGGACCCGCGAGGGCGGGGGCGGGGGGCCCGGGGCCGCACACGGCGAGGCCGGGCCGTCGTGCGCCGCCGCGTCCAGCTGCAGCGTCTCGCCGATCTGGGCGATGAGCCGGTCCACGTCGGCCGAGCCGCCCACAGTCACCGACTGCCGCAGCAGGAGGAAGCTGTCGTCGTCCTCCTCCCCCTCCGCCTCGTCGCCGGCTTCCTCCTCCTCCTCCCTCCGGCACGGCATGGCCCCCCGCCCGGGCCCCCGCGGCTGTGCGGGCGTCGCTGGCGGCTCGGCTGCCCGCGGGGTCGGCGGGCTTCGGCTGGGGCGGGAGCGGGGCCGGGCCGGGGCCGGGCCTGGGACGCGGAAGCCGGGACCACCGGGCAGCGGCACAGCGCGCCTTGCAGCCGCGGGAGCCGGAACGTTGCCGGCTCGGGTTGATTTGTAAACAATGGGTGACGTCGCGCGGCTCCTACCACCGCGCGCGGCCGGGGGGGGGGAGGTCGCGTGAAGACTTCGGGGAGCGGGACGGCGCGCGCCGTGGGGGACCCCGGCTCCCGCCTCCCGCCCAGAGCTGTGTGGTCCGCCGGTGAGCAGCCCCCCGGGCGTGGACGCGGATCTCGTCGAGCCCGGGCCGCAGGAGCGGTGGGAAGGCAGGCACACTCGGCGGCGGCCGGTTGGCCTCGCCCACTCACGGACACACCCCCGCACACACCCAGCCCCTCCTCCGCCGCGCCCGCTCCCTCCCCACGTGTCGGCAACGCCTGCGCCGGCCCGGCTCCACGCCGCGCACCCGCAGTGGCCCGCGCGCCCGGGGGCGGGGCGGACGGTGGGGGCTGGGGAGGCGGAGAAACGGACGCTGCGGGGCGCAGACCCGGGGCCGGGTAACCCCGGCTTCTCCTCTCCGGGCCGAGGGGTGGCTGGAGTTGACTTTTTTGGTAGTTCAAAGGAAAATTTTCTCGGAACCATAGGATTCAAACATGACAAGAGATTTTTTCCCCCCCTTTTCAGCCTTTTCCCTGCACATTATACAAACAGCCACGCACAAAAATCTTACGTTTTTAAAAAACCTCGCGTTAAATTACAAACGCTTTTTTTCGGTGGTTGCGCCCGCTTTGAAAACATTTTAATGATTATGTAAGTTTCCATTACGTGCTTGTAATTGTTTAAATTCCTTCAGCGTTTGCTGTTTTTCCGATTTCACAGTTATAATAAGTGTGTGTGACTTTTTTTTTCCCACAAAACTTTTCCAGATCTATGATTCATTTTTCAGAGTACATTCCTAAGAGTGGAGTTTTAGGTCAAAGAATAAGTATTTTGAGTTTGCCCCTCCCCTTTTTTTGTAAATATGCGAAATCACCTGGAGTTCTAGGTGGGTACATGTACTCTTCTCATTAGTACGTGACACACACCATTAATCGAAGCCACTAGACTTTAGTATTACTGAAAATCTCATTTTGTGTGAGCGCCTATTTTACAGGTGAAATTGACATCTTTCAGTTTGCCTGTCACTTTCATGATTTTTTTTTTTTCTGGAGGTGAGAGAGTCTGGGTTTTGTTTGCTTGTTTTGTTTGTTAAGGCTACACAGGGTTTCTCTGTGTAGCCCTAGCTGTCCTGGAACTAGCTCTGTAGACCAGGCTGGCCTCCAACTCGGTTATCTGTCTGCCTCTGCCTCCCAGTGCGTTTTCTAATTTGTTAAGGAACCTTACTTGGCTTTCTTTATAAATTGTTTCCTAATAAGTTCTTCCTACAGGGACTTTATACATTTCTGTGACTCCTTGGCATACCAGAAGTTAACCTTTTCTTCGTCATATTTGACTACAAATGTTTCTCCTGTTTTTTTCTTGGCATTGTACAGTCAGCCCCCACACACACACATCCAATAAAAAACAAATTTTTTAATGTAATCAAATTTATAAAGTCCTTTCCTTTGAGACTTCTAACATGCATGACACTTGATCTAGTCTCCCTGCCTCCTAAAGTTTATGCAAAAGCTCCATCTATTTATTATTTATTTATTTATTTATTTATTTATTTATTTATTTATTTATTTTTCCCTAATGCCTAGTTTCTGTTGTTTGGAGTTTTTTGTTTGTTTCTCAAATCCATCTGGAATTTTTTGGTCTTTGGTTCAGGGAGATGAGATTAATTTCTTCCTCTCCTCTCTCCCTCGGCTTGCCAAGCAGAGCTCTATTTCCTGACTGAGACAGGCTCTGTCCTGAGTTCCCAGATGCTGAGAACCGGCCATTGTGAGTAATGGGTGGGGCTGGGAATATTCTCATTGGTCGTGGGAGTCAAAAAAGCTCTAAACAGGTTGTACAAAGACCTAGATTCAAGTCTCACCCCTGCTACATGCTGGGTGTGGGACTCCTGGCAAATCAGTTTACAAGTGTTTTCACTTGTAAAATGGAAAAAAATAATCCCTACCCTGCCTCCTTGGGAGATTGTTTTCATGATCAAACCAGATGACAGGAGCAGGCTTTGTCAGGCATTACACAAATGTACCGTGGGATTAGGCCCAGTGCTTTACCGACAGCCTCTGGGCTCTCTTCCAGCAGTTCCCTGGGGAAAGAGCTAATATCTTAATAATAAAGGTTTTCCCTTGTGCCCACTAAGTAAAGTAGACCCGAAGGCACTACTTCCCAGGACTGGACTGGTCCTTAGAATTCTGCCTCCTGTCGACTTCACCCTGGGATTGTTAGCACCTTCCTGATAGCACCTAGGGGCCCCCAGATTTCAAGGTGTGTCATAAGCACAGCTAGTTCTACAGGTTTGGGAGAGGGCACCTCTCCCACAAGGCAGCTCCCTCCTCCACCGTGTCTCTGCACACACTTTACAGCTGAAGACTAGAAGCCATTCTCCCCGGAGAGAAAGTCTCATTTTCATTCTGTTGCTTCTTACTGGAGAATTTCAAGGAGAATGAAAATTAGGAGAGGGCTTATGGATTTCAGCAGAGTTAAAATGGCAATTTTCCCCCCTCCACTCTGTAAGATGATGCCTGGCTGTAATTTGTAAGTAGAGAAAAAGCAGTTTTATGCTCCATTGACTTTAAACATTAATGGGTCTGGCAAAGCTATTGTTTCTAACCCAGCATCCCTGGAAGTTGTTTTGTCTTCCTGTCAGGGTAATTCCAATAGTGTTCTTACTACTGTAGGAAATGGAACTGTGAGATGGCATTTAAAAAAAAAAAAAAAAAAAAAACCTTCCCTTTGTAATGTTGCTTTTGTGTGCAGATTGCTATGTAAATATGCTGGGATGTGGACATTAGACTGTTCATTACAGAGATGAATGCCTTTCAGGAGCCCTGCTCCATTTTCTCAGGGCACTTCTCGGGAGAGCTCAGAAAGAGAAGTGCTGTGCTGGGCCAGTGGGAGGTGGCGAGGAATGCCCTGGATTAGGAAACAAAATACAAGATGTAAGAGAGGCCCAGATGCAATTAAAAGTAATGAGAAGGTATCAAAAAGGGAAGCAATGAGAGCGTGTGCCTGGCACACTGGCTGCCAGCCTGGAAAGAGACGTTGCAAGCAATCAGAAATGCCCTGGGAGGACACAGGGCTCTGGGGCTTCAGCATTCCTTTAGACCACATGGCCATCCTCCCCAGGAGTTTGCCTGCCTCATGGACCTCATTTTAACATATCTGCCTTCAGACACCAGCTAGGGTAATGGGGAACAAACTCGACCTGGAATCCACTGGGTGGGGTCGCTTCATCTTTTTGTGCCTCTGTAAGATAGGGCATGCTCTATTCTGGAAGGCTTATCCTATGGGTAGTATTGGCGTGGAGTTATAGTCGAGGGACCAGACATAGCTTTACCCATGTTCACATGCAGAAAGCCAGTTCTGCGGCGTGCCCTGACAGTACACGAGTGAATACTGTGATATACACCCAATCTTATTCTGCCATAGAAAAAGATTGAAGCACGGGGCTTCATTAAAGTGCTGCACACCTTTAATCACAACACTCTTTAGTCACAGCACACCTTTAATCACAGATCTCTGTGAGTTCGAGGCCAGCCTGGTCTGCAGAGTGAGTTCTAGGACAGCCAGAGTTACAACAGAGAAACCCTGTCTCGGAAAAAAAAAAAAAAAAAGAAACACTGATGTCTCCATTCGTGGTGGTTAGAGATACGATTCAAAGCCCATTCTTTTGAACAAAACTCACACTACTGATTAATCTGAAAAGAATTAAAGGAGCTGGGCAATGCTCAAAGGGTAAGTGCTTGCCGGGCAAGCATTAAGGACCTAAGTTCTCAGATTCCCCACCCACTTAAAAGGTTAAGCGTAGTGGTGCACATTCTATGTGGGAAGGCAGAGATAGGTAGAGCCCAAGAGTTCTCTGGCCAACCAGTCTAGCTAATCAGTGAGCTCCAAGTTCATTGAGAGACCCTGTCATAAAAAATGAGGTGGATCCCCTGACTTCCACGCATGCATGCATGCATAGGTACACACCTGTACATACATATGCATATATACATACAAGACACAAAGAAACAAATTTTAAAGATTGATGTACTAACACATGCTACAACCTGAGTGTAAGCCAAAGAAGCCCAAGAAAAGGTCACACTGTATGGTTCAAGCGCCTACCGCTAAGCTTCACTCCA
This sequence comes from Cricetomys ansorgei, assembly GCA_026225945.1. NCBI lineage: Eukaryota > Metazoa > Chordata > Mammalia > Rodentia > Nesomyidae > Cricetomys > Cricetomys ansorgei. Next base: position 688,105 of record JAMJFZ010003295.1, read on the forward strand.
GGCTAAAACGGCTAATTTTATGTTACGTGAATTTAATCTCAATAAAAACATTACGCACTGTATTGGCATTTGGTTCCCTTCCTTATTCATAATTGGAGCCACAGTCTATTTGCTGGCATGAAATAATCTCCACTGTATTTCCAATGCAGATCTGCTCCTCTTCAGTTCTGAGAGCACACTGAGAGTAACCCATTGAAAATGTCATATAAGAGCCAGCGAAATGGCTCAATGAGTAAAGGCGCCTGCAGCCAAGCCTGACAACCTGGGATCAAGCCCCAGGGCCCACGTCATGGAAGGAGAGAAAGGACTCTGATGTCCATAAGACCATAGCATGCTCACACACACATAAAGAAACGGGGCTGGAGAGATACTCAGTGCAAGGAAGAGCACTGGCTGCCCTTCTGGAGGACCTGGTTCAATTTTCAGCTCCCACACGGGAGCTCATAACTGTCTGTTAATCCAGTCCCAGGGAATCTGATATACAGGCAAAACGTTCATTCACATAAAACAAAATAAAATGTTCAAGACAGAAGAGAACAACTGCTGGCAAGAAGGGGTCGAGAAATAGAATCCTCGCCCATCTTCTGAAGGAGTGTGACATGATGCCTCTGCTTTTGGAAACAGTTTCAAAGTAGCAGTTCCTTAAAAGATTAAACATAAACTCTCCCCGTGGCCCGGTGAGTTCACCCTTAGGACTCTCACCCGAAGGAACTGGAAACATGTCCACACAGACAGGTACATGAATGTTTATAGCAGAGTTAGTCATAGTATTGAAACTGAAAACAATCCAAATGTCCTTCAAATGGCGAGTGGATAAACAAAACGCGTGTGTATCCATACAATGGAGTACTATTCAGCAACGTGAGAAAATAGACCGCTAGCTGGGTGTGGCAATGCATGCCGGTAATCCTAGCGTTTGGGTGGCTGAAACGGAGGAAACGGCTTGAGGCTAGCCTGGGCTACATAATGCGGCCTTGTCTTGAAATGAAAACAAAACAGACATGAGGAAACCTTTCTGAGATGCTCAACACGTTCTTTAACTGCAAGTTGGTAGCCGTGACGCAGTCTATAGCTTTACTAAAAGCTACAGAAGTACACGCAGTAGGCGGTTCAGATGGCATGGATGTCCTACACAATACAATCGCAGTCTTTAGAGGGAAGTCTTTGTTTCCGTGAAGGGAGAGTGGATCTCCACGTGCCGGGCGAACGTCACCCAAGATCTGGGTTTGTGCCGGCTCGCTACTCGGTCTTCCACAGTGTGGTTTCACGTGTGCCTCCCACTGTTTGGCAGGTAACTGCGTGGAGGGCCAAAAAATTTTGCCTCCTCCCAGAGCAGTCGGGTGTTCAGTGTCTTTTCAAGGAGCGGCTTTCCCGTTGGACTGGCTGGCTTGCGGTGCTCAGCTGGGAGTCAACCCCGGAGAGGACAGGATGGACCCAGTGGGTGGTTCACAAGCCGGGTCCTGGGCCGGCACAGGCCGCCCCTTCCTGCGAAGGGTCTGGAACGGAATTGCTGAAGGCTGTGAAGGGATGAGGTAGGAGGAAGCCAAGGCAGCAACTGAGGAAAGACTACGACCCAAGAGTGGCTCCTGCTTTCCTGTCTTTAACTGGACTCTAATAAGGATGTCTGACAGTTTGTTTTTAACTCAGGACCCAGAATGCTGTTGTTATCCTCCAGGGAGAGAGTCTTTGTTTCTGCCATATACAAGGTGACCCTTTGCCTGGTGAAGGCACCACAAGTGTGCTTTCGGTCTCATAACTGACCCTTCCTGTTTGGCACCAGCGCTCAGGTCAAAGGTCTGTCTTTGTGGGGTCTCATCTCCAGGGTCCCATTTCATTCTCAGTGTCCCTCAGGTAACACCTCACTATCCTGCGTTGGGCTTTATTGTTTTTAATAAATGTCTCTAAGGCTGGAGAAATGGCTCGGCCATTAACAGCACGTACCATTCTTGCAGAGGACCCAAGCTTGATTTCTAGCCTCCACATTGGGCAGATCAAAACTGCCTACAACTCCTGGATTTCCAGAGAGATCTGATGCCTCTGGCTTCCACGGGCACCTGCACCACACCCTCACACGCCCGTAATTAAAGAAAAATAATAATGAATAGAGGGCTTAACTCAGCAGTTAAGAGTGAGTACTGCTCTTGCAGGGGACCCAGGTTTCATTCCCAGCACCCATATGGTAGCTAACAACCATCTGTAACTCTAGTTCCAGGAGAGCTGATGTTCTCTTCTGACCTCTGTGGGCACCAATCACATACTTGGTGCACATTCATACATGTGGGCAAAACACTCATACATATTTAATAAATAAATAACTTTTTTTTTTTTTAAGTAAGTGTTGCTCCCACGCCCAGCAGACCAGGAATGAAACCCAGGGCCTTATGTCTACTAGGCAAAAGCTTACTACTGAGCCACATCCTCAACACTAAGCTTTTGTTTTTTAAGTGTTTAATCCTACTTCCTTTTAGTCAGAAATTTAGCCTGAGTTGCTAAGTTCACAAGATTCCCTACCAACCTCCCTGTACCCCATCTTTCTGACCTCTAGCAGGCTCCTGATAACCTTTTCCTTGAGATGTGACCTTCATTTAGCCTCCAGGGTACCATGATCTCCTGGTTGAGTTTTCTTTTTCTTGCTTTTTTTTTTTTTTTTTTTTTAAATAAAAAGATATTTATTTATATATTTATTTTGGTTTTTTGAAACGGTTTCTCTGTTTAGTTATGGCTACCCTAGAACTTGCTTTGTAGACCAGGCCTGGGCTACAGACCAGACCTCAAACTCAGAGATCCTCCTGCCCCTGATTCCATAGTGCTGGGATTAAAGGTACATTCCACCACGACTAGCTTATATTTATTATTTTTTGTGGGGCTGGCCTAGAACTAAAGAGGGGGTTGAAGTATGCTTTGAACCCTGGATTTCTCACTCTGAGAGCGGAAGGTGTTCCGCTGTTCCTCCTTTCTTACTCCAACAGACCCCAGCTAGCACCAACAGCTAGTAAAGCTCCTCCAGTGCTGCCATGTCTGTCACAAAGCACCTGTCAAAATCCTGCCTCTTGAGGGTATGTGGCCTGGTTAATGTTTATCTAGCCACTGCAGCTGGAGGACCCTGGCCTGGACTTCCTCTCTCCCTATATGACTTTATAAGGTCTCTTCCCCTGGTCTCTGTGAGACCTCTGCTTATGCAAAGGAGGCTTTCTCAAGACTTTGGCCCTGGCCAATAACATGTGACCACCCATATCTGCTTGTGAGCCTCCCATGACATACATACACACACACACACACACACACACACACACACACACACACACATACACTTTACTTCAATAAACCTAGCTGTTTGCTGACACTATCTCCTGAGAAGTCAGTCTCTCCTTGCTCTCAAAGCATCCCAAGACCTGCTCCAGCCCAGATGGTTCCTGCCTGTGTTCCCTCCTCGAGGCTGGGCCAACAGCTTAGCTGTCCTGGGGAAGGAGCTAGGAAGCAGGAACCCACAGCTGTTGCCCAATGTGTTTGTGTATATGTCTGTCCTCAAAGACCAGAAATGTCAGATCCCCTGGATCTGGAGTTACAGGAGGTTGTAAACTTCCCAGTGTGAGTGTTGGGAACTAAACTAGGGTTCTCTAAAAGAGAGTGCATGCTCTTAACCACTGAACCATCTCTTTAGTGCCCTGGGTGTTTTTTTTCTGCCTCACTGGTTATTTCTCCTCTAGTTCTCACTTTCACACCCCAACATCAAACCTTAGAGGTCCTTTCTCTCTGTATCACCCACATGTTGATGTTCCAGTCTACCCTTCTCCCACCTCCACCCCAATTTTCATAACTCCTCCCCTAGCCTTGAGTCTCCAGACTGCCGAACCTTTCAGTTGCTGGTGGTGGTTCTTACGGGATTATCTCAACTTTAATTAGGGGCAGCAGGTACACAAGTCACTGTCCTGATCAAATCTGTTATCTTTTTTGGAAGATTATTGCCTTTAATTCCAGCATTTGAGAGGAGGAGGTAGGTGGATCTCTGAGTTCAAGGCCAGCCTGATCTGCAGAGTGAGTTCCAGGAAAGCCAGGGCTACACAGAGAAACTCTGTCTTGAAAAACCAAAAGAAAGAAGAAAGAAAGAAAAAAAGAAAGAAAGAAAGAGAGAGAGAGAGAGAGAGAGAGAGAGAAAGAAAGAAAGAAAGAAAGAAAGAAAGAAAGAAAGAGAGAAGAAAGGGAGAAAAAAGGAAAGGAAAGGAAAGGGAAGGAAAGAAGGGAGGGAGGGAGGGACAGAGGGAGGGATGGAGGGAGGAAGGAAGGAACATGATTGGCTGTTGTGAGGGTGATGGTTTAGAATGGGTCAGGAAGTTAGGCTGATGAGATGCCACTCACCAGAAGTGATCATTTCCTCTCATTGTTCCCTTGGTTGGGCAATCCCGACTTCCAGCCAGTTATAGAGAGGGTCAAACTTCTGCTTCAAGGGCTCGTATGCTATTTTTCAGGCTGGGTCATTCTTTCTCCCCTACTTTGCCTGTAGTTACATGACCCCAAAGTGGAAGGATTATCTATTCCCCAATCACACCTACATTCCAACATATACTCTAAGTCTTAGAGGCTAAGGCAGCAATTCTCAACCTGTGGGTCATGACCCCTATAGGTATCCAATGACCTTTTCACAGGGGTTGCCTAAGACCATATGTATATCAGATATTTACAATACATTACAATCCATAACAGTAGCAAAATTAGAAAGTAGCAACAAGAATAATTTTATGGTTGGGGGTCACCACAACATGAGGAACTGTATTAAAGGGTCGCAGCATTAGGAAGATTGGGAACCACTGGTCTAAGGAACACAGTAAGCCTGAGGGCAAAAAAAAAACCTTGGAGACAGGTCCTGCACACTTCCACTAGTTACCTGTAGGTTTAGCCACCTGGGAAGTTTGGACACTAAACCCTCTCACCGTTCAGAACTTAGCAAGTAGACCCCTCTACTACTGCCTCCTCATTCAAGTGAGTCCCCTCAAAGAATTCATGCTGCCCTCCACAGCATTCTTCCAACCATGTTTCATTGTTTTGTTTTTATAAACTTATTTTATGCATGTAGTAGTTTGGGCTGCATATATGTCTGTATAGCATGTGGTGCCTGTTGCCCTAGGGTGCCAGAAGGCCGCTGGAGTTACAGATGGCTGTGGGCTGCCAAGTGGGTGCTGGGAATCAAGCACAAGTCCCCTGGAAGAGCAGGCAGCCAGTGCTCTGAAACATTTCCCTGCCTCCTTTCTTTTTTCCTTCTTTCTTTCTCTTTCTTTTCTTGCATTGTCTTTCTTCTTTTCAGATTTATGTGTATGCGTATTTTATCTGTATGTATATGTCTGTGCACCATGTGCATGCCAGGTCATAAGTGGGTGTTGGATGCCACTGAACTGGAGTTATGAACAGCTGTGAGCCACCATATGGGTGCTGGGACTTGAACCCAGGTTTTCTGCAAAAGCAACAAGGGTGCTAAACAACTGAGTCATCTCTCCAGCCCCTTTCATTGTCTTTTATCTGCCTCATCAACTTTGTGGCAGCAAGGATCCTGCCTGCCCAGCTTATCACTGTGCCCCATTGCCTCCAAATGCTTGTTGGAGGTGCTTCCCTAGGACAAATGCAGAGGTGTGTATGGAAGCAGGGTGAGTGGACAAGGAGGAGAAAATAAGGTGTGTGAAAGAAAATACTGTGAAGACTTTCAGGTCAACTTACTCTGCATCCCAGAGGGCGAGAAAGGACACTGAGCCCTGCCCTTTGCTGCCTGCTGAGTCCTTCCCTGACTCAATCTGACTCGGCTCCACTCTCTCCACCTAGATCAGTTCTGTTATTGGGGAGTAAAGAGCCCCCCAGGTAACTATGGGGAAGAACAAACCCGGGTGCAGCAACCTCACGTGGCATTTGCAAATTCACAGCCAGACCCGTCTCGAGGGCAGAGTGCAGCAGGTTGTGGGGTAGTGAACCTAAATTTCCCAGGCCTGGCCACGTAAGGACTCAAACCATGAGTCCACCTAGACTCTGGTGGTAGCAGGGAGCATTTGGGAAGGATGGGGTGAGGTCAGCTGCTAGATGGGAATCATAAGCCCCAACTAACTGTGGTAGGGTCACAGAGATGGAGGGCATGTTTGAATGCCTCAGGTAAAAGCTGTTCTAGTCTGGGCTGCAACTGCCGCTGCAGTTTCAGATCCAGCTGCAAGGATCAGGTGTGTCTGTCTGGTTGTGCATGCCAGGCCCTGTGAGAAGTCCTAAGGAAGGGAACACACATGGCCCATGTGACAGTCCTCATATTGGCAGGAAATTGTCTTCAGAATGCTAGATGTCAGAGTTGCGCCTGCTGACTACAGTGTATGCTTTGGGTGTGTCCTACCTCTTGTAAGGAGCAGAATTTGCAGTTGGAATGATTACGAGGGCATGTTTAGATAAGAATTATTGTACAGTGATGTAATCAACATACATGCCATATAAAATCTGCTCAGGCTGATAACCATGCCCTGTCATTTTATGGGTGTATTTGCTCCGTGGCCTCAAGTCCAGGAGCTCTATTGTAATAGCAGTTCTGGTTAAGAGCAAGGCTTCAAAGGCTTATGCTACCTGCAGAGGAGCTGTGAGGATGCAAGCACTCCTGCTCCACACTGGTGGCTTGGCTTCACATGCTCTTTGGAATTGTGACTCCGAACAATCAGGTCTAGAGGGTACCTGCGGGTCTTCAGGGTGGTATCGCAGGAATCTCAAAACCAAGCTGCCCTCTAGATATTACCCTGCATGATGGATCCTGTTATCTGTACCAGGCCCTTGAAGGAACAGACTGTCTCTCTTGCAAGAGCCAGGAGAGCTGGGCTTAGAAACCTGATCTAGGCATGCCATGTGTGAAGGAGCTGGAGTCTAATTAAATCTCAGAAATGCTTTGCTGCGGCAGGGGACAGACTAAGAGTCTGGTTAACACAGTTGAGAATGATCTTTCCTGCTCACTCGAAGGGGTGCTGGGCTCCAGCAGGCTACTAGGGGGGTGGGCTGCAGTCGGCAGGTATGTCCCACCAAGAGGACAACACTACCAATGTATCATTCACAGGGTTCTCCATGTTTTTTGTTTGTTTGTTTTGTTTCTTGTTTTTAAGATTTATTTACTTAACTTCTATGACTGTTGTGTCTGCACGTACACCTGCATGCCAGAAGGGGCATCTGATCCCATTACAGATGGTCCTGAGCCATCATGTGGTCGCTGAGAATTGAACTCAGGACCTCTAGAAGAGCAGTCAGTGCTCTTAATCGTTGAGCCATTTCTCCAGCCCTTCTCCCTGCTTTGTAGTTGCTTTGACACTGATTTTGACTTAATGCAAAGCAGAGAATGTTCTGGCCAATCACTGCTATCTTGGGTACTTACATTTCTCATTACAATTAATACATTACACTTTTGACTTGACTTGCTCCTGAGCCCAGGTTTTCTCTTAAACCTATTTAACTCTGATTTGAGACTTGCAGAGCTGACCTCACAAACCCAGCTCTGGTATGAGAATGCAGAACAAGGCACTTTTTTGAGGTTTTGTGGTTTCTGTTTTGTTTTGAGACAGGTCCCACTCTGCAGCTCATGCTTACTTCAAACTCTCAGACATCTGCCTGCCTCCGCCTCCAGAGTGAGGCATTAAAGATGTGTGCCACCACACTCTACCTACGTCCTAGTCAGTGTTCTATTGACACTGACTAAGAGACACCACAGCCACAGCAACTCTTATCAAAGGACACGTTTAATTGGGGCTTGCATACAGTTTCAGAGGTGTTCATCCATTATCCTCACAGTGGAGGGCATGGCAGCATGCAGGCAGACAAGATGTTGGAGAAGGTGAGAGTTCTACATCCCGATCCATAGGCAGCAGGAAGAGACACTGGGCCTGGCATCAGCTTTTGAAAACTCAGAGCCCACCCCCATTGACACACTTCCTCCAACAAGGCCATACTACTTCCTAATACTTTCAAATAGTGCCATTTACTAAGCATTCAAATATGAACCTATGGGACCCTTCCTACTCAAACCACCATCATGACTTCACTGATGACTAACCACAGCCTTGAAATCCTGTTCTAGAGGGCTGGAGATGTAGCTCAGTTGACCGAAAGCTTGCCTAGCATGCACAAAACCCTGGGTTCAATCCCTAGCACCACATACGCTGGCTATGGTGGTGCATACCAATAATCCCAGGCAAGAAGTTCCATGTCATCCTTGGCTACACAAGACCTTGTAGAAAAGAAAAAGCAGAACAAAACAAACCACTGCTGGGAATGGTGATGCACACCTTTAATCCCAGCCTTCAGGAGACAGAAGCAGGAGGATCCCTATGAGTTCAAGGACAGCCTGAGCCACATACTCCAGGTCAGCCCGCTTTACATAGTGACACTTTCTCTATGAAACAAAAAACGGGTCTGTGGATATGGCCGCGGTTGAGAGTACTTGCTCTTGCCGAGGATGCGCTGAGCATCTCCATGGCAATCAACGGGATGGGATGGAAGGAACCAAACTTCTGCTACACAGCCCTGGCCTTCAGTGACTTGCTGTCAGCTAACAGCTTGGTAAGTGTTTCTAATGACAGTAGCTACATTAAGCATAATTTTAGGAAATGGCAAACCAGCTTACACTGTCCCAAATCAGGGCTATTTTCTGGAGTACAGTCATCTATCCGATCATAATAATGTATATCAAAAATAGAACAAAGAGTATTCATCATGTCATTTTCTAAATATTACGCACAATCTAGCATCTAGTGGTAGCTTTAAATTCCTGAGTAAGCAATGAGCAGCATACTAAAGGGTTCCAAAATCCTTTATAAATAAACGGAGCTTCATCCACTGGACAGATGTTTTAAACTGGGCCACTGAAATATTTCCCCAGGTAGGGTAAAACTTTTTGTTACCTAGTCAAGTGCAAATGTATAATATATGCTTATATTTAAAAATGATTTATTTGGAGTTGAAGAGATGACTCTGAGGTTAAGAGCTCTTGTTGATCTTGCAGAGGACTAAGGCTCAGCCCCCAGCACTCACATGGTGACTCACAACCATCTGTAACTTCAGTTCCAGGAGATCCTATACCTTCTTCTGACCTTCATGGACCAGGCACACACATACATTCATGCAGGTAAAACACTGGCACCCAAAAATCTAAAAAATAAAAATGAAGTAATTTCAAAAGACAAAAAAAAAAAACAAACAAAAAAAACCAGACAAAAACAAACAGAAATTTGTTCCTTAGCTAGAAGCAGTGCTTTGCCTGTAATTCCAGAATACAGAAGGCTGAGGCAGGAGGACTGAGTCTGAGGCTGATTTAGGCTTGCATAGTAAGACTTTTGTCTTCAAAACAAAGCAGCCAGATGTGGTTATGCACACCTGTAATCCCAGCACTTGGGAGACAGGTAGGTAGAGCTCTGAATTCAAGGACACCCTGCCAGGGCTATACAGTGAGGCCTTGTCTCAAAGCAACGTTAAGGATGGGATACAGCTGAGTGGTAGAGCATATATATGTATACACACACACACACACACACGTGTGCTATATGCTATATAGTGGGCCCTGAGTGCAGTGAAAAAGAAATGGAAGTGCATAAGGAAACGTGAGGATCTGGTGAAAGATTCTAGCCTCTGCTTTTTCTTTTGTTTTTCCTAACTGTTCCATGAAGCTTTCCTTTATACTGACATACAAAATAGATTTTAATTCAGATTACTCTTTGAAGGAACACAACCAAGAAAAGAATGGGGAAAGGGCTCAGGGCTGAGGACAGTGGCTACTAGAATGCCATAAACCTTTTCTCACATTGCACACCACAACAAAAATAACCTTTTCCAGGCTGATCAGACTGTTAAGAAGACTTAACCTGGTGAGAAGCTACCCACCAGGTCATCTAGAGCCTTTGCCACAACCATGAGGAGGAAATAAGGGTGGGGGAAGGGTGGCCTTTGTAAGGCTCAATGCTCAGGCACACCGGCCAGCTGAAGAGCTGCCTTTTTAGTACTATGTAGCGAGGTGGTGTCTGGATTCCCCTTCTGAGAATCAATGGAGAGTGGATCTGGAAGAGAAAGCCCGGAAACACCACAGGTTTTGACATCAACAAAAACTTTACAAGCTAAGTTGTAAATGTGTTGTAAATGTGGATCTTGTAGGAAGCTTGGAACTTTTCCCAGTAGCCCTGTGATGGAATGAATCTTGTGTTGAGAAACATTGCCGTGGTCTTGTCACACATGTCCCCTGTGGAGAGAAAAGCAGCACCTCCTTCACTAATGTCTTCCAAGCACAGAAGACTGATACTTGCCTCTGCACCAAACAACTTGAAATCTCCCTCTCAGAGAACCGAGTTCAGCACATCTCTAATACAGAGCATCCGGGGTCACCTCTCGCTCCTTCAAAGGAAGCAGAGCTTTTTGGAGGATATGCTATAATAAGCAGGCTAGCTTCAGCCTTCTTTTTAAGTCATCAATACTGGGTGACTGGCTCAGGCACATCCCTCTTTACGTGAAGCTTCCTAATGCATGTGGTTCCGTTTCCTGAGAGAGGAGGAGCCAGGAAAAGACTGGGCTGAGATAAATGTGAGCTGAGTAATAATGGGGTCATGATTAGATAACCTCTGTAAACCCTTAATAAATCTCTTGGCTACCTTTCTAGCTTGATCTCCCATTGTAGATTTCTAAGTGAGGCATGTAAACAGTGCCACCTTTTGGCAAACTGTGGTTCCTCTCAAATTCTCAGCCAAGTTCATGGGTGGAAATGCCCCAGCATGACATTAAATCCAGAAAGGGCTCGGGTCCTGTTAGTGACAGGAGCAGTGCTGAGAGACAGACCACAAGAACTGTAGCTAGGTAATGGTAGTAGTGGTGGCGGCGGTGGTGGCACATTTAATCCTGTCTGGCGGGGAAGGGGGGAGAATGTGCATGTTGCTCTCATTTCACAAGAAGAAACATGAGCCAGGGCTCACTAATGAAAACAAAGCATATTACATACCCCAGGGAGAGCCTTGGGTCCTCCACTTCTGTTTGCATATTGGGAAAATACACCCATAAGATGTGCTGGGCTGGGCAAGCGACTTTAGAACAGCAGTTCTCAACGTGTTCGTCTTGACCTCTTTAGTGGTCAAATAACCCTTTCACAGGGGTCACCTAAGATCATCTGCATACCATATATTTACATAACAATTAGTAGCAGTAGCAAAATTACATTATGAAGTTGCAACGAAAATAATTTTATGGTTGGGGGGTCACCACAACATAAGGAACTGTATTAAAGGGTCACAGCATTAGGGAGGTGGAGAACCACTGCCTTAGGAGCACTTAAAAGGCCCAGTGGGAATCACACTGCACAGCTAGATCTCCAGGAGAAAGGATAAGGGGAAGATAGGTGTGCAGGTTAGTTTTTGTCAACTTGACACAGCTCGGTCATCTGGGAGGGAATCTCAGAACGGCAGTAAGGCAAGTCTGTGGGGCATTTCTTCAATTTGTGGGGGGCCCAGTCACTGTGGACAGCGCCACTCCAGGGCAGGTGGTCCTGGGAAGTGTAAGAAAACAAACTGAGCAAGCAAGTAGCCAGCATTCGTCTATTCTCTGCTTTGGTTCCTGGCTCAGTTCACTCAGTGACTGGGAGCCATGGAGGACGCAGTGGCACCACTGAGTCAACAGACAGAGATGCTGATTGAAGCTTGTGCACGAGGCAGGTCAGGATGCGGCTCTGAGAGCTGTCAGCCACCGTCTCCTGTTCTAGGTCCCTGGTGCTCATTCCTGTCGACCAACATGGAGCACTTACTTCCCCCGCCCCCAACGCCACTTTCTGATACAGGGAGCTCTCCTGACACAGGTTGAAGCTATGGGCTAGAGAGACTGCTGGGAGTTGGACACAAAGGGTCAAGTCCCTCAGCAGTAGTGAGTAGCCAGGTACTACTCTTATCTCTGGATGGGCAGAGATGAAACTTTGTTTTCAGGGTTGATGCATGGTCACACACATTTATTCTATGCCTAGTTACAGCATATCTTACACATGCAGACCATGGTCAACACTGCTCTCACGGCCACTTTGGGTAGAAAGCAGAGCATCTCATAGGGCCTTCTCAGAGGTAGCAATGTCACATGGTTCCATCCCCAGAGGCTGACAACGTTTCAAAAGGACATTTGGAGTTTCCAAAGTCCTAGGCATCTCTCTGGGCACTGAGTCCTCGTTCCAATGAGTCATTCTTTATCAAGGTTCTGCAAGGCTCACATCTGGTGCTAAACAGCATGGGGGCTGGAAAAGGGCCTCGGACTGCAGCAAAGAACAGCTCCATTCTCCCAAGGATTCAGGGCCGACGATCCTTTCTGCGGAGTTTGTGTCCCACCTGAGATCCCCGCTGGGCAGCTTTCACCAGACCTTTAAACTGCCCCTGCAGTTTCACCTTTTTCCTGCAGAAAGAAAGAACGAAAGGGCTGCATCTTACTGAGAACAAGCAGCTCCCTCTCCTTGTAGTGTTGATGTGTTGCGGTGCACACCTATAATCCCAGCTCTTAGAAAGCTGAGGATAGAGAGTTCAATGCCAGCCTGAGATACTGTATAGGAAACCTGAGTTCAATAGAAAACAAAATCAAATGATGGGCACCCTGGCAGTGACAGGGAGAAGAGGGCTGAAACAAGTAGACAGTAGACAGTGTATGTCCTGACCTGGCCACTACACAAACCCCTGAAGAGAGCCTTCCCCCCATCCTTCCTCTAATGAACTTAGACAACATCAAGACCCACTCTATCCAACCATCCTTCCTTCTAAAGGATTTGCAGACGCCTCCCTGTGATTGCCATTTAGAATCCATTTCCCTAGGAACATGTTTGCAAGCACTCTTACACACCTCACATGGTCCCCACAACTATACCAAAAAGCCCCATTCAATGATTAAAGTAAATTAACTAATTTTCCAGCAAGAGGATCAGAAAAGTAAATTATGCAAAATTATTAAGTATAGTGACTGTGTAGAATGCATATATCCCAGAATCTCTATGTGACCTAAGATCATGATTTATTTTATTTTTAAGCAGAGAGAAAGCAGACTTAAGGAAGAATTAGAAACTCTTAAGAGTGAGAAGGGCTCCAAGGCAGAAATATCTGATGAGTTTTTAGAGTTTTAAAATATATATTTTTCAGATTTATTAAGTGTTTGAATCTTTTTCTTGCATGTATACAAGCATAACACGTGTGCCTTGTGCCTGCAGAGGTCAGAAGAAGGTATCAGAGCCCCTGGAGCTGGAATTACAAATGGTTGTAAGCTGCCATGTGAATGCTGGGAATCAAACCATGGTCCTCTGCAAAAGCAACAGGCGCTCCTAACCAATAAGCCAAAATCTCCACCCCAAGATTGGGTTTTAAAAGGTAGTTCGTGCAAGGCATAGTGGCTCACTCCTATAACCCTAACACTTGAGAAGCTAATTCAGGAAGATCAAGAGCTCAAGGCCAGGGGGCTGCAGAGATAGCCCAATGGAGCACATACTGCTCTTACAGAGGATCCAAGTTCAATTCCCAACACTCCCGTTTAGTGGCTCACAACCACCTGTAACTCCAGCTCCAGGGTATTTGACACCCTCTTCTGGCTTTCCCAGCAACCGCACTCATGTGCACATAAATTCACACAAACACAGATAATTAAAAATAAATCTTTAAAAAAAAGTTCAAAGCCAGCTTTGGCTAGATAGTAAGATTGAGGACAATAATATCTACATAGGCAGGCTCTCATTAACACCTTCCATCCCTCTGTGTCATGTACACAGATGTTCAAGTCAACAATACAGTACACAGAGGCACATGTTAAACACACACACACACACACAATAAAATAAAAAAATAAAAAGAGCCAGGCAGCTATGGCACACACTTTTAATCTCAGCACTTGGGAGGCAGAGGCAGGCGGACCTCTTAAGTTTGAGGCCAGTCTGGTCTATAGAGCACGATAGTCAGAGCTACACAGAGAGACCCTGTCTCAAAAAAAAAAAAAAAAAAAAAAAAAAAAAAAAATCAAATACTTAAATAAAAACAGGGGGCTAGCATGATGGCTCAGCAAGTAAAGGCACTTGCTGTCTAGCTTGATGAACTGAGTTTAATCCCTGGAGCCCACATGGTGGGAGGAGAGACCTGACTCACACAAGTTGTCTTTCACATACCCACACACAATAAACGAATATAAAAATAAACTAAAATAAAAACAGGGCTGGGTAGTATTTGGTGGGTAAAGTGCTTACTGCACAAGACAGGATCCCCAGGACTCATATGAAGAGCCAGGCGTGGTGTCATGCACCTGCATCTCGGGGATGCTGGGGACTTGGCAGCCAGCCAGGTTAGACAGTCGGTGAGCTCCAGGTCCAGTGAAGAGTAACAGAAGACAACCTATGGTTGACTTTTAGCCTTCACATCATACACACAGAGGCACAGGCACTCATTCATATACACACAACAGAAAATGAATAACTGGAAGAGACCTGAGCATCCGAGCTGAGTAAGAAAGACCCTGCCCCGTATGGGGCCTGTAGCCCCAACTGGCCCACATCACCATACCTGCGGTTGAGCTTGGTTCTGCTGAGTGGGATGTAAGCGTAAGGATCGACCCGTCCCTTCTTCTTCACATCACCCTTTGCTTTCTGCTCATCCAGAGAAACAGTAAAAGCAAAAGCCCAGAGTCAGAGTCAGCCAGAGTGTGGGGTCCTTTCCCTGTCCCTGACTTCATCTAGCCTCATGTTCCCTCTTCCCTTCATTTTCTGCTTCAGATGGCATCAACAAGCTGCTCTGGCCCTGAAAGGCCACCTGTCAAGGCCTACAACTTCAAATGCCACATGACCTAAGTAAGCCTTTTCTTTTCTGGCCTCTATGCCTCCAAAAAGCACCCACCCAGGATGGTGAGGGGCACAGACAGATCTTCCTTGACCCTCCAACATCCTCCTGGCACCAGGAGGCCCCATACCCTGCCCACAGCTCTCACCTTGGCCTTGTATTCAGCTCCAGGTGTAGGCTTCTTGGCCACAGGGCGATGGATGCCAGAGCCTCCAGCTATAGAGAAGCACAGAGATAGTAAGTCAGGCAGAGCCAGAGAGGCCCCCTTCTGGGAGGCAAAAAGTACCTTTCTCAAAGGGCCTCTGGGGAAATGCTGGGCAAAAAGACCAGAAATGACAAAAGTCTTCCCTTGAGAGAGTGCCCAGTGACTCCTAAAACACATGCTCTGCACTGACACAAATGAACCACATTTTCCAAAGTTACACAGAATCCACCTGCAAATCTCCTAACTCACACCTGTGGCCATTTTCCATGCCGACCCTGTTCTCACTCTGACACGAAGCAGCTACTTTATCCCACTGGACAGGTGGGAAGTGGAGCTCACTGAGGCAAGAAAACTTGTCCAGAGTCAGCTTGTCATTTCCAGCTTGGACTTCAAAAATCATAGATGAAATCTTACAAAGCCAACTCAGAAAGCCCTTCTGAGATAAGAAACTGGAACCCAGAGAGGCAGAGTGATGGAACAAAGTCACACAGCTAAGTAACAGATGGGCAAGTTGTCCTGAGCCTAAGCTTCAGATCCCATGGATTACAGTGGTCTTTGCACACAATATCACCTAGTGCAGTGGGAGCCAGGTTCTGAATGCAGGGGCAGAAGTTAAGCCCTGCATTCAAGGCTTAACTGCAGCATCCTGCAGCAGGGTTAGATGATATGGGGCTTTGAGGACATATTGCTAACAGAATCAAAGACTGCCCCACAGCTCTGGACCTCAAGAAGCACTGTGAACTTCATGGCAGAGCCCTAAGGTGCACCTCAGGAGGAAGGAAGCAAAGGAGCCACCCTGCTGCTTTCAATGTAGAGAGGAACCCTCTGACCAGGATTCTAATCTTGGGGGATACAAGAAGGGCTAATAAGTCACAAGGGCTAGATACAAGCCTCATGGAAGGATGGCTGGGTGGGGAGGAACTGAACTAAGAGCTTGTCAAAGGGCTAGATTTACCTTGCACAAATGTAACCCTTAGGTTCCCTCTCAGGCCCAGATCTCCTTGGCCCCCACTCTAGTCCTGAGTGTTAGATCAGCTAATCTGTGTAGTTGTCAACTGAGTGCCTTCATGGCTCTGCCTCCCTCTCTATAACTCCCCTGCTTGACGCAGGTGGAGGGAATCCGTGCGTCCCATGAAAAGAAAGGATACCTCCTCACCTTGGTACCGAGGTGGGATCTCCAGCTCATCCTCCTCAGCCTCCTCCTGCCTCTTAAGCTTCTTTTTCTATAGAAAGAGGCAGCAAACAGTCAGTGAGCAACAGGACAAGACTACACCACTAACGAAGACAGCAACAGGCGGGAACTCAATCAGTGACCTGCCTTGATCTCGAGGCCCTCTGCCAAGCTCTCTTCCCCAGTTGTACATGAAACCCAAGCCCATGAGGGAGAGTGATTATCTCACATCACACAACTGGGGAGCACGGGAGAGGCTCTCACCTACTTTGTGACAGCTGGACTTCCCTCTTCACACTGAGATTCAACCCCAGAGCTACTGAAGGAATCTGGAAACCTGACATCAATCTGGTCCTTAACTTCTTACAGGCAAGAAAACAGGCCTCTCTGAAGAGAAAGCTTTGATCACCTCTTTCCCTCACAGTACTTGGGTAGGTGGGAGACCCTAGACCAAGCTATTCGTTACAGTCCCTTAATGGACAGTAGGTTCACAAAAGTTATAGGTCAATGGGACACATGGACGCATCCAGTTATGACACCGTATGTGCTAATAAGCACCGACTGCACGCCTGATACCAATGTTAGAGATGCATGGGAAGGAAGGAGGACCTGCCACAGGGTAGCTCACAGGAATATTTGAGCTTAGGCACTAGCAATCAAGCAAGAACACTATACAGTGGGTAGGAGTGTGGGTGGGTCAGCCAGGCCTGACCTCGCTCCCAAGAGTGGCTCCTATCCTGTGGTCTGTGACACCAGCCTAGAAACCTTGTGAGTCTATAGGTGAGCTAAGGGCCGGGTGCCGGGCCCACTGGTTCTAGCACAGAACTGTGGATGTCTGTGAGGACGGAACCTGGAGATGTGGGACTCAGACTGTTCAACAGAGGACAATGGCTGTGCTTTATCCCAGCTCCACTGATGTACAGCCAAGGTTAGCGCACTAACTGGTCTTCCACCAAGAATGCCATGACCTCTACTACCTCATGCTCCCAGAACCATGTACACAAAAGGACTCAGCAACTGCCACACAGAGCTTTGGGATGTTTGTGGCTGGGGCTGACTTTCCAGGAGCCATCCACTAATGTAGTCACCTCGAGAGCCCTCTTGCTGCCTCGAGGGAAGATGTCTAATCTTGCCAGCTCTGAACTGATAGCCATCTACAGAGGACTGTGGTCAATCCTTGCTGGTCAGGAATAAGAGGCGCTGCCAAAAGATCACCAGGCCACCTATGAAGGTTCCAAAAAAGCCAGGGAGGCTCAAGCAGTTATTTCCAGGGAAATGAACAATGATCATGAAGAACGGCTACAGCTCACCAAGCATCACCACGTGCCAAGCTCTCCACACACCAGGACTCTACACAGAACCCTAGACTGGAGCCCAGGGAACCTGGGTCCAGTGACAGGCTCATTCACAGCTTCCTACTGGAGCATGGAAAGTGAGACTAGACTGAGGCTGAAGGTGGGCCCAGGAAGGGGTAGAACCGAGGCCAGGGAAAGAGCCACAGTAAGCAGAGCTGGGTCACACCTGAATGGTCTGTGGAGATGTCACACAGGTGTGTAACAGAGGCCACACATGACCGCCCCAGGTCATCCTTGAGAAGTTTCTTGCTCCTCACCCTCTTTCTCTGCATGACTTTCCTATATGATTCCCACTCAGTTCTCCAAACAGCATTCTGCATTCTGATACATTCTTCTCCTCCTCTTTCTTCTTTTTAAAATCTATTTGTTTTTATTTTGTTTGTATACATGTTTTGCCTACAATATGTACCACATGTGTGCCTGGTGCTCACAGAAGCCAGAAGAGTTGGCTCCCCAACTTCAGAACTGTTCGACCCCATGGCACCCGAGTTATGGATGGTTGTAAGTTAACATTTGGGTGCTGGAAACCGAAACCAACATGGGTCCTCCACAAGAGTGACAAGTGCTCCTAATCACTTAGCCATCTCTCCAGTCCTCTGATACATTCTTGCCAATAAACTAGCTCCTGGGGCCTGGTTTTCCAGAAGGCATGTGGGGAACTTTATTCCATGCCAGGCTGTAAGCTGATTCACTTTACATGCCCACCCACACTGCCTCAGTAATCTTGAACGTTGAGGGAGTAGGGTAGATGCAGTGTCTGTGTGTATATGGGGACTGGGTGTGGGAGCTGTGGGCTAGGATGAGGCTACTCACACTTCTGACACCAGCATCTTCCATCAGCTCAGTCATCTCGTCTTCCCCTGGAGGCAGAAGGAAGATGGGCTCATGAGAACTTGGGCATCCCTAACCCACCTTACTTCTTGCCCCCTCCTGGCACAGCAGGAAGAAGGGACATCAACTCTGGTCCCAAAAAACTCCCCTCCCCAGACCTGTCCTCTTTCCATGGGAGATCAAACTGCTGCCCTTCCTCCGCTCTCAGACCATACTACTCCTTCAAGATGTGAGTGACTCAAGGAGATCCCCAACTCCTGGGAGTCAGTTCCACCCCATACATGCCACAGCTTTGCAAAAGGACAATCGTATTGCCCACTCTGTGTACTGGCACCATGTGGAAATAATAGAAAGGGTATGAAGCTGACCATCTGGAGGAAAGAGATTCCAGCCAAGCAAAGCAACAGTCAGAAACAATAAAGACGACATGTGTAGGGCAGGGAATGTAGCTCAGTGAACACTGTCCTAGCATGACAGAGCTGCGTTCAGTCCCCAGTACTGCAAAAGAGTAAACCACCCTGTGACCACAGATGCATAGAAGACAGACAGTTGGCTCATAGGAGCTCTGTGAGAATGAGGCCTAGTGGTTAAGGGACCCTGGAGGGGCCACAAAGGACCAGTGCAGGCTCCTAGAGAGCAGAGGAGCTTGGGAAGGCAGCGAGAGAGGGATGGCATCCCCAGCCACAGGAGCTGCTGGCACCAAGTGCACAGGAGCCTGGAGAGTACAAAGGGTGGGAGGGAAGCAGAGAAGAGACAGCCGAAGGAATAGCACAAGCCACATTTATGTCAAGCAAAGGCAGGAGCCAGACAGACAAACAGCTGGCAAGTGAAGGGCGGAGGAGCTGTGTGAACAAAGTCAGAAAAGCAGGTGATCAAAGGAACCAGAGCTAAACAGTGAGATCCAAAGAAACCAAAGGCAGATACTTGCTCACAGCACTAGGGATAGAATCCAGTGCTTCCCGCAGACTAGACAAGCGCTCTGTTACTGAGTGGCATGCTCAGCATGGGAAGGCTGACACTCTTTCAGAAGACCTGGGTGTTCTTTAACTCAATGAGGGTGTGTGGAGAGGATCAGAGAAACTAAATGGTGAAGAGGTACTGCCTAAGAGGACAAATGCTCAGCACAGACGTTGGGAAGTTGGAAAGGCTGGTTCTTCCTTGCCTTTAAATCAGCTAAGGATGCACACCAGTCAGTTTCCATGAAAAACACACCAAACTGAACAATAAAAAAGGAGTAAGGAAAAAGAAACAGAAAAGATAATCATACCATGCACGGTGAGGAGAGTTTTCCCCTAGTTTTGTTAAAATCGTATGTATACTGCATAAAAACACCATAGGTAAATTAGTAAGTATAGACAATATATGAGATAAGAATGTTTAGTGTGATTGGGAAAAATCTGAGAAGTCAGAAAGCTCAGGAGTGGCCTTAGACGTAAGCTTCTCAGATCTGCTTCCTACGCTTCTTCAATAAATGGTCACTACATGAAAAGGCCATGAGCCCTCAAGCGAGTGAGTATCAAGCCAGCACAGCCCCAGCCAAAGCCACCGGAGCTGCTGTTCTCTGTGCGAGACCCTACCTTTAGCGCCATCTTCTTCCTCCACCTTGTCTCCATCTTCCTCCTCCCGTATGATGAGCCGGCCATCAGCGCTCACCTTGAAGCCATGGTCCTTCTTCTTGTCCCGCCTGGGCCCGGGCTGGGTAGCTAGTGAAGGAGTTTGGCATGAGGTGATGATAGGCCAGTCCTAACCAACTCATCCCTTCCTCCCTCAGAAACCCCCCACACCAAAGCTCCCAACCAGGGGCCTTCATCCCTGCCCACAGGCCACCCACAGAAGCCAACCCCTGCCTACCACCCATGAACCCAACAACAAGGCAGGTCTACTCTGGCTCCTAGGTTGGCTGCTTCTTGCTTACCAAGGACTCGCTGGGCCACCTTGGGGTCCAGGAAGTTGAGGGGCTCATCTCCACCACCTTCCTTCAGCCATGCCCGGCTCCTCTGTCGTGTCAGCTTCCGCTGCTCCTTGCCCTGGCCTCTTTCCTCTTCCTCATCTTCATCCTCAGAGTCAGCCAAAATCTCCTCAATGCTAAATTAGAGACACCTAACGTCAAAGCACTCCTGGAAGAGGTGGGACCTAAGGCACTGCCCGGACAGGTTTTGGGCGAAGGTACATTAGGGCCTCAGGGCTATGCCATGGCCTCACCTGTCACCTTTGCTCTGGACAGGCTCTTCTTCCTCTTCCTCCTCCTCCTCCTCCTCCATAGCAGCCTGGCTCAGGGCGCGATGCTTCTTGGCCCGGGTCTCAGCTTTCCGGATGTTGATCAGGACTTTATGGTATTCTGCAGGTAGCAGACCTTTCACCAGCTCAAATCTGAGTAGGGCAGAGAAGAGTTGTTTATAGGCACTTGCCAGGGATCCCTCAGCAGAGGCAGAAACAATAACCCTTCCTTGTGACCCCTAAAGAAACTAATAGTCCCATACCCCACCTCCACCCCCGTTCAAGTGCACAGACCCAAACTTGCGGATGAACTTGGTGAATAGGTTTCGAAGCTTCATTCGGAAGTGTCGTCGCATGTCATCTGACAACTTCCCTATGGCTTCCATCTAGCAGGCAGAGCACCAGGGTGTCAGGGGAGCACAGTGTGCCTTCCACTCTGCCCACCTTCCCTTGCTGTTCAAACCAGTGTATAATACAGTTTGGGCCCAGCTAAGAGGGGAGGTATCAGCTGCCCTGTTCTCAGCCCACCTCTTCCTTGGCTCAACCTTGCTTCCTTAATCTGGAATCCCAACTTTCCTCTAGGCCCTCCTTCATAACATAGCTGTGACCATCCTTCCAAGGTGACAGCAAACATTTTTCATATGTTCCACCAAAGATCTTCACAGCAACTCGATGGGGCAGATACTACCAATACTAAGTAAGGCATAGGCTACCATTGAGGCACCAGCTTACTTGATTGCCAAGTGGCCAGAGATACCACCTAACCCACTTATTCTACTTTGCCCAAAACTATCCAGCATCTCAGTCTCATGCTTCCTTTCTATCATGCAGTCATGCTCATCTTGACTAGGGTAGGTGACACGTATGGGTGGCAGACCTTATTATCAGTAATGTCTCCAGTGGGGCCAGGGGAACAAGGTCCCCATATATTCTTTGAAGGGATTTTGTAAGTTCTAAATGTAAGTAGATATAATAGATCTCCTCTTAAGCCATTTCTTAAATCTTTGGCTCCCAGTTAGGCTGTAGGCTTTTGTAGGACATCCTTCCTGGCTTCCTTCCTTGAAGCCAAGGCTGGACTCAGAAAAGATGCAAGATGGAACTCAAGTGTCATGTAACTCAACCAGCTGGAAGTAGGAAATTAAGGCACAGGTTAGCAAACTATTCCAGCTTTCAGGGAGCCTGTGTTAGGCTCCCCTGGTTACAAGAAGTCCAGAGACACAACCCCAAGGCTTTTAAGACCCTTCTGTGCCCTGGCCAGGGGCACAAGAAGGACAAAATGTAAAATGGGGTATGGGGGCAAGAAGAGAAGCCCTGCAGAGAGATAACCCAGTCTGAGTCCTAAGACTAGACCTTGAAAATAAATATCTGGCCTCAGTTTCTCCATCTATACAATGTGGGAGGAACTCTGTCTCCTAGTCTTTGGTCCAGCTTCTATGGAGGGGCCACTGGGTGATATGAGACACTGTGGGTACTGCATCTTCTTTGTCAGTCAGCGTTCTCCTACAAACCCCTCTCAGAGCTCCCTACTGTTTTGCTGCTCAAATCAACAGTGGATAATGACAGAATTCTAAAGTAATGGCTCGAGTCCCGTGGAGCCCACACTGGCTCCCTAGGAGCCCCCACCACCCAGCGAAGAAAATGGAGCCTCACCACTAGCTGCACATGCTTGGCGAGGTGTACCACGTCCATGACCACCACGGCCACCTTGATGAAGCCCAGTGCAGACTTGACCACATCCCGGGTGCGGGAGGCCAGCAGCAGGCACACATTCTCCAGGAGCTGTTCCATTGTGCTTGACCCCATCAGGCCTGTGCACAGGAGCCACTGTCAGATACCAGAACTACCCAAACCCAAGACCTATCCGTGAGTCAGACGTTAGCAGGGCCTTTCTGTGGGTCTCAGTTTGAATCACTGTCCATGGAGTGGCCATGTATCACCCATCTTGGAGATTAACAGAGGTTCTAAGAGGTTAGTGAAGTTGCTCAAAGTTTCATGAGGTTGGTGAAAAGACAGACCCAGGGACTGGCCAACCCTCCTTCTGACCATTGTGAGAAAACACCCAGGACACTGGGGCCACACAGCGCTGGGTGTGAGGCTGTAAGGAATGAGGCAGAACTTTGTGGGAAAAGTGAGTGGGAAGCTGTTAGGCCTGGGTTCTGGTCTCTTTCCTGCCTCCTGATACTTTCCCCTATTCTGGCACCACTGTGCTGGGATCTTCAGGGCATGCTTTACCACGAGGGCACTCCAGGCCTTCAGGTAAGCACTTACCTTTAAACTCGAACAAGAGGTGGGTCAGAGCCAAGATGCTGCAGCTGACTGTGGTAACTGCACCCAGAAGGCCAGGATAGATCAGGACAAGGTATCGCTGCAGAGACTCTGAGGGCAGAGTGAGACAGTCACTTAAGACCCCAGGGATGGGCACTACAGGCCTACAGCAGCAACCTACTTGGAGCCACAGCCAGCACAGGATGAGGAGTTCCCTCCACTTTCCCCAAGACAGGACCCTTGGCTTTACAGGTCCTCTCAGCCTGCAAGCAGTATGTCTACCCCAGCTTGCATCCACTGTCTCACCTTCCTGGTTGGAGCCAAATCGCAGGAAAGCATGGCCCATCTCCACCAGCAGGGTGAAAGCATTCTTCCTTGCACCCACTGACACCTCCTTGGTGCACAGGATCACCTGGCCAAAAAGCCTTGTTAGTACGGTAGCAGCCTGGGTGAGCCAAACACTCGCAGGCAATGAATGGAGCATATCCTCACCACGGTCACAACTCCTACATCATAACCGTCTCTTGGAATCACGCTAAGAAATTCCCATACACAAATGTGTCCCTTCTCTCACCCCATACCTCTGGGATGAGGGCCGCGATGAAATCCTCATGTTCAGCTGACAGCTTTTTCACAACATGTATGAGGCACTTCAAACGGGGCTGTGGGCAGAAAGACACCACTGGGATCCTTCATTGCTACCCCTATCATGGGCTGGCCTCTGACATCCTTCCTCCCCTCCAGAGCAGGCAACCCTGGAGTCCTCACCCTTTTAGCAGGCGAGGATGTGCTCCTCAGTGAGTCCAGAAGAGTCTTCTTCAGATCATCCAAGTGGCTTTGCACGAAGCGGTCCGCAGGGCCCTGGGAGCTGGCACACACCTCCTCCAGCACTCGGTAGGCCTTCTTCTGGACCCCATGGACCTTGCTCTGAGGGGCAAATAAGGCCCAAAGATAATAAGGAAGGGACTGGGTTCCAGCGCAGCCTGGGACACTCCCCAGCATCTACTGTAGCTAGCATTAGAGGGGATTCAGAGAGAAGCTGGTCTGGAAACAGGAGCAGAGCTTCAGGAACAAAGCCAGACTGGTTTTCAGAGCCACTCCTCTTACCACTAAATAACAGATTTTGAGGTGGAATAATGGCTCAGCGGTTGAAAGCACTTGTTTCTACAAAAGACCCAGTTCAATTTCCAGCACCCACATGGCAACATACAACTATCTGTACTCTTACTTTCAGATTATAATTTTCAGGAGATCTGATGCCCTCTTCTGATCTACATGACACCAGGCATACATATGGTGCGCATACATACATACAAACAAAATAAATCTAAAAAATAAGTGAATAAGTAACATATACTCAAGCCTGGGCTGGTGGCATCAGAATGTGCCATGAACAACACACTTGGTACTAGCTAGAGCACTCTCCTCTCTACCCACTGACTCCTTGTACTTCTGAAGGAGTTCCCAGTACTCTCCTGAGATGCCCTCCTGTTGATGTAAGGCAGCCTGAACTGGACATCTACGTCCACCTGCACATTTTCTCTAGAAACAAATTCATCCTCTAGCTGCTATACAAATCAAAGGACACGGGAACTGGTGCTCAGGAGGGTGGTATTGAGCTGAGCTCTACAGAGCTGTAAACCACAGCATGAGCATGTGAGACCCAGTCAGCATGAGCAAAGGCATGGGCAGGCCCACACTATACAAGACCCTTGGGATAGGGGTGTGGCTCATAGAGTCATGCCTAGCATCCATGAGAACCAGGGTCCATCCAGCAAAAAAAGAGAAACTGACCAGCAAAGTGGCTCAGCAGCTAAACACACTTGTGGTGTGAGTCCAACAACCTGAGTTAGAACTCTGGAAACCACGTAAGGTGGAAAGAAAGAACCGATTCCACAAAACTGTTCTCAGACCTTCATCTATCCTCATCATCTAAAACTTTTTTTTTTTTTTTTGCAACAGGGTTTCTCTATGTAGCCCTGACTATTCTGGAATATAGAGTGAAGCTTTGCCAGGGAAAAGCCCCTCCCCTGGGTGGCTGTATGCCGCTTGGACATCTGGGAACAGTTGGAGGGGATAAAAGAGAGTGGTGCAAGTTAGTTACTTACGACAGTTAGAGAATATGGAACCTTAGAATCAGAGCTAAGAGTTGCTGCACAGAGAAGCAAGCAGAAATAAGGATAGATAAAATGAACTAATTGGTTTCTTTTTTTTTTAAAGTTACGATTTAGATCTTCTCAGTAACTGCGGTGCTGGGAGACACTAAACCAGAGTGGGAGTTGCTTCAGAGCTAGTTAGTTCACAGTCAAGTAGCCAGAAAGAGAAAAACTTACATTTTAGATACATTTTAAATACGTTCTGAACCCAGATTCAAATGGCAAACAGCCAAGGAACCCACACTCTCATTTTTAAAAATACCCTTGACATTTTGAAAGGCATCTACAAAAACCTACGAGCAACAAAACCAAATATTTAATATAATATCATTTAGTTACATTAAAACTCACTCTGTAGACCATGCTAGCCTCGAACTCAAGAGATCTACCTGCCTCTGCCTCCCAAGTGCTGGAATTAAAGATGTGTGGCACCTCTGACTGGCAACATTTTTTATTTTATTTTATTTTTTAATTTTTAAAAATATTTTATTTTTATGTACACTGGTGTTGTGCCTGCATGTATGGCTGTATAAGGGTGATAGATCCCCTGGAACTGGAGTTACAGACAGTTGTGAGCTGCCATATGAGTGCTGGGAATTGAACCCAGGTCCTCTGGAAGAGTAACCAGCCCTGCTGAACCATCTCTCCAGCCCCTTTTTTGAATTTTTAAAATTTACTTAATTAATTTTATTATATGAGTACTCTATCAGCAAGTACACCTGCTTTATAAATGATTGTGAGCCACCTTGTGGTTGCTGGGAATTGAACTAGGGACTTCTGGAAGAGCAGTCAATTCTCTTAAACAATGAACCATCTCTCCAGCCCAACATTTTTTAAAAAGAGATAAAAATATAAGATTTATCTAGGACTCTCAATAACAGCCTAGTAAAGGCTAGCTGTAGCGGTATATACCTTCAATCACAGCACTTTGTATAGGCAGGAAGATAAGAAATTCCAGGTGAACTCCAACTATATAGAAGTTCGAGGCCTGTCTGAGATACATGGACTTCTGTCTCAAAAAACAAAAATCAAAAACAAAAACCCTCTGATGAGCTGCTGTTGGGGGAAGGTAGAGGAAAACAGACTGAGAGGGCTAAGGGTTGGGGCAGGAAAGGAGGATGGCCTTTGTTCTGCAAGACACCTTGGCAGGCAGTCTTGAACATTGTAACTGAAAACTCCTGTTCTCTTGTCCCAACTGCTACTGAGACAGATTCCTAACTTGTAACAGATTCCCATTGTGTTTTTACCCTCTAGCTCTAAAAAGATAGAAAGGAACAAGAGTAATCTTCACTGCTCTTGCAGGCGCCCTTTAAAGACAGCAAGAAATAAAGAGAATACACTGCCCTTTTTGGCTCTCCTTAGCTTAAATAACAGGAACCAAAAGAGAACTAGCTGAACCGAACTAGTATCTTTCAATCCATCCCACCAACTGCCAACACTGTCCTTTATAACCTTAACACAGTTCCCAGAAGTCCAAGCAGTATGTAACCACAAGAAGAGGACGCACAGGCAAAGTGTTCTGCTACAGAGCACAGCAGTCCATCTTAGTGACATACGGCCAGGGCAGGTTACAAAAGAAAGCCACTGTGGAAGCACCTGGAGCAGGATCTGGGCAAGTAGCAAGGGATGAAGACAAGGACACGGGAGGTGAGTTGTAAGGAGCTCACCTCAAGGTAAGGCCGGATGGTAGAGTACAGCTTACTGAGAGCAGCTTCGTCTGAGTGAGGAGCCAAAGCCACAACCAGGTCCAGGACAGACAATCTGCCAGAGTGGGAAACAGGAAAGGGCTTAGAGAACTGGAGAAGGGCAGAGAGTACTTCCAATCAGGTTTGGAGGGAGGGGCCTCTGAGGTGTTTGTGAATGGTAAGCATAGATAGTCCTATACTCAGGGAGAACTCCAGGCAGTGCCCCAGGTGCTTTACGCAGCTAGTTCTCTGTTCTCAAAGACCCATATTCCAGGTGTTACTACCACACTCATTTTGCAAAGGACTCAGAAGCAGAGTATGTAACGTGTTCAAAGCTACATGAGCTGGGAACTGGTTGGAGCTGGATTTGAACCCAGGCCATTCTCCATTCTTCCATTCTCCAGTAATAATGAACTAATCGAACCTCTCAGAACTGCTGGGACATTTGAAATCCCAAGACTTCCAGAGTGAGTCCAAAGGCCTCTGCTAGGTACCGTCTGGTTACCAAGCTCAAGTGAGGAAGCCCTGAGCACTTTACCTGGTGAAGTCAGAGCTGGCAGGATCAAGTACCTTCTCAGTGGCTTTTTCCAGGAATCCATTCACCAACTGACAGTCCCCAGTGGAGAGAGAAACAGAGTGACCATAGCAACAGATTCATGAGTTGGTCCCCACGGTTTAGAACACCCCAGCCCAGCCACAACTGCTGTGTAAAGTCCTCTCTTCTCCAAGGCCTAGAGGTGGAGTCTTGACCTTTCCAACACTCATCAGCATCCCTCTCCACCCCAGCACTCACCTGAGACTCAGTTATGGTGAGATAAGTTTTGATGGTTTCCAGCACAGCACGGCGAGGGGCTGTCGCCTCCCCAGCTGCAACAGGCTGTCCATACAGGTTGAAGAGGATTGGTAGGAAATTCTTGGCAAAGCGGCTCACTTCAGCACGATCCACCTCTGGCAAGAGGAACCAAGTTCGAATTGACGAGCTAATAGTAGCTCAGTGGTCATTGGGTGGCAGACCAACAGCATTCTCTTAGGGGATTCCAGGGCAAGACTAGGAGAGGCTGAGGCCACGGCACACAGAACAAGGAGCCTCCAGGTTCAGACACTGACTGCACACTGACTGCTGTTAGGCTCCTGGGTCCCAACAGCAGCAACAATGGTAGCGATAAAGATGGCTGCTTAGCAGTGAAAGCACAGCAGATCAGCACCCAGATCATCTTCGAACTAGCTTCCACACTCACCTGCTTCACAGCCCTTGGTGATAAGGGTACGTAGGGCCTGGCACACGGTGACCCTCAGGTCTGGGCGCTCATTAATGGCTGTGCCCAGTGTTCGTGCCAGGCCTTTGAAGGAGGCAGCCACATCTGTGGGCCTTGTACAGAACCCAGGTAAGAGTGTCCAGATCTGGGAGGGAGGAGTTTGGAAATCAGAGAGACACCAGTGACTTGTGCCCCTGCAAGCTCCGCCCTCTTCCTTCCCCAGCTGACCCTCACCTGCCACTGGAGTGTGTCATAAATCTTGGACTCCACTGTGCTGCCTGCCTGGGCCAGGTCCATTGCTGGAAGGCATGACAAAGACATAATGTGACCCCAGCCACCCTCTTGACCAACTGGCCTCATTCTATCAAAACCAAAAGCCCTACAATAAGGATACAAATATAGGTAATATTGTTGTGTGATATTTTACTCCTGTGTGCTGTTTTGGTTTGGTTTGGGCTTTGATGCCTTGTAACTGTGAAGCCTGATGCCTTGCTTCCTACCTATTCACACCTCTGTGCTAGCCCTGTTGAGATCTCCACAGATAAGACTGTTTACAGTTGAAGGTGACAGATCACAATCAAAGGTATCAGAGAAGACTCTGATCAGCCCCAGCTAATGGTATGCTAAGATACCATTGTGTTGTAATGAAGGCCTGGACATGGAGAGGGGGCTGGGGGAAAGTTTAAAAGGTCTAAGGCAGAAGCAGGCAAGAGAGAAAAATAGAGAAGCAGGGGAGCAGGAGAGGATGATGAAATGAAGTCTCAACGCGCGGGTATTGAATCCCAGAGATTTGACATGGCATGTAATTAATGAAGAGCATTGGAAAATTCAACACTGGACTCTTATTAAGTGATTGAAATATTTTAACACATATGCCTCATAAGTTAATAGTAACATTAATTAAAACCAATCTATGAAGCTGGGCATGAGAGTTGATCCCTATGACTCCAGCACTCAGGCGGCTACAGCAGAAGGATCAGGAATTCAGGGTCATCCTCAACTATTAGTCAAATTTTTTTGAGACTTTGTCTCAAAAAAAATCAAACCAACATCCTCAGTGCTTACAGGTAATTATGAATGAGCCCCCATTTTAGTGACTTTTTACTAATTAGAAGACTTTTTGTTTGGTTTTTCAAGACAGGGTTTCTCTGTTATAACTCTGGCTGTCCTGGAACTCACTCTGTTGATGAGGCTGGCCTCAAACTCAGAGATCTGCCTGCCTCTGCCTCCCAAGTTCTGGGATTAAAGGTGTGTGCCACCATCAACTGGCTTAGGTGACAACTTTTTAATAAGGAAAATTTATTTTGCAGTACTAAGGACTGAACTCCGAGTCCCACATATACTTAGCTCACATCCTAACACGAGCTACATTCCCAGCCCCAGAGAAAGGATTTTAAGTAAAATTACTAACATGAATTATAATTCCAATTTAGTAAAATATAACACTATTTACACATTGAAAAAATGGAAAAGGAAAATATAGTTAACGTTTTTGGAATAATTCTCTCTGGGTGTTTTCTACTTGTCTCTTTAAATGTTTCCTGCATATTCTTCAAAAAAGTTTTTTTTTCTTTTAAAATTTAAAAGTGACTGAAGACATACAGCCAAAATGATCACTGGAGTAGGAAGAGTGGCTCATGGTCACAATACTAGTATTCAGGAGGTTGAGGCAGGAGGAATGCCTTGAGTGTGAGGCCAGCCTGGGTTACATGAGACCTGATCTCAACAAAACAAAACATCAGGAAATAAACCATTAAAAACCATTTTAATATCCTTAAAAACCTCATTGTTGTTTGAAAACTACAGATGTAGCAGGGCATGGTGGTGCATGCCTTTACTCTCAGCACTCAAGAGGTAAGGGCAGGCAGACCTCTATGAGTTTGAAACGATCTACATAAATGCATACGTCTCCCCATGGGTATGAAAGGCTGAATATTTAAGTCTCCTGTGTAGAACAGTATTGTGTTTGTATAAAACCTCCACTAATTCCCTATTCTTTAAACCACTTCTAGATGTCTTAACAAACCCAACAGTGAAATACCATGTGAAGGACTGTTACACAGTAGTGTTCATGGAATCTTCTCCCGTGAATATTTTCAGTCTGTAGTTGATTGATTCTGAAATACAGAACCTGGGGCTACAGATGCCAGCTATAATCATACAAATCATAAAACTAAAAAAGAAAAAATGAGAACAAAGGAAGGAAGGAAGGAAGGAAGGAAGGAAGGAAGGAAGGAAGGAAGGAAGGAAGGAAGGAAGGAAGGAAATCTACTTAAAAGGCTCCCATGACAAAGGACTGAACTCTTTCTTTTGACTCAAGATGGAAGAACAAGACCCAGGAGGTGGAAGCTCCCTAGGAAGTAACACTCCCTGGCTGGTTCCAGTCCTTTCTGACCCCTTCAGCTGGGTCTCCTAGATGTGGGAGGAGGGAATCAGGCTCCATACAGCCAAGGGCTCCATACCTTTACTCTTAAGAGTGGTGGCCAAGGGTAAGAAGTAAGAGGTGAAGAAACCCAGTCGTGTTTCCCGAACATGATCCCGGATGACAGGCAGCAGCCAGCTCCGTGGGAAATCCAGAGTCTCCCTATGAGGAAGAAGGTCTCAGTGAGAAGAGGTGACGGAATGAAGACTGAAGGTCCCTCTGCAGAGACACCCTTCCTAGAAGAGAACAAGCTGCTGCATGAGTCTCCTGCAGGGTCGCACTTACTCAGAGCCATCGATTTCCAAAGGCACAGCCTGGAGCACCACCTCTGGTCCCATGCTGGTCACTGCAGCCCCCACAGCCTGGTCTAGGGCTGCTGTGTGGGGGAAGTGAGGGGAGAGGCGCAGGTCACACAAGGACTGGAGGCACTGGAACAATAAGAGGGTACACAGGGAGACATGATGGCAAGGCCCAGGTGTGACACTGTGGCAGAGAAACTATCTAGCATGTTTGAGGTCTGGGATCAATTTCCAGCATAACAAAAACAATAAAAATCCATTTTTTTCTGCTGATCAAGGAATGGGAGGTGAATTATCAAAAGGTTCCTTACTCTCTATTGCTTTCATTATAGAGCCATCTTGGGAAGAAGGATCCAAGGTCTAGACCAGGCCAGGCTTCATTCCACAGGACGGAACACACAGAGACACATACTGATAACTCAGTTGACTCAACTGACTCAATGGACTGTCCAATCCCTTCCAAGGCCCAGGACTTCTAAGTTCTGTTTCATTTAACAGGAAAAACTACAAAATTCCACATGCACTGTAAATTCCAATTGTCTTGAAGAATGGGAAGGTGCGACCAAGGCTGGCCTACAGGCAACTATGAGCAAATAGCTTGTACTGAGGGAGGCAGAGTGGCACTCTCCAGTTCCCCTCAGTACCAACCAGCCTTGCTTCTCATAGCCCTGCCTGGTTTGGTAGGAAGCCATGTTTGCAATCCTAACCAATTAGAGCCCTGGCCTGGCCCAAGAGTCCTCTCTGAAGTGGCTCCTATCACCCAGACAGCAATGGGAAGAAGCAATGAGAAAGACCAGAGCTGATCCTCCAACTGCTTCTTGACCTGGGGGTCTGCTCAGGAGTCCCAGTCCTTAGATACTCCAGGCTAGGCTGGAGAAATCCTGAGACTTAAGGCTGTTTTAAACATCAGCACTATACTCCCTGATTACACAGCATTTAGAGAATTAAAATTTAAGGTGTGTGTGGGGGTGGGGGGAGATGGCTTAGCAGTTAAGAGCACTACTGCTCTTGAAGAGCCTGGGGCTTAATTCTCAGTACCAACATGGTAGTTTACAATCATCTATAATTCCAGTTCCAAGAAATCTAAGACCCTCTTTCTCATCCCCCAGGGCACCAGGCATACACATGGTGCATATGCATACATACAGTAAAAACACTCATAATATAAATATAATATACATTTAAAAAAATGTAAAGTGCTGGGCAGTGGTGGTGCACAACTTTAATACCAACACTCGGGAGGCAAAGGCAGGCAGATCTCTTGTGAGTTTGAGGTCAGCCTGGTCTACAAAGTGAGTTCCAGGACAGCCAGAGTTACAACAGAGAAACCCTGTCTCGAAAACAATAGAACAAAGTAAAAGGGCAGGGCTCCCCAGAATTCTAAATCAACTTCTGCAAAGGTGCCCGGACTGGTGCGTGGTTACCATTACCCTTCTTGCTTTTCCCTCATTTGTCAGTCACCTTCCTGGAGGCATGGTGCTAAGCATGCCGTGGGCACTGTCAACACTGGGGTGGGGTAGAATATAGACATGTTCCTCCCTGCTAGGAGTCCTCAGACCAAGGATCCAAGGGCCACCTGAGCCTTGGCCCCTGCAGCCCCCACCTCACCTTTTTCATCACAGGATGGGCCTGCTTTCCACATGCCTCAAAGAAGACACCCAGTAGCTGCAGCACAGAGCTCCAGGCCGCATGGAATTTGTATGTCAGGCCCTCTTCCACTGCCCTGCCAAGGAGCAACACAGTCAGGGCCAAAGTCACACCATCCCAGGAAGTAACAGGAACTGCTACTGTGAGCCACAGCCCCAGCTAGCCTAAAAAGGGGAGGGGCTGGAAGGACAAAAGTGGACCACTAATGCTCGGAAAGTGTCCATGCTGAGTTTAGTTACATATTCCTACTGCCTGAAGAGGAACCCATGAAGCAGTCATCTGTCCTACTTTCAGATGAGGAAACAGAGGCTCAGAAACATGAAATAACCAGTTAGTCACTTCACTGGGCTCCTCAGCCTGTGTACTGTTACTGTCCCATGCTTTTTCTACCTGACCTGAGGATGGAGGATGGGTGGGAACAGGTGGCCTGGGCAGAGAGGAAGGTCTTCAGACCCTCTGTCTTATGTATACCTTGGCTGGTCCAATCTCTCCCACAATAACTGAGCCCCTGGGGGCTTTAGGTAGGAAGGGTCAAGAAGGAGCAGTGTGTGGGCAAGGGGCAACTGTGATCAGGAGTCTTACTTTCAGAGTCCCTGAAACTTCACGCAGATATACTGGAACAGGCCTCTGTCCCTGTGTATTAGTCACCAGAGCACCAAAACAAGAGATAGAACCACAGACCCAGGAGAGGCACCCAGGACCCCAGCTCCTTCCCAGGGATTTCTTAGCACTCTGTGGCCATGTCTGTGAATGGCTCCTCGCAGATGTTGAGAGCAAACCAGTAGCCTGGATAACCTCCCTTTACAGCTGTAAGAGGGGCTTAGAACCAATCTCCTATCACAAGGGCCAACAGTTTCTTTTTACTAAATGACACGCTACATACCTGGTACTACTCTCCCACCGATAAGGAGGCAGACGTGTTGAGAGGTAGAGGAGTTTGCTCCAGATACCTGGGGCTTACAAGCAGCAGAGCTAGATTCAAACCTAGCTCCAGAGTCCAAGAGCTCTGAGGCAGGGATCGATGAGCCTCATTCTTACATCCCACAGTATGGAGCCTCTCCTATTCTAAGTGCCTCTGAAACATGGCACGCCCCAACTGGCAGGAGCTGCTCAGGCCAAGGTTTGGCATTCACCCTGATCCTTTGTAGCACCTGGTACTGGGTGAACTGCCCAAAGTGGTAAGTGGAGCGCAGGTCATCACACAGAACTTCCAACAAGTTCCAACAACTTCCCCTTTGTGCCCTCCTAATGGGGATACTATGTTCTCACCTAAACATCTTGGCGATGAACTGGGGAGGACCTGAGGCTGAGGAGGTCACAGAGCCAATGTCAGCAATGTGGGGAGCCACACACTCCTTCAGGATCTCCTACAAAGAGAGACCGCAGGCTGTCTGTCCAAGGCAGTACCACCACTCCCAGGTCCATTCACCCTCCCAGAAAACTGCTTTCTGAAGCTCCCAAAGCCTGTCTCCCACTGGGAGAAGCTCCTCCAGGGCCAAGCTGGGCATCCAGGGTGGCGTGGGAGACAGAGCAGCAGGCAGAGCCTCTTACGTGCTCTGCTTCCTCAGCTAAAGCTGGACTGGAGGCTGTAGTACCTTGAGAGTCTGGGTAGCAGCTGCCACTACTTGTGAATGAGGGGAGAGGAGACAGGTCACCGCATTTCCAAAAAATCGAGCAAGATGGCCCAGCCCCAGATCCTGCTGCAACCTGTCAAACAAAAGATTTCTGTGGAACCTGGCCCTGAGCCTCTGAGACCTGAGCCACCAGAGCTCAGATGAAAACATCAACTAGGATCCTCAGGTTCCTCTTGCCATTCCAAAAAGGCACTGTCTTTAAAGTAATAATATGTGGGGTTAAAAAGACCAAACTGCCTTTAAGTAGCACACAGAATGAGAGCTTGCCTTCCTTAATATCTTCTGGACTGGCCCTCACACTTTCTAGAGTCAAATCAAAAGTTTGTAATGTATACACAGATAAACAAAATAACTGCTAACATTTGCATAACACTACACACCAACTACTGACGTAACAGACACTGCACTCCAAGCTTGCAGCAATTACTAAGTACCGTTCTCATTTTGTAGATGAGGAAACTGAGACATGTAAGTCAAGGCCACACAGTGGAGCACAGGGAGAAGGGACTCACGCGCCCAGGCAATCTGATCCCAAAGCATACACACAGAAATCATCACATCTGGAGGTCAGCAAGACAGCTGAGTGGTAAGGATGCCACAACCCCCACCAAACCCGAGGAGTGATTTCTGGGGTCCATCCAGCAAAGGGGACTCACTCCTCAGAGGCAGCTTCCATATTTCCACATGCATGCCACGGCACACGCATACTCACACATACACACACAGCGTAAATAACCATTAAATATAAGGTTAAGGAAAAAAAAAAAAAATCACACCTGGGTGGTGGGTGGCGCAGTAGGCAGAGCACTTGCAGCCTGAGTGAGGATCTGAGTTTGAATCCCCTGAACTCTCATAAAGCTGGGCCCAGCACTGATCCCAGCACTCCCACAGAAGACAGTAGATAGAGACAGAAGAATTCCTGGGAACTTGGGGCCAGTTAGCCTGCCATATGCCACAGCAAACAATAGACCATGTCTCAAAAAAGGACAAAGGTGAGGCTGAACCCTGAGGTTTTCTTCTGACCTCCACAAGTGCAATATGGCATGTGTGTGCCTGTACTCAACATGTATGAACTCACACGCATCACACACGCCACACACACACACACACACACACAAATAACATACCACAAGGAACGATGGCTACAATTATAATCCCCGAAGTTAGGAAGCTGAAGCAGGAGGATCAAGATTTCAAGGCCAGGTCAGGCACATTGGCACATATGTTTAATCCCAGCACTCAGGAGGCAGAGGCAGGCAGGTATCTTTGAGTTCAAGGTACCCTGGTCTGTATAGCCACTCAAAACTATGCAATGAGATCCCATCACACAAATATACAAAAAAACAACAACTTAACAAAACAAAGATGTGAGATGGCTCAGTTAGTAAAGGTGTCTGCTGCCAAGTATGATGAGTTCAATCCCTGGAACTCACAAGGTGGAAGGAGAGAACTGACTCCCAAATGTCTCTTCCACAAAAAGGTAAATGGTATCTATCCCTCGACCAAAAAGCACAAAGCAGCTGAGAATCAGGCTCAAACTTGGCTCCAGCCCCAAAGGCACTGTCCTCAGTGTGCATTGCTGCTTACAGCTGGGAGATGCTCTGGTGAAGAAGGAACTGCACTCGACAGAATGGCCTTGCTTTTCCAACACAAGAGCTGGTCCCCACCCACTTAACACAGACCTTGGAGCTGAATGCCCTCTCCAGCTTCTGGCTCATGTGCCTTCCATCTGCATGCAGTTGGCAGCCTAAAGGGAGACCCAAGGCTGACTTTCACCACATCCCTACCTGACCAGGTTGATGTGGGCTTTCTCCATAACCTTAAGCCAGGCCAGGAGGGGCTGTAAGTCATTCTCACTGGGAACATAGTCATACAAGGCCTAGAGGTGAGAAAGGAATAAGACAGGAATAAGGTGAGTCTCAGTCAGCAGTAGCCCCCAGGATGACCCTTTCCTGTCCCATTGGTGGAGAGCACTGTTGTAACCAGTCAGAATTCCCAGCTACCTAGCTTCCTCTGCTCCATGCAACTCTTCTAAGTCTTATTTTCTGAGAACAGACTTTGGGGTGGGAGTGAGATGCCACACACACCTCCTGGGAGTCAACTGAAGCCAGAGCCCTTCTCTGGGGAAAATACTTCAGTGTACATTCTGCAAACAATATGGGAAGATTTATGTCTCCCTCTAAAAATTGACCTGCAGATATCTGAGGTTAAAAGCCCTGCTCAAGGTATGTGTGAACACAAGACGAAGCTGAAATCATTTAGGATGTTAACTAGACCAGGGAAGAGTCGGTGCCCATCTCCCAGGGCCACTGATGTAATTTCAGTGGTCTTTCTCCTATCTGCAAGCTTTGCTATCCACCACTGGGACATCTCAGCCCAGGAAATCCCACTGTCAGAGTAAGGCAGCAGAGCTGGCAACCCTAGCAGTGCCTTCCAGACACTTACCCTGAAGTCTGCCCTCCCCAACATCATCAACATCAGGCCTCACCGTGATGATCTGGGCGTTGAGCTCAGCAGACAGGGTGCTAGTGCTGGGCTTGGCATGGAAGAGGCTATGGAAGGCCTGCATGGCACAGGCTGTCACGAGCTGCAGGAGACACAGGCTTAGAAAGGAAGTACAAAATCCACAGCTGCCCGTGAGGTCGCAAACTCCTATTCCACCATAGGAACTAAATGGAGCCCATAGGTCCTCTAGGCTCCCAGACACCCAGAGGACTGTTACTCTAATAAGACATGGTGACCAATAGAAAACTCAAATGATTTAGGCGCTGAGATACACTCAGTGCCATTACAGAGTATGCACGAAAGTTCTGCGTTCAATCCCAAGTACCATTAGAAAACAAGTTAGGGCTCAACAGGTAAAGTGCTTGCCACCGAAGCCTGATGACCTGAGCTTAATCTCTGAAACCCACGTAAAGGTGGAAGAGTGAATCAACTCCCCAAAGTTGTTCTCTGATCACACACACACTCGTTCACATACATGCACAATTTTTAAAAAGTGGGAGTAGGGATATAGCCTAGTTAAATGCTTACATACCATGCCCAAGGTCCTAGGTTCAGTTCCCAGTACCAATAGTAACTTGAGGCTGCAAGATGGCTCAGTGGATAATAAAAACATTCACTGCTAAGCCTAAGTCCAATCCCTGATTCCTACAAATTGTCCTCTGATCTCTACACATGCTGCACCACAAGTACATCCCCCATCCCTACACACACACACACACACACACACACACACACACACACACACGAAGAATCTGAAGTCAGCTTCCAAATGGACTTAAGATGACCTGGCCCATTCTGACACCATGAATGAAGCAGTGTCTTTGGCTTATGGCAAAAGCACAGTTAGGCAGAGAGCCTCAATGCCTGGCACCCAGTACTGCTTTGGCTTACTCAGTGAGTTCCCTACAACTGTTGGTCCCTTCTTCTGTGCCCTGAGCTTACCACATGGTTCAAGGTCATGACCCGAAGTAGAGTCTCACTGCAGGTCTTCACCAGACCTTCTGGGAAGCAGGGCAGCATGTCCTTCAGTAGTGTTAGCATGTGCAGTGTAGTGGTGGCCTCCTTGGAGCCTGGCAGACAAAGGAGAATTTTACTCCTAGTCCTCCTATACTGCCCCCACTTCCCTCCTCCTGCACTGGGCCTGGCTACCTCACCTCCAGACTTCTCAATCTCCTGGACGCAGAACTTGGCAGTTGAGACAGCAGCAGGATGATGGGCGGGGGCCTTTTCACCAAACATGAAGTCACTACCCTTGAGAACCGAGCACACTCCATGTTGAGCAGCCTTACGGATCTGAAGGGAAAGCAAATGGGGACAAGGCTAGATCAGCATTTTGGGCGCTTGGCATAACTACCACTAGCGGCCTGATGGAACATTCATTATATAATACCCACTGCTATGTCAAGATCATACCACTACAGAATCCTAAACCCACTAACTAGACAAATGGCCCCGAGTCAGTCCAGACACCCACTCTCTGAGCAGCAGGGACCTCATCTTTAGACAGGGACACAGCCATTTAAATAAGCAGCAATGCCAGAATCACTAAACCAGGCACTGTTCTAGGTGTTATCGAGGTGGCAGTGAGCAGTTGACAACACTTGCCTGAAGCAGAAAATAAGCAAATGTACAGCAGAAGGTAAAAGATGCCTTGCAGGGACTGGAAAGACAGTTCAGAGGTTAAAATCACAGCACGGTTTGTTCTTGCAGAAGACCCAGGTTCAGTTTCTAGCACTCACATGGAGATTTACAACCACCTGTAACTCCAGTTCCTGTGCACCTGGTGTTCTTGTCTGGCCTCCACAGGCACCAGGCATGCATGCAGTACACGTACATACATGTAGGTAAAACACTCATATACCTTACACCTTTAATCTCAGCACTAAGGAGGGAGAAGCAGGCAGATCACTGAGTTTTGAGGCCAGCCAGAAGTACATAGAGAGACTCTATTTCAAAAAAAAAGGAAAAAAAATCAAAACAAAACAAACAACAAAAATCCACTCATACACAAATAAAAATAAGTATCTTCTTTTAAAAAAAGATATTCTGCTGACAAAGTATTACCTAATAAAGTGACATTGCAACAGAGACCTAAAGCAGGTGAGTTAAATGATCATATAAATACATAAGGAAGGAAGTAGAAGCCTCTCTGAGCTTTTCACAAGGAGTGGAAATTATACACTCCCAGACCTAAATTTTTGAGGAAGCAGCACAGACCCACTTGCTGAGTACCTGCTATAAAGCAGGTACTGTACCAGGCCCAAGGAACACCAAGACTGTACACAAGCCTGCAGAAAGACTGGAATTATCTCTTAGTTAGGAGGCCATCAAGTAACTTGCCCAAGGTGATACCTCAAGGTGCACTGAGAACCCCACTCAGAGCCGGGGCTGTTAGTGCAGTCTTGTAATTCCAGCTGCTGAAGAAGCTGAGGGAGCAGGGTGAAAGTACAAGGCCTGTCTAGACTACTAAGTAATTTCAAAGCCAACTTGGGTAGCTTAGTAAGATCCTCTCTCAAAACAAAAAAACAAAATAGGACTGAAGACATAGATGAGGGGTAAAGTGTTTGTCTGGTATATACAAGGCCCTAGGTTCAATCCTCAATACTACAATAATAAAGCAGGGAAAAATAAAAAAGAATCCAAATTAGGTCTGTATAACTCCAAATCCCCCACCAAGACTGCCACCTCCCTGCCAAGGTAGAGAGGAAGGAGGATGAGGAGGGCGCAGACTCAGAAGCCCGGGACTGTGACTCTCCTGCTGTAGAAGAGGTGCTTCTCAGCTTCTGGATTTAAGGGGACAAGTCCTTAGGGACAGGGAGCAGAACCTCAGGCAAAAATTTAGGACTAGGGCCAGGAATGACAGCACAAGCGTTTAATCCCAGGCAGGTAGACCTCTGTGGGTTCAGAGCCAGTGTGGTCTACATAGCAAGGTCCAGGTCATCCAGGGGCTACAAAGTGCAACCCTGTCTCAAACAACAACAACAACAAGCAATACATCAGGACGTGGGGCTGAGGATATGGCTTAGCAGGTAAGAGTACTTGTGTAAATGTGAGGACCTGAGTTCAAATCCTCAGAACCCACATTAAAAAAACAAATAAAAAAACAGGAATGGGGGCGCTGGTAAGGTGGCCTAGTGGTTAAGAGCGCTTACTGCTCGTCCAGAGAACCTGGATTTGGTTCCTAGCACCCACATCAAGTGGAACACAACTGTCTGTAACTATAGTTCCAAAGGAATCAACACCCTCTCTCTTGTGGTCTCTATAAACATCTGCACACAGGTGTCAGTCACGTATACACACAAATAAATCTTTAAAAGAAAAAAAAAAAGGGCAGGCAAGGGTTAAAGCACGCACTTATGAATCTGGGCACAATATGGGCTACAGAAAGAAGGGTCCCTTTCTGTCCTCTAGCCTTCCTCTAGGCTCTGGGAATAAGGGATAAGGCTGAGAACAGTTAAGCGCAGGACACTTCTTGTGCATGTGTGAGCATATACATCTACACACATGCACATACCACTCAAAGGCTCACACAACAAAATAAACCAGGACTCTAAGCCACCTTTCCAACCCAGCTCAGACAGGCTGACTCACACCGGGGCAGCCCAACAGTCTCACCTTTGGCTTGGCATGCACAGTGAAGCTCAGCAGCCCATGGTACACCTGAAGGGTTACGGGATAGCCCCAGGCCTCTAGGTCTTGCTTCCGCAGGAGGATGGCCAGGCAGGAGAGGACCTTAAAGAAAAATGTCATAAAGTCCTTCACTCTATAGCTTCAGGGAAAGAGTCAAGAGTCTCACCAATCTGGGAGAAACCCAAGAAGTCTGTTTCAGGATCCATGAAGTGCTTAACCCACGCCCAAGGGAGGAAGGGTCCATGCTTTAATCACATTCACTGAACTCAGGAGTGGGCAGGCACTGACCCATCGGAGTGCAGAGGTGGAGCCGCTGCTCGCTTGGGCAGACATGATGTCCATGAAGGCTTTGGAGGTATCAGAGAACTTCTTAATAAGCACAGGACTGGGCACACTGTGGGAAGAATAGAGAGAGTCAATCCAGAGAGGCCAAAGAAAAGCAAATGAGACAGGCCTGATGTCAAGGGAAGAGCACTGCTGGACCAGCCTCTCAGCAAGTCACCAGGTGCCACACAGGTTAGTGTGCTTTCCACACCCAAGCTCTGAGTCTCTCATCTTCCCCTCTGCACTATCTAATAAGGGGGTCTAATAAGAGGCTACCTCTGCACTATCTAATAAGAGGGTTATATGTCACATAACCTCATACAAGTCTCTCACCCTCCTTGTACAGTCTGGTGCCAAAGAACCAGCCCTAACTGTCCTTCCTGAGGCACCAACATTCATTCCAAGATGCAATAGCCCAAGCCACTTCCAGAGCCTGATGCAGAATGCCCATGGGGGCTAGAGCCATCAAGTGCCCAGCAGCTGGAGATATAGGTAGTCATGAGCTGCCCTACATGGGTGCTGGGAATTAAACTCCTGTCCTCTGCAAGAGCAGTACACACTCTTGACTGCTGAGACATCGCTTGAGTTCCTTTTTCCACTTTTTGAGAGAAGGTCTCATGTAGCTCAGAATGGCTTCCAACTTACTATGTAGCGAAAGATAACCCTGAACTCCTGATTCTTCTGTCTCTACCTCCCAAATGCTTGGACTACAGGTGTGTGTCACCATAACTGTTCTTCAAGTATCTTTTTAAAATATTTATTTCTTGATTGCTAATTGTGGTAGACTATACATTCATAAAATCTGCCATTTCAAGTTATAAAAGTTAGCTGTAATTGTCAACTTGACACAACCTCAAATCACCTGAGAAGAGAGTCTCAATGGGGTTCTGTCTACACTGGGTTGGCCTATAGGCACGTCGTTGGGGATTTGTCTATTTTTTTTCCTTTGGGTTTCTTTGAGACAGGGTTTTTCTCTGTAACTCTGGCTGTTCTAGAACTAACTCTATAGACTAGGCTGGCCTCGAACTCACACAGATCCACTTGCCTCTGTGTTGGGATTAAAGGCATGCACCACCACCAGGCTTGGGGATTTGTCTTAATTAAGCTAATTCATGTTAGAAGGCCCACTCCATTTTGAGTGGCACTTTTTCCCAGGCAAGAGATCCTTGCATGTGTAAGAAGACAGGGCTGAAAAGATGGCTCAGCAGTTAACAGCACTTGCTATTCTTACAGAGAACTTGAGTTCAATTCTAGAACCCATACTGAATCAATCACAGCTGCCTGTAACTGGAGTTCCAGGGGATCTGACTCCCTCTTCTGACCTCCATTGTACCTGCACACTCATGGTGCACAAAAATACACTGAAGCCCACACAGATAAAAATAAAAAGATCCAGCTGGGCAATGGTGGCACATGCCTTTAATCCCACCACTTGGGAGGCAGGCAGGTGGATCTCTAGTTCGAGGCTAGCCTGGTCTACAGAGTGAGTTCCAGGACAGCCAGAGTTACAACAGAGAAACCCTGCCTCAAAAAAACAAAAACAAAACCAAAAAAAACCACAAATAGATAGATAAATAAAGTAAATAAATAAATAGCAATAAATACATAAATAAATAAGCCTAAGAAATGGAGCTGAACACAAGCAAACGAGTGAGCTTGTGTACACCCATACTCCTGACTGTGGGTGTGATATGACCAGCCACTTTAAACTCCTGCTGCCTTGACTATTCTGCTATGATGGACTGCGACCTGGAACTGTGAGTTAAACACTTTCTCCCCTAAGAGGCTTTCTGTCCGCATATTTTATCACAGCAACGAAAATGAAACTAGAACACAAATATTCTGAAGCATTCAAAAGTATAAGTATGTTCACACTGCTGGAGGATTCTAGAACATTTTCCTCTTTAAATATTTTTAGTTGTATTTACATTGTATACTCATGTCACTATGTGTATAAATGCACACACATGTGTGTTGGTACCTGTGGAGACAGAAGAGAACACCGGATCCTTCAGAGCTGGAGTTACAAGCATTTGTGAGCTGTCTGACAAGGGTACTGGGATCTGAACTCTGGTTGGTCTTCATGACTGAGCAGCAAATGCTCTTAAATGCTGAGCTGTCTCTCCAGCCCAAAAACCAA
This sequence comes from Cricetomys ansorgei, assembly GCA_026225945.1. Lineage (NCBI taxonomy): Eukaryota > Metazoa > Chordata > Mammalia > Rodentia > Nesomyidae > Cricetomys > Cricetomys ansorgei. The sequence goes on from JAMJFZ010003295.1 coordinate 730,648, forward strand.
GCATGTGGGGCTGGAAAAACATATCCTTTCTCTCTCTCTCTCTGTCTCTCTCTCTCTCTCTCTCTCTCACACACACACACACACACACACACACACACACACACACACAAACTCTGAAAAACCAAGTATATTGCCAAGCCTAAGCTGGACTCACCGCTTTAAGACAAGGTTCAGTAAGTAAGCAACAGCAGCCTTTGACTCTGGGGACTCCACTGCTTCCATTGTAGTCATCTGAAGGCCAGAGTGATGAGGTATGAATAGATAAAATAACATACTGTACACGCAGGAAAGCATGCGTGGCAAGAGGGACCGTCCCATGTGTTGTGCTGACAGTTATGACCAAGAGTCCTCTTCATGATATACAAGATTCAAATCTGAGCTCTACAACTGTGTAACTCTGGCCTAGTAACCTTATGTTTTTATTTTACTCTATTTATTCTTTGAGACAGTGTATGATCACATAGCCCTGGTTAGCCTTGAACTCACAGAGCACTACCTGTCTCTGCCTCCCTAGTAATCTTTTTTGACTCAGTTTTTTCTTATAAATTAGGGGCAAGAATATTTCATCTTGCCTGGCACAGTGGTGGTGAACTCCTTTACTCCCAACACTCAACTTGTCTCAAGAGAAGGAAGACTATGCCATTTTGTGGGACAAAGGATGTGGTTGAGTGGTAAGGACCTTCCTAACATCTGCAAAGCCCTGTGTACAATTCCCAGTACTGTCAAAAAGAAAAAAGAAAAAAAAGTAAAAAATAAAATCCACAGTAGGGATGCTGCTGCTGCACATGTACTCTCAGCACTTGGAGGCTAAGGTAGGAAGACTGACATCAGTCCAAGGGCCAGTCTAGTTACACAGTGAAACTCAGTCACAAATACAACTCCCCAAATTGTCTTCCACTATCAGGTATCTTCTGGAAAAAGTCTATGGTACGTTCATAAGAATTAAAGCAGTAAAGGGTATTCTAGTATCATCTAGTCCTGTTTGCCCCTAAAAGGGGTATGGGGGCCCCTAGATCTCACTTGGAAGTAATTTATTCTAAAGGATCCCCAGTTCTAGCTTATTTTCATAAAGCAATGGACTTGTCTGAGAAGGCTGAGACAGTAAACCTACCAGTTTACCAAGTCACCAGAGAACAGAAGCACTTTCACCTTCTGGAGGTTGCCCTGCCCCCACAGGCCAGGGCTGCCTGACCCAGCTGCTGCTTGGAACACCCAGTCCCACATCATATTCACTCACCAGGGCAGCAAAGTACTCAGTCTCTGTCTCCTTGCCTCCCTGAGATCGAATCACCTCGGTGACCGCAGCCAGAACAGCACAGATCTGCACAGGAGGGGAAAGTGTTCATGATGTATCTTAAATACAACCCTGTCCTAGGTGGCCCCTTTCTCTCTGTCCTTCATAAATTAAGTGAGTGAGTTCTAAGACAGACAGAGTTACAACAGAGAAATCCTGTCTCAAAAAACCAAAACCAAAAACAAACAAACAAAAAACAACCCTGCATGAGCATGCAGCCACAAACTGCAACAGACAGGCAATCATCAGCAGGGGATTAATAATATTACTATTACTATTTAAGACATGATAGATTTTGTTTTTTGTCTTGTCTTTTTGTGACAGGGCCTGGTTATGAAGCTCAGGTTGACTACAAACTAACAGCAATCCTCCTGCCTCAGCTTTCCAAGTTCTGAGATTATAGGCATGTGCCACCATGCCCAGAAAATGACAGATTTAATGTGATATGACCATTGAAAAAAATAAACAACAAAGGTGGAGAATAATTAGATATAAGAACTTTTTAATACTGATTGGGGGGTGGGCCAAAGTTGGACAACAATGAATACAAAATATAATCATATTTAAGTAAACTCCAGTAAAAAAATATACAAAGAAGTTAAACAAAACTTGGCATGGTGGTACATATCTGTAATCCCAGCACTCAAAAGGCTGAGGTAAGGGGACTACAGTGAATCTGAGGCCAACCTGAGCTACAAAGTGAGATCCAAGCCAATCTAGGCTAGACTAAAAGACCTGATGACCTTGTCATCAGGCAAGGTGGCGAGGACTTTGATTCCAGCACATGGAAGGCAGAGCCATATGCATCTCTTGAGTTTAAGACTAGCCAGGGGTACAGAATGAGACCCTGGTCTAAAAACAAAATAACAATGAATACTGATAAATATTGATTGGGGTTGGACATCTAGATGGCTCAGTGGTTAAGTTATGACTGCTCTTGCACAGGACCAGAGTTTGGTTCCTAGCACCCAAACTGAGTAGCTCACAACCACCTGTAACTCCAGCTCTGGAGGACCTGACCTCCATAGGCACTAACACATGTATGTGTACACACATACCACACATACACACACACACACATATACATATAAACTGAAATAAGTAAAAAAAAAAAAAATATATATATATATACATATACATATCAATAGTAATTGTATATACTGAAATGCTAACATTTTATAAATACTAGCCAAATATATTAATTTTACCTATTTCTTTGTACTTTTTAAATGTAGCCTCTAGAAAATTCAAAATTATACATGTGGCTTTACATCATCACTGGGCAGTGGTGGTCTAGAAATATACACTGTAACTCATTAACAGTAGCCACTGGAAGGAATCAAATTGGGAAACTGATTGTAACATTTTATTCTATTTGTATCACTTTGTGCCACTTGGCATTTTGATATTCCTTGTTTAAATACTGAAAAATACAAACATAAAACTTTGAAATGTAAGTCAAGTGAAACATTTCTTGTTGAACAAAACATTTTCTAGCTACGGTTATTCACCCTGAATTTGATGAACATTGGTGTCCCTGGAAATACATGTAAAAATTTCTACGAGGTGCAGCTAAAGAGACAAATGTCAAAAATATTTCTACTCTCAAGGATTTTACTTAGCAGAGATGTTCTTTAAAAAGTGGAATCTGGGAGCTGGGTGGTGGTGGTGCACTTGCTTCCGAGTTTCGGGACCTGAATTTGACCCCTGAGCCCTACATGATAGAGGGAGAAAAAGGACTCCCAAAAATTGCCTTCTGACATGTCATGCCAAACACATAAACACACACGATAAAAATAAATATAATTTTCCAAGCATAGTGATACACACCATCAACCCCAGCACTTGAGAGGAAAAGGCAGGTTGATGTCTATGAATCTGAGACAGGCTGGTATATATATACATACATGTATGTAAATATATATTTACACACATACATATATACACATATACATACATATACATGTACATTTTCACATATATGTAATTTTTAAAGTGGACTCCACCCAAGGAGTGTAATATGTAAAGGGCAGAAAGGGTGAGAGAGATGACACACCATCCAGAAATACTAGCTGCTGTCACCAGGGCTGGGAGAAAATAGTTACGAACGTCCTACAATCTCTGGATATAATTTCTTACCTCTCTATGGGCAGCTGAGTTGGATTCCCAGAAGCGCTGCACTTTGCTGAAGGTGACATTTGTACAGTCAGACAGGCCACTCAGGAACGTGCCCGAGGACTTCTCAGTGAAAGCCTCCTCCGGGTCTTGATCCATGACAGTCTCAGGGGCTTGGCTTTTGCCCAGGCTCAGCGTACCGGACTGCAGCTCATTATGCAACTTCAGGGCATCCACTGTCAGGTCGCTCTTCCCTGAGAACCAGAGTTAGAAGGTAATGGCCTGCTTCCACCCAAACTTCCTTTAGGTTGAAGGAACAGAATCCCTAAGAAACAAACCAGAGGGTTCAGCAACTTCCAAGGCTAGGAAAAAGGACCCTCCAGATCTGTTTCTGCCTCTCTGTAGTAAAGGCACAGTGACATCCAGAGCCAGGGTCATTTACTGTACAGGGACACCGGAAGGCTGACGATGTGGCTTACTTAATACTTGAGTGTTTGCTTATCGCGCACAAGGCCCTGGGTTAGACCCCTAACGCTCCCCCAAAGCACACGAATCTAAAGAGCCACCCAAGAGTCGTGATGGCCATCTATCCCAACCCTGCCGCCGCGGTACCCAGACAAGGCATTTCCCTTCGGAGGACAGTTTCCGCATCTGTCAATCTCGAGGGGCGGACCCGTCAGTGAGCTCCAGGGATGACATTCTAACGTGACAGGCCCAAACCCACCAGACGCCGCCCGCGGAACCCCGCGGAACGCCGAGAAACCCCGTGGAACCCCGCTCCGGACCCCCGCGGGCGGCCTACCTGACGGGCGGCTGAAGAAGCGGCTGCGAGCGGCCTGGCGGTGGCAGCTGGTGGCGGGGTTGCTGTCGCTGCTGTGGCCTTTCTTCCAGCGCTTCAGCTTGGCCGAGGCACCGGAGGGCAACTTCCCCGAGCGTCCCATGTCGATCAAACTGTGGCCCGGACCCCTCAGCGAACCCGCATACAACCACGCAGAACCCACGTGTAGCCTTAACCGGCTTCCCGACCTCTTCCTCTGACGTCACTTCCTGACCCCAGCCCGTTACTACGGCAAAAACAATCAACATCCGTTTTGAGACTTCCTCTTTGCTCCCAGGACGTCTTACACCGGGAAAGGCGTTCTGGCGTTCCGGATGCTGTTGGTTCCTACAGCACCGCCGCTGTTCTTGGCCGTGGAGAAAGCCTTATAAATCGGGCGTTTCTTTGGAATTAAAAAACGAAAGCAAACATATATTTATATTACTCTAAAAAAATCCGTTATTAAAGCAGAGTATAGTAATCCCAGCAAAATGAAAAGAAAGGAAGAAAGAAAGAAAGAAAAAACATGGAGTCAAAACCTGTGGAGGCATAAAATGGAAATATCTTGGATTTGTGAAGAGGAAAAAAAGCAACTTGTAGTGCTCTAGACATGCTTTGCAAATTGAAACCACAAGGAAATGCACATACTCGCCCGAAAGGCAAAGCTGAAAAACGTGGTGGTTCAAATGTTGGCAAGAAGGCAGCCCTGTTGTCTACATGTCTGTTATTGAGAATGGAAGGTTAATATGGGCACTTTGGGAAACTGTGGGTACTGGCCCCTCTAGGCCCCGCCCCCCAGACCTAGCTTGCTAACACCCCTAATAGCCATTCCTGGGGTAGGCCCTAAAGGCAGCCACCCTCCTGAGGTATTTCCCTCCCAATAAATCTCTTGTATGAGATTTGTCGTGGGCTGTTATGTTATGGTATTCCTTGGTCCGACTGCCAGGATACTTTTCTATCTGAATAGGAACACTTAAAGTAGTATTTTTTTTTTAAAGATTTATTTGCCTTAACTCATGTGTCTGTACATCTGTGTGATGGTATACGCACATGAGTTCAGGTGGCTGTGGAGGCGGAAGCATCAGATCCCCTGAAGCTGGAGTTATAGGCATTTATTACGAGCTGTCTGATGTGGGTGCTGGGAACCTAACTTCTAGTCTTCTGCAAGAGCAGTATGATACTTAACTGCTAAGCCATCTATTCAGATCCTCCCTGTGTTTTTCTGACTCCAGGGCGTCTTGGCAGTCAGGAGCCAAGGTGTAAGCATTACAGCTCTGAGAGGAGAACTATACCCCACCCTGAGCTGAAGTGTTAAAGCTGGGGAGAGGAGTATTCCTAGTAGAAGTCTTTCAGTTCTGGGAGGAAAGTTACCCTGGCCTCCAGGAACCAAAGAGTACCAGGGGCATGGAGGCTGACAGGGGCAGAGAAAGTGTTGAGTTCAACTTAACTTTTCAGATCCCATTTCTGTCTTCTGTCTCCACCCATGGTTCTGGGAACTGGACCGGAGCCTCTTGCCTGCTGTGCAAGTGTCTACCACAGGGCCATGTTCCAGTCTTACCATAGTCTTCTTTTTTTGCTTTTTCTCTTCTTTACTTTTTTTCCTGGTGGGGGGGGTGTGATTTGGTTCTTGCCTTATAGAACATTCTTGTTTGGGATTCATGGCAATCCTCCTGCCTCAGCATGTTGAGTGCTGGAATTACAGGTATGCACTATTATGTTCAGCTCATAGCATATTTTTTACATTTTATATAATACTGAACCCATTGATCCATTATTAGGAGGCAATGTGAAAATGTATGTATATTAGGATCTTTTCTCAATGCTGTGACAAAATGGATCAACAAAAGCAATTAAAAGAAGGAAGAGTTTATTTTGGCTCACAGTTTGAAGGTACATTTGAAGGTTCATTATGATAGGGAGGTGTGGCTCTAGGAGTGTTAGGCAGGAAACAGAGAGAGGCAGGGGGTAGAAAAAGGAGAAGGAGAGAGGGAGAGGGAGAAGGAGAGAGAGGGAGAAGGAGAGAGAGAGGGAGAGGGAGAAAAAAAGAAATGCTGGTAGTACTTGCTTTCTTCTTATTCAGTCTGGGACACCAACCCAACGAATGTTGCTGTCCCCATTCAGTTTAGGTCTTCACACCTCAGTTAAACACCACACACACACCACAAGAGGTTTGCCTTCCAGGTGATTCTAATCCTGTCAAGCTGACAGTTAAAATTAACCATCAGAATGAGTCTATGATACAACACTGAAAATTCCAAAAACAGTTTAATGGTACTTTGTATGAGTGTAGAGACACACCCCTGCCACAAGAGGGAGCATCTCAAGCAACTTGAGCTATATCCATATAGAAAGGCTGCAATGTTGACTAGGGTTTTGAAAATAAAGGCTGAAAGGTCTACTCTTCTTGTGGAAAGAGCTTTTGATCTGGTAGCATAGCTGCTCTAGTAAGGATCACCTGCAATGGCCTATGTGATTCAGCTTTCTGGGTGTAGCTTTTTGGAATGCAGAAAGAATGTTAGTCTGAGAAACCAGTTATTGTCTAAGCAACTGATGCTCCATTTATCCTGTCCTCTATTATCTTCATCTGTTTGTATTAATGCTAATAAAAGGGATTTCTATAATTTCTCCTCAGCGACTAATAAGGATGTTGGAAACACCCATGTCTCTTGTTCTTGACCTTCACCTAGTGGCAACAGGTCAGCTGGCCTGGCATTTGGGGAAGTGGATTACAGGATTCTGCAAAGAGGACTTCGTATCTAGGGGCAGAACTTTCAATCAAAAAATCATCTGGGCGATCAGGCTGAGGGGCTCGGTCAGCAGTTCAGTTCAATTCAATCCAGGGCTTAGCCCAGGGAGACTGCAGCCCTCTACCTAGGCCATTATGGCTTGCATCTCAGAGAATTTTCCCTTGATATTTACAACGACACACTTGAGATAGACTACGACTATATCTGGCACCTGAGGTTAAGCCCAGAGGGTCAGAGACTTCTTTCTGCCGTGGAGAATATGGTTTGAATAATAGAGAGTGATGACTTCCTTGTCATTATTGAACCCACATATCATCATCCATCTACCCCCTGGCCAACTACCAATGACACTCATTCCAACAACACACTCTTCCCAACCATGTGGTGGACAACAGACACCTGATCACCTCCAAACTGTGTGCACAAGAAGCACACTGTCTCCCTGCCCTGCAGAGCCTACCTCCTTGGTGAAGGATCAACTCCCCTATCATAAATTCCATAAGTAGCTTCCATCAGGAGACTTTCATCATGTCCAGAAACCCTCACACCACATGAGCTACAAGTCACCACTACACTAAACCATCTGAATTGGGAATCAAGCGTAACCACCTTCCTCGTGCCCGTAAGCAAGTCACCTTATTCTCTGTGATGGCTACTCTTGGTTGTCAACTTGACTACATCTGGAATTAACTAAAACTCAAATGGCTGAGCACACCTGTGTGGAATTTTTTCTTAAATAAATCGTTTGAAGTGGTAAGACTCACGTCTAATCTGAATCTGTGAGGTGGGAAGATACACTATTAACCCAAATCTTTTGAGGTGGGAAGATCCACCTTTTTAAATCTGTGTCACACTTTCAGCTGGCAGCCTATATAAGGACATGGGAGAAGGAAGCTTGCTCTCTCTTCACCTGCTTGCTCTTGTTCCTGCTTACCAAATCCATCCCTTCATGGCATTAGAGCCTACTTCAGGATTCCGGTGTAAACTGAAGATCAGCTGAAATGTGTATGCAACAAATACTGGATTCTCAGACCCCAAATTGTCAGACAGCCATTGTTGGACTGTCTGAACCCACAGCCTGTAAGCCATTCTAGTAAATCATATATACATTTACAGCTATTACAATCATTTACAGCTATAAAAACCATCTGTGAGGCTCCAATGGAGAGAACAGAGGTACCACACCCAGAGAGCTAAGGCTGAAGGAGCAGGAAGGTTCCTTTATTGGTCACTGGGTTTGTAATCTGTTAGGACACCAAGTAGTAGGAAAGGGAAATTGAAGGTTGGCCTTTTGTCCCAAACAAAGAGGAAGTGGCCTGGGTGTTTAACTTAGGGCTTGAGCCCTGGGGATGGAGAAAACCTTTCTTGAGCTAAGCAGCCATCAGGACCACCTGGGTGGGGCACAGTGGCTACTGAGTACTCTCAAGCCTAGGTTGGAAGCCACGTCCTGTGTGTGACTTGGGACAGGTGACTGAATTTCAAAGTTTCCATGTCTGAAAACCTGTTTGCTCTTATGTGACCACACTGAGGCAATGCGCTGCAGGTGATTAGTTAGCATCACTGCCACAGAGTCCCTGAAGAAGGCCTACAGGACTATACGCTGCTTAAAGAAGCCGGAGCCATACCTCTCAAGCCCTGGGGCTTTGAGTGGAGCAGGGAAGTGGGCTTCAGCAGAGGATGAGGAAGTACGAGGCTAGCCCACGGTCACCTAGGGGGAAGAATTGTGTCATCGGTTAATCAACTGTTGGGTGGCTGTTGCTAGTGGAGTAGCCACAGAAGCAAACCGCCCTTGTTCAACTGCTCAGAGATGAGTTGTCTGTGATTAAGTAGTTACAAACTTGTGAAGATAACTTTTTGTCATGGCAACAGAACAGTCTTTCCCAATGCTAAAACCTCCCCCCACCTTTCCTTTTGTTGTTGTGTTTCAAGATAGGGTGTCTCTGTTGTAACTCTGGCTGTCCTGGAACTCACTCTGTAGACAAGGCTGGCCTTGAACTCAGAGATCAGCCTGCCTCTGCCTCACCACATCTGGCATGATAAAGCCTTTTTCTAAAGATTTATCTTAGTTTTAACTTAGCACATTCATGTGTTTATGAGCTGTTAAGTACTCATGACTCAGATACCCTGGAGCTGTTGCAGGTGGTTTTGAGTTGCCCGGTATGGGTGCTGGGAACCAGCCTGGGAACCAGCCTCTGCAAGAGCCTACAGCTCCTAAGCACTCACCCATCTCTCCAGTCCCAAGAGCCCCTTCTCTCCCACTTCAAGCTCTTTCAAAACAGTCACTCTTCCAGGAGCTGCCTTACTTTAACATAGGACCTTTTGCTGGGCCTTTTCCAGGCCCTCTGGGATGAGTCCAGGCTAGAGCTATAAAGTCCATCCTGGAAGTCTCTCTTATACCCTGGATCTAGGAAGTTTCCCAACAGAGAGATCAGCAAAGGGACATATCCAGTGAGAAATGGAACCTAGGAACCCAGCTCCTAGTCTCTTTCTTGTAGGATAGCTGTGGGGTGTGAGGGCAGAGATAAGCACTACTGGTCAGACCTCACAGCTGGAAGGTCTTGATGTGAGTTTCAAGGAAGACACTGCGATGAATTGTGGGGGCTAAGACAGTATTAAAAGAGTTATTAATGCCCGGTGTGGTGGCACACACCTTTAATCCTAGGGCATGGGAAGCAGAGGCAGGTGGATCCTTGTGAGTTCAAGGCCAGCCTGGTCTACAGATCGAGCTCTTGGAAGCCAGGACTAGAGAGATCCTGCCTAAATAAATAAATAAATAAATAAATAAAACAAAAAATAAAAAAGAGGTATTAATGCCATGGTGCTATAGACAGACAGTGGTATGGCAGCAGCACAGTGGGGATGCGGGCATCGCTGAAGAGAAATCAGGCCCACAAAGTGGCAAGTGGGGGGGTCTGTCTTATAGGTCTCTGAAGGGGAAAAGTTTCACAGCAGGAACTGGCAGCCAGGCTACTGTATTCTCCAGCAAGCTGATGAAAAGAGGGTGGGGTGGAGAGGAGGATTCAAGGGTGTGTGTGTGTGCCCAGCCACCCAGTGGGCCTTTGATATCTGAGCTTACAAACTCACTTCCCAGAGTGAGAGACCCAGGCATCCAGAAGGCTATCCACTCGGTAGGGTGCCTGGCAGTGTCTGAGGCTGGGGAGAGAGGGCTGTAGAACCATGATCCATCCTTGCCTCCACTGAGGCTTTCCTTTGTCCCTCCTTATGTCTCCAGCTCTGCAAAAACCTTGTGTTTTTGTCTAGTCACACTCTGAGAGTCCTGAGATTGAGCTTCATGGCAAAGGACTCCTAGCAACAGAGAGTTGTCTTCCCTACAGATTGACAGCCATCCTGTGCTCCCCAAAGCCAATGCCTACTACCCTTCCTGTGAAGCAAGGGTTCTTGTGAGTGGTTTTCCCCCAGCGCTTGTTTACAAGTTTAATTAATTAATTAGTTTATTTATTTCAAAACAAAGTTTCTCTGTGTAGCCCTGGCTGTTCTGGGACTTATTCTGTAGACCAGCTTGGCCTCAAACTCAGAAATCTGCCTGCCTCTTCCTCCTGAGCGCTGGGGTTGAAGGTGTGCACCACCTCTGCCCTGCTAACTGTTTACAACTTTCAAAAAACAGCTTTGAGATGCGTGATACACTTTAGGTAACACACACTTCAACCATTTACAGTGTGTACCTCATTAGTTTGCTTTCATGAGACAGGCTTTTGCTATGGAGCTGTGGCTGGCCTGGAGCTCACTATATATAGCAGGTTGGACTTACTGAGGACCACCTCAGCAGATGGCACCCTCAGGAACATAATGAACCTATCTTATAGGAAAGACAAACTAGGCTCATTCCTGTTCATGATTACATCTGTTTCTCAAAGATTGGGCTCTGCCCACCTGTAACCTTAACTACAGATGGTTCTGTACTGCCTGTTCCAGAAAACAACAACCGTGCCTTTGTTTCAAAAGGTGGTTATGACTGACTACCTGGTTATGACCACTTTGCAACCATGTCTTTATTTTAGGAGGTTGTTATGAAGAACTTGCTATGCTTATGGTCTGCTTCTGTAACCCTATTTGCCTGGCAAATCCCCCATTTGAAAATCCTCTACTCCTGAAGTATAAAATCCCTTGTCTTCCCCATGTTCACTGCTAATCTCTTAAACTCCACCTTAGGGAGAGAGATTCCATGTACATGAATAAAAACACTTACTTTAATTAATTTGGCCATGGTTTGGGTTGGTAGTCTTTCTCTTTGAATCTGAGGGATTAACACACCCTCTTGCCTCTGGTTCCCAAGTGCTGGGATTAGAGACTTGTGTCGTCACACCTGGCTTTCAAAGTTTTGGTATCTTCTCTTCACAGACATCACCACATGACCACAGTTCCATCTGAGGACATTCTTCACCACCTCAAAATATCTGTATTTCTTAATTTATACCTACAACCCTCCCAGTCTTAGGCAACCTGAGTTGCCTACACTGGACATACAGTGTAATTGGAATCACAGTAATGTTACTGTCGAGGGGTCTTTATAGAGTTTATTTTCTCTGCCAGTTAAAGAATTGAAAGGGTATCACAGGTAGCAGTGGAGAAAATGTCTATGAGACGCAGCAAACTGAATCAACTGGTTAAAAAATACTTTTCTTAGGAGTGAGGACAAAACAGACACACAGGTAGGGGCACACAGAGAAAAGGACCCTCTTGCAAAGCAGAATGGGGGCTCAGGAAGCCAAAGTCCAATACCTCCTCGAGGGCTGGAGGTTTTAAGGGTCTTTTTCCCCTAATTAAGGGCTGGTCAGTTTTAAAAAAAAGATAAGGAAGCTGATGGACCTGCAAGCTTGAGTAACTGTGTCCTGGTCAGGGCCTTGAACTTGTTGGGAGTCCTACTGGCTGCAGGGAGAAGAAGCCTACCAGGCCTTCATTTCCAGCTCTTAGGTCTTTGCCTCTGCTCAGAAGTATATGGAAGAAGCTGGAAGTCTGCCATCTTTATTATCTATCTGTGGTCCTCCATCTGTCTGCCTATCAGAGATAAGTCTAACTCTTAGTCCTCATTGCTATACAGTCTCTGTGATTGGCTTCTTTCGTTTAGTATGTTTCCAAGGTTCTATCATGTTATAGTATGTCCGTCAGCGCTTCATTCCTTCTCATGACATTCAAGCATTCCACTGTATATATGTACGTACATATGTGTATATATATAAATATATGTGTGTGTGTATATATGCCATGTTTTAAGTGTGTTATTACCACTCTTTGCTACTTTGAATAATGCTGTTATAAATCGTTTGTATAAATATTTATGTAAATATTTATGTGTGGGTGAACATGTGTGCACGTGTGCGTGTGTGTGTGTGTGTGCCTGTGTGTGTGTGTATGTGTATGCAAGTGTAATCATGTGTGTATGCACGTGTAGTTAGAGACTAGAGGACAAGCTCAGGTGCTTCCCTCAGGAACACCATCCACAACCCTTTGAGACAAGGTCTTTCATTGGTCTGGAGCTCTAGAATTAGGCAAGGCTGGTTGGCTAGCAAGCCCCAGGGATCCTCCAGTGTCAGTGCTGTGACTCTAAGTGTGCATCACTATGCCTTGCATTTTTACCTGGGGACAGAACCCAGGTCCTTGTGCTTATGAGTCAAGCACTTTGCTAACTGTGTTATTTACTCAGACTTCACATCTTATGTTGAGACAAGGTCTTGCTGTAAATCCCAGGGTGGCCTTGAACTTCATAAGTATCTCAGGATGGCCTCAGAACTGTGATCCTTGGATGGTTATAGTGATACATACCTTTAATTCCATTACTCAGGAAGCAGAGGCAGGCACATATCTGTGAGTTCTAGCTAGCCTGGTTCCTTCACTCCAGATAGAGAGGGAACTCATAGGCCAAGTTTGGCTTGGTGAAGCAATGCATATATTACTTACAGGAACATGGGTGACTGATAGGTGGCGAGACCCCTGGACAACTTATAGGCAGTTACACCACAGAAAAGCCCCACTCCAATCCTGCTTGCCTTTTACATAGTGGTGGGTAGATTGTGGAGGGCAAGATGCAGCTCATGAGGGTCTTGTGAGGCTCCACAAGGGAATGCTAATTTGCCTGATCTCCTGTGGGACTCATGTGGGTTACCCCAGCTGCTCTGCTTCAAGAAGACCACAGCCATGTCCAACTCAGAGGACCCAGCCACACTCCACCTGGTCATCAGTCTACAGCTCCCTGGAGTCGTTTCCCTAAATCAGCCAGGCAATATCGCACACCTGAAAACAAACCTGAGCGATGCAAACTAGACTTGTGATAGCCGGGAGAGTCCTCACCCTATGGAGTGCTGGCTGAGCAGGCCCCTGCTGCTTTGCTCTGAATGCTTCAGGGTACTCAGAGCTATGCTATCAACAGATTATGCCTGGTCATAACTTAGCATCCCCAAATCAAGGAAGAAGGTAGACTTGGTCCTCTCCCAAGGGTGATTAGGCACAAGGCTTGGGAGTGGTACCTGACACCCAGCCCTGTCCAATCTCCCGTCTTTTTTTCTGTCATGGGCAATTTTCCTAATGTATTTTCTGCTAGTCTCTCAACAAGTTTCTCTCAGAGATTCTGGACTAGCACACTGTTAGCTCCCAGCCATTCAGTAAACCTCACAAATGTATCCCAAACATTTCTGGTACTTGCGTGGGCATGCGCATTCATGTGGAAGCCTGAGGTAAAGCCAGCAACGTCCATTGCTCTCCACATTCATTCACTGAGTCAAGTCTCTCTCTGAAGTCAGAGCTTGCTGATGTGGAAATGGCAGTTCTGACTAGCCAGCTTGCTCCTGGAATGTATTTTTGCCTTGAGTGTTTAAGGGACACTGGGGATACGAACTCTGGTCCTCATGCTTGATGTTTAACTACTGAGCCAGCTCCTCAGCTCTCTCTTTCCTTTAGTGTGCGTGTCCATGTGCGTGTCTTAGAGCGTACAAGTGAGGTCACAACTGTGTATGTCATTCCTCTCCTCTCACTATGCGGGTCCCCTGAGGGAACTCAAGATGGTTAGGTTTGGTGGGAAGCCGCTGAGCCATCTTGCTGGTATTTTTTGTTTTGGGGGACAGAACCTTACAATGCAGGCCAGGCTAGCCTTGAACTTGTAGTGATCCTTCTGCTTCTGCCTTATCAGTGATAGGATTACCGTGTAATCCATGGCTGGCTGTGCCTGCTTTGTCCTCCAAGTTTAATCAATATAGGCTGGGGAAGAAGTCTCTCATGAATGAGAGTAGATGGATCAGAAAAGATTGTGTATTAACATGATTTGAGTATTGTTATTGGGGGTTTCACACCTGGCTCGTAGCAGAGGGCCTGATACCGATAAATCTAAACCAAGTTGAAGGCTTGTCCCAAAGCTGGCAAGGGTTACAGGTTAAAGCTAGAGATTTTTTTTTTTTTGCATTTTTTGTTTAGTGTGTGTGTGTGTGTGTGTGTGTGTGTGTGTGTGTGTGTTGTTTTGTTTTTCCTTTGAGACAAAGTCTCTCTATGTAGTCTTGGCTGGCCTGAAGCCCACAATGTAGACCAGCCTGGCCTCAAACTCACAGATTATAGACTTGCCTGCCTCTGCCTCCTGAATGCTAGGATTAAGGGTTTGAGGCCAGAGGAGTCTTCAGGAAGTTTTTCTTCTTACTCTTCTTGTGGCACCAGTTCAGCTTTGGTCATCTTCAAGGATGACACATTCTGAGGGCTGAAACATAAACCTTGTTTCTTAGGAAGTACACCTTCACCTAGCCGCTCAGAGGCATCGAGCACCAGCGTGGCTCATTCCCTTCCTCCCACTCTGTGGCAGAAGTTTTCCCCCAGCCAACACTGAGCTGAACATTTGGTGATGAGTATGAGAGATGGTTCCACAGGCAGAGACATGTGGTGTCTTCACAGGGAGTCCTGGGGGCTGAATGGCAACCACTCCTTCTTCCACGCCTCAGATGACTTGGTTCACCCCACTCCTTCTAAATCGGGTCCTTACTGAATGTTCAGTACTCGATAAGGCTATATTCTGTGGGAAAAATAAATGGAGAAGGCAGGCTGAAGGAGACTGCAGGGACAGTGGAGCCAACAGCGCTGTGGTTCCTGTTCATCTCCTAGCCCCCAGGCTCATCGTTTGAAAGCCGTTAGAGCCCTGGAGTTCCCCTGAGCCTAATGAATCAAAAAAAGAGGAACTTTGGGTCTTCAGAGTTCAGAGTATCAAGTCTGGCTGGAGTCCAGCAGGGGCTTCATTCCTTAAACAGCATTTCTAGCTCCGGGGTGAGGACAAGGGGCACAAGCAAGGATCCTCTCCGGTGCCCCCAACAGGAGGGGAACTGTATTAGTTCCCCTGTATTAGTCAGACCTGTCTGAAATCAAGTTAAACTTAAACGGTGGTGGTAGGGGGCTGGTTTGGTTTGGTGTCGGTCCACAGCTGACAAAGCACAGCATGGCAGCAAGAGCTTACCTTATGGTGGCCTGGAAGCAGAGGAGTGTGAAGAACGGCCCAGAACAGGGCACTTCTTTACAGGGCCCACTCCAAGGGATTAAGCTTATCCCAGCTAAGTTCCACCTAACTCAGTTCTTCTACTTTCCAACAGTCTGTTCAGCTTTTTTTCTTTTTTCCCTTTCTTTTTAGTTCTATTCTCTTTCTTTTATTCTTTTTTTTTTCTTTTCTATTCAAATTTTAAGTCAGCCTATGGGTTAGTGCATGGAGATAGCATATGGTCCCAGTGGCCTCTCCAAAGTCCTACTGCCAACACTGTTGTACGGGGATCCTTCATACAGGTCCTTTGAGGGAAGATGCTTTCTATCCAAATAAGAGTAGAGGCCTGTTTGGCCCTGACCCTGCCTTCAAGGCGAACAGGGAGGCAGTGCTCTGTGCAGCGGATCCCATGGACATTGTAGGAAAGGACAGGAAGATTGATGTCTTATCACACCCAAGCTGTGACCAGTGGCAAGCTACCTGCTTTGTTCTCGAAACTGTAAATATTTCTCTGCTTCCAACATGGGCGCTTTAGATGGCAGAAGAGTCAGCCCTGATATGTTTTTGTGTCTTGTGTTCATTAGAGATAAGATGAGGAAGGAAAAAAAAAAAAACACTGAAAAGAAAATACATGTGTTTATTAGAGTTTAAGAAATCTTCCTGATTTGGGGTTCAGTGATTGAGTACTTGCTGCTCCTGCAGAAGACCCTAGTTCAGTTTCTAGCACCCACGTGGTAGCTTATGACCTTCTATAACCCCAGTTCCAGGGTGTCTAATACCCTAATCTGAGGGTACCAGACATGCTTACGGTGTGCACACACACAGGCAAAATGTTCATACACATAAAAAATAAAAGCAAATAAATCTTTAAAAAAGAAGAGAAGAAAAAGAAGGAGGAGGAAGAGGAGGAGGAGGAGGAGCCTCCCTGATTTGATAGGCTTCCTCCTCTGCGCTGAGCTGCTGTGATAAGCACTGACTAGGTTGTCACCTCCCCCTAGGAATTCTAGACTCTGGTGGCACAGTTTTCAAAGGCCCTTGTCATGGGCGCAAGAAAGGCCCCCAGTTCCTCTTTCTCCAGATCTCTCTGGATGCCTGACAGTCTCCTGAAACAGCAAGACCAACCACAGGTTCCTCTCCATGGGTTACCTCTGACTTGTTATTGACAAATCTGGCTTCTTGATCGTCTCCTGCTCTTTTAAGATTTATTTTTTTCTAAGCTGGTGTCTTAGTCACTATTCTATTGCTGTGAAGATAAACCACGACTTGGAGAACCCTTACGAAATAAAGCACTTTATTATTTATTTATTTATTTTTCCCGAGACAGAATTTCCCTGGGTAGCTCTGGCTGTCTTGGAATGATAAGACCAGCTTACCAGTTCAGACGGTGCTGGATCGTGGGCAGCCTGAAAAACTGGAACACACACACACTTGTATCTTGAGTTCACAGGGCCGAACTGGCCTTATCTTTTATTCTCAGTTTCTTATACCCTTCCCTACCAGAGACATATGTGAAGTTTCCAAGGCAACGATCGCAAGGGGCGAACCAGGTGTGCTCGAAAGCGCGAGCTGGAGGATCACGAGGGGAGAGGCATACATTTGATCACAAGGTTACTGATCACAAGGAAAAAGGCATATGTGTAAGCACTAGGTTACAATCAAGATAAATCAAAATATATTCAAAACATTATTGTTCTTTAGTTAGCCATAACTCCATCATCCTACTTTGTGAGATTAAGAAGAGGTCTCTTTAAGTAATCTTTGACTTCCCTGAAACGAGCTGCCTCTGGACTTGTCTTTTTACAACTTAGCCTTGCTCAACAGCTGTCCCAAATGAGATTTAGCAGAAGGCACACAGCAGAACTTGAGCTCAAGGTCAGGGGGCTCTCCACACTGGAACTCACTCTGTAAACCAGGCTGGCCTCAAACTCACAGAGATTCGCCTGCCTCTGCTTCCTGAGTGCTGGGATTAAAGGCATGGGCCATTATTGCCTATGGTAAAGAAAGCATTTAATTGGGGGTTTGCTTATAGTTTCAGGGAGTTAGTCCATTATCACCATGGCGGGAAGCAGACAGGCATGGACTAGAGCAGTAACTGAAAGTTTTACATCCTAATCCACAGGCAGCAGGCAGAGACACACTGGGTCTGGCATGGGCTTTTGAAACCTCAAAGCCCTCTCAGTGACACACTTCCTCCAAAAAAGCCACACCTCCTAATCCTTCTAATCCTTCTCAAATAGTATGGTCCTGCTCCCTGATGACAAGCATTCAAATATGCAAACCTATGTAGGTCATTTTTATTCAGACTACTACATCTGGATTTGGTGGCATACATCTTTAGTCCTAGCACTTGGGAAGCAGAGGCAGGCTCTGAGTTCAAAGCCAGGCTGATCTACATAGCAAGTTCCAGAACATCCAGGGCTATATGAAGAGTCCCTGTTTCAAAACAAAATAAAAATCTGATCCAAAACAACAACAAAAAATAAATAAGAACCTCTGACTATCCCAGATACCTATGATGCAATGCTATAATTGAAGCATAAAAGTACTGGAGTTCACCAGAATTACAGGAGGAGTGAGGCTCCAGCCAGAGGTTGAATATGCAAGTTTTCTAGTGCTTTCTCAGGATTGGATTGGTGCACAGATGCCTTTGGCCTACTGCCCAAAGAATTCTAGCTGCCTGTGCTGGAGGAGTCCGTGTGTACTCCCACAATATTGGGAGTTTGAATCCAGCAAGATCATGTCCAAAAACAGCAAAAGAAACACTATACAGAGAGAGAGAGAGAGAGAGAGAGAGAGAGAGAGAGAAAGGAGGGTAGGAGGAAGAGAGAGGACAAAAAATATTCTAGTTGTTGTTTAGCTTTCAGCCTGCTAAACAGGCATCCCTTGTTAGGCAGGGCTGGAAGGTAAGCTTGGTAGGGTGCTCCCAGGAGTCCTCATTAATTTTTTTTTCTCTTCTTGGTCACACTGTTGATAATATTTATTATGAGTACAGTGTTGCTAACATTTATCTCACTTAGGACCAATGGAGACAGCACAGTCCATCACATGAGTCATCGCGGTGGCTTCTCCCAGCCGCACTATGCAGGTGCGTATGTGATGCTGTCCTAGCTGCTGGATGGGGAACTGAAGATGAGAGGGGGAGTGACACATCGCAAGCCCAAGGCAAACCAAATGAGAGACATTTTTGAAACCAGGCTTCCAAGGGCACCTTCCTTTTACAATTCCTACTTGCTGCAGAAATGGAAGACCCTAATTAAGTGAGAACACAGAAATCCTGAATTCTGTGAGGCAGGAGGAGAATATGGTAGGAATCACAGAGGGGATATAGATTAGGATCAAGGCAAAGGTCAAGTGTGAAAAGCAGCATTTGGAATGGAGGCCTGGGCATCAGACGAGGATGACTGACCCGAAACTGCAGGAACAAGAGTCGTGTTTGTGTTTGGTGTGGGAGGAACTGAGAAGAGAAAGAAAGAAGAATACAGATAGCTGGGATCCGGAGGTCTTGCATAAACTGATGACTTATGCCAAGTTTATTAAGAAGCACAGCATTTTATATATTGTTTGGGGAGGAGAAATGGGCCAAGGTCAAGCAGAAAGCTAAATCAAGCAATGTGGTAGGGAACACAGGATAGATACCTCAGACACAGCTGCCTTAGGACTTAGAACCATAGCCCTCCAGGAGAGAAAGCAGGGTTTCTCAGGAACCGGATGTTGTGAATTGGCCAGAGCTCCCTCCCTGGAGCTCGCCCAACCCCCAGGCTCCTGACACTCCTACCCTGTGTCTTCAGGTACGGCCTCCTGAGCCCTGTATCAGTCCTGAGTCATCCGCAGAACTGCGTCATTAGTCCCATATAAGCCCGGTGGGCTTCAGGCTTTTCCTCTTTGTCCTCTCTCTTGGTCTCTCACTCTGTTATCCTTTCTCTCTCCTTTCCCACTTGGAAGCGGACACTTTGTGTCTCACCCCACCCGAATAAACAAACCTCTTGCTGGGAAAGCCTGTCGCATGGTGTCCTGCACATTTCTTTCACTGGTGCCGTGGCTGGCCAATTCACAACACCGGAACCTTAATTCCTTGGAGGCCCATGCTCCAGCCCCAGACTGGACCTTGCCAAGTCTGATCCTGGACAAGGACACAGAACTAACATTCCCTTTGTTCTTTCATGAGGCCCTCTGACAAAGCCTTGGGTCGGTCTGGCTCCCAACAGACTGCAACACGACGGAAGAGGGAGAACTTCCTGAGAGACTGTTGTCAGTAAGCTCCCTGTGGAGGGTAGTCCTATCTGAGCAGCACTGGGTTCTGTGAGCTCCTGTGTGCAGAGTTGCTACAAAATTGAATCCCAGCTGCAAAGGAGGGAGGTAGTGGGTGCTAGGTGCAGGCCCCGAACAGTTTATGTTTGGGTTCTGGTTTCTCATCTAAAGTTGTTGTTTTTTTTTTTTTTTTTAAAGAGACCGGAACTGTTTTAAGTGTGGGTTTTGCTTCCCGCTGAAAGGAATTCATGGGATTGGCTGGACCTTAGTGCTAGGCCACTGCCTGGTTCATGTTTAATGATCATAAAATGGCAATCATTAAGTGGAAATAAACGAAGAGATGACAACCTGGGCCGAAGAGATTGGTCCTGACAAGCAGATACTACTAAGGTGAGAAGAGGCAGAGACTAGGCTCTATCCGTTTCTGGAATGCTATCACCGGCCTCCTTAGAGGATTAGCTTGAAGCCTGTAGATCTACACCGTCCAGTCTCAGATGCAGATTCCGCAATGAGGTTCTTTACCCGGAAAAAAAAAGAATATGAAGACCAGTGTTCTGGCAGGACTGGCGGTGCAAGCCTTTGGTCGGAAGGCAGAGGCAGACGGATCTGAGTTCGAGGCTAACATGGTCCGCAGAGCTTGTTACAGACAGCCAAGGCTACACAGAGAAACAATGTCTCGAAAAACAAACAGCGGTGTTCTATGGAAGAGAAATAGCAACAACCCACGTTAATGTCTATAGAGCATTTTCAGGCAGACAGGTACCACTTCTACAAACGAGGCTGAGAGGTTTTGAGATCTGTCCGAAGTACAAAAAGGGGAAGAATGTAAGCTCGAACTGCGACGAGATGGGACTGCGGCCTTGCGGGGGCAAAGGGCTGATGGGAGGATAAACGCAGGGAGGAAACACCGCGGGGCTGAAGCCCTGGGCTGCGAGCGCGCCGCGGGGCTCCGCCGCCCTCCCTGCTTACGTGCGCTCCGTGACGGCCGCGGCGCACGCGGGGACCGCCACATACAACGCATGCGCACAGCCGCCCCGGCGCACTACACCCCCCATTCGCGGGCCGCAGAACGTGCTTGGGGCGCATGCGCACAGCGGGCGGGCGGAGGTCCGTCTGGAGCGAGTGGAAAGATTTCGGGGAGAAAGTGCGCGGGAGCGGGGCGGGAGAGCGCGAGCGCGCAGGCGCGGCCGGGGGGGCGGGCTGCGAGCGGAATCTCGGCGAGCCTCAGTTGCTGCCGCATCCCCTGCCTGACGCCATGGCCGCTTACAAGCTGGTGCTGATCCGGCACGGCGAGAGTGCCTGGAACCTGGAGAACCGCTTCAGCGGCTGGTACGACGCCGACCTCAGCCCGGCGGGCCACGAGGAGGCGAAGCGCGGCGGGCAGGCGTTGCGAGGTACGAGCGGGACGCGGAGTGGCGTGCAGGGCCCGCGCCGGCCTGGAGGCCGCCTCGGTCCCGGTGCCCTGAGAGGCGGGCACCTAGGGCGGCCTCTCCGGTGAGCGCGGGGCAGGGAGCCCCCTCGTCAAGGTCACCCCGTTGGAGTATGAGGGACTGTGCCAAAAAGAGGGCGCAGACGCCGCTGGGCGTGAGTCTCATTCTAGTCTGAGCAGCCCCACCTGTGGCGGCCAGGACCTTTAGGGTACCACGAGGGCCGGGGGGGGGCGGCTGGCGGAGGATGCCCCGGGACATCAGTGGCTGTACCCAAGTTTACCCAAGAGGCGCCTGCGGATCTCGGCGAGGCGGCAGGCCCCGGAGGAGATGGGGGAGGGATGTCTGATGGCCCTCGAGGCACCTGGAAACCCGCGTGCTTCCGAGAGCTTTGCAGTTCAGCGGCATACCGCAAATACTTTGTTCAGAAAGAGTCCGCAGATACGAATGGGCGATTTCACTTGATGCTCTCTACGGCCCCATAACGCGGGCAGATTTTATTTCTCTCCTTTTTATCTCTCTCTTCCTCCCCGCTGTTATGGTTTAGAAAAGTGACCCGAAAGACTGGCCCAAGGTCATACCTACTTAGTTCTAATCCAGTGTTCTTGCCCGGTTTCTGGGTGGAGTAACAAGTGTGAGGAACTAGCAGGCTGGTGGCCAAGGACAGAGCTGGGCAAAGGGTGGAAGCGTCCGCGAGATAAAGCTTGCTTTGCCTATCCAGGCTTGGCGCCCCGCACCACCCACAGTTCTCTGTGATTTTGGAATACTAATAAGCAAATCCTATTGCCTGCGACCAGGAGAATCCCTGGAGGGAGGGTGATTAGGGTAGATCCTGCCTTGCATCTTCTCACGTGGGCATAGCAGCAGCCATGTAAAAGGTCGCTGATGCTTGGTTGAACTGATGTTGCTATCTGTGTCCCGGTTGCCCTCCCTAGCTTGTACGTCCTTTTCAAAGGAAGGAAGGAAGGAAGGCTTTGGACACAAAATCTTGATGAAAGGAAACTGGAATGCTTCGTTCGTGATGGATGGCCTGTTTTAAATTCAGTTTGTAGGAGAGGCTAGCAAAAGGAAACTGCTGGTAAAGGAAGCCATTTTCCTTAGCTCTGTGGCATGAAGTACTGTATAGGTCTGTGGTAGTTTGCTGATGCCTAGCTCAGGACAAAGTTAACAGTCTCTGTTCTTCTGGTAAGATGATTATATGTTCAACTTGTAATCACTAGAAGATGATAGACCCCATTTCAGCCTTAAATATAGGTAGCATTTAGAAAATCAGATAAAGTCTGCACGTGGTCCTGCATACCTGAAATTTTTCCTGCACCCAGGGAGCTGAGAAGGAGCTAGAGAAGGGGGCCAACTTGGACTACACAACAAGACTGTCTCAAAAAGAAAAGCCATTGTAAAATTTTAGTGTCTCCAAGGGTATTGCAGATGATTAAAGAATGAAAGACTAAAGCAAAGAAAAAAAACCCAAAACAATGATGAAGACTACTGTGGATATTATAGTGACATAAAAGACCTAAGATGTATACATTGTCACCAGTGCTCCCCTTCATGGGATTTATAGTCGTGAATCTGAATTTCAGAAGGAAACTAGTGAGACTTTCTCCTGGGGAGAATGGAATCCACACTTGATGTCCTTGTACCCTTGGGTATACTTGTGTTGAAATGGCAAGCTAAAGAAGTGTCTTTGTGCCCCTGATCCTGTGGTATTCTTGTTAGAGTCCTTGGGGAGGGGGCACTGTCCTTGGGGACTATTTGTATCCAAAGTGAGAGGCCCTCATTGCAAGAGGAAGTAATTGCAGTGCAACAGCCTGTAGCTTTTCATCATGGGAGCTAAGGCTTGTTCTGTGGGTATTCTCAGTGACTCAGCCTTTTGATGGGGAGACATGCCTCATCTTCTGGATAAGGAGGTGGCAAAGAAGTTTTCTCTGGACCTGTCCTGAGGCTCATGGGATCTGTCTTATGGGGGTGGTGGTGGTTTTCCTGGTGATTAATCTTCCTTCCCCCCATGGCTGGTCTCAGTGGCCTCATTGTCAGTTGAATGACTAGCAAGAAAATTTATTACTGTGGCTAATCTCAATGTGAAGCAATGCCCAGAAAAGTTTGTGGTTAATTTTGAAGAGGGCCTTCTGTGCTAGAGCAAACAGGAGTATTTCTTGGCAAACTTAATAAGGGACATCTTCTTACTCAAAATTGTGAAGACAAGCCCAGCTAGTCTTGAACTCAAGATCCCTCTGGCCCCAAGTACTGAGTGCTAGGATTAAAGTTATGTGCCATCCTGCTCAGCTCCTATCTTTAATTTCCTAATCTGGTAAAAATGGGTTGAGAGGATTGTAACCCCATGGGATTCCAGTGAAGACTAGTTTGGTCTTCATCATTGGGACCAATGATGAGTTTTCTAGAAAGGCTATCTATGACTTAGTAAAAGCTCAAGCTTTTATGATCCTTTTTCTTAAAAAAAATTAAACTAATTCATTATAGTGTGTGTGTGTGTTGCGCGCGCATGTGCAGGCATGTGCTCATGGCATGTGTGTGCCCATAGGGTGCATGTGCAGAGTCAGGACAACTTGTGGTCAGCACTCTCCTTCCACTATGTGGGTTCTGTGGATCAAACTTGGATGGCCAAGCCCAGGATCCTTTTTCTCCCAATGGAAACAATCTGTTTAGGTGGAAATTTTAGAGGTTAGAATAAGCTTCACAAGTTAGTTGGTTAACAATACAGTTAGGATTGTTGGAGCCAATAGGAGGTGTACTGCTATCTGTAGTATAAGTCAATATATTTTGCCCTCAAAGGCTGCAAAGATAATAAATATTTTGCCAAATAGTTTCTTTTTTCTTTTTTTAAACAGAGTCTCACAATCCCTGGCTGCTCTGGGACTAAGTAGACCAGACTGGCCTCCAACTCACAAATCTCCTCTCTTTGCCTCCTCTGTGCTGGGATTAAAGGTGTGTGCCACCACACCTTGCCCCAAGTAGTTTTCATTTAGACTCCTATATAAGACATTTATGTATAAAACAGTTGTGGCTCATCTTAGACCTTGGTAACTTCTCACTTGGCACTTTTATATCTTTATTTATTTAGACAGGGACTCAATGTAGCCTGGGCTGTCCTGGAACTTGCTATGTAGGCCAAATTGCCCTTGAACACACAATTGACCTGTTCTGCCTCCCTACTACTAGAATTAAAGGCATGTGCTTTTATACTATCCCTGGCTCATTTGGCATTTCTTAATTTCTAGATGCTGGCTATGAATTTGACATCTGCTTCACCTCTGTGCAGAAGAGAGCAATCCGGACCCTCTGGACAGTCCTGGATGCCATTGACCAGATGTGGCTGCCAGTAGTCAGGACCTGGCGTCTCAATGAGCGACACTATGGGGGTCTGACTGGTCTCAATAAAGCAGAAACTGCTGCTAAGCATGGTGAAGCTCAGGTAAAGATCTGGAGACGATCTTATGATGTCCCACCACCTCCGATGGAGCCTGATCATCCCTTCTACAGCAACATCAGTAAGGTACGATCAAATCCAGGTGTGGTCACTCCATTAGCATCAAGGGCTAGAACATGGGCCTTTCTCTAAGTTACTCTTACTATTTTTTGAACTTATGTCTATGGGTGTTTACCTACATGTATTTATGTGTACCACATGTGCCTGGTGCCATTGGGGGTTAGAAGAAGACATTGGATCCTCTGGAACTGGAGCTAGAGGTGGTTGGGAGCCTTTATGAGTGCTGGAAACCATGGGTCCTCGTAGAAGAGCAACAGTGCCTTTAACTGCTGAGCCATTGCTCTAGCGCCTGGCTCTTCCTACTGTCACTAACCTTATCATTTATGATAAAATGATCGACATCATCTCTCTTTGCAAGTAACAACCTTTACCTGTTCAAGATTTAGTTGCAAGTTAATGATCTGTATCTGAGAGGAGTGTCTTCCTTTTCACATCTTTATTGCCATTCTTTATAAAACCATCTACAGCCCTCCTAGATCAACTGCAAACCAAAGTGAATTGAGAAACCTTGTTTGCTTTGTTAACCCCCCCTTTCTAATTTACATGTGTTTTGGATTGGGGGGTCAGGTGCAGGGTGATGACTAATGACCTTCTTTTTCATGTGCTCAGCTGCATTCTGGACACTGGGAAGAGATCTTCACTAGTCACTTAATCCCTTAGGAGTGGAGATAGACAGAATGGATACACCATGAAAACTTTTTAGAGGTGCAACTTCAAATAACTGGCAACCTTGAAATAAGTCTTGTTGTTTAGGATCGTAGGTATGCTGACCTTACTGAGGACCAGCTACCCTCCTGTGAGAGCCTGAAGGACACTATTGCCAGAGCACTGCCCTTCTGGAATGAAGAAATTGTCCCCCAGATCAAGGAGGGGAAGAGGGTCCTGATTGCAGCCCAT
This sequence comes from Cricetomys ansorgei, assembly GCA_026225945.1. Taxonomy (NCBI): domain Eukaryota; kingdom Metazoa; phylum Chordata; class Mammalia; order Rodentia; family Nesomyidae; genus Cricetomys; species Cricetomys ansorgei. The sequence continues at coordinate 756,159 of JAMJFZ010003295.1, forward strand.
GGCAACAGCCTTCGGGGCATCGTCAAGCATCTGGAAGGTTTGTGCATTTTCTAACAATTTATTTTTACTTTGTGCGGATTGGTGTTTTGCCTACACGCACATCTGTGTGAGGGTATGGGACCCCCTGGAACTGGAGTTGCAGACAGTTGTGAGCTACCATATGGGTGCTGTGAATTCAACCTGAATCCTCTGGAAGAGCAGCCAGTGCTCTTAACTGCTGAGCCATCTCTTTAGCCCCTTTGCATTTTCTTACAGGAATCCTTAAGGATGATAAAGCAGAACTGTCACCACCAGACTGGCTTTGTAATAAGGAGGTCTCTGAAAAAAGATCTGACAGTGCAGATGGACTTAAGGAAAAACTTGTTTCTTCCTTTTTCTCAAAATATGGTCTGCCAGCTGGATGGATTTGTGGCTTACACCTCTAATCCCAGTACCTAGGGTCTGAAGTAGGAGAATTTTACTTTTGAGTTCTAGGCCAGCCAGGACTACATAGTGAGACCCTGATTCCAGGTCAATAGAAGGTGTTTGCAGAACAGTGACAGAGCCTCTGAGACTCTGGTACTCAGTGGACAATATTCAGTTCAGAACTGCTATGTACTGCGTTGGTGGTTCTCAACCTGTGGGTCGAGACCCCTTTGGAACTCTTAACAACCCTTTCACAGGGGTCGCCTAAGACCATCTGCATATCAGATATTTAAATTATGATTCAGAACAGTAGCAAAATTAGTTATGAAGTAGCAATGAAAATAATTTTATAATTGGGAGTCACCACATGAGGGACTGTATTAGAGTCAGCAGTATTGGGAAGATGGGGAGCCATCATGCTAACGTGCTTCAGTATGCATCAGTTGTAGATGCCTGACTGTCCTAGAAATGCCAGGTGAAACTGCAGTCACAACTGGACTCCGTATAAATCTCAGTTTGGATCTTAATTGTTCCCTCCCCGAGGAGCCTGAGGCCCAGAATGGCTCGTTTTTGGCAGATAGATGGACTGTATGATGTCTGAGGAGCACGTAGTCCTGCTCTCCTGGGGGTTTCTGCATCCTACTTTGGTAGAGATATCTGTAGTGTAACTGCAGTTTGTTTGTCTCTTGTGTACTTTCCCATTTTTCATGCTCTTTAGAGGCTTGAGAGGTATAATTGGGGGCGGTTCCTTGGGAACGGATCCACTGTTATACTAGATCAGAAAGAAGTCTTGTTGCTGCTTACATGCTTTGTCATTGGTGCATGAAGAGTAAACCTGAAGCAGGGTGTGGACTCTGTCTGTGGCTGAATGCGCTGCCTCTTTTTAGGTCTCTCAGAAGAGGCCATCATGGAGCTGAACCTGCCAACCGGCATTCCCATTGTCTATGAATTGGACAAGAACTTGAAGCCCATCAAGCCCATGCAGTTCTTGGGAGACGAAGAGACCGTGCGGAAAGCCATGGAAGCTGTGGCTGCTCAGGGCAAGGTCAAGAAGTGAAGGCGAGCAGGCAGTCTCCTGCCCCAAGAGTACCCTCCCTGCCTGTTCCTGCCTCCTGCACCATTCCCAACCCCGTCACACTGACTACATCTTTAGATCTTAAGTTTAAGTTGTAGCTGCAGATGGGGACCCGTGGCTCCTGTATTCATTTTAGTATTTTATCCCCTGCACCCACTCCCTTCATAGAACCTAGTCAGAATAACACCTCTGGGGTGCAGGTTCTTGGTCCACATTGAGGGGCAGCTCCTCTTACCAGGAGAGTTGAGAGGTAGTAATTATAGTTTTCTTAGTGCTTTGTTTACTGAGGGTCTGCTTAGGAAGAGGCCAGGATGGAACCATGCTATGGTATGACCAATGAGGAGAAGCTGCAGCCCAATTTTGTCCCTGGAGCCTGTTCTGCACTCTTCTGCAGTTACATAACGGGGCTGTAGTCATTCCAGAGGAGGTTGAAAGGAACTTGCATGGTGATGTAAAAGATACTGCTTCCTCTCTGACCCTAAAGAGGCTGCTGACCCCAGAAAGTTGGGATCAATCCTGTCAAGTCTTTGTGTTACATTTACTTTTACAAAAAGAAAAAAAAAGGTATATATATCAGCACACAAAAACCCCTTAGTTTTCTAGTGGCAGTTGAATAGTCTCATGGTCACCAGAAAATAAGCCATTCCTCATATCAAATGGGGTAACTCCTTGTCCTCAGGGCAGGAGTGCCTCTTGTGTTAGGGATTAGGATCCCTCTGCCTTGTTTTGTAGAGATGAAGTGCCCCTTGATCATGTCCAAGCCGTTGTCTTTCACCGTCTGAATCATGTTCTAGCTGCTTGACCCTACCATGTGGGTTCAGAACTCGTTTGGGCATAAAAACTAAATCTCTTTCCAGATCAGTATAATAAAGGAGTGATGTGCAATATTTTACTGTCTGATGTTATACTTACTGTCTGAGGAAACCTCAGCATTCAATTTGAAGTGCATACTAAGCTGCTGTCTGACAGATTTTGTCTGGAGGATTTTAGAAAATTAAAGGTGCAGGAGAGATGGCTCTGCAGGTAAAAGCAATGGCTATTTTTAGAGGGGATTCAACAACCTCTTGTAGTCTTAGACACAATGCACATACATGGAAGGAAAACACCCATACACGCAAAAAATAAACCTTTTATCCAGCCATTAAGTAAAATACTAGTTGTGACTAGAACTCCTCCAGTCTTTTCAATTAGGAAAGGAAAACAGTAACTATTGGATCTCCAAAATGGCTCCCCAGGATAGAGTACAACAGAATCACCTGTAGAGTTTAAGAATGAAGGACTGGAGAGATGGCTTGGTGGTTAAGAGTACTTGTTGCTCTTGTACAGGACCTGGGTTTTTCATGGTGCGCATGACTACATACAAAAAAAATTCATGTGCAGAACAGATGAGAAAGCATTAGAGTGTGGCAAGATGGCTCTCTCAGCAGGTTTTAAGTTTACTGTCCTGAGTTGAATACTAAAACCCATGTAAAGGTGGAAGGCAAGAACAGGCCATAAAGCCGTCCATGACCTGTATATGTATGGTCTGGCACGTACATATCCACACACATAAAGCAGTAGTGTGATTTGAATGCAAATAGTCCCATAATCTTGTGTTTGAGTACTTGATCCCCAGTTGGAACTCCTTGGGAGGGTTACATGTGGTCTTGGAGGAGAGGAGGTGTACACTTGGGGTGTACACCTTTAATCCCAGCACTAGGGAGACAGGTCCATATCTGAGTTTGAGGCCAGCCTGGAATACATGAGATTCTGTCTCAAAAAAAGCAGGTCATAGCTGCAGGTAAATGGCACTGCTTAGGTGAACATAAGTGTCTTCTAGTCTTTCCTTGCAGTGCTGGGGATTGGAACGAAACACAGCAGGCAAGTGCTCTCTACCTGAGCTACATCCACAGCCATTCCTACTCTCTTCTATTCCATTTTTTGTCCACACTCTTAGCACAGGGGAAGGAGTCTTTTAAGTTTTACAGTGAGATCTGAATCTGAATGATAGGGTTCCATGTGATGGCTGTGTGACTGGGGAAAATAAGTTATTCTTTAAAACAGGGTTTCTCTGTAGATCAGGCTGGTCTCGAACGCAGAGATCGGCCTGCCTCTGCCTCCCAAGTATGGAGATTAAAGGTGTGTGCTTTCACCACCCAGCATAAATTGATTATTCTAATCCTTGGTTTAAAAGTTCTGTAAGATATAATAACTGCTACACTCCAGGGTCACTGAAGTTCAGGAATAATGAAAGAAAAATGTAAAACTAAATTTTATTCTCAGCACATTTATTCTCAGCAGGATGTTTTGATTTTTTTTTTTTTTTTTTTTTTCCGTATGGAGCTTTCTGTTGCTTGGACTTCTGAGAACTTTGCTTAGAATGTAAAGGAGAGCCGGGGTAGTTGGCAGCTGGTAGTTGGCAGGTTGGTTTGAATAATGTTAGTTCTCTCTGCAGCTACTGTTCTCCAAGCTAAGCACAGCCAAAAAGGGCAGTGAACATTTCTCTCTTTCAAGGCTGACTACAAGAGTAGTGAAGATTTCTTTTTATTTTTCCTGAGCTAGAGGATAAAAAGACATAGTGAGAATTGGTTACATGTTAGGAAATACTTCTCTTTTTTTTAAAAAGTAGAAATTATTTGATTTTTCGAGACAGGGTTTCTCTGTTGTAACTCTGGCTGTCCTGGAACTCACTCTGTAGACCAGGTTGGCCAGTGCTGACACAAGTTACAGTTAACTGCAAGGAAAATGCCTCCCTAAGATCCAGCTGTAAGGCATTTTCTTAATTAGTGAACAATGGGGGAGAGCCCAGCCCATTGTAGGTGGGGCCATCCCTGGGCTGGTGGTCCTGGGTTCTATAAGGAAACAGGCTGAACAAACCACAATGAGCAAGCTAGTAAGCAGCAGCCCTCCATGGTCTCTGCATTAGCTTCTGCATCCAGGATCCTGCCTGATTCTAGTTCCTGTCCTGACTTCCTTCAAAGGTGAACAGTGCTGTGGAAGTGTAAGCCAAATAAACAGCTCCCACCCACAATGCTTTCAGTCATGGTGGTTGTCACAACAACAGAAACCCTAAGAGAGGCCCTATAGTTAATTCACTAAAAATACTTTTTGTAGGATTTTGCTGTTGTATCCTTAACCCGTGTTTCTCCTGCCTAAGTTTCCTGAATGTTAGAATCGCAAGTGTACCACATTGGGAATAACAATTTCAATTAAGGAAACAAAAAACGGGTTGGCGAGATGGCTGTGCAGATAAAGGTGCTGAAGCCAAAGCTGACAGCCCAAGTTTGATCCCTGGGATGCACATGGTAGAACACGGCAGAGAACTGACCACTAACAAGTTGACCTCTGAATTCCACATACACAAAGTAAACCAATATTACTTTTTTTTATTTTAAAAGAAAACAAAAATGGACTGGAGAGGTGGCTCAGTATATAAAGGCACCTTTAACACGAGTCTGACGTGAGTCTGATCCCTGGAACCCACGTGAGAAGATGGATGTGGCAGCACACTCTGCAGAGCCAGGACTCCTACAGTGAGATGGACGTGGAGACACAGCAAGAAAGACTGACCCCCAAACAGGGCGGGGGGCTTGCACAGCAAGCCTGGTGACCTGAGTTTGATCTCTGGAACCACAGAAAGAAAGAGAACTGACTCCACAAGGTTGTCCTGTGACCTCCATACACATGCTGTGTCCTTATGTGCTATGGCACATACTTGTGCACACAATGTAATAAAAAAATTAATGGCCATCTAATTAAAAACCCTGAACCCCCTCCTTAATCACTACACACACGTACCTACACTTATACACATAGAAAACTCTCACACACTAGATGATTTCTTTAAGGAAGATAAAAACCAAAGAAAACATACTAACCTGCTGAAAGTTAACAACTAGAGACCACTTCTACCATCAACGAAACACTGAGGTCACAGGTTCCTGAACATGTCAACAAAAGCCATCATGGCGCAGTCTCCTCCTGCTATCTCATAGATACCCTTCTTCCCCCTCCCCAAACTTGGGCCTTCACTTCCGGCTCTGCATTTCCTAGGGTGTTGTCTGCTTGGAGTGCCTTCACCTCACACTAAACTAGTGTCTTCACAACTGCTCCTGGTCTTGTCACCAGTCTTTCCTTGACGATTTCCCACGGTAGTACTCTGTCTCTCGGGTCAATTCAGAGTCGATGTTCCTGGGCTATCTATCTACTCTGTCACAGTAATCTATGTTTGCCAAGCATTTTCAGAACTACTCACGTGCTATTTGAACCATCACATATATCCAAGAGTTTTCACTAAACGTAATGTCTGTCACTGAGGGGTTTATATAAAATGCTTGACTCAGTGGCTGGCACCTAGGATAAAGAACTTGGAATACACAAACGCACACACGCACACAGGCTGGGTGTGGTGGTGTATGTCTTCAATCCCAGTACTTAGGAACCAGAGTTAGGTAGATGTCTGTGAGCCTGAGGCCAGATTGGCCTATAGTATAGCCAGACCTTGTCTAAAACAAACAAAACAGTTGGTGAGATCCCTGGAAGGAGAGATGACTCAGTGATTAGGAGTACTTGGGGCTCTCAACCACTTGTAAATCCAGTTCCAGGGGATCTGATGCCCTCTTCTGGCCTCCAGGGGCACTACACACATGTGATGCACGCAAGGACAAGCAGGCACACAGATTGGTGATTAGGGCTAGTTGTAAGTTAGTGAGTGCCACTAGGCAAACACCTGATCCGAAAGCCACGAATTGCTTAGATTTTTCCTTCTGCTAAAGACAACAGAAGCCAATTCCCCCGATCCCCCAGTTATATATTTTCAAGTCAGGCATAGTGGCCCATGCCTGTAATCCCAGCACTGGGAAGACTGAGGCAGAAAAGTCACTTGTCAAGTTCACCTTCTAAATAGAGCAGGGGCTGTGGAGATGGTTTAACACATAAGGGCAATTGCTACCCAACCACGAGCACCTGAGTTAAAATCCCAATCACCCACATGTAAAAGTTGGGCCTGGTCTCATAAAACACACACACATACACAGAAATAGGAAAACTATACCACTAACAAAAGAAATTTTTTTCCAGTCATAGCAAAATATATATAAATATACATATTTATAAAGAAGACATAAAGATTTCCAATATTACATGGTTTTGTTTGCTGAGTGCCTTTAAATGAGATTCACCAGCCAAGAGAATAAAAATCAGTTTCCCAATAGTGTTCCCAAAAGAGTATAATGTAGCATAGGCTGGCCTCAAACTCAGGAACAAGCTTCCCATCTCATCTGCTCATGCCTATGACATATTTCTGGCAGGATTTTCAAGAGGCAGTTGCTAGCTGACTGCAGGTACCTTAATAAAGACCATAGCATCTTGATGTTGTTTTCATACATGTACTCTTGGAAACAGCTGGCTGCCTCTGTGGGGCGCAGCGTGCTTAAGTCTGTAAGAACTCAGGCTGCACTCTGGCCACTTTCCGGAATTCTTTAGTGTGGGTCTTGGGACACTGCATCTCACACCAGCTGATGGGAACCATCTGGACTCCTAAGAGAAAAAGACAAAAGCTAGGCTTGGAGGCTCTTTCCTTTTCAGTGAAGACATGGCTCAGCTGCAGAATGATTGCTCAGCATTTGGAAGACCATGGGTTTCATACCCAGCACTAAGGGAAAAATTTTTTCACTTAAGGGAAAAGAAATCTTATTTATTCCATGATATGTGGGGGCCGATGCCTATTGCCTAACATTTAGGAGAATCACTCCACTTTCTCTAAACTGAACTGTTAAACAGAGGGGACACGCTCTGAGAGGAGATTCCAACACCAGGCAAACATCAGCGTATACTCATACATTCTTAGCTCATCACGAGGTGATGCTAGCTTATGATTTTTGGGGGGAGGGGTGCTGGGGATTAGACTCAGGGCCTCATCAATGCTAAGTGCTCTACCACTGAGCTACATCCTTAGAACTAGGTGTTATAATTGTTTGGGACCTATTATGGTATATGATACCCATAATTGATTAAAATACTGTTTCAATATCGTATAAAGTGTGTGTATCCCTATACCGTCCCGGGAAAAAGGACTTGGAGGCAAGAACAGCTTACCTGACTCACTGTGGGCTACCACTACTCCTAGCTCGTTTTCCGCAGTGGTCAGTAGGTAATTGGACTGTGCGTCGCCCAGGGAGATCTAGTCACACCACCAGTGAAGGAGAATGAGACGCTTTAAGTGCTGTTCCCTTTGCCACTTCCCTTCCCTTTTAATACTTTTTGTTTTTTTTTCTGACTCAAGGTCTTATGTATCTCATGTGGGCCTTGAACTTCTGACCCTCTTGCCTTCAACCCCATCCCCTCCCCGTAAGTGCTGGATTACAATGATGAATCTTTGTGCTTGGTTCCATTTCTTCTTTTGACAAAGAACCAGAGTTCTGATGGAATAAAGGATACAACTTTGGCCAAAACTATGTCACCTGGGCGAAAACTCTTGTAAATTTCAACCTGCAAAAAACAAACAGGAGTAAAAGGCACAGATTAGGTCTACATGAAATTACTAAACACCCAGAAAAGCCAGGCTTATTTCTAATTTCAGTGGGGAGGTGCCGGCATTATGTCAATTTAAATGCTTATTGTTACCGTATTTCACATAAATGAAAGAATCTGAATTTAGTAACTTGGTAAGTATGAAAGGTAGTATAACTGGACTGGGAAGGCTCCAGAATGTCTGAGGAATGAATTAACACCCAACATCAAAGGCAAAGGAGGGAGACATGGAGGTAATGTGCCTGTAAACATACAGGGGAGGCAGAGGAATGAAAATCAAGTTTGAGGCCAGCCTGGACAATATGGCAAGAGCCTATCTCAAAACAGGATAAACTGTGTGTGTAGCACAAATACTCGTGCATGAGTATGCATGCATGTGTAGGGTCCTTCTATGTAGCCCTAGTTAGCCTGGAACTTGCTATGAACAGGCCGGCCATAAACACCCAGGGGCCCATCTACCTACCTCTGCTTCCTGAGCACTGGAATTAAAGACATGTGCCACCATGCTTGGGTAATAATTTTAGTGATAATAACAGCCTAACTCCATTTTGGTCAATGGAATGAAATTATCTTGTATGTGAAGAAAGAGGCAGTTTTCTGAATTTCCTATGTTATAGAAAGAAATGTATTAAACTGCCTTAGATTCTACATTCTTATGGATTTTTGAAATTCTCTATTTCTTGTTTGAGACAAGATCTCACTTTGTAGTCCTGGCAGGCCTGTAGACCAGGTTGGCCTCAAACTCAAAAGAGGTCTGCCTGCCTGCCTCCTGGATTTAAAGGTGAGCATGCACAACTTGTAGCACGCTCTCTCTCCCTCTCTCTCCACATATATATATATATATAAAAATATATTATGTGTAATTATATAATATATACTTATATATAAAATATATTTTTTTATTTTAGATTTATTTATTATACGAGTGTTTGTACGTGTACCTAAGTGTATGTATGTGTACCACAGAGGCCAGAATAGGGTGTTAGATTCCCTGCAACTGGAATTACAGGGGGTTGTGAGCGACTGTTGGGTGCTGGGAACAGAACTTGGTTCCTCTGGACAAACAGAAGTGCCCTTAAATGGCTGAGTCATTTCTCCAGTCATTTATTATCCCAGGGATAATAAATTTTTTTTTTCTTTCTAGACAGGGTTTCTCTGTTGTAGCTCTGGCTGTCCTAGAACTCACCCTGTAGACCAGGCTGGACTCAAACTCACAGAGATCGGCCTGCCTCTGCCTCCTGAATGCTGGGATTAAAGGCGTGTGCCACCATCACCCAGCTGGTATAATAATTTTCAATGCAAGATTCCTAAAGTCATAGGAAAACAAACAAACAAAAACAACCCACAAAAACAAACATTCAAACCACCAGTCATCAACCTTGTCTTTTTCAGTTGCTCGGACATCTTCCTTGCTGTAAAAAAAGAAAGAAAAAAAGATTAGTTATTTGTGGGAAAGAATTATCCCCTGGTTCCTAAGAAAGAATAATAAGAGCAGACAAAACAGGCCATACTGGGTTCCCAGCTGTCACCAGGATGGAGGGTCATCTTTAGCATGTAGGATAAAACATTTACTCTTTGATAACTCTTGACAATGGAAAAGCATATCAGAAGTTCAAGTTCATTCTTGGCTACATACAGAATTTAAGAACAGCCTGAATATAGGACTTTTGTTCCCCTCCCGCCTCAAATCCAGCCTAATTCCTCCTCCCTTCTTTTTGGGTGGTTGCTGGGAATTGAACTCAGGACCTCCGGAAGAGCTGTCAGCGCTAACTGCTTAAGCCACACAACAATCTAACATTTCACTCAAAAACCTTCTCTATTCTTTTTTGTTGTTGTTTTTAGGTTTATCTATTTTACTTTATGTGCATAAATGTTTTGCCTGCGTGCATGCATGTGCACCACATGCAGGCCTGTTTGGCCCCCAGAACTGGAGTCACCATATGGATGCTGGGTATCGAACCTGGGTCTTCTATAAGAGCAACCAGTGTTCTTAACTGCTGAGCCTTGTCTCCAGCCCCTCCACAGTTTTTTTCCTTACAACCTTTGGATTCAATCAATAATAAAAAATAAGATGTACATCATAGTACATGTCTTTATCAGTACATGGGAGGCAGAGGCAGGCAAATCTCTGAGTTCAAGGCTAGCCAGGACTAAATAGTGGGATCCTTTCTTAAACAAAAAAATTAAATTAAATAAGGAATAAAAAGGTGGGCAGGCAAGATGGCTCAGGGGCTAAAGACACTTGCTGTCTAAGCCTGATGACCAGTTAGATCTCTGGATCCCACATCAAGGCGGAAAGAGAGGACCGAGTCCACAAAGTTGTCCTTTGACCTTTACATGTGTGCTGTAGTACGTGGCTCAGAACATACACACCGCACACAGTAATAATTTTTGGCTCATCCTGACACTACTAGTCTACAGCTTTCCTCAGTTCTTTTTGAGACAGTGTCTGATGCAGCCCAGGCTGGCTTTGAGCTTGCTATAGAGTTAAGGACCATCTTGAACTTCTCTTCCTCCTGCCTCTATCTCTGAGTGCTGTGATTACAGGCAAGTGCCACCACATCTGATTTATGTGGCACTTGAGGATCACACCTAGGGTTTCTCCATCAACTGAGATATATCGCCAGTCTTCCCATCTTTACCCTATCTATCTATCTATCTATCTATCTATCTATCTATCTATCTATCTATCTACCTACCTACCTACCTACCTACCTGTCTACTTACTTTATATGAGTGTTCTATCTTAAATGCCAGAAGAGGGCATCTGATCCTACTGCAGATGGTTGTGAGCCACCATGTGGTTGCTGGGAATTGAACTCAGGCCTAATGGAAGAGCAGTCAGCACTCCTAACCGCTGATCAATCTCTCCAGTCCCCTTTCCCTTATTTTAAAATCTTCTTTTATTATTAACACTTTCCTCTTCTCTTAGCTCATTTAATGTTTTCTCTGGATAGACTGTGGAGCAGGAAGCAAAACACAAAGGAGAGACTGAAGTGGGCAGGAAAAGGAACTGCAGCTGTTCCACAAATTCCAGTCTGCCCCACTATCCTTGCCTCTCTCCCGGTGCTGAGGCAAGCGTAGCGCAAGAGTGTCTCTTACCGAATAGTTCCTCGAAAAGCGTTTTTAAGTGGTGTGGATCCCACGTACAGGATGTGTACTTTGGCAAAACGTGAGTTGATGCTAGAGACCTAGGAAACAGAGAAAGGATCAGCACCACAGCATCATCCGCTGGTCCTTCAAGGAGCTAGAGCCACAAATGAGGAATTACTAGGATTTAGTCCAAGTAACCCTACTAAATAGATTTAAGGGTTTTTGTTTGGTTTTGTTTTTATATTTATATTATGTAATGAGTGTAATCCCAGCACTGAGGAGACGGAGACAAGAGGACCAATAAACAGTCATCCGCTGTTATCCTGCAACCCTGAGGGCATTTGAGGAGGGGGTAAATATTAAATTGGTAGAAGATGGAGATAATAGGAAATACACTGAATATAACAGACACATAGCACATACAGCATTAGTTTGTACCTCTACTCAAACACTCTAGGGCTGAATGAGCATGGAGCTCGGTCGGTAGAATACTTGGCTAGTCTACATAAAGTGCTAACTTCTTAGCCCAGCATTTTATAACACCAGGCATGGTGGCGCATATCCATAACCCAGCATTTTGGAGGCGGAGGCAGGAGGACTGCCTCAGCACGTTTGAGGGTGGCCCTGGGATAACAATAAGCCCCAGGGTATCCTGGACTACAGAACGTCCTCTTAAGGGTAAAAAAAAAAAAAAAGGACACCCCTTTCTCAGACATAAGCAGAAACTTAGCTTGGGGAGAAGAATTATGAATTCTTTGAGAGGGTAGAGCCTAGGCTAGCTTCTAACTATGTAAGAGGATGATGCTGAATGTTTGATCCCCCTACCTACTTCCTGCACCCTCTAATTATAGGTATATAACACCATGCCTAGTTATGTGGGGCCTACGGGTTGAGAATCCTGCACCTCATGCGTGCTAACTAAGCAATCTATCAAGTAAGCTACAACCCAGGCAAAAACTAGATGTCTCCATTTATCTGTCTTGACCCTGGAAATCTTCAGACCAACAGAGTCCAGTCAAACTTTCTTTTCTAATTGTATTTATTTTTACTTTATGTACATTGGTTTTGCTTGCATATATGTCTGTGTGAGGGTGTTGGATCCCTTGGAACACCGAGATCAAAAGCAATTTGGGGAGGAACTGGCTAACAGTCACAGTCCATCACCAGGGAAAGCTACGGTGGAAACGTAAGGCTAGGACCTGGAGTCAGATCAGAGTCAGGTACTGAAGCAGAGGCCTGGAGAGGGGGTGGGGGGAGGGATGCTGCTTACTGGCTTTCCATGGTTTGCTCAGCACCTACCTAGTGGTGTTACCACCCACAGCCACAATGGTCTGGCCCCCCCCCCCCATAGCAATCATCAATCAAGAATAATGTCCCACAGACACACCAAGCTGACGGAGGCAGTTCCTCAATTGAGGTTCCCTCTTTCCAGGTGACTCCATAGCATATAGCAAGTTGATCAGAACTAACCAGATAACGTTGTGGATCCACACTGACATAGGTCACCAGGCTTGCATGGAAAGTAATTTACCTGATAAGTCACCTTACTGACCAACTCACACTCTCCCTCCACCCTTCTCTCTCTCTTTTTATAAGAAAGGGTTGTACTATGTAGCTCTGGCTGAATTCGCACTCACTATGTAGACCAGGCTGGCCTTGAACTCAGAGAGATATGCCTGCTTCTGCTTCCTGAGTGCTGGAATTAAAGGCACATGCCACCACATCTGTCTTCCCTCCACCCCTTCTTTGGGACACAGTATCACCATGCAGCCCAGTCTCTTTTTGAGATCTTCAGCCTCTCAAGTGACATTACAGGCTTCTCCCCTGCCTCTAAGACTTTCTGTGATGACAGAGATGCCATTTCCTGGGCTGGGCAGATGGCTCAGTTATGAGCACTTGCTGCTCTTCCAGAGGACCTGGATTCAATTTCCAGCACCCACATGAAGGCTTATAAGCATTTGTACCTCTAGTCCCAGGGGTGCAACACTCCTTTCTAGCCTCTATGGTACCAGGCACACACGATACAGACAAAATACCTACACACATAAAATGAAATTAAAAAAAAAAAATCATTTCCTAGAACTGAGAATGTACTTCAGGGGAAGAGCCTAATGTATTTAAGTCCCTGGGTTCCATAACTTCCCCCTTAAAACAAAAGTCATGTGCCAACCAATATGGCAGTCATAACTTCAATTTGCTACTGAGTACTTAAAACGTGGCTAGTGTTCGAGCTGGAGAGGGGAGGGTCTCGACTCTATAGCTTGTTCTGGTCTTGAATTACTGTTCAATACTCCCGTTCAGTTTCCAAAATACTGAGATAGGAATCATCACGCCTGGCTAAAAATGAATTTTTCTTTTTTCTTTTTTTCTTTCTTCCCCTGCCATTCTGTAGACTAGTCTGGTCTCAATAATCTACTGCCTCTGCCTCCTGAATGTAGAGATTAAAAGCGTGTGACACCATGCCCAGCTCTGAAACTGAACTTTTAACACTTACAGCTCAAGGCTTAAACAGCCCATCCAGCTAGTGACTACTGTATCAAGCAGTAGAGTGCGGCGGTCGGTCGTAGAATTGTGGCTCAAGCGCAAAAATTAGGACCAACTTACCTTACAGGTGACAACAGCTCCTACATCTGGAAGTAACTGGGACTCCGTTTCTCTCATCACAGATACCACAGGAAGCTGCGGAGAGAACGATACAGGGTGGTCTTGGAAGAGTTGGGGTCACAGGGCATGTAGACTATAGATTCGTTTATGGTCCATAGCAGAAGAGATTGATAACTTTAGGAAATTAAAAAAAAAAATTTTTAGGAAACAAAGAGGCTCTGAGGCCATTAGAATTAGGCTACCAGCTTTAATATGAACGTTTCTGATTAGTTCTAAATCTTTAAAGCTTCTCTTGGGATTTCTCGGCACACAATCATCTTGCTTATATACTGCTTTTCTCTTCTTTTTTTTTATTGCATAAGACAGGACTTACAATTAACCGCTATAGAATGACCATTCTTGTTTTATTCAGTTTAAAGGAATAGTTCGCGTTTTCTCTTAACACGGCATAACGGCAACTGGTGTAACAGAGTTCCGTTTTTGAACAGAAAAGTACCTGTTGCCCTTTGCGTGGTTTCTCTGCCTTACTACATTTCAAGTTGTCAGTTCGACCCATTCTTTATGTCAGAGCCACATTCTTTCCACTCCCTCACCTCTGCTTATCCTTCAGATTCAGCCTAAATACTATTTCCACTATCTAGAATATTGGACATAAAGGCTGTTCTATGTTCTCAATGTACTGTGCAATTCTTTTTCCAAGCAACACACATTTGTACACTTGTTTCTGATCTGTGCCTGTGCCATCTTGGTGGCAAAAACCAAGTGTACCTGGCCGGTGACTATATCCCCAGTAGCCAAGGGAGCACTGTGCAGGACATACGGAAGTGCTCAAAAGAGATCAATGTAGTGAATACTACATCAGTGGGTACAGAAGGGCTTCTTTAGAGAAAACCAAAGCCAAACAAAAAAACCGATTCACTAGTGAGGCTATTTAAAACAGGCTAGAGTTGACTGGCGGTGTTGGTGCACGCCTTTAATCCCTGCACTCAGGAGGATGAGGCAGGCGGATCTCTGTGAGTTAAGACCAGCCTGGTCTACAGAGTGAGTTCCAGGACAGCCAGGGCTACAAAAGAGAAACCCTGTCATGAAAGGAAAAAAAAAACAAAAAAAAAACGCCAGAGTTACATGGGCTGATCAGGAGTGTGTTCTAGATGGACGGCACGTGTGTAAGCTTTAGGCAGGAGAGCTTAGGGCAGTAGGGCACTGAAAATCGCCAGCATTACTACACTGATGTCAGTGAGGTGGGGACAGTTGAGCCACATGAAGGAGGAGGGGTAGTCGAGGTGACGACGGGATGCCGCTTTCTGCTGGCTGGCTACTCTGCATCTGCCTTCCTCCACTTCCTTCTGTGGGTGCATCCCCACAACCAATCCAGATCAACCTAACGGGTGCGCAGCGGCTGTGCTTTAGCACAGCTGGGAGGAAAGCGAGAGACCAAAGCGTCCGGCTGCCGAGGCACCAAAGACGAGTCCGCAGTGCCTGTGCCGAAGAACCAGAACTCAGTGGCAGCTTGAGAGAGAACGCGCGCTGGCAGCCGCTTCCTTTACCGCGCCATTCTCGCTGGTCCTCGTCAGGCAGCCCGCCAGCGACGAGAAGATGTATCCGTGTCGGGTGTAGGTGCCGCTGCCGGGGCTGCCTTCCTCCAAGTTACACAGACGTTCGCCTGCAGAAGAAACGCCGCATCAGCCACGGGCTCCCAGAGGCAGGTTACCAGGCAGCCTGGGACTGCGTGTGAAGCCCGCTCACTTACCAGGGATGCAATATCTTACAGGTGGTGCCATGCCCGCTACGGTCCGAAACCCGGATGAAAACGAAGCCCGAGTTTTCATTGGTCAGCTAGAGGAGCAAGCCCGGCAGTAACACGTGCGTCAATTGGCGCCTCGATCCGCGCGCGGCGCGAGAGCGAGGCCGGACTCCATTTCCCAGGTTGCCCTGGGACAGATTTCTGGGCGTGCCTTTGCGGGCTCCGAGACCCGCGCCTGCGCTGCTGGGTGATGATGGGCGGGCGGCGGGTCCCTGTTCTCTACCTGGCTCTGCGGGAGGCTGGCCATGGTGGGTCATCCTGAGCTCGGCCCGGCCCGGGTCCCGAGCTGGAGCGGGAGGCAGTGAGCGGCGGAAAGGGTCACTGGGCTGAATTTGGCTGGTTGAGAAACAGGAGGCAGGTAAGGGCGAAGGCGCGGCGCTTGCTTCGCACCCGAGTCCTGGGTGTCCGGGCCTTTAAGTTCAAGTTCCTGTTCTCTCCACGCCCCCCGCCCCGTCCCGCCCCGCCCCTCCCGCGTGCCGGTGCCCTGCGGAGTCCGAGCGTTCCCTCCTGCAAGTCCAGCATGACCATTTCACAGGTTTGGAGACTCAGATCCGGAGACAAGACTTGGCTTGTCCAAAGGGTCGAACATAATTCTAGACAGCCTAAGCCTATATTTTGACCTGAACCCATCACAGTCGAACCCCGCTGCTCTTGGAGGCACAACCCTTTTCCGGTTTTGTAAAACTACAGCTTCTCCTGCAGACAGATAAGTGTAGCGTGTGAGCGCCTCCTCAACTGTGAATGAGGAGTTCCACAGTAACATTACCACTCCGTTTGCTTTGTTTTTCGTTTTAGCACGTTAGCCGGGAAAGAACCCTTCGTAATAGAATTCTGTGCTTTATTGATGTCTAAGATTAGCTTGAGGTTGCAAAGGTCACCGGAGCAGCATTTTTTTGTCCAGATGAAATTTGCCAAGGCTTTGATCTCGGTTTCGTGTGTTGGCTTTGGAATTTATTCCTGTCTCACCTTCCCTCCCGGCCAATCAGGCCTCTTGGGTTGCAGACGGTGATTTAGGGGAGTGCTGTTGCCTGCTAATCTCTAATCTGATGGCAGATGGCCACTGTGGCCTGTGGGTACTACTGAGGGGTGGCACTACTCGGGCTCTGGGGAACTATGCTAACTTGTTCCTCCTGTTCACGTTGAGGTCACCCATCCATGCCCTCTTGCCACACTTAGACTTACAGTTTTTGCTTTTTTTCTGTTTCCTGAGGTAAAACCTGTTTTTTTTTTTTTTTTTTTTTTTTTTTAAGGCTTCCAAAAAATAAAACCTTGTGGCGCACAGACAATCCATCTTTTCCTAGCAACCAGTTTTCCACATAATCCACAAGCTGAGGTGAAGGGAGCGACCGAGTTTCGCAGTTTGTTCACTCAAATTAGATCAGGATCTATGAGCTTTAAATGTTACATGTTTGATTTGTTCTCTAAAATGTATTATTGTTCTTTAGTGCTATGACTCTAATAATGGTTTTTTTTTGTTTTGTTTTTGTTTTTTTAAACTAATCAGAAAGAATGAGAGCAACCAATACTTTGGTGTTATCACATCAGCAAGAGTGTCCTTGCTGGCTTCCGTAGAGCTGACCAGCCTTTGCAGTTCTGCATTTCTCCAGGTCATTCATTCAACAAAAGTATTAATTGAATATCTTCTATGAGCCAGGTATTATGCTAATGTTTATAAGCATTTTATTTAAATCTTGGCCATATATATATGTGTGTGTGTTTGTATGTTTGTATATCTGTATGTATGTGTGCATATATGTATATATATATGTACACACATAGATTTGTGTGCATAAACACTTAAGGTTTAGAGAAGGATGTTACAGAAATACTTACAGAAAGAATTGAACCCTAAGCAGGGTATAAATAGATAAGAATTGGCCAATCAGGGCTTTGAAGTATGCATTTCATACAGAACTCAAGAATTCAGGAAGTGATTGACAATCTAATTTTATTTTATTTTTTTAAAGAGACATGGTCTCATGTATCTCATTTGGGCCTTAGACTGGCTGTGTAGCCAAGGATGATTTTGACTTTCTGATCCTCTTCCCTCCAGGTATACACACACCATCATGCTTAGTTTGAGGATTTTTTTTTTTTTTTTTTTTTTTTTTTTTAAAGACAGAGTGTCACTATGTAGCTCCGACTGTCACTATGTAGACCAGGCTGGCCTCAAACTCACAGAAATCTACTTGCTTTTGCCTCCTGAATGCTGGGATTAAAGGCATGCACCACCTCGCTTGTCTTTTATAGAATTTTAAAAATGACTAATCATAATAGCCCCAAGGTGGCATACAATTTGGATTTATTACAAATTAGCAAAGTATCTGAGTTTTGCACACTATAGAAAGTATTGCAGCAACTAGAACACTCTCTGTTATTCCTAAGAGAGGATGTGCAGTGGTACCGTGCTGTGGAACTGTCAGTTCCATCCTACTTTTACACTTGGTTGTGGCCAGTTAACAAAATTCATGCTTTTCCAAGTCATGATTGTAAGTGATAGCAGTCCAACTCAGAGATGGTATAAGCATGATGTTTTCAGTTTTTCTTATTTTCCCTCCTTCCCTCCCTCCCTCCCTTCCTTCCTTTCCTTCCTTCCTTCCTTCCTCTTTTGGTTTTTTGAGACAGTCTTTCTCTGTGTAATCCTGGCTATTCTGGAACTCTGGAGACCAAGCTGGCCTCTTCCTGGATTAAAAGCATGCACCTTACCACCTGCCTCAGTTCTTCTTTACATTTCCTGTTAATTCTTTTAGCTTTTTGGGAAGTGATGGGAAACAGTAGTTTCTTACCCTGGTGAAGTAGCTCTAGGTCTCTCCCTATTTAGCTTCAATTTTTTTGCAGGTCTTTTTTGCAGTTTCTTTATCACCTTTGGGCTTCCAAGCTTGCGGGAGGAGATAACTATTTCCTTTGAAAAGCCTTTTGTGGGGATGAGCCAGGGTGCAAGGAGAGTACATTACTCCGGTTACTGAACTGAAACCATCTCCACAGCAGAGTGACTGCCTCCAGTTTCTGCTGGGTTACGAGCTGCCTGTTAAATAAGTCAGTGGGTTGCTGAAGATCAAGCAGTAGTCCCCATCCATTGTTAAGGGAAAACTTTATTTTTACGCAGCTGTTGAGCCTATCATGGAAAGTCTCTCGGAGTCTCTGTGTCCACAGTTGTGTTCGTTGCCTGGGCACTGAGCTCTCCTGTCCTGTGTGCAGACTGAAGAGATGGAGGCACATTAAGAAGAGCCATAG
Organism: Cricetomys ansorgei; assembly: GCA_026225945.1. Lineage (NCBI taxonomy): Eukaryota > Metazoa > Chordata > Mammalia > Rodentia > Nesomyidae > Cricetomys > Cricetomys ansorgei. The sequence continues at coordinate 774,884 of JAMJFZ010003295.1, forward strand.
AGAACACTGAGAGCCAGGAGGGTGCTTGGGAAGCTTGGGGCCAAGAGCAAATCAGTCACAGAAATGGTACTTAAACAGAGACGACCTGGAAAAGCTCCCATGGGCAGGTCCCTCCCACTTCTTGTCCTATGCTCTGAATACCTGAAGTTACCTTGGCTGCTGTATCTCTGGGGCTGGGAGTGGAACTGGAGACAAAGTATCTTATGTCATGCAGGTGGTAGCTGACTATCCTAACAGGGAACAAGGAATCGTGTCATCTGGCTGGCCTATAACCTCAGCCCAGATGGAGTAGGAAGGAGGGGTAGGAACCCCTAGGTAGAACCAGAGAGTTCTAGCTAGATACAGGATTCTGTGTATTACAGAGCAAGCAGGAAATCCTGGGAACCCCTGCCTCAGTGCAATGGGAAGACATAGTAGCAGCTTATCTTGGTTATGCTTCATGTGGCGGTCTGTCTAGACAAGTATCTCCAAAAAACCTTCAGGGAGCTGGGGAGATGGCTCAGCTGGTAAAGTATTTGCCCCGCAAGCATGATGACCTAAATTTGATCCCATAGGACTCATGTAAAAGACGTGTGTCTGCAATCCTAGTGCTGGAGAGGTAGAGACAGATGGATCCCTGAAACTTGGTTAGGTGACTTGGTGAGTTTCAGGTTTGGTGAAAGACCCAGCCCCCCAAAAAGTAAGGGGTGTTTGTATTGCAGCAGGCATGAGTGTAGGAGGAGCTGAAGAGGTGGCTCAGCAGTTAAGAACACTTGCTGTTCGTAGTTATTATTATTTTGGTTTTTTTGAGACAGTGTTTTCTCTGTGTAGCCCTGGCTGTCCTGACCTGTAGACCAGGTTAGCCTTGAACTTAGAAATATATCTGTTTCTGCCCCCTGAGTGCTGGAATTTTTTTTTTTTTTTTTTTTTTTTTCTGAGACAGGGTTTCTCTGTTATAATTCTGGCTGTCCTGGAACTCATTCTGTAGATCAGGATTGCCTTGAATTCACAGAGATCCTTCTGCCTCTCTGGAGTGCTGGGATTAAAGAGTGCACCACCACCGCCTGGAGAGATTTTTTTTTTTAAATGTGCATTGGCGTTTTACCTGCATGTATGTCTGTGTGAGGCTGTTGGATCTCCTGGAACTGGAGCTAGAGACAGTTATGAGCTGTCATGTGGGTGCTGGAAATTGAGCCAGGATCCTCTGGAAGAGCAGCCAGTACTCTCAACTGCTGAGCCATCTCTCCAGGCCCTGAATGCTGGGATTAAAGGCACATGTCACCAAGTCCAGCCTGAAGACTTGCTCTTCTTGCAGAAGACTCTACACATACATGGCAGCTCACATCCATCTGTAACTTAAGCCCCAAGGGATTTAACATCCTCTTCTGGCCTCTGGGTACCAGGCACATAGATGGTACACATACATACATACATACATTCATAAAATAAATTTTTTTTTAAAGTATATGGAGAATGACTGAGGAAGAGATACCTGATACTCACCTCTGGCCTCCACATGTGTGCTGCATACACACAGAAGAATTTGGAGCTGACTTTTTCTCCCTTTACTGTGGCCCATTAGGTGTAAATCACCTGGGATTTGCTGCATAATCATATAGTGTAATATAAATAGAACTTTTGTAGGCTCAGAACCCTTCAGTCCCTACCTCCTATAATTGACACTGGACATTCTGTAGAAAAGTGACCTTTTTCTCTTCCCACAGCTGATGGCTAGTCTAAGTAGGCTTTAGCCTTGAGAAGTCCTCTAAATTGGTGCTTTGGGCCTTCTCACTGACATGGTAGGGTGGGACAGGGCTCAGTCTGAATCCTCATATTAGTATTCTCTCCTAGGAGTCATGCGGGGCCAGCGGAGTCTGCTGTTGGGACCAGCCCGCCTCTGTCTGCGACTCCTCCTGCTCCTGGGCTATAGGCGTCGCTGCCCACCTCTGCTCCGGGGCCTGGTTCAGCACTGGCGTTATGGCAAGGTTTGCCTGCGCTCCCTGGTCTACAACTCCTTTGGGGGCAGTGACACTGCTGTTGATGCTGCCTTTGAGCCTATCTACTGGCTGGTGGACAATGTGATCCGCTGGTTTGGAGTGGTAAGTGATAATGCCCAGGGAGCCCAGGAAAGGAGATGTTTTGGGGGAAAGAGTGAGTGTTTCTGATGGACTCACACTAAGCTTCGGAGGCCAGCCTACCATGCCCAAGGGAGGTTCTTGAGTCTTGATGGGTATAGCTTTCTCATGGTGTCTTCTTGACCTCACTCATGTTGGCAGGTGTTTGTGGTGCTGGTGATCGTGCTGACTGGGTCCATTGTGGCCATTGCTTATCTGTGTGTCCTGCCCCTCATCCTCCGAACCTACTCAGTACCACGACTCTGCTGGCATTTCTTCTATAGTCACTGGAATCTGATCCTCATCGTCTTCCATTACTACCAGGCCATCACCACTCCTCCTGGATACCCACCCCAGGTGGGACCCCACGGGGGCATGGGAGGAGCAGAGTTTCACGCTATGGTAGCTAGTCCCATGAATGGGAGGGAGAGTGACTTGGAATCTTTTGAGGCAGAAATCTTGTGCTGCTACAGTGGTCAAGATGTTCTTTTCAATTTGCACAGGGCAGGAATGACATTGCTACCGTCTCCATCTGTAAGAAGTGCATTTATCCCAAGCCAGCCCGAACACATCACTGCAGTATCTGTAATAGGTGGGTCAAGGCTTTGCTGTGAACCTCATTCGAGGCTCTTTTGCTGTAACCCTAGGGCACAACCTGGCCCTGGAGTTAGTTGATTGTGTATCAAGTACCTGTTAACATCTGAGCACCCTGCTTCCCATCTGCTGACACCTCGTCTTCAGTGTGATCCTATGAGTGAGGCATTATTGCTACTTGTACAAACTGAGGCAAAGCGATGTTTCCTTGTCCCCTAGCCATAAACAACAGAACTGGGTTTGAAGGAAGGCCTGGCTGTCTTCAAAGTCTGTGCCCTTTCCACCTCAGCAGGATGCTGGTCCTAGTAGGAAAGGATTGTCACTGACATCTCAAGATCCTTGGCCACCATAACAGAGCCTGTGTCCCTCCCTCACAGGTGTGTGCTGAAGATGGATCATCACTGCCGTATCCTTTTGCTCTCTTCAGCCCAAGACCAGAGCACTGCGCAGGGTTCATAGTCATGAGCTCCAGGCTTTCTAACTAGTATCAATCTTCAGAGAATACTGGCTCATGAGAAGTTAGTAGAAGAGGCATTGTTGGAGGGGAGCTTACCATTTTTGGGGGTAGCAGAAGGCTTACAGGTTTTCTAGAATGGATCTTGTAGTAGCAAGGAATTTCCTGGCAGGTCTCTCGTGGAGAATGGAGAGGTGTTTGGGCTTCTGTGGCTCTTTGCTGGAGATGCCAGATATGTAACTGTGGGTCCCCATTTGTTTTTCCATGCAGATGTCAGATGTCTGGCTAACCAGAATTAGGTTGAATGTTTGCAAGTGGTTAAGATTTCCTGGTGGGATCTGAAAGCTCTGAAAAGCAATTTTTACCTTAACTTTGGGAAACTGTCCCTCTGTTTTCTTGCCTTTAAAACTAGTGCTTGGGTGATGCCTTGAAATGCAGGGGCTTGGACACCCCTGAATTATATTTGATCTTGTCCTTAATCATTCCCTCACCAGCCTGGCTAAACAATTGTGTGGGCCACTATAACCATCGCTACTTCTTCTCTTTCTGCTTTTTCATGACTCTGGGCTGTGTCTACTGTAGCTACGGAAGTTGGGACCTTTTCCGGGAGGCTTATGCTGCCATCGAGGTGAGCCCATGGCTAGGAAGAGAGTAACTCAAAAGTGCAGAAACCTTTCCCCAAGGAATGGGTTGGCAGCTCCCTGCCTTAGAGGCTGAGGGTATAACCAGCGCTGTTTTCCATCCCTTAGAAAATGAAACAGCTTGACAAGAACAAACTACAGGCAATTGCCAACCAGGTGGGCAGTCTCCACCCTACTGCCTCCTGCTGCTCGGGCCTTGGGGATGATGGGGGGAGGTTTAAGAGTTACTTAGGCAACAGGGCCTGCTAGTTTGGTTAAACAGGCTGGCTGCCACACCAGGTTAGCAGTTTCTAAGGAAGCTGCCATAGTAGACTAAGTAGGCTGGGGGCAAGCTGAAGTATGGTCTGCAGGTTTTTAGTAATCTATCCCATCAGCACTTCTTTGGGCTGAGCCTGGGCTCTGCCTTCATGATGGCCTGAGCAGCAAGGGGTCTATGTTAGTCTGTGTAATGGGGCTCCAGGGGACAAATACCAGGCTGGTCCAGCAGCTTCTCACTTCCCCCTCCCCATTCCTATTCCCTTTAGGACCCTATTCTGCACACATTTGGACTTGTATACTGCCCTCCTGTTGCTTTTTCACAGCTCCCCTCACCCCCTTCCCCAGTCCATGCCAGATATAGATCCATCTCTTAGACGTAGTCATCCAGTGAAGGAAATGTGGCTGGCTTCCCCTGGAGTCCCATTACTGCTGTCAACCTAAGCTCAGAGTTAGCTCCTTCTGTGCTTTACCACCTTGTCCAGACCTGCTCTACCCACTGTTTGTCCATGTGATGGTGCCACTGGGCTTGGTCCACCCATCTGGCTGCTGGTCTGATTACCTCTGTGCCTTTAATCCCCATTTTTATCTGCCTGGTTTTATATTAATTCCTGCCTGCAGGTGCTTGGGGCTCTCTGGTGGCAGTTGCTGGAGACTCAGAGAGCAAGGGAGCCAGGTTTTGCTGTTTTCTTTTTGTAGACTTACCACCAGACTCCACCACCTACCTTCTCCTTCCGAGAAAGGATAACTCACAAGAGTCTTGTCTACCTCTGGTTCCTGTGCAGGTATTTAACTCTGTCTTGATAGCTTTGAGGAAGGGGAGCCCCTTAAGAAAAACTTTGTAGGTGCCCACACACATGGCAGACTTATTTCTGAGTGACCTGCCATTGTCTTAGTCTAATGGAGGCTGGCAAAGAGTGCTTCTCTTCAGTATTTTGGGTCAGAGAACAGTAAGGATATAGCATTGCTGGTTATTGCTGGTTATTTGGCTGATTCCTAGCCAAAGAGTAGATGATTCCATTTACTGAGAAGGAAATTGGAAACTTAGAGGAGTAAAGGGATTTGTTCTATGATGCACAGCTAGGAGTTGCAGAGTTGGAATATGAATTTCTGCCAACCCACTCCAACCCCTGGTGCTTCTGTGACCCTTCACTGTCTTCCAGGCATGGACATCTTAAGAAAAATGTACATTTGTCTCATACTAGACTTATTTCTCCATCTTCCTTTCCATATAATTTTTTTTTAAAGCCCATTTTAATAGTTTTATTTTAGTTTTTTGAGACAAGGTTTTTCTGTGTAGCCTTGGCTATCCTGAAACTTGCTCTGTAGACCAGGCTGGCCTCAAACTCAAGAGATCTGCCTGTCTTTGCTGGGATTAAAGTCATGCACCATCACTGCCTGGCTCAATAGATCTTTAACAAGTAGAATACACGTTCACCTAGACCAAATATGAGGAAATAAGGAAAACTAAGCAGAGAGGCTTTGAGCTAGTAATAACCATGAGCTCAATTTCCCATTGTCTTCTAGCTTCTAATTTCTACCAATTTTTGCCTTTTTTCTTAGTTCGGTAGCACTGGCCCTGGGTGCCCTAACCATATGGCATGCTGTTCTCATCAGTCGGGGTGAGACTAGCATCGAAAGGCATATCAACAAGAAGGAGAGACGTCGATTACAGGCCAAGGGCAGAGTGAGTGAGGAAGAGGGAACTTGGGTGAGCAAGTAGGTAACTGACCCTACGTCTAATAAACAAACCACAATCAGGGCTGTTTCTAGGGTTTTGTTTGTTTAAGCCATGTCTCATTATGTAGCCCTGGCTGGTTTGGAACTGTATATGACAATTTGGCCTTTGACTCAAAGTTCATGTGCCTCCTGAGTGCTGGGATCAAAGGCATGCATCACCACAACCAGCCGACAGGTGTCTTACAAAGCTAGAGTTTGCTTATCTGAGCTCTGTCCTCATCTCCAAGATGAGAAAGGGATTAAGTTAGAAGAGGCTTGTAAAAATGTATTTTTCTTGTCTCTAGGTATTTAGGAATCCTTACAATTATGGCTGCTTGGACAACTGGAAGGTGTTCCTAGGTGTGGACACTGGAAGGTAAAGTAAGAAAGCCAGCAGTGCTATGAAACAGAACTTTCTGTTGGGGAAGATGGTGCATACATCTGGGTTACAGCTGGGTTGAAGGTAAAGACAGTGCTGTGGAACAGACTCCTACGGTCAAGAAAACGCAGAGGAAGTGGCTAATGTCACCGGAGAGTTCATAGTTAAGGTTTTGTTCTCAGGAATAGCCACATGTGACTAGCTTTTTGTTGTAGACTGTAATAACCACCATTTTAGTTGAACCATTGAGGTCTAAGGCTAAAACTTTTTCATTTGTTTTTTAATTTAAGAAAATACTTGTGTGAGTATATTGTCTGCATATATGTATGCACACTATGTGCATGCTTGGTGCCTGAGGTCAGGAAGAGAGCATTGGGTGGAGCCCTTGGAACTAGAATTGTAGATGGCTATTGTAGCTGGGCTAGGAATTAAACTGGGTCCTCTGCAGGAGCAACAAGAACTCCTAACTGCTGAGCCATTTCTCCAGCCCCTAAAACTGTGGTTTGAGAGATGTGGTTCAAGATGACTACAGAATACCAAGAAAGCGGTTCTTAGGAAGGACATATAGGTAGGATGTAGTAGTCACTGATCATCTTTTACTTGTATGGCATTAGAGTATCTGCAGTTCAAGCCAACAATGTAAGAGACTGAGGTAACCTACACATGACAGAGGCCTTGCAGCAATATGTGAGGCTAGCTCTATCCAGGCCACAAGACAAGAGGAAACTTTTTAAAACTGCATTTTTAAATGGGCACGATTGTGCACATCTGTAATCCCAGCACTTGGCAGTCAGAGGCAGGAAGATCAGGAGTTTGGTGACCTTGTCTCCCCGCACCCCATGCCTACCCCTGACAGTTATCACAGGAGTACAATCAGGTGGATATAAGTACTTTCCTTTCCTCATTACCTTCTAACCTACTACTGTGCTTGCAGTGCCCTCTTCTAAAAGACTGGGGGTGGGCATGGCAGCCCACACCTATAATTCTAGCAGTTAGGATACCAGGGTGGTAGGATGAGTAATTCAAGACTAACTTGGGTTACACAGTAACACCTTATCTTGAAACAAAAAGAAGTGACCTGAATTGAGAAGTCCATACCTACAGAAGATTATATGCAAACTTTTTTTTTAATATTTTATTTTTATTTTATGTACATTGGTGTTTGGCCTGCATATATGTGTGAGAGTGTCAGAACCCTGACAGATAGTTACAGATAGTTGTGAACTGCCATGTGGGTGCTGGGAATTGAACCTGGGTCTCTGGACGAGCAGCCAGTGCTCTTAACCACTGATCCATCTCACCAGCCAAATGCAAACTATTCTTAAGCCCCTCCCCCCAATTCAACTTCCCTAACATCATGCGTTCCCTGTGCTTAAATGCTAAAACTTTTTTTTGGTTGTTCCTCACAGGCACTGGCTGACCCGGGTGCTGCTACCTTCTAGTCACCTACCCCACGGGAATGGAATGAGCTGGGACCCTCCTCCCTGGGTGACTGCTCACTCAGCCTCTGTGATGGCTGTGTGAGCCACAACTTGAACATTGTTTGATGCTTGTGTCTCTCTCTCAAGAGCTTCCAAGGGCAGCTTTTCTTGGAATCCATGACCATAAAGAGCCATTGGGCCTGCCTTAGAGTACTACAGAGGGACAACTCAAGAGCAATTTTCTGGTCACCTCAAAACAAGATACAAAGTGGAGAAACCCTAGGACTAATGTCCCTTTACTCAGGCAAACAAGTTTTAGCCCCAGACTAGGGGTCAGGCAAAGCTGCCTTGTCCAGTGCTGACCCTGGCGCCCTCTAGGTTACACTACTGGGGCTAGCTATCGTCTCTCTCACTTTGGGAAAAGATCCATCAGGGGTGTTGAAATTCTGGCTTCTCAATGGGACAAAGACACCAAGACTATTGCCAAGGTCACTGCCATTTCTCACATGCTACTGAAGGAGCAAAAATAAAGGCATTTGATTTGTAAAGATAAGTAGCTTCTCTCTGCCTTGGTGAATGAGTAAACATTCTCATGTCTTCCGTGCCCTTATTTTGAAGGGCTGGAACTATTCAGAACTCTGGCTATGTGCTATCACAGCATATGTAGGATAAAGGGAATACATGTCAATCAACCCATTACCAAAAAGAAAAAAAAAACTTTATTCTCTGGCAGGTGCACACATAACACCATCCCTAGCCCTCAAGGTCACGACTGCACTCACCCTTCAGCAGCACAGCTCCCTTTTCCTGACATAGGGTATAGCAGGATCCAAAGTCTTTTCCTTAAATACAAGCTCATTCAGTTTCTTCAACAATCCATTAGACATTAGGACTCTTAAAGTGTCTTGCAGAGTCATGCAGGAGGCCCAGCATTTATACTGTGTCCACTGGAAGACAGGTCTGCTTGCCTTGTAGAATGGCTCAATAGTTACTACTTGCAGGTTGTCCGAAGGGTCTAGGCCAGGACCAAGGGCTCAGCTGCCTGGGCTCCCCAGTAGAAACCTGTAGGCACAAAGAAGGTTGCAGCCCTAGTATGAGGTCTCCTCGGGCCCATCATTCCCTTCAGCCAACACTTACCATTCTCCCCTTGCTGACACTGCTTCCTTGCGCACAAGTCTCTTCTTGTCATCCAGAGGCTTGGCTAAGGCCCGGATCACCTGTGATTTGTATGGCAATAGCTGTGGAATCAGAGGACATCATCTTAATCTTGCTGAACTAAGCAACAGGAAACGCTTTTCTGAAACCATGTAACCTACATTCTGATGGAAGTGAAATGTGCCCCATTTGTAATAATTTTTATTTTATGTGTATGGGTGTTTTTGTCTGAGCCATATGCATGCCTTGTGCCATGAGGCCAGAAAAAGGGCTTCAGATCCTTTGGGATTGGTGTTACAGATGGTAGAGCTGCCATGTGGGTGCTGGAATCAAACCTGGATCTTCTGGAAGAACAGCCAGTGCTCTTAAGCTTTGAGCCATATCTCCAGCCCCATTGCTCCATTTTTTAAATTTGAGAGTCTGAACGCAGAACCTCACATATTAGACACACACAATGTACCCTGTTCTTTAATGATGACAGATGATGGGAAGAGGCAGGATGGCCACTGTTACAATGTGGTCAGGATTCACTGGATCCATTCTGAGCTAAAGATGTGAAGGGAATCTATGCTTAATCTATGTACCATGTATGTAGTTCATACACAGTGGCTAATCTCACTTGAAAGCAAAAGTATTCAGCCAGGTGGCAATGCACACCTGTAACCTCCAATACTGGAAGTGGGATGATCATGGTGAGGCAGGCCAGCCGTAGAACAGAGGCTACCCTGTCTCAATCAAGACTTACCACAGGAGTGGGTAGGCGAGTGAGAGCGTGCATACACTGCAGAGCAGCAATCCGGACAGCCTGGAACACAAATGTGGTCAGGGGAGACAAAAGGAGAAAGGTACTGAAGAATGTTCTGGGCTCAACGCACCATTGAATGACTGGAACTGAGGTTCAGGAATTTGGTGACTAGAGTATCAACATGAAGACTCATGATTTGGGGTGCTTCCAGCAGAAGTGGCTGAAGACAGCTGAGAGTGGAAAGCTGGACCACGGAGTCAGGGCAGGATAGTGCCTCCAGCAGCAAGGAAAGGAGCTAAGAAGCAATGGGAAATGGGATGCACATTATGGTCCTGGATCTCCCTCTACCAGCCCTAGCCATGGGAGAACAGCCCTCTCCCTTGCTGAGGGGTGATTGCAGGACTTACTGTGGGCAGCTCTGGTAAAAGCACAGGCTTGGGCAGCCTGTTGAGTACATGTGACAGACCCTTCAGATAATTTGGCTTCACATCTGGGGATAAAAAAGATGCTTAGGGGAAAAAAACAGGCTAGACACAATCAGTTCAAGAATTCAACTCCAATCTCTAACAAGCTGAGATGTCAGCCTAAAGGGTACTGAGTGTGGTGGCTGAAGTACAGTTTCAGTGCTCAGGAGCCTGAGGCAGGGACATTAAAGGCAAGCTACAGCTACCGTGAGACCTGTCTAACGAGTGAGGTTGAGGCTAGGGAAGATAGTGCAGGTGGAAAAGTGCTTGTGCAAAATGAGGACCAGGGTTTGAGACCCACTGAACCATATAAATAAGTCTAGGCAGTGCACACCTTAATCACAGCCTTGGGGAAGTGAGATAGGGCACCTGGGGCTTGCTGGTTAGTCAATCTAACCAAAGCAGCAAGCTCCAGGTTCACTTGAGAGATCCTGTTTGGAAACATGAAATGGAAGGGCTGGCTCTAGGTAAAGGCTCTTGCCAAACCTGATGACTTGAGCTTAGTCCCTGGTTATACCCATTTGGTATAACTAACTTTTGCAAGTTAGTTCTTTGACCACCAGATGTATGTGTATATAACCTGCTGTTAAGCCTGATGATTTGAGTTCAATCCCTAGGACCTACATGGTGGAAGGAGAGACCTCCACAGACATACTGTAGCATGACTTCTGGCTTCCATATGAACATGTACCTATGCGCCCATCAAAGGAAAATTTGGCTTTGTACGTACAGATCACAGTGAGGCTGTGAGTATAAAGCATCTGGGCCCTAAGTTACTGTAGGGACTGTGGCCAAGAGGTCCATGTATTTGGGAACCAGCTTTCAGATACCTTGGGGAGCAGCATGGAAGCCTTGGACCAAAGCAGGCACATTGTCTGTGAAGAACCGCTGGCGGAACATGATCCGGACATCAGCATGGCCGGCACGAGTCAGGACATCAGTGCAGTCAGACATGAGCAGAGAGAAACCATCAGCTGCTGCAGGACCTAGTTCTGGATCACTGAGAAGGCCCATGAGCTGGCAGAAAAAAAGAACCTTTGAAGTATGCTGGAAATAAAAATCTCAAATACCAAAAAGGATGAAAGCCTTTTAAGAATAAGAGACCAGGGGCTGGAGAAGTGGATCAGTGGTTAAGAGCACCTGCTGTTTATTCAGAGAACTTGGGTTCGGTTCCCAGCACACACATGGCTTATAACCATCCATAACTCCAGTTCCAGGGGATCTGGCAAGGTCCTCTGCCCTCCTTGGATAGCAGGCATGCATATGGCACACTTCTGTACACACAGGCAAACATGTACATGAAATAATTTTTTTTTGAGACAGTGTCTCTCTATGTAGCTCTGGCTATCCTAGAATTCTCTAGGTAGATCAAGCTGGCCTCAGACTCAGATATCTGCTGGCCTCTGATCTCCTAGGTGCTGGGATTAAAAGGCATGCGGTACCACACTGGAAAATAATAAATCTTTTAAAGAAGAGTAAGAGGGAAACGGGATCAAAGAGCAGTTCTTGTTGTGTGTCAGAAAGGACTTACCTGGGTGGTAAGGCAGGCGCTGAGAGGATGGTACCTGAGGACTAAAGCCTTGGTTACCTGCAATCAGAGAAAAGAGCAGTCAGGGTTTGACATTCAAACTCCAGAACCCCGGGGCAAACCAGCTACACAAGGCTCAGGGGCTTGGTGGTTTGAATGAGATGTCCCTTATAAGTCTCTGGCATTTGAATACTTGGTCCCCAGTTGGTGGTTCTTCAGGGAAGATTAGGTGTGGCCTTGCTGGAGGAAGTATGTCACTAGGGGTGGGCTTTGATGTTTCAAAAGACTCCCAGTGCCTCCCTCTGTCTCCTGATTTTGGATCAAGATATTAGCTCTCAGCTGTTCTTGCTGTCATGTCTTTGCTCTGCCAACATGAACTCTGACCCCATGAGACTGACTGTAAACCCAATTAAGTACTTTCTTTTATAAGCTATCTTGGTCAGAGTGTTTTAACACAGCAGTAGAAAAGTAACCACTACAGGGGCAAACGGGAATATTTTATTTAACTTGACACAGTTTTCTGTGTCTAGTCAGTATCTACGCTCTCTCCTCACCCAGAGTAGCAGTGTGAAAGCCTGGTTACGAGAAGACTGGGAGGCCAGGCCAGCCTCCACTGTGTCCATAGCGAGCTGGAGGAACTCATCCAACTGCTGACCTAAAAAAGGAAGGCGGATATAATGGTATAACGGCAAAGGATGAAAATCAGTTAAGGGCAGAGCACCTGAGAAGCTATGAGGAAAGAGAAATTGTGGCACCCGAGAGAGCTGTCTACTCCAATCAAGACTTACTCAATGGAGCCTGGAGATGGCTCAGCAGGTGAGAGTACTAGCTACTCTTGCAGAAGACTGGGGTTTAGCTCCCAGAACCCACATGGCAGCTTACAACCACATGGAACTCTGGTTCCTGGGGATCCAATGCCCTCCTCTGGGTTCCAAGTACACCAGGTACCCATGTGGTGGTGCACATATGTACATAAAGGTAAACTCTCATATACATGTGTGTCTGTGTATGGCTGTACTTGAGTGCAGGTGCTCCTGAGTGCATTATCTTCTGGAGCTGGATTTACAGGCAGTTGTGAACTGTCTGACATGGCTGCTGGGAGTTGCTGTATGAGCACAGTACATACTCCTAGCCACTGAACCATCTCTCCAGCCCCACGAGCAAACCTTTAAGGGGAAAAAAAAGTATTCTGGATAGTGCCATGGTGAAATAAGATGGCAGGAGTGAGTTGAACCTGCTCCTATCCTCTTCTTGGACCCTGAAATGCTCTACCAAACTCTAGTCCCTGACAAGGCCTTCTGGTGATGATTAGCCATTATGAGCTCCTTTAAGAACAAGGACTAAACTTGTAGATTTCATCACTAGGTGGCTAAGGGAGGCTCCCGACCCCGGCTCAGCCTCTTACCTGGAGGGTGCTTGTTGAGGAGTCCTGCGAAGCACTTGGCGGCAGCAGTTGAGGAGAAGGGGCAGCTGTGACAGCAGCTCAGCTCCAAAAGCTCCCGCATGAGTTGGTTCAGCTGAGGGATTTCTACCTATAGAAAACCTGGCCATGTAATGGACCCAAAAGACACTTCAACTCCAAGAAATACTCAATAGAAAGTGACATCACAGATCAATATGGAAGAGAACTTCTTTAAGGTGGGAAAGTAAAAGATAGCTTAGCCTGTGGCCAAGCTCAGCCCAGAGGTCACCTGAGTTCCAGAGTCTCAAATGTGCTCACTTACATTTCGTGGCAGGGAGCAGACAAAAGCCATAAGCAGTGCAACCAGCCGCCTCTGCCCAGAGGAGCCATCCTGTGAAGGAAGAAGAGCTCTCTGAGCCCGTCTTACCAGTAGTAGGCATGTATGCCCATCCCAGAGTAGTTCTAAAAATCAAATCTGAAGGATATAAGTTCCAAGGGTCACACTGTCAGAGCTATTAGACCATTACCTGGAATGGCTGGAATTGGCTTGGGAAGCTGTTTTCAGGTAGAAAAGATGTGTTGCCATCTAAGAAGAGGGGCACAACGCATGTGACACTCTGGGCAGCTAGTCTGGAGAGAGAGCACCAGGTGTCATCAAGGAGCAAGGGTACGTGCACATTTGTGTGCAGATGCCATGGTATTCACATATTCAACATATTAATTGGGTACACAAAATCATTTCTATTCTAGACCTGATGGGAGAAATGAACTAGACAGATCAAAGCCAACTCTCTCAACCTACAGTCTTGTGAGGAGTACAATGTATATTTTTAAAATATTCCACCAGTGATCTTCAATTTAAAAAAACCATTGATGCTAGAAAGATGGCTCAGTGGTTAAGAGCACTTGTTCTTGCAGAAGACTGAGTTTGGTTTCCAGAACCCACACGAAGGCTAACAATTGTTCTTAACTAAGTTCAGAGGATCTGACACCTGCCTTCATCAGGCACTGCACACACATGGTGGACACATATACATGCAGGTAAAACATCAATGCACAAGAAAGAAAAATAGATAAACTTAAAAACCCTCTAACAACATAAACCATCACCACCACCAATGAAAACCACTAACCCCAGGATCCACTCAACAGTCTGTGCTTTTCAAAGGTTCTTCCTTTTGTTTCAAACAACTGCCTCCACACTTACATACAGGTATAAGGACAACTGGGAAAGCACCCCCTGTGCCTTTTGCCCAAGAACGTTCTCTCTCCCCTGGACTTTGGGTCACTCATATTTATACTCACTCAGGGCTCAGGTGGGTAGTGGCAGTGCCAATGATGGATGCCAAGGCAGCCAAGACCTCATCCTCCAACAGTACTTTTCTCAGAACCGAGGATTCCTTCTCTGCAAAAGCAAAACACCTAGACATGTATATCCACAGAATCACAAGGCCACTACTGTAGTTCAGAAACCCAAACATGGCCAGGTGGTGGTGATGGCACATGCCTTTAATCTTAGCATTTGGGATGCAGAGGCAGGTGGTTCTCTGAGCTCAAGGTCAGCCTGATCTACAGAGTGAGTTCTAGGACATCCAGGGCTATGCAGAGAAAACCTGTCTTGAAGAAAAAACAAAAACAAAACAAAACCCAAATTTGGATCAAAGTTGTCTTTAGTATCAGCCTTACAAGACTGAAGCAGGAGGATTGTGGGTTTGAGGTCAAGCCTGGGCGAAATAGTGAAACTAGTAAGGAAGAAGGAGAAAGGGATTCATAGTAGTTCTTGTCCTCTTCTTGACACGATAACTCCAGAGCTTACTTACTTACTTACTTACTTACTTATTTATTTATTTATTTATTAATTATTTTTTCAAGACAGGGTTTCTCTTGTAACTTGTAATGCTGGATGTCCTGGAACTCACTCTGTAGATCAGGCTGGCCTTGAGCTCAGAGATCCAACTGCCTCTGCATCTCAAGTGCTAAGATTAAAGGCTGGCCTCAAACTCAGAGATCCGCTTGCCTCTGCTTTCCAGATGATAGGACTAAAGGCGGCTGCCACCACTCCCTGGCCTTCAGAGTCCAGAAGAGCTAGAGTATAGGTAGTTATGAGCCACTGGCATGTTGGGAACTCAGGTCAGGTTCCCTAAGAAAGCAGCAAGCACTTTTAACCACGGAGTTACCTCTCCAGCCCCTAATATTTCAGGTTTTTTGCCCCCTTCCCTTTGGAGACAAAGTATCATTATGTAGTACTAGCTGGTCTGGAACTTGTTATGTAGACCAAGCTGGCTTCAAACTCACTGAGATCCACCTGCCTGTCTCTGCCTCTTAAGTGCTAGGATTAAAGGCATGTACCACCATACTTTTTTTTTTTTGAATAGGGTCTCATGTAGCCCAGGCTATATTGGAACTCCTGATCCTCCTGCCTTCACTTTCCACTGGAATTATAGGAGTACTTCACCACACTTGGTGAATGTCAACAAGCCTTAATGTATTCTGCAGATGCTAAGAACTAACAGGGAGGCAGGAGCCGTACTGGTCTAACCTAGGGGCAATGTTTATTGTGGTCATACTAGCCAACAGTGGAAAATAAGGCTGGCTATTAAAGAACAGCCTTGACACTGTAAGGAGGAATGTTGACCTTCTAAAAAATTTTAAGACATGTGCTGAGTTGGAGAGATGGCTCAGTGGTTAAGAGCACTGGTTACTCTTTCCAGAGGACCCGGGTTCAATTCCTAGCACCCACATGGCAGCTTACAACTGTCTGTAACTCTTGTTCTAGGAGATCAGACACCTCACACCGACACCCCACACAGACATACACACAGGCAAAACACACACACACACACACACACACACACACACACACACATATATATATAATAAATAAAATATTTTTAAAAAGGACATGTGCTTATCTTTATGGGGTCTTATTTATAGCAACTATCATACAATGAGCACTTTTGTATCACATATCTTTAATCCTTATCAATAACATATATATATATATTTATTGCTTTATTCTGCATGTCAGATAAGGTAAAGTTAGCAAGTTGGAAATGAAACCCAACCAGGTTTACTGAACTCCAAAGCTCAATCTTAATAAATTAGTCTTTCTGTTGCAGTCACCACTGAATTCTGGTTATTGTCACTGGTTATCCTTAAGTGGAATTTGTACTTGACAGTACTACCTGCAGTGCCAGCAACACCCAGGAGGTGGTAGTACTGTCAAAGCTAGTAGAAAGCTGACTTCCTAGAGGATGGAAACAGAAAATTACCTGGCATGGACGCCTGCACAGCCAAGGCAAACAGGCGGGGTACAGCTGTCTCGTGGAAATACCAGTAGCTCTCAGGGTCCTGCTGGCATTTTTCTGCCACTTGCTGGAGACTCTGACAGACAGCAATAACTTCACTGGACTCTGTAACCACATTCCCTGTGTAGAGAGAAAGTCGGTATTCTCTGTAGGGTTTTCTCTAAAGCACTTCCAAGTATTTTCTTCTTTTAAATAATAATTTAAAAAAATGTCTATGGGTGTTCTGTCTGTATGCATGTCTGTGTACCACATGCTTAGTGCCTACCGAAGCCAAAGAGGGTGTCTGGGTCTCCTGTGACTGGAGTTACGACAGTTGTGAGCTGCCATGTGGGTGATGGGAATTGAACACGGGTCCCTCTGGATGGGGTTTATGCATCCTAGGATGATCTTGCATTTCTGATCTTCCTGTTTACGCCTCTGAATGCTGGTTTACAGGCAGGTATGGCCACACCTAATTTGATGCGGTGCTGGGGAGGCTGCCAGGTGTTCTACGCATACTAGGCAAATGCTCTACCAGCTGAGCTACACCCAGCTCATGGTGCAACTTTCATACATACAGATGGAACAATAGGATCTCTAAAAATAGAATTGCTGGGTCAAAGAATGTGTACATGTGTAATTCAAGAAGAAAGGAAGTTTATTCATTTTTTGGGAAGGTAATGAGACTGACTGCATTGAACTGAGGTCCAAGTATCAGCCCTTTCTTTCTTTCTTCTTTTTTTTTAGGTTTACCATGTCCACAAGAAAGAAAAATATTTCATGTTTCAAATATTGGTTAACAGACCTGGGAAGGAAATGAAAGGGAAAACAGAGACAGGATAGATACTTGGTGCCACACTGGATTCAAGAATAACTTTTTGTGGGTGTGTGCCCATGAAGGCTAGAGGTTGCCTGTGGGTGTGTGTCACCTTTAATCACTCTCTACCTTGTTTATGAGATGCACTCTCCCACTGAAGCTGGAGCTTGCAGAATCAGAAGAGCTAGCCAAGTAGCCCCAAAGATCCTCCTGTCTCTGATTCCTCGGAGCTGGGATTAAGGCAGATGTGTGTGGCTCCTGATGTGGGCACTAGGTATAGATCTCAGGTCCTTGTGTTTGTGAGGCAAGTACTTTATTGACTGAGTCATCTCCCTAGGCCTAAATGACTTCTAATGTTCAACAGGGTATGAATAACTACGGATGACAACAGTTTTTGAATACTGTAAAATACCTGGTAGACATGATTCTGAACATCCCGAGACATAAAAAAGGCAGGTGAGTTGATAGATACATCATTTTCTTCTGGTATATTTGTAGTGAAATGCCACATTGTACAACCATAAATAATATACACTTATTTGAGTATTACTATATGTAAACTTACTAGCTATTGGTTTTTAAAGAGCTTACCATGTCACTGCTATGTACAACTACAACAATTAAAAGTTTACAGTCCCTAGCTCAGGCCTCCATTTAGCTCTGCCCCTTGATGAGTATTCCTGGAAGTTACCTTTGTTTGCTTGACAGAGATGCTGCAGCAGCAGAGGCAGTGTCTCCTTGACAATGCTGGGATGCGTTGAAACTGCCGACAAAGCTTGCAGACAGCGGAAATGCCTGGAACATCTGGTGGGACCGTCCTCTCTAGCCACATCTGACTCCCCTGAAAGCAGTCGGTAAGACAAGTTTTCACTGTGTGATAGTGTGAAGGCCCTCCTCAGAAAGTCTCCTGGGCAAGGGTTAGGCCAAATTAGCATATATACCTTCAAGCAGCTCCTTAGCAAGCTTGGGTATTAGGTGGCTGCTGAAGGCTCCAGGATAGAGAGTGGTCAGGGTGCCTGATGCCTCCAGTGCTGCCACCCTACTGGGGACAAAGAAGAGCTGAACCTTGGCCCCTCATTCTCTTGACAAGGCCTGCCAACAGGAAGATCCAGGAGAGAGGGCTCTCATGGCTACTTGCTGAAGAACAAGACCCAAGTCCTACAGACTGAGTCGGAATATTATAGGCCTTCTTCATGCCCAGGAAGAGGCAGAGCAATCCCACATCTTTCCAGCCACTCAGCAACCATAGCCACACAGACAGGACTCTGGCCCTCACTGCACCCACTGCTGCTGATATAAAGGTAGGGAACAAATTGCTCTTCCTCACTGCTTTAGATTCTCACCAGCTCTGGGAGTCTTCCTCCAGGAAGCTCAGTCGGTACAGGTGACCTACTGCCAGCTCCAAGTCCCCAGAAGATAGGAGACCTGTGGTTAGGAAGAACACAAACCTCATCTTTCTTTCCTTGCAGCCATCACAACCCTTCCGAGAAACCCGACCAGAATTTCACGTCATCCAGTGCTGTAGTGTAACCACAGTGTAGGCAAATCGCTGTTCTTAAGACAGATAATACCAAGAGGGATCATTACCCTTTCTTATCCTTTCTCCTTCAAGATGTACCTGGCTGGGCACCCAAGACTGTGAGTGTCCTGATGCCGACAAGCTGAAGCTGGGTGCTGGGGTCTGTTAGAGCCATGAATACCAAGGAGCACAGCTGGTCCTTGAAGCCACTCAGAGGCCTTTCATCTAGGAGGGAAGAGGTCAGGTCAGAAGGGCATATAGCCCATCCCTGACTGCAGTGCTACAGACAACTTGGGGTAGTGGTTAAGAGCTCAAACCACTGGATTTCCAGGGTGCACATTGGAAAATAGCAATCCATTTAGTACAGTCTCATGCTATAACCTCTGAATAGGTCCACTCTTCTAGACTACTCTGTAGCACTCTGCTGTGCTAAACTCCTGAGCTACGGTGCTCAGCAACTGCCCAGAACACCTCAATTGCAAAATAACCTCACCTTTGTCTTCATAGGTCCATTTCTGCTGTAGCTTTAAGAAACCCAGGATCATTTCAAGGATTGTCCGCCTCTGGTTGCTCTGTAATGTTTCAAGGGATACTGGGGTCAAAGAATATTTTAAAGGATTTCAGTTCTGATACTCTTAAGAATTTACCTCTTACTTAAGACTGAGTCTATGTGAGACTAAACAAGGAAACAATCAACAGCTAATAGGAGAAAACCCCCTATCTATCTGGTCCCAATCTAGAGCTACAGCCTCAATCTCTCCAAGAAAGGGACCACGGCACCCAAATCTCACCTGTTTCCCTTACCTGACTGTGCTTGTGGAACTGTTCCAGCAGCAAGGGAAGCACGTTGCTGGTGATGTACTCACAGGCCCGGGCAGAGGCACCTGCAGCTGCCTGCAACAGCTTGGCACTAGGCCATACCAGTTTCATGTCTGGTTCACATAGATGGTGCCTGCAGTCTAGAGAGGCAGCAATCACAGACCTGGGGAATGGGCCAAATATTGCCTGATTCCCCTTATCCATAGAGGTTAGAGACTGACACCTGGAACTGTTTGCTAGCAGTTACCATCTAATTGTCTTCAATACAAAGTAGGGCTGCAGTTCCCAAGTTACTGAACACGTGAAAACTACCCATAAAGAGCCACTGGCTATAAAGGAATGCTAGCTCTAAGGTGCGCACTCCCTTTGCTGGCTCTATGGCCCCATTACCCTGTAGAATGTTGTTGAGGAAGGAGTCAAGGAGGTCCTCAGCATCAGCCCTCAGCACAGAGCGAGACAAACACGCAGTCAGGGAGTGCAGGGCTGCCAGGCCCTCTGCCTCTACTCGCTCACTTGCCGTCTGGAACACCTGTCAGGGAGGCATCCCATGGCTACTGAGGTGAGCTTGTACCAGAAGAGGCCCCACTTATTCACTGCCCTTTTTCTTGGGGGTACAGCAATAATAATCAACCCCCTCCCCCAACTTAGTATCTTCTTTCTTGGTTATGTGTTCAACAAGTCTTTTGGCCCACCGGGAATGGCACACACTTTGTAAGACACAGGTTACCAACTCTGAACAGAGGCTACTATGACACTTAAGTCTCTTTCTCTCCTTTTCCCTTCAGTTGGTGTATCTTGCCATGAGAGGACAAGAAGTAGGTGTTGCACAAGGGTGGTCATGTGCTATCAACAGACAGGTAGCCCTCAAAGGGAACTGTCTCCCCTGCCATTCAACTGAAAGTGTATCTAGCCCCTGCTTGTTCACTGAAAAAAACAAGCATAGCACCTTGACCTGGAGAGATAGGGAAGAGGGCAGGGAAGGTATATTACTTTCCCTCATGCATGACACCTGTCAGTTAACAGTAGTCAGTTTACCTAACACTCACTTCTCTGCGGATAGAAGCCCAAAGGCTGGGGAGGAAGTCCTTTAGTTCCTTCTGCCCATACACCGCACAGCAAGCATTCTGCCAAGAGAACCGCAGGTATCAGATATTCACACTCTGGGATACATGGACACCTAACTGAAGTGGACTCTCAGCAGAAAAACCTTCAAAGTACCCTAACAGTCCTACCCCAGATACAGAAAAGAACGACTCTTATAAAAGCACAAGGCTGAGGATGTAGCCTGGTGGAAGAGTGCTTACTGAAGATATTCAAAGCTCTGGGTTCAATTCTCAGTACCCACCCTCCCCTAAAACAAAGCCAGGAGTGCCAGCACATGACTAATTTCAGTACTTAGGAGGTGGAGGTAAAAATCAAGAATTCAAGGCCAGCCTGGGCTAAAAGACCCTTTCTCAAAAATCCAAAAAGCAGAAAGACAAGCACTGACCAGTACTTAGTTATTACACCATAAGATAATCTGAATGCAACACAGTGCTTAAATCAACATGTAAGCCCAAATCCTGGCCCATGAAGTACATGAATTGTCCAGGAATCTTTAGTTTAGAAACTTTTAGTACCACTAACCTGTGTGAAGATAGCTAGATCCTACAAGGAGAAACACTCACAAGAGTTTGCAGGGAATCCAGCTTGGCACTTAAAATCTCAGAATCCACTTTCTCAATCAGCAGAGGCAGCAAGAACTGTGGGAAAGAAGGAAAAATTTAATCCTGAGAGTTTCTCAGCCATCCAGACCAGCTATGCCCATACGGTCATCAGTCCTAAGAGACAGGTGCTACATTACGGAATGAGCCAGGTCAGGAGTGACAACTGTAAGATATTTTCTTGCCAACCTGTGGTACCTGAGAAACAGGCACATTAGCAAAGTTGCTGGATGTCAAATACACTGTCTACAGAAGAGATCTGTATTTTAGGGGTTGAGATGGTGAAGTTTTATATACTGAAATTCTGAAAATGTTTAACATACAAGACACTTGCAGGACACCAAACCCTGTAATAAAGCTCTTTCCCCAATGCTTTTACTTAAAAAAAAAAAAAAAAAAAGGCACATTTTTATTATTTTGTATGTACTGGGTATCAAATCTGGGTCCTCTGGAAGAGTAGCCAGTGTCCTTAACCACTGAACCATCTGTCAGATCCCCTATACTGCTCTTTCTTTAGAGCTTTCTCTGGGCAGAGACTATTATCTTAAGCAAGCCCAGACCCACCTCAGCAAAACGTGGTGTAGAAGCCAGCACAGCACGGAGACTGAGGATGAGATCATCTCTCTGGATGCCATAGGGATCATTAGGAGGCTGAAATGGAAAGGAACCATGGGTTTATATAGTTTTCAGGCCACCTTTGGACATAATTCTGAACCTGGCAAGCCTGCAAACAGGTGATACTTAGACCCAGACTAGCACATCATATACCATGAGGCCCCAGCAAGAAGACATGCTCATTCTTAAATATTTCTGTCTTTTTGGCATTTACTTAACTTTTAGGGTCTCTCTCTATAGTACTGACTGTTCTGGAACTATGTAGTTAGTTCCTGATCTTCAACTCACAGAGATCCGTCAGCCTCTGCCTCCCAAGTGCTGAGAATAAAGGTGTGCACTGGTGGTTACACACAGCAAGACATTCATTTTTTGCAGTGCTAGAATTAAACCAAAGACCCTTGTGTATGCCAGGCAAGCACTCTACCACTAAGCTACTTCCCCAACCCTAGGCACATTATATTCCCTCTCCAATTTTATTTTGGTGTCTTGAGACATAGTTGCTATGTAGCCTCTTAAACGCTAGCATTATTAACACGAGCTACCCATTTTCTATCTGATCTACTGTTTTAACAATTAGAGATAAACCTAATTATCTGTTAGCTGTATTGCTTCTTCTCTGTATATACATTAAGATTACTGTGTGTTTGTATGGTTTATAATCTATTTTTTTCATTTACATTAAGAACATTGTTTTAATAAGACCTCATGTAGCTCAGGCTAACTCTATGTAACCAATGCTGACCTTGAACTTCTGATTCTTTTCCATCTACCTCTCAAGTGTTAGGGTTACAGATGTGTGCCATCAAACTTGTATTCGATGATGGATTAGAACCCAGGACTTGGGAATGCTAGGTAAGCAGTCTACCACCAAGAGTAACATTGTCACCTACATTAAGAACATTTTCAGCCAGGTGTGGTGGCACACAACTTTAATCCTAGCACCCAGGAGGTGGAGGCAGGTGGATCTCTGTGAGTCTGAGACCAGCCTGGTCTACAAAGGGAGTTTCAGGACAGCTAGAGCTGTACATAGAGAAACTGTCTCAAACAAAACAAAACAAAACACAGAATAAAAATAAAAATATAAAAAGAACATTTTCAAATGGTATTATTCTTCAATAACATTAGTTTTATTGTGTGGTAAAGCCGGCTTATTTACATAATTTTTCTTTGATGGACATTTCTATTTTTTCACCTGTATAATAAGCAGCAACCATGACAGCATAAAAAAACATTGATAATTTCTGTGTCAAACCAGCAAACTGAAAACAATCAAAATTTTCCTTTTCACCTCTGGAAAACTGCACCAAAAATACAGTAGAGGGTTATTTTTAAAAACCACAACAATCAGTGTTGAAGAGAAACAGGTGAGAGATACTAGAAACAAAATGGCTCAACACATCTAAGATGAAAGAACTCTCGGTGGACCTGGAATTGCTGAATGCCTCCACACACTGCAGTTCTCGAAAGGCTTTGGAACTGGCAATTCTAAGGGAAGCTGGAATTGCAAATGAGGATAAAGAAGCAATCTGAGCTCCTACACAGCCTCTCTACTCTTCCTTCGTCAGAGCAGACAGACCTTGGTTGACTTTTTTTGATTGGGTAAGGAGGTCTTTAGTTCTAGGGGTACAGTAAATGGCTCTCTTCAGCTAGGCAGACCTACGGTCTGTTTCTAGAAGAAGCAGATCAGTGAAATAAAGATTATTTTGGGAATTTCCTTGACGATGAACATAAGTTACTCGATGATGGAGCTCATATAAGTCCCATCACCTTGCTATGTATGTAGCCTCCTAAATCTAGTTTTACAAGCTCAGGGCTCCCCCTCAAAAAACTAGGAGGGAATAAGGAACAAGATTTAATGGGGCCAGTGATGGCTCAGCAGGTAGAGGCTTTTGTTGCAGAAGCCTAGAGATCTGAGTTCAATCCTGGGAACCCATGTAAAAGTGGAAAGAGAACTGACTCTACAAAGTTGTCCTCTGGTATCTACGTATTGTTGTTATCAACTATATCAACTGTTATCATACACACACACACACACACACACACACACACTCAAAAAAAATTTTTTTTAAGTAATATAGGTCAAAGAGGTGGCTCTTTGGGGTAAAGTGCTACCACAGAGGCTGACAACCTGAGTTCAATCCCTGGGACCCACACTGGGGGAAGGTGAGAACCAATTCCTGCAAGCTGACTGCCACATGGCAAGTTGTTGTGTAATAGTTTCCTCAGGTTAAAGTCTTCCATTCTGGAGAAATTTAAGACAGATTATAAATGGGGATGTAAAACAGGGTATTTATTTAAGACAGGATGTTTACAGGGAGATTAAACACTCCATCCTCCAGGCAAGTTAGTTAAGACAGGAAACAAACAACTCAAAATAGGTTCAAGTAGTCCCTGAAATTGACCAGATTCACTAGATCTCTCCTTTCCTAAGTGTATAAAAGCAGTAAAAATTGTTCAGACACTTTCAGATAAGCCAAGCAGCCTGGATGAAACAAAGACCAACTAAGTTGCTGGAAGAGGCTCAGACCAATTGAGGTACTTGAAAAGGAGACTTCCTTTTCAACAGCCTGTTGAGCCTCCTGCAGGCTGTGCAGTGTGCTCCAGGTTTCCAGCTCTGTGAGTTGTCTTTGGTGATACAGCTGTCTTTGAGTCACTTCTGTTCCTCTAAGTAACCCTTCACCCATATTCCTGTTAGAACCCCAATAAAATTAACTGCTTCACCAAATCAGACTTTGGTGGCACCCATATTTTGATCTGTTGTCAGTTCCCAGATAGGGAACATTTGATTATAGGGACATTTGTTTGCATCTCCTAGAAGTAGTGTTTCAGTGTGAGTATTCACTAAATATAATAAAAAAGATTTAAGGGCTGGAGAAATGGTTCAGTGTGTAAGAGCACACAATGCTCTTACAAGGAACCTGAGTTCAATTCTTAGCACCAATGTCAGGCTGCTCAAAGGACCTGTAACTGCAGCTTCAGGGAACCTGACACCCTCTTCTGGTGTCTGTAGGCACCTGCACACATAAGGCATATACTCACCAGACACACACCATAAAAATTAAAAAAAAAAAAATCTTTAAAAATTGTTCTCAAGTAATATTATTATTTTTGAGAGATATCTATCCATGAACTAAAAACAGAATGCTATGCTATAAACAAAGAGAATTGAATAGTAATAAAAATTTAAAAAAACTTAAGGAAAATTTTCCTATCTAAGAGTGATATCAATAACAAGTCAGAGGATGTGTGGAAAGCCATGCCTGGTGGCATAGCCTGCAATTACAACAGTTAAGGACTGAGCCTTGCTGCAAGTTCAAGGTCACACATAGGGAGACCCAAAACAACACCAGGAGTAGAACTCAAATAGTCAGCCTTATGCTCCAAGTGCTTTTTACCGGCTGAGGCAACTTACTGGCCCTATTATCTTTTCAAACACACACACACACACACACACACACACACAGCCATGGTAGCTGAACCAGAGTCTTTCAACATTTCAAAGGTGTAAGTTTCTTCTGAGTTGTAAAGAAGGTTATTGGTAGTCTAACGGGATGCCAATTGAAATAAGCTGGTGAGTGATGTCAGCAAAGACAGCTGTGGCTCTTTAAAGTCAGCCAGAGTCAATATTCGAACATCATTTGGCATGCTGTAAAAGAGTTTTAATTTCTCCCGTACTACTAATGCTTGCAGCACACATACCCACATATCCCATACAGCAATATTCCTTAAGTATCTGGCAGGAGAAAACAAATCAAAAGCAAAGTGGGAGGAAGATCCACAAGGGTCAGAGCAGACACTTCTTGTACATGCTGTGTGCAATTGTGCCATTCTGTCCTGTTAATTTGCTTCTATCACCTGAGATGCTCTTTACAACTACAGACCCATATCCTATGCATCCCTTGGAAATCCTCTTATCTACTAAACTGCCAACTGTGGCTTACATTAAACCCTTGTCCTTCAGTATGACTATAGCACCATTCATTTTGATACCTAATCTTAGGTTGTTACCTAATGTTGCAGCCTTCAAGGGCAGGGACCAGGGCTTACAACCCTATATCCCTCAGCACCAAGTGCATTAAAGAACTTAAGGAGCCCTCTCAAGTACCTGCTGAGTTGAATCCTTCCTTTGGTGTTGGATGCTTATCCACTTCCAAGCTTACTAAAATATGAATCCACGAGGACTTGCCTGGGGAAATAGCTCAATGGAAACAGTGACCACATGAGCTACAGATCCCCAGAACCAATGGTGGATATGTCTGTAACCCCAGCAACTGGAGAGAAGTGGGTGATGGTGTGGAGACAGGTAGCCAGTCTAGTTAAAATGATGAGCTCCAGGTTCAATGGCAGACCCTGGAGACAGGAGGGTCTGTCATGAACAAGCGGACAGGGATAAAGGAAGACACTCAACATCTTCCCCTGGCCTCTACACATAGGCACTCACACTGCACAGAATTGCTACAGGAGCATACACGCATACACACACACACACACACACACACACACACACACACACACACACACACACACACACAAACAGATAATCCAGGATTTGCCTCTTTTGTTCACCAGCCTAGAACAATGTCTCCATACTCTGAGGATCTGATGAAGAATGAAGGTGCTACTTACTGGGGTAAAATCAATAGGAAAATAACAAGATGTCACTTCAAATAACTCTTCCACAAACGGTCCTGTG
This sequence comes from Cricetomys ansorgei, assembly GCA_026225945.1. Taxonomy (NCBI): domain Eukaryota; kingdom Metazoa; phylum Chordata; class Mammalia; order Rodentia; family Nesomyidae; genus Cricetomys; species Cricetomys ansorgei. Next base: position 801,187 of record JAMJFZ010003295.1, read on the forward strand.
GCAACAGAGAAAGAATAAAGTTGACTTAGTTTTACTATATCTGACCAGCTTCAACCAGCTAATTCACTGCTATGAAAACATACCCAGGCTATAGTCCTTGGAGATGAGGTCATGGACAATGCGGAAAGCCACCAAAAGATTACGGGGATCCTTTTCTCCATCCATCACCTGGATGAAGCCAAATGTGAAGTCAGCTCCTAGCCCCTTCAGCTCTGGGAAGGAGAGAACAAGGTCATTGCTGTCTTGCAGAATAAAGAGCCTGGTGTTCTCCTTTTTTGCCTAGCAGAGTTTTTGTTTTTCTCTTCCAAGTACTCAGTGAAGATATGTGCAAGTCTGTGTGTGCATGCATATGTATTTACAGAAGTCAAGAATTAAAAAACCTCCCTACATTGGAAGAAGAATGGACCCCAAACCTTCATCATTCCTTTCAGAGGCCACAACTCCTAGACTAAAATACGCCCTTCTAATGGTGGGAGATGGCAACTGCTTGCTTTCAGACTCCTCAGGCAGTCCTGCCTCTTACCTTCTTCCCGTGATCGCATGAAGTTGGTAATGATACTGAACACGGTATGTCGGTCTACTTGTAGCAGGGACTTCAGGATGGAGAAGAAGGGCAATTAGTGAAGAAAGAGGACAAAGAACACTTCACACACTATAACCATTTAGGGCATCACAATCTCTAAGTGGATAATTCTCTCTACACCAGAATAAGATCAAGATAAGAGGAACTGTAAAGAAAGGGCCTGGCTACTTACTAACCTACCAGCACAACAGTGATGCCAGTAACCCAAATCTATTTCATGTTTGTCTTAGGTTCTTCAGCTGTAGCAAGACAGGTTGGATACAATGCCATGCATTCTTTTCCTGACCCACCAGAAAGGAATAATGTATAAACAAGGTCACCAGACCTCAAAGCATTCAGAGCATAGAAGACAATCTGTGTTGCTGTAATTCTTGTTAAATCAAGGACTACAAGACAAAGACTAGCAACAAAGGAAACTATGATCACTCACCTGAACATGTACCTCCTGGAAGATGGCTTTAAGCACAGAGACAGCCAGCCCTGGGGGCAGGGCCACAGACATGCTCTGGAGAAGAGAAGATATGAGAACACTGTCTCTAAGAACAGCTCTACAATGTTTTTGGTTAGGGAACTGGGTACCCCAACACTGTTTCAGGAGGAAGCATTCAAACATTCTCTAGCTGGGTATTTCTCATAACTCCTTCCAAACCCCGAATTCCAGTTTCCCAAAGGTGGTTTTATTTTTTATTTTCTTTAAGTGTAGACTACAGATGAAGTTCATTACAAGGTAAAGTGGAACATCTCAAGGGTGCCACTGCCACACAGGGTGACTCTAGAGTAAGAACTATAAAGCTGGCTGACAGTAATTTAGTCCTGTATTTGGGCCTTTTCCCTTTACCCATGTGAAGAGTCATTCTCAAAAGGCCAGGAGAGAACAAACTAGGGCTCCTGCTAACACAGTTATGTAATAAAAAGAACTCACAAGCGCCCTCAGGCCCTGCAGGACAGATGGGATCACGAGATGATGGTCCTTCAGCCGGTTCTCATAGAACAGGATCAGGTGCACCACTGCATAAACCAGACCCAGCTGTTAGCTTAGCAGGTATGAGGAAAGCCCACTAGCCATGTCTGTCTGCTTCCTAAGGCCATTCCATTTTGCTTTCACTACAAACGTTCTCCATCGAGAGAGGCCTCCCGCTTGATAGTGCCTTTGAGTTAGAAAAACAGGGAAATCTCTGACTACTCAGTCTCATATACACTCACAGTGAAACCCAGCTCTACCCTCAGAATTGCTCTTTTTAATTTCATTATTTTATGTGCATGTGTTGGTTTGATTAAGAATGGCTCCTACAGGCTCATATATTTGAATGCTTGGTCATCAGGGAGTGGCACAACTTCAGAGGGATAAGTGTGGCCTTATTTGTAGCAGGACACTTTGGAGAAGTTTTTTTGTCATGTGCAGCTTTCCTTAGAATATAACTGGGGGGTGGGGGGGGTAAGTTGGCAGTGGTGGGTTGGTTTGTTGGATGCTAGTTCAACTCTCTGTCAGCTCCCTCTCTCTAAGCTAAAGACAGCCAAAACCAGCTGTGAATATTTCTCTCTCTCTCTCTCTCTTTTAAGGCTGCTACAAGGGCAGTGCAGATTTCTTCCTTCCTTCCTAGCTTTCCTTTCTCTTCACTGAGCTAGAGGATAAAAAAGAACAGTAGCTACCAACTATACTTATTGAAGTAGGTGTGGCCTTGTTGGAGGAAGTGTGTCACTGGTGGTGGTTTTGAGGTTTCAAAAGCCCAAGCAGGCCCAGTATCTTTCTCTCCCTGCTGTCTGCAGATCCAGAAACAGAAGTCTCAGCTATGTCTCCAGCACCATGTCTGTCTGTGTACTGCCATGCTCCCCACCATGACAATGGACTAAACCTCTGAAACTGCAAGCCATCCCCTATTAAATGCTTTCCTTTGCAAGAGATGCCACAGGAAACTTCCAGGATCCAATTCTCTCCTTCCACCTTCATGTGGGTCTCAGGGATAAAACTCAGGTCCCCAGGGTGTTGCCTAAAGCAACTTTGCCTTTGAGGCATCTCATTCACCACAGAATCACCTTATGGAATTTTTCTTTTTATTTTGTTGCTAGGACTGAAAGCAGTTTCGTGAGCTCCACCACAACTAAGCTTGCTTTCTTTCTGTGATCTTTTGAGCAGGTCTAAGGACAACTTTCAGGAGTCTGTTCTCTCCTACTGTGAGTTACAGGGATCAAACTCTGGTTGTCAGGCTTGCACAGTAAATGCCTTTTCCCACTGAGCCATCACAATAGCCCTCCACCTGTTTCTTTAAATGTTGAGGGGATAAATACAGGGCCTGCGAACCTTTCCTTAAAGGGCCAGACAGTAGATATTACATGCTTATGGGATACAGACACTGATATACACTGAAAAAATTGTCAAAAACTGTATTTGAAATCCATGTGCAGTGTAATTTAATTTTAATCATCTCTGGTATATACCAATAAGGAACGAAGACACTGAATTAGTCATTCATAGACATGTTTTTCCCTTTCCCTGTGAATGTCATATAGGCCATGACATTCCTACTAGTGATGAAAGTACCTTCCTTCTCCAGAAGCAAGGAGTGACACCGGAGTAGCACCTGTGACAGAAGCTGGATTCCACGAGCCCGAGTTCGGGGTTCTGGATTCTCCAGGGAGGACCTGGAGATAGCAGGATAGAAAGCATCCATCATTAACCAGTTCAAATTATCAGCCAACTATTCTGCAGCTAGTCATACTTTCTCCCTGGGCAATAAAGAGAGCCATACTCTCCTAAAAGAGTTAAAGCATAGCCCACAGAGGTGCCCTGACCTAACAGTATGAGTGTCCAGTAAAGACTGAGCCCCCAAACCTATCCTCAGGTTAATCTGGCAGCAATGGAAGCTCTCATGACACCACAGTCAAAAGTCTGTCTTGGCATCCCTTACTTGGCACCTGATGGGCACTGTGCTTTCTTTCTCCCCAGAGGTATGAATGAGACATCCCTCGGAAACAGCTTAGCAGTACCCACAGGGCTTCAGAGATGCCTGGCAGCTGCAGCGTCTGCTGAAGGAGTACAGCAGATTTTTGTAAATTAAAACAAACATTTTTGTGCGTACAGACACACAAGTACGTGTATGCAAGTGCACATGTGCATGTATGTACATGGAGGCCAGAAGTCAACTTTAGATGTTATTCCTCCTGAGTTGTCCACCTTGTGTTTATCGAGATAGGGTTTCTCATTGGTTGGCCTGAAGCAGTCTGATTTGGCTGGCTGTTGGCCTAAAGCAGTCTGATTTGGCTGGCTGCTAGATCTGCCTATGTCTACCAGCCTCAGGGTTATGAGTGTGTCACCATACCTGGCTCTGTACTGGGTGCTAAGATAGAACTCACTTTACCAATTAAGCCATTTCTCCAGCCTCCTTTTCTGTTTTATTTATTTATTCTTTTGGGGGATAAGATCTCATCTTTAGTCCAGGCTGCACTCAACTCATTGCTGTCTTCTTGCCTTGGACTCCCATTGTACTGGGATTACAGATGTGAGCCACTACACTGGGCCATTTGTAAAGTCTTGTGAAGGGGGAAAAAAATGCTGAGCAACCAAGGCCTATCCTAGGTGGTATGTTTGGCACACACTCACACCCTTTAATAAATGTAAGGTTACAAAGATGGGTGGAATAAAAGTTTTGTTTTGTTTTCCTTTTTCGGAGACGGTTTCACAACAGCTCAAGCTGGCCTTAAATTCTCTATAACTGAGGATAGCCTTGAACAACTTCTACCTTCACATCCTGAGTGCTGGGATTACAGGTGTGTATCACTACTATGTCTGATTTTATGTTGTTCTGGGGACTGAATCCAAGGCTTTATGCATGCTTGACAAGGTCTCTCCCAACTTAGCTATACCTCTAACCTCAGCAGTTTTAACTAGGAAAGGCTACTAATATGGGAGAAACTGAACTGAGGCAGCAAGATGATCTGTCTTCAAAATAGCTTTCCTGAGATTACATTTAAATCTAACCTGAGCAAGAAATAGACTTCTGGAAAGTTGACCCCCAAGAGTCTTAAATTAAACTTCAGAACATATAGTGGTATAGAAACAAATCCACCCTTGACTGTATCCTTAGAAGAAGAATTCATAGAAATATTTCTGCTTAGCAGGTAGGATGTTGTGTATTCACAGCATTTAAAAGAAGACCAAGGCACACAAATGCTCTTAACAGCATTTTTCAAAAGCACAAAAGTGGAAACGACCCAGATGTCCATCACAACTCATGAATTGTTAAACAAGATGCTGGTTCATTGGCACAATGGAATGCTGTTTAGCAAGAAAGAAATGTAGGCCTGGCATACTACAGCACAAACAAACCTTGTAAACATGCTGCAATGTTAACATTGGTTGTTATCCTCCCATGATCTAGAATCTCCTATGAGATAAGCCTCCAGGCAGACTTGTGAGAGATTACCTATAGTAAGTATTTCTGTGAAGGATTTTCTTGATGCAACTGAGTTGGGAAGACTAACCCTAAATGTGGGAAGCAACATTCTCTGGGCTGGGATCCTGGACTGTATGAATGGAAAGACTTCTGCTTCCTGACTTTGGATGCAATGTGACCTCATGTCTCAACCTACTACCACTAGGATTTCTCTGACAGTGTATTTACCCTTGAACTGTGTGCCAAAATAAGCCCTTTCTTCTTTAAGTTGCTCTCGCCAAGAGTATTTTGTCATAGCAACAGGAAAAGTAAAGTACATGCTCAGTGAGAGAAACCAGACCCAAAGGTCACACAGCTGTGGCTCTAAGCACCTGAAATTTCCACAACAGGTAAATCCACAGACTGCCAGGGGCTGGGAAGAAGGGAGATAAGGGAATCAGTGCTGAAGAGCAAGGGTTTCATTTTGGAGAAATAAAGGTGTCCAAATGGTTATTGTGGGGAAGAATGCATAGAACTGTGAATGCACTAAAAGGCATGGAATTACATACTTTAAAAATGGCGAACTTGGGCTTAGAGAGATGACTGAGGTTTAGAGCACTGGTTGCTCTCCCAGAGGTCCTGAGTTCAATTCCCAGCACCCACTTGGCCACTCACAACTGTCTATAATGGGATCAGATGTCCTCTTCTGGTATGCAGGTGTGCAGGCAGACAAAGCACATATATTCATAAAATACACAAATAAATAAATCTTAAAAAATAAAATAAATAAAGCTAGGTGGTGGTGGCACAAACCTTTATCCAGCACTTGGGAGGCAGAGGCAGGTGGCTCTCTTTTGAGCTTGAGGCCAGCCTGATCTACAGAGTGAATTCTAGGATAGTCAGAGCTACACCGGGGAATTCTGTCTTGAAAAACCAAAAAAGAAAAGGCGAACTTTATGTCAGTTTTGTGTATATATTTGAATATGTTTAGCTTTATGTGTATGGATGCTTTGCCTGCATGTAATGTCTGTGTAACATGTGCATGATTGGTTCCCATGGAAGCCAGAAAAGGTGTCAGATCCCCTGAGATTGGATACAGACAGTTGTGAGCTGCCATATGTATACTAGGAATTGAACCTGGTCCTCTAGAAGAGCTATAAATGCTTTTAACCACTGAGTCATCTCTCCATCCCTGTGTCAGTTATATTTTCAATAGAACTATTATTTAAAAAAAAATACTGATGGGTGGTGGTGGTACACACCTTTAATCCCAGAACTTGGAAGGCAGAGGCAGGAGGATCTCTGAGAGTTTGAGGCCAGCCTGGTCCACAGAGTGAGTTCCAGGACAGTAAGAGTTACAACAAAGAAACCCTGCCTCAAAACACCAAACCAAACCAAACCAGTAAAGAGAAAAGCCAAATGATGTGCTCTGTGTAAAACATGCGAGTTTTTAAAATTTCCTTCGCTTTTCTAGTTTTTTCTATTTCAGAAGACATGCTGACTTCATCAGTAACATCAATCAGTAATATAACATCAGTAAGACTTGTCGACCTAAGTGGTCTACCATGTATGAGGTTTGGGAAAGCAAGCTCTAGACTACAGGCATGGATTTTATCTGCTTCTTAGACCCCAGGTTGTGACCTGCTCTTTCAGCTGTTTCCAAGCTTCTTCCACCATTGGGATCAGCAGGTCAGTCTCCCTGCAGACAGGGAGAAGGCCTGCAGTATGTCTGAGCCATCTGGGACAACTAGACTCCTAAGGGGATCAGATGAATCTAAGGAAGCATAAGAGGAATGCTAGTTCCACTTGGACAACAGTGGAGGCCTTAGCCACCCACTTCACCCAAGCCTGCAGGCTGAGTCAGAACCTGATTGGCTTGCAGGCTGTACCTTCTTAGGGAAAACAATTCCAAGGACAGTTTAGATAGAAGTGCTGATGTGGACAGGGGGCTTTTAACTACAAGGAGAAAAATCAGATTCCAGGGAAGCAGTAACATGTAAAAGTATCCAGGCAAGACAGGAGGAATAGTCTAGAACAGAGGTTCTTACCCAAGAGCTTCTACCACTTGTAACACTGTATAGCCACCGGATTTCACATCTAGAAGAAACAAAAGAAATATGAAAAAATTAAAACTGGGTTCAGTGGTGGAGTGTTTCCTGTTTACACCAGGCTCTGTACTAGGAGACCACACACTGCTGGACAAGATTCCCTCCTGGATAAGAAAGAAACTGCCACATTTCACAGATGCAGTGAGTATGTTGAGTATGTAAAAAACGAAAAATAAACATTATCATCTGTAACTGAAATGTCCCGTATCGGTAGAAAGCCCAAGAGAAATTTAAAAAAATAAGCTGGCTATGTACAAATTAGTATTATCAAATAAGAACCTTCATGTATATACACACAACAGTCTATAAAACATCATAATGGATGAATGGGGACAAATGGTATAAAGGCAAAATCAGAATTTAAAAAAAAAATCAGGTCTGAAGGTGTAGCTCAATTGGGAGAGTGCTTGCCCAGCATACACTGAACCCTGAGCTCAATCCCTAACACTGAATAAACCAGGGGGTAGCACATCCACATTGGGGGAAGAGGAGGGAAGACCAGAAAGAGCAAGAAAAAAAATGCCTATATACAACTATTAGCAAAAACGTACATTGAAAAGATCTGACTCATAGAACCTTTAAAGCCCCTGGGTGTTCTGGCCTCATACCTGTCAGGATGGCACTTACAAGCCAGACAAGCACTAAGGGCCGGGAAGGAGAGAACAGGGAATCTGTATACAAGCATTGTTGGTAGGAATATAAACTGGTCCAACTGCTGTGGAAAACACCATGGAAGTTCCTCATGAAGTAAAAAACAAAAACAAACAAACAAAAAACAAATATCCTATGAACCAGCTATAACACAGCTGGTTTTATACCAAAGGAAATGAATTTATCTGAAAAATAGCCATATGCCCATTTTCCCTGCAGCATTATTTATAATAGCCTAAATGTAAAAACAAGACTGAAACAGTTATATGCACATTGATAATTAGATAAGACCTCAACGCTGAACAGTGTTATACAATTAATGTTTGGAGTATATGCACAGGATGCTTTTAAAATTAATTACTACTACTACTATTATTACTTGGAGTCAGAAATTTTACTACTCAGCCCAGGCCGGTGGATTTCCAAGTTCACCTGCCTCTGCTTCTCGAGTGCTAGTATTAAGGACTTGTATCACCACACTTGGCTTTGGGATAATTTTAGATTAACAGAAAAGTTGCAAAGACAATGCAGTTTCTGTATAACCTTCACACAGTTTTCCCAACTTTATCATCTTACATAGTACATTTATCAAAATGCGTATCTGTTTGGTAAAACTAAGGAGACTAACGTTGGTACATGACTACCTAAACTCTAGACATTATTCAAGTTTCAGCAGTCTTCTCACTAATGTCATGGTTCTGTTACAAGATCCAATTAAACAGACCACTTTATAATTAGTGTCAAGAACCCTCAGTCTCCTCCATAAGTTTCTCAGTTTCCTTGTTTTTCACAACCTTGATAAGAGACATCCTTCACTTTGGGTTTGATGCTCTCATTTTTGGACTGTGGCTCCTAGTTTTCCAGAAGAGTATCAAAGGTGAGTACTCCTCTCCTCACACCGCTTGCATCAGGAAGACAAGTTACCCCACAGCGCCTCTCCAGCTCTCACCGGAGCCACTTTAACATTAGTCACTTGGACCGGGTGCATGCAGATGTCTGCACTAACCAGGACTACGTTTCCCTTTCAGGTGGCCAGCCCCCACCCAGGGAGAGGGAGAATAAGTTCTACCTTCTGGAGGCAGGAATAGCTACCTACATTATTTTAATTTCTTCTAAAAAGAGAATCTAGTTATTACTGTACGAGTACTGACTAGTATATATTTTTACACTGTGAGTTATAATCCAATAAATACATTCAACTTAGTAAAAGCCAAGAAGTCTATTTTATTGCTCCTGTTGCTCTATCTTTGGTCACTGAGCTTTTCGTGTATGTGTGCATACATAGTAACAACACTCAAGTAACAGACCTAACAGAAGCTGCTTCTATATTTTCAAGGGGGAATCAAAGAGTGTCAGGTTATCTCAGAAGGAGTGGGTTAACATGGATGAAGGAGTTTTACTTAAAAAAGGTATGGCAACTGGGGAATTACTTTCAAAGTCTGTTCAGGGATCCTGACCCCGACATCTCTGAACACAGAACTTTAACCTCTGTCAAAATAAGGAAAAAGTGGAAAAGGCTTTAGAATATTGTCCTAAACCCCCAGTTCCCCTAAGCCTGCTGGTCTCATAGCAACAATTGTGAGTTGAGCTGGGCAGAAGCTCAGTTTGGTATTAAGAGTAAGAAATTTAAACCGAGGAAAGGGGAGCTCTGGTCAGGATTCATAGCTCGTGACTGTCACCAATTTAGCCATCAGGCACTCTTAGCTCTACTTGTGCCAGGATGTGGAAGGCCCAGCTGCTGCCAGAGCGCCTGAGAAAGAGTGCAGGGGAAAAAATGAGCACGCTGTAGGATGGGGGCAGGGGCAACAAGTCAGGCTCACAGGACAAATCAAGGAGCCCCCTACCAACCAATCCCTCCCTGAGAGGTTCCCTTCAGCATTCAGGATGCATCAACACGGAGCTAGCTGGCTACTACACAGCAAAGCCTCCACACGCATGTGATTCCTTACATTCCAGGAGGCTAGTAAACACTCTTCACAAAGACCTGAGTTTTTAGAGCTTTCACAGGGACCAGATTTTTAATTACAGCATCTCAAAAAGTAGAGATAATAAAGCTATCACTTCACATTGAATATAAGTAAGGAAAATGGCTACTAAGCTTGAAAATGCTTGAGTCAATATTCTGAGAATGCTTTCACACAGTGACTTAAGTTTAGTATCTTAAACTAGTTCTGAGTCTCCTTCAGGCATGTCTTTCAATCATGATGCCTTCTTTCCATACCTTCTAAATTATGACTACTTTTTTGCCCTCTACTCTTTAGTACAATAAAAAATTGTTTGGAGCTGGGGATGCTTTGAATGAATGTCTGCTATTGACAAAGACCAGCTCTTCAGACCCATGGGAACTGGCAAAGCCTTCCTCCAGCCTGTGTGTGAATGTTGACAGTGTACAAAAAAGCACGACTGCAGTTTGTTTGCAGCCTGATATTGCTCCCCTACAGAGAACGCCCACGGAGACTGGCTACTCCATCTTTCACCAGCTATAAATAATAAAGGGGGGTTTGGCACCCCAGAGCATGTTGGTGTGTCTGTCCTTTCTCCATTCTCTCATTACCCCAGTCAGGTTTCCAGGACCAAGCTGGGCTAGGTGCAGTGGAAATGTTCCTGAAATTCTTAAATGGTTTTATCACATTTTTATTTATTTTGTGTTGGGAGCACATGTGGTAGGGCACACATGTGGAGCTCAGAGACCACTTGCAGGAGTTGGTACTCTCCTTCCACCAGAGGGTTCCCAGAACTAAACTCAGAGTCAGACTTGGCTGCAAGTAACTTTTTTATCCGTTAAGACACTAAACTTTTAGACTGTGGCAATGATCGCAGACACTGAATAAACAAAAGCAGCTGAACTGCTCACTTCAATTAAAGTGTTATATTTTCCTTAGTTAAAAAAAAAAAAGTCTTTGGGCTCACTTTGGCAACACAAATGCTAACACTGAAGCAATACAGAGATCCACATAGCCCCTACGCAAGGATGACACGCAAATTCCTGAAGCACTCCATATTCTAAAGTTTGAAAAAAGTTACTTTTAAAAAGTCTTCCATTCTATTGGTGCTTTAGCTAGAATTATTTTCCTGAAATACATAATCCTTCCTTTTTTTTGGGGGGGGGGGGTGTTCCAAAACAGAGCTTCTCTGCATAGCTCTGGCTGTCCTGGAAATCACTCTGTAGACCAGGTTGACTTGGACTCAAGAGATCCGTGATTAAAGGCGTGCATCACCACCCCTGGGTTGACTTTGTTACTGTCATGTTGCTCACTGGTCTTCCTAATTTCTCTAGGAAGTTATGATTTCTTTGTTTACCATCCTCATTTTCTCCTCATCACCTTGTAGTCCTTTACAATTTAGCTCTGCAGCCCTTTATTTCTCCCCTTCGCCAGGATTCCTCTCTTTCAGTCACATGAAATGGGAAGACCCTCTCTGTCAGTTTGGAATGCTCCTTTCCAGCCCTTATTCAAGGAACTTACACTCTTCCTTTCAGGTACAGCTCAAGGGTCAACACTTATGAAGCTTTCCTTAGATGTCCCCAAACAGAATCACTCTGATCATACTTCTTAAAAAGTTGTTTTCCTTCAATATTGTTATCTGTTAGAAAGCAGGTGCTGTGTTAGGGCTGAAGACAGAAATACAGACAGGGTCTTACTATGTTGCCCTGGATGGCTTGGAGATCACTATGTAGACTAGGCTGACCTCAAACTCATGGAGATCAGCCTGCCTCTGCTTCCCTAGTGCTGGGCTTAAAGGAGTGTGCCTCCAGCTAGACATATTGGGGCAGAAAGACCTTTTAAACAGTGTCCACAATTCAGTGTCATCACAGTAATATAAACAGTTAACAGAAGGAGTATATGGCCTGGGTTATGGAAATGGGTTAATAAGTATTGTGTTTTTGAAAATAGGGTCTCCATCCTATAGCTGACCTAGAACTATTTCTCCTAGGCTGACTTCTATACTCATGGCAATCTTACTGGAAATGTCTCCTAAAAGATGGGATTACAAATGTGAGCAACCTTGTGGGCCTGGGCTACTAATTTTAAGTCACCGTACTAACTCTAACCCTAACCTTAAGTTTTCCCAAATGAAAATAGCCAAAATACATGGAAATACTATTAATTATGCTTTTGTACTCCTGGGGTAAGAGAACCTATGTTAAATAGTTATAATAAAGAGCTATTTTTTCCCAAGGGTAGTTTTCCTGCAAAGGAAAAATATAAGTTCCTTTCCCTTTATAGGAGGCCGAAGTTTTTCCAAAGTGTCCAGAATTTGCTGTTTAGCAATGGACTTGCTGACACTTCCTACATTCCCTAACTCATGTGGAACACAGAGAAGGAAATCAAAGCAGTATTTATGTGGTCATTGACCTAGAAGGCACAATCAGACCTCTGTCTGATGGAGCTGCAGCCTCTTGAGAATCTGGAGTGGCAGCCCAAGGCAGTGAGGGCCAGGGCTGGAGGGTGTGGGTAGAAGTGCAGGAACAGATGGAGGGAAATCCTTCAGGAATAGGTTCCAGTCAGGCTGTCAAAATGCCCTTTCTGGGGATGAGGATGTAACTCAGTTGGGCAAGTGCTTGCCAAACGAAGGAGGCTCTGAGGTCGATTTCCAGCATCGAATGGCACATGCTTGTAATCCCAGCACTCAGATCAGAAGTGCAAACTCATCCTTAGCTACACAAGCAGTTTGAGGCCAGTCTGCTTACATGACACCCTATCTCAAAACCAAAACAAAACAACAAAAGCCTCTCTGATGATGTCACAGTCATTCCTCTACATTACTTTTTACTCAACAATTTCACTTAAGGAAAACCCTAATGATGGGGGAAAAAGTGTATCCATTATCTAAAAATGCAATATGTCCAAAAATCACTCCACCCACAATCAGCTCCCTTCCCCACCAGTTTTTGGATAGTTACTTCCTCTTTTTCCGCAGCTCCCCCACCCCCCCAGGCTCAAAATGCTGGGTTCATCTAGGGTAGTCCTTTCACTTCCTTTGCCTCTTAGAGCTAATTGGGCCTCAAATTCCACAGATCCTTCCTGCATCTTTAATTCTAGTCACAGAAAGTCACAAGCTTTTCTTTTTACATCTGTGTATGAGCCACAGCACATGTGTGAGGTCAGGGGACAACTGCTGATAATCTGTTCTCTCTTTTCTGCCACCTGTGTCCAGGGGAGTGGATTCAGGCTATCAGGCACCCTTTACTCACTAAGCCATCTCACTGGCCCCTAAGTAGTTTTATGGCATATCTACTTTCTAGGAGGGTCAGATGTGGGTATATACACAGACACACCTGTGAAACAAATCTGCTAGAGTGCACAAGTGGCCGAGAAGTCTATGACAGCGTCTGAAGTGAGATGCTGTCCGGCCAGTGTAATAAGGAAATTCTGGGGGACAGCACTTGAACCGCACCTGGACGATGAGGGCTAATTTGATTAGATAGAGCTAGGGAGAGAACTGGAAGGAAAGCATTCAAGAAATGGAGAATGAAGGCTGGTGCCTGAAAATAAAGGTCCAAGAGGTCAATGGTAAGATTATAAAGGTTGAGATCAAGTACTGGGTGTCTTCGAATGTCTGCTTGAGAGACCTTAATTTCTGAGCTGCCAAGCCATTCCCCTTCTAGTACTAACATGTTCTTGGGCGCTCACAAGGACTATTTTCACCAGGAACCACCAGGTACAAAACGAAGTTGGCAGTTCCTTTGTGATCACAGGTCACCCCTTCTGCGCATGTAACTTGTAAGAGAGCTGCTGTGTATCTAAGGCTGATGTGTTCAGTATGAACACAGATTGGCTTAGTCTGGAGAAAGTGTATAATACTCTGGGGACAGTTCAAAACTGTCAACCTTTCCATAACCTAGCAATGACTATGATCTAAGACTAGGAATACTAACAACCTTTTCATTTTATATTTCCTTTCATTTTACAGCCTGCTCAAAGAGCTAAACTCCTATTACCTACAACAGGTCATTCACATCCTTTTGCCTAGAGTCCAAGGTTATATATAATCCAGCTCCATCACACCTTCCAGCCTTATGGGCTACGATTTCTCTGCACCAAACTTTTTTTTTTTTTTTAAAGAGGAATAAATTACAACAGAGTTCACTTACACAGGTGCTATAGAATTCATTTTAAACCATATGATAATTTAGGTTCCTTTTTTTAGAAAGACATAAACAAAAATCTATTTTAGAAAAACATAAGAATAAAGGCAGTTATTTAAGTCATCTTTTCAAGATGTTATAAATTCACAAAATCCAAAATTATTGTTCCCTGAGTACACAAATGTGGAAGAACAGTTACAGATAATATTAATATAGTAACATTCTCTATCTTAGTATGGGGAGATATTGTGAATATATTGCTGTGAAAAACAATGTTCTGGTTATAGTTCACTGGGTGTAAGTTTTTACCCCCAAGTAAACCACACACAAAAGTAGTCAATGATAAGCATGCCAAAGTACTTAGAGACAAAAGTATTGATGTCTGCAGTTTAAATGGGTAGGTGTGTAATACTTCAAATCACAGAAAAAAATGTTAATGGTAGGCTCTAAGTAACGGGTGTGTGATTCTTATAAAATTATTTTTAAGTTGGGCAATGGTGGTACATGTCTTTAATCCCAACACTAAGGAGGCAGAGGCATGTAGATCTGAGTTCAACGCCAGCCTGGTCAACAGGGTGAGTTCCAGGACAGCCAGGCTACATAGAGAAACCCTGTTTCAATAAACCAAAAAAATAAATAAAGCCAGGTGGTGGTGGTGCCTTTAATCCCAGTACTCAGAAGGCAGAAACAGGCAGATCTCTGTGAGTTCCAGGTCAGCCTGATCTACGGAGTGAGTTCCTGGACAGCCAGAGTTACAACAGAGAAACCCTGTCTCTAAAAATCCAAAAGGAAAAAATAAGCGAATAAACAAATAAATAAATAGCTGGGAAACTTAAATAGTAAAATGCTGGGGGAAACGGCATTGATAATACTACAATAACAGACTTACTTGGCAAAGTTGTAAAATGTTGAAAGTTTAAGTAGAGCAGGCTTTTTTTTTTTTTTGAATAGGGCTCACATTGTGGCAGAGGTTGGCCGAGAACTCACTATCAAACTTGCCATCCTTCTGCCGAGTCCTGGAACTAAAGCATGCACTACCAAGCCCAGCCAATAGCAGACATCGCCCCTTGATGCTTCCAAACCACCACATACTTACTTCTTAAAACACAGCTGTCTCTCTCACTACATTATAATCTCCTGGTGGCCATAGATCTAATTTAATTTATTTTTCCCCTAATCCTTTTCATACTAGGTTAAAAAAAAAAACAAAAAACAACACGCTCAATAATAGAATGGCAGAACAAAAGTGGAATATTGCTAAGGACCAGCATATATTTCTAGCAGTTCATTTCCCACATATTCTAAAAATTAATCTGTTCAATTTGCAAAAGAAACTCGTCCTTCTCTTCAGCACACAAAACGTACAAAAATAATTTAAACCTTCCCCCCACCTATATCCATTTTGTGTTCTATTTCTTAAACTTGATTCTGAAGGCCTCTGAACACTCAACATTTGTAAAGAATTCCAAGGAAGCTTCTTGGAATTTTATTTGCTCAAATCTTGGACAAACTAAGAACTAAGAGAGTACTGAAACTGGAAGTTTCTCTGGGAAGAAGAGACCAAACGAGACACCAAAAACTTATGAAGCTAATTAATCAACTACTAAGACGCAAAAGTGAAGCCTTAATGAGAACACTAGCATCGATCTACACGTCCACCGACCGGGACCCAGCCTGGCTCCTCCCCTCCACTCGGGAGAGCTGGAGCGCATGCTACTCCCAGGATGGCAAGTGACCGGAGCGTCACCCTTCGAATCCGCACCGCCCCGCGTAAACACTCCACGAACAACGCGGTCCCGCGGTGCAAGCACCTGGTTTGGACCAGAACACCCTGAGTCCAAGCCCCCAGCTCCACTTCCGGGCCGGTGTGTGCCCCCGCTGGGCCTCGGGGGGCGGGCCTCCTCCGAGAAATGTAATGATTCTCTATGGATTACAGCGAGATGCGGAATGTAAAGGAAGCTTTAAGGAAGATGCAAGCGACTCTCCAACTCATTAGGGCTGTAGCGCTCGCGTGCGGGCCGAGCAGCCAGAGGACCAATCACAATCACCTCTCCCTTACTCCTTCCCGCCGCGCGCCGGTGCTGAGGCCGCTCCCTCCAGCCCGGCCCCTGCAGAAGCCTCGCAGCGCTGCTTGCCATACCTGCAGCCACCTGGTCAGCGGGCCCCTCCTGCTGACCCATGACGAAGTCTTGCACGAGGCCACACAGGGCGCCCATAGGCGCCGCCGCCTCCTCTAGAGCCGTGGCGGCAGCCATGATGCGAGCCAGAGACAGTGGGAGGGGAAGTAGGTGTTGCCACGAGATGAGCCTCTCCGCGCACGCGCCTCCACAGCCAATAGTTGGGCGCAGGCTTCGGGGGCGGGGTTGCTCCCAGGTCACGTGCTTGCCGGCTCTGGGCCAGACGGTTCCTGGAGGGACCTGACGGCCCCTCCCCCAGAGGGCGGGGCCTGGGCCGGGGCGCGGCACGGGGAGGGGAAGCTGCTGGGCACGCAGCCCGGGCGGTTGAGGGCTCAAAATTCTCGGCCGCCCCGGGAGACGGACGGCAGGGCGGGTACCTGGCTGGGTGGGGCCGAGGGGCGGTACGCACCCTAGGGGAAGCCAATGAGAAAACCAGGCCCGGCCCGAGGGGCGGTGCCGTCAGTCACATGCGCACCTGGGGCGCCTGGCGGCGGTGGCGCGGGCACCCTGAGCGGGAGGAAGGGAGCGGGGCCGGGCCGGGGCGGGGTTAGGCAGGTGAGTGACAGGTTCCGGGGGGCCGGCCCCAGCTGGGAGCCCCGAGCGATCCCGGAGTAGCTGCGGCGGTGTCCGCCCCCTCCCTCCACCCCTCTAGCCGGGCTGGTTTCTGGCAGGGCACTGTCGCGGGCCCCCTTGGCCTGGCCACCTCCCTCACCCCTGGCCCGCAAAGTTTGTGGTGAAGCCGGCGTCCGGCAGAGCGCGCCCCGAGGGAGAGCCAGGAGCTCCCGATGTCGGGCTGCAGGAGCCGTTGACCCGGGGACGCCGCGGTTCGGGGCAGCAGCGTGGAGCAGCCGGCCGGCCGCCGCCTCCAGTGCATGGGGACCGGCTGAGAAGCCAACATGGGCAACTGCGTGGGGAGACAGCGCCGGGAGAGGCCGGCTGCTCCGGGACACCCCCGCAAGCGAGCAGGTAACGCCAGGAAAGGCAGCGGGGTCTCGGCGCGCCGCCAGTTGGCCCCTGCTTTGCCCGAACCCTGGGATTCCCAAGCGACCTCGCTCGGCGCCCGGCGCCTGGGTTCCCCCGTGGCTTCTCGGAGCCAGACGGGGCCCTCCCGGGCGCGGGCTGACTGGGAAGCGAGTTGGGGTAACTGCAAGCGCTGACCCGGCTGCGAGGCCAACTCGCTCCCACCGGGAAGCTGGGGGTGGGGGCGGGGGCAGGAAATGTTTCCAGACCGCGGCGAGGCCGGCGGAGGGGGCCGGGCGAGTGCGCCGTCGGTCTGGCAGCCCCGGCCGGGGTCGGCTGGCGGCCGGCTGGGGCGCGGCGTGGGCAGCCTGCGTCCCCAGAAGTCGGAGCGAACGAGGCGAACACAGTCGCCCCTTCAGGAGAGTCACTGTGTCATTATCGGGCTGCAGATCGTGTCTGCTGCCGGAATCCGACTTGCAAAAGCAGTGCAGGACCATGGGATAGAAATCTTCATTCCCCCACCCTACCTCCCGCAGTGCTTTTTAGCCTCCTGGCTGTCTGGGAGTCTAGGAAAGGTGGGGTGCAGGGTGACCGTCGTCTACATGTTTGTTAGGAGCCTCCTCAGCTCTAGGAATGGGATCACTCTCAGCCATGAGAATGAGAGGAGGCAGTCTGCGAAGGTCCGGCCGCGCTGTCTCACTTTCTTGGTACACCCCTCCTGTCCTGGCGCTGCGTCTGAGGGTCATTTCCCTGGATCTTGTACTCACTTCTCTGAGGGTGTTGCAAGGAACTTACGCAAATAATAACGTGGAGCACAAAGGGACCTTCAACACTGGTCTGAATTTCCAGATCGACCTCCCTTCTATGTAAAAACTCAGATCCAGAGAGGTTGAGCAGCTTCTCCTAAGTCACACAGCTAGTTAGTAGTGTAGCTGGGGTTGGAATCCAGTCTTTTCTTCCTCCTTGTTACCACATACCCCCTTATGTAAGAGGAGCCACAGGCGCAGTTGTTAATGAGGTGGAAACTCTAGTTGGAGTTTCCTGTCTGCTTTGACACTGAAGGTATGTTGTTTTGCTTGTGGAAATTGGGAAGGAGGATGGGGAGAACATTGGGGGAAGCAGGGAAGGATGTTTGTGTGTGAACCGGATGACGTGTGCAGCCAGAAACGTTTTCATAGGAGGATGGGGTAAAACTTAGCAAAATCCTCTTGAAAGCAACCCTGCCCATTTTTCTGACCAAGGACTTTCGTTCGTTCGTTCGTTCATTCATTCATTCATTCATTCATTTAATCAACCAATCAAGTCATTCAATCAATCAAATACTTATTATTTATATGCGCAGTCTTTGATTCTACAGCATGTTTTCATGGTCAACGACCCTTTCCTACCTCAAACTCCCACCACTTCCTTTCTCCACTTACCTTTATCTTGGCTTCTTTTATATATTTTTCTAGTGTTCCAGAATAGGAGTTATTGGAAGCATTCTGCCACTGAGTTGCATCCCAAGCCTCTGATTTTTCTTTTTTTTAATTCTTGCCCACCCTCACCTGCTAGAAATGAGGGGAACCGTGGCTCAGTTTAACATCCTGGGTTTTCTCATTACACTCCCTCCCAGATATGGCTTACTTAGTTGCACAGCTTTAGTCTCAGCTCTTGGGAGGCAGAAGCAAGTTCGAGGCCAGCCTGGTCTACAGAGTTTCAGCACACCCAGAGTTACAACAGAGAAACCCTGTCTCGAAAAACAAAACAAAACACAAAGTTCTGTTTCTTAGTTACCAGCTTGATTCCCAGAGCTCCCATGTGGACATAAGTGGGTATTCTCCAGTTCTACCCCTCTAAAACCAGATTCTGTCCTTTGCTCATCTGTCCTTTGCTCTACTGACTTCTCTGTCAGCCAGTCACAGAGGCCTGCTGTTCTTCCATCATCAGGCCTTACAGACATGCGCTTGGATCACTGCAGTACTGTCTCAAACTCACCTATTTCCCCAGGTTTCAATGAGTTCTCCAGAGAGGGCACACTCCCCATCAGTCACTCATCTGATACCTGCACAGTGTTCATCTAGAAGCCACTGTGTGTCCAGTTTGTAGTTTTTATGTTCAGAAATCCTTCTGTACATTCTACCTCTATAAGACCTTTAACTTTCAATACTGCACACTGTCTGACCTGGCCCTTTTAGAACTGGATTGCTTCCTCTTCCCTGATATTAAGGCCAATGTTGTTTGTATATACCATTTCCCCTTTATGAGGAGAGCCTTTCTTCAGAGTACACCTCAAATCCCAAATTCATCCATCCACCCACTTTCCTTTCTTTCAATCAGGGCATTGATATATGGTGCAAGCAGCTAGCCTGGAACTCCCTATGTAGCTTGTGTAGTCATGTAGCCTAGGCTAGCCTTAAACACTCTGTTCTCCAGAGTGCTGCGATTTTAATCATGTACCACCTTACCTTCTTAAGAGTTTTTTAGTTAGCATACAAAATGAGTTTGATTTTTGACATTTTCATAATCTGCATCGCATGCTCTGCTCATATACATGTTCCTCTAAAGTACCCTGTCTGGCAGTCCCACCATGCCCAGCAGAAGTGATTGCTTCTGAGAACTCCTGCAGACAGTACCTGTGCCACTTACTTAACAATTATCTGCTCTTTATTATTAGTCACGTCTTTGAAGTTCACAGTCCTCTATCAGCAGCCAACACTATAAGCTGGAGACTGGGGTTCTGTCTTTTCCTTGTGTGATGGTCTGTTTCGGTCACTCATACAACCATGTATGTGTACACTTAGTCAGCACTTAACACAGTGGCTCAAACAGAGGAGGCACTCAGTGCTTGTTGTTGTAGAAAGCTAACCTGACTTCATCCTGCCACTTGAATCTTTTATGCAAATATTTTGCTGAAGGTATATCTCTACTTCTTAAAAAATATTTATTTATGTACTTTATGTATACGGGCGTTTTGTCTGTATGTACATTTGCACACCAGAAGATGGCCTCAGATCCCATGGTACTACAGTTATAGAGAATGGTTGTGAGCCACCATGTGGGTGCTGGGAATTGAACTCAGGACTTCTGGAAGAGCATCCAGTGCACTTAACCACTGAGCCATCCCTCTAGTCCCATCAATTTTTTTTTTTAACCCGCTAGTGAATGGTTGTTTTAATTCTGTGGACCCTACTGTGAATAGTTTTATTCATAAAGTCTGAAGTCAAGGGGAACTCTGGAGGATGACATTTGGTACAAGGGAAGGAATTGCTCTTAACTTCACAGCATGTTCTTGGCATCCTGTAACACCTGTGGCTTACCCTTTTGACAGGGACATAATTTCATGTTATAAGACTCATGCCTAGTATGGGGATGTGGGGATATTCAGATGTAGAATCCTGGCCTAGAATGTGAGGGTCCTCCACTGGATCCCCAGCACTGGGTACGGAGTGTGCCTGACCCTTCCCTGTAACTGAACTGTAACTTTTGCTTTGTTCTGAATGGGAAGAAACCCTGAACAGAAATACTGCATCAGGGCCAATAACATGGCTCAGCAGATGAAGGCACTTGGCATAAAGCCTGACCACCCCAGGTAAATCCTTGAGACCCATGTGATAGAAGAGAAGACTGCCTCCTGAACGCTATTCTCTGACTTCCATACTCATGTCCTGGAAAGTGTGTGTGTGTGTGTGTACATACAAATAAATACATGCAAAAATTTTTTTTGAGAGAGATGGAGGGAGGGAGGGAGAAAGGTTGGGGATGGTGGCATACACCTTGAATCCCAGCACTCTGCATGCAGAGGCAGGGGAATCTGTGAGTTTGAGGCTATTCTGGTTTACATATTGAGTTTCAGGCCAATCAAGGTTACATAGGGAGACCCTGTCTCAAAAAAACAAAACAAAAGCAAAAAAATTGAAAGAGCCTGAAGTCTAGCCCTGGCCTCTGACCCTGGGCATGGCGGCAGCTTCTCAGAGCCCCATTTCTAATGTCAGAAGGGGACAGAGTTATTTAAGGCCATTAGTGCTATTTTATCATCTTCCTAAAGGTGGTTGTTCCAACTGGAGTTATTGGAGTGAAATGTACCTTACAATGCTAGCCTTTGTCCTTACTTCTGTCTTCTTAGTCATTTGACAAGTGAAACAGACTCAATGCCTCGGTCAAGGAATCTCGGTCAGAGTTGGTTCTCTTCTACCGTGTAGTTTCTGGCAATCAAACACAGGTGCTCAGTAATGGCACCAAGATTCTTCACCCACTTGAGCTACCTTGCTGGCCTGGTGGTCACTTAAAAAAACAAAAAGAAATTAATACTCCCTCCCCCCCACCCCGAGACAAGGTTTCTCTGCTGTAGCTCTGGCTGTCCTGGAACTCACTCTGTAGACTAGGCTGGCCTCGACTCACAGAGATCCACCTGTCTCTGCCTCCCAAATGTTAAGATTAAAGGTGTGTGTCATCACTGCCCAGCTAATACTATTTTTAAGGTTTGTTTTTATTTCATTTATGTATATCATGTTTGTGTCTATGGGTACCCACAAAGGCTAGAAGAGATCTTAGATCTTCTAGAGCTAGAGTTACCAGCAGTTGTGAACCATCCAATGTGGATGCTAGACACTGAACTCAGGTTCTCTGGGAGAGCAGTAAGTGCCTGCTGAACCATCTCTCCAGCCCCCTAAATAAGTATTATTTACTAGACATGTTCTTTCAGTTCCCATTTGAAACTCACTTGAATGCTAATGATTGGGAAGAGAAATATCGTGCGTTTATAGTACTCTTCTCTGTTTAGTGATATTTTAAATTTTCCTTGGGTAATAACAAATATATAACATATATCAAAGTAACTAATGTATTTTTAAATATATATATTTTTTGAGATGTAGTCCTTAATTTTAAAGTTTTGTTTTGTTTTTTTAAATTGTTGCTCTGAATGCACCCCAGTAGGCTCAGGTTACCTTTCTCCAGGTGCTGGCTATTCTGGATGCTCCCAAGACTGCTTGGAGATTTACTCCTGTGGAGGGTACTTCCCACACAGTACCTTAGGTAGATTGGTGTCCTGCCCAGGAACTGGGTCCCTAGCCATGGCAGAGAGAAATGGAGGTGGCAGAACAGGCAAGTCTGTTGTTTGGCCCCACCCTGTGAGAATGTGGCAGGGCTGAAACCCAAATGTCTGACCCTGTGATGTGCCAGGTGGATCCACTTACATCTGGGACTCTCAAGCTCAGGAGGAGAGCCTGGGGCCCTGTTTCAGCCTGGCTGGGCGGGGCTCTGTGGTTGCAAGGAGTCACTTCTTGTGGGGGCTATGGGGTAGGCTTAAAGGAGTAATTGAGCAGCTTCTCCATTTGCTCAGTAAATATTTACTGAGTGCCAGGCACCTTGCTGGCTGTGGATAGGCACGGTCCTTGGCCACACAGAGCTTACAGTCTTAGGGGTACAGATAATAAACATGGGAAAATTCCATATGATTGTGCTGATAGTTTATGTATTATATATGTTAGTGACTCCCATTTTTATAACCTCAACCCACCCTCGCCAGGTCTAAGATTTCCTGTTTGTTCTACCTCTGCATCCAAGCAGACTAAATCCCTATCCTGTTACCCCCGGGGTTGTTCCTGTCTCAGTTTTTGGTGACTTTATTCTTCAGTTGTCCAGGCCCCCAAAACTCTCGTTTCCCTTATCTCAAGCTCCATATCCCTCTCATCAATAAATCCTATTGGCTTTGCCCTCCGTATCCTGAACCCGACTCTCCTTCTGTACCAGCCGCCATCCACCTCTCAACTGACCCTCCTGCTGCCTCCTTTGTCTCCTAACAGACTATTTTCAGCACAGAAGCCAGAGTGACGCTGTGAACTGTAGTCAGATTTTGTTACTCCCTTGCTCAGCCATTCCTGTGACTCCCCGGCTCACTCAGTATCCTTTGGTGGCCCACAAGGCACCCACCTGCTTTCCCTTAGGCATCTGTTCTGTTCATTCCCCTTCCCAGCCCCTTGAAATCTGAAATGGTCCTGTCCTCTCCATAACCCTCTCAGGCCATCCCTTTTGAAAATCAACCCCTTCTGTCTGCTCTTGGTATTATCTATTTCCCTCCCTTGTTGTATTTTCCTCCATAATCCATATCATCACCTGATACTGACTGGATCCCTTTACCCTGAATAGTTGGATTTGGTCTTGAGTGCCAAGAGCAGTGCCGAACATGGTAGGTGCCTAAGCAATATTTTTTGGATGAAATTAGCATTTAACAGAGTTAGTGAGATCTGTAGCCATCTAAATGAGCTTGCCTGTGTTAGAGCAGGCATCTTGAGGGAGGTACTTGGGGTTCAGCTCCAGAGTGGCCCAGGACCAGCTTGCCCTTTACTCGGACAGGTAAGTCTACTAGTACCTGGGTTTGATTCCCTGTGGGAGCCTCATGCTTGGAGATAGAAGCACTAAAGCTAGAGTGCCTCTTGGATTGATGTTTGATGTGTGCAGGCTCACCTGGTGTTCATAGTCCTTAACTGACAGGGCAGGGAAGAGGTGGCCCATAGAGAGGGAGGCAGGAAGTCCCAGGACTTCTGTGGGTTCCCAGGCCTCTGCACTATTGATTTGTCAGAGCGTTTTTAGAACCATAGAATTTTAGAGCTGAAAAGAAACCTAGAGATGTCTTTAACCTCTTTTTTCTTATCCAGCCATTAAAAAGGAGAACAAAGGTGTATCTGCTCCCTACCTAGTTCACAGAAATATGGTGCAACTTGTATCACAACTGCAAGGGGTCTGTCAAGTATTGATTGTGTTGAGGTCAAGAAGTACGGAGTAGTCAAGGTCAAATGTATTCAAAAAGGAGGGAGCATTTAGTCTCTGCTGTTTTTGTGATCGGTTTTGTAGGGCAGGTCATTTGTGCTCAGTTGATCCTCTCCGTATAGATGTATACATAAGCTGTACGTGTGTATGTATGTACATACATGACAATATTTTTAGTTTACTGAAGCAAGAAGTTATGAGGATGAAGTTAGGAAAATAATTTTAAATTCTTTTCATGGCTGCATGGTCTCAATCGAGGCTTTCATCTGTCATTGGTTGGAAATGAAGCTTTGGTTCTTTTCTCCATTTTAGTTGTTTGTGTGGCTTTAGATAAGCCTCTTGATCTCTTTAAGCCTCAGTTTCCCTGGTAGTATAATGGAGAGACTGTCTCTCTGTTGACCCCTCAGAGAGGTTGTAAGACTGAAATGAGACCCTGGATGAAAAAGAGACTTTGTGAACTTAGAGGGTTTCTATTCAAAGCTATAGGATTTTTACAAAGGCAGACATACTCAGTGATTTTTTTTTTTTTTCCTTTTTAGATCACTGAAGCTTTCTCTTTTTAAGGTACAAAACTATAAAAGATCTAGTTAAAAACTATTTTTGGATGGGAGCCACTGAAACGATTGAGATTCTCCTGAGTAAGAGAGATGCAGCATAAAGAACTTTTTCTAACTTTGGGTTGTTAGATCCACACCTTGCATGTGTAAAGCCCCTGCTTGGTGGGAGTGTAGACAACAGGTCTCCTCAAAGCTTTACATTAGAAAGAAGGGCGTCCAGGGTGGGGAGAGAGGCAATGGCGGCTGGAGGAAGCTTGGAGCTGTCCCATCTGGTTAGTTACTGTGCTTCTAATAATCGGAGGGCCTCTGAGGCTCTAGGGCTGAGGACTCACACCTGAGTGGTCCCACTGCCAAGCTCTTTTGGCTCACGTTTGTACCTATGAACCTTAGTCTTCTTCCTGGATTTTAGTGGTCACTTTTTCCCCCTTTCCAATAAGAAAACAAAAACAAACAAGCAACCCAGTTAAGATGGGCGGCTCAGAAGTAGAGATACATGAATCAGAGTTTAGGGCCAGTTTAGGCTACATAGTAAGTTTGAGGCCAGCCTGGGCTACACTGAGAGCCTATCTCAACAAAACAAAGCAAAGTCCCTGTGGCTAACCATACCCATAACGTAAAATGTACTTTAGGTTTTAATGGTACTAAGGATGACATCTAGGCCCTTACACATGCTAGGCAAACGCTGTACCACTGAACGATCTGCACCCCCCAAGGTTTTTATGGGTGGTCTCATTCTGTAGCCTAGACTGGGCTGAAACTTGCTCTGTACCCCTACTGACTTTGAACTCAACATTTGTTCAATGCCTTGCCTCTGCCTTCTGAGTGCTGGGATTATAGGACTGTGGCACCATGTCTGGCTAGCATATTTTCATTATTCATCCATATTATAGCATGTGTCAAAGTATCTTTTCCAAAAGAGATATAACACCTCATTGCTCTGCTAGTTTGCTTCTGTATCTTTACAATATCCACACTAATGGTTTCTCCTGTAGTGGACACTTCTGTTGGGCTCAAATAGCCCCTCCAGTGTCCTGGAGAAGCATACAGTGGAGCTTTAAGAAGGGTCTAGAGAAAGAGTCTAGATCCAAACTTGAAGCCTGAGGTGTGTTCCAGAGGGTACAATGTGTGAGCGTGAGTGTAGGCCAACATCTCTTCTGGTCGGTCAGAATCTGGCTTGCTTCTGGGTTTCTAACCCCATGCTTAGCCACTGGGATAGATGCATTTCTGTGTTGTGATAGTTCATCTGGCTCCTAAAGTGTCATCCTACTCAGGTCTAGAGAGCCACTTGTCTTCTCCTTTTGCAGATAAGAGGGGTCGAGCTATGGTTCCGGTGAGGGGAGGTGTAGGGTGTGTCGTAGGGCTTTGGCCACTCAAGGCCATACATGCTCTCTTCTATGTTCTCTCTCAGTCTGCAAGGACAGCGTCTCCCCTGCTTTCAGAGAGTTTAGGAGGGAGACTGAGTTCTGTATGCATCACCCTTGCACCATCCTCAAACCCATCTTTTACTGCCCTCAGGACAGCCTATCAAGAAAGGTGCTGGAGCCCCTGAGGTTCTGTGTCCATGTGGGGCCTACAGCAGAGGAATGGCTCCTCATTTGTTAGTGTTCTGAGAGGCTGGTTCTAGGAGCCTGGAGTGAACAGTGTGTTTTTTCCAGAGCCTAAGCCTGGGTGTCCAGGAGTCAGCAAGCAGCCTGCATCTAACAGGTGAGCCCACAGGCTGTGAGTTGTTGTTTTTGAGGACTCAGAGATGTATCGAGCAGGAGGTCATCTGGGGCACACCATGTTCCAGGAGCATTGGGTGCAGGATCCAGGTGCATCCTTATAACCAAAGGCTGTCATTGTTGTCTTTTCAACAGGTAAAGAAACAGTCCCGAGAGACAAGCTTGCTGTATAAGGCCACACAGCTTGTTGTACCGTTGTACTGAAATCCCAATGAGCTGAGATCTCAGAGCCCAGGCTCCTGGACACACCATAGTCTGTGGTCACTGAATAGGAGAAAGAGACCACTTTTTGTTGGTTTTGGTTTCAATGTTATTTTTAAATTCTTGAGACAGGGCTTTAACTGCCCAGCTCAAAGTGGCCTCAAACTCACTTGGTAGCCCAGGCTGGACTGGAACTTGTCTTCCTGCCTCTGCACCCCAAACGCTGGGATTGTTTGTTGTCAAGCTTTTCTGTTAACAATCATGGTGGCATCCTATCTCTCGGGAGGCAGAGGTAAGAGGGTGACCCATGAGATGAAACCATCCTAGTCTAAGAGTCTAGTTCCAGACCAGCCAGGGCTGTATATATATTGAGACCCTTTCTCAACAAAACAAAACAAAACAGAAACAAAAGCAGTTTGTTTCTTTCTTATTGGTGTTGGTGGCTTTTTGAGACACAGGTAGCCCTGGCTGCCCTGGAACTTCCTCTGCAGACCTCTGTAGATCTGCCTGCCTCTGTTGAGTGCTGGGATTAAAGGTGTGTGCCAGCACACTTATCTCCAAGTGTCTTGCTAGGACCCTTCACAGGCCGAGTATCTTATTTTGTCTTTTGTTTTTGCCTATGGAAATAGCTTTCTCTGTGGATGCTGACCAGGAATGCACAACAGTTGCTGGTGGTCACAGTACTAAGAGGCAGAACCAGGACCTAGCTTGAGGCCCTGGACTCCTAATTCCATGTCTACAGAACATGTGTGTTGCTGTAGCCCTGCCCAGCCCATGGGAAGTACCAGCTGTAAGGCTTCCACAACTCCATGATGAGAGCTTCCTTCCTTCTGTCGCTGGCTCTGCGGCGTCTAGTTTCCTGGCCCCAGAGCACACCTTCACAGGCAGAAAAGCCCAGCCACCATCCTCTTGGTGCACAGTAGGTACTTGATAGATGTGCCTGGACTATTGTTTGAGGGATTAGTGCTGGAGGCAGTGGAATCCCAGTCAGGATCTGGATCCTAAAGGGAAATGCCAGTAGCTTGCAGACGCTGTCACTTCCTCCGCCTTCTCCCAGAGTAAACCCCCATTTTCCAACTCCCAAGTGCCAGGGACTTGAAGAAAGAAGTTGCCCACGCTTTGCAGCCTTTGAATTATGCTCAAACTCCCAAGAGAAAAGAAGCAAGGGAGAGTCACGTTAGCAAAGTGCTTGCAGAATCAGGTGTCACTTTTTGTGATCAGTAAGATGAATGATCCCTTGCTTTGCTCAGCATTTTGTAATTTTCAAAGTGCTTTCTCAACCACTGTGTACTATTTGATCTCCACAGCCTTCCTGATAGGTAGGCGGGGCAGGAATCGCTTTTCTCCTTCCAGGCATTGAGATTTAATGAGGGTCCTAAACTGCCCTAGGTTATTTACTAGCAAACAGCAGTTTGCTGGGGGAGGAAGCAGTGACTCCTTTCCTCCCTCCCTCCCTTCCTCCCTTTCTTTGATGAGTATGGGTGTTTTGCCTGCCTCTATGAAGAGGATGTTGGATCTCCTGGAACTGAAGTTACAGACTGTAAGCACTCGTATGGGTGCTGGGAATTGAACCTGGGACCTATGAAAGACCATTCAGTGCTCTTAATTGCTGAGCCATCTCTCCAGCCCCTCCATTGCTCTCTTACTGTGTGTGAAAGCCTCAGGGTAGAGCTCCAGTTTCTGCATCAGTAAAGTGGAGACCAGAGTAGCTAGTTAGAGCACTCGGGTTAAGTGTGATCAGCTGAGTGCTTACACTCATTTTAGAGAATGGTGCTTGGTTTTACTGCAGATAACCAAGGCAAAGCACCTGGTTCCTTTGAGGATTGTCTCTTCTCCCCAGTGTTGAGAAGCTCTCAGGTGGCTGGCTATCCTCTAACCTGGGAGGTCTGCTGGTGGTTACCCTCTGACCCTTTCTGCAGTTGAGTATACAGTAGGACTGTCCATGAGTTTTCTTTGATTCACAAATACTAGAGTTCTTTCAGAGGAAGATTATGAGATAATTTTCTTTTGGTGATAGGAAACTATGATAATTATGGTAAATATTTTATTCATTTAGTGTCTATTTGTATTTTTCCAGATCCTCTAGCTCATTAGCTATGTAATCTTAGGCAAGTTAATTTGAATTTTTTGGCTGTCAGTTTCTTCATCTGTAAAATAGATACCAGTACTTACTTCAAAGGATTGTAATGAGGATTGACTGGGCTACTCTGGGTAAAGAAGTGTGCCTGGGGCACATTAAACATGCACTCATGTTAGTTATAATTTACTGTTACCTCTGTGCTTGGTGGTTGTCTTTCATCCCCAGTTAAGATAACTAACCGATGAAGTTAAAATGCAAGAGCTGGTTCCTCAGTTATTCCCTGGGTTAGCCTCCATTCTTTTTAATTCTGTTTACTCAGGAAGGCAGATTGTAAGCAAGTTGCCAGACAGTGATGTTATTTTGGAGATAGCCTTGAATTCAGCTTCATTTTTAAAAATGTGAATCATTCACAAAAACTTGAGAACTTCAACTCTCATTAGTAGCAGATCATTGGCAGCACTCCCGGCTGGCCGCTCTTGCTGATGATTTCAGCAGCAGCCCGTGGCTGTTTTAGGTTATCTCTAAACAGACTTAGACACTTCTTTTTCAGTAGGTCAAAGCTGGGGAGCGCACTTAGTTTTCTGGGGCCTATCTCCAGTTTGGCTGAAGGCTCTGAGACTCTTTGGGGCTTCCTTCCTGGAGTTTTGCACATTTATCGGATGCAGGTCTGCTGTGATCACCTCCTCTGACCTTTCAGGTCAGAGGTATTTATGGTGTTCATTGTCCCCAGAACCCCTTTCCACACCTGATAAGCAAGCACCTGGACTTGGGCTCAAATCCTATTGGTAAGCACTTAACACCTGTCCTGCAGAAGCACCACCCCTCCCTGGTGGGCGGAGGCTTTGTGATGTTAACTACTATGTGAGAAGTGGAAGAATTTGGACTCTAGACCATTCTTTCTGACTCTCTACCTCTACCTTCCTTACTGTCCATTTCAGCAAGGGGCTCACTGGCCGCTAACCAGGTTTACTGATGTCATTGCCACTTGTGACTAACAGTACCCTAATTCTGCCAGTTCCTGAATGTTCCAGACAGTGCATTTGAAACAATGTCCATAGGTCCACCCTCCCACTGCCCCCTGCCCCCAGCATCTGGGGCAAGCCACGTTTACCGTCTGTAACATGGGGCATTACACACAACATTTTTTTTTTCTTTCCTAGCAAAAGCACCCTGTTCTGTCTCAGTGTTTTATTTCCCAAGCCCTGCCCCAAGCTGCAGGAATCTTTGTCACTGAAGTCCGTGCAGTTGATTGTCTTCTACCGCATTTATGGTAAGTCCATTCCCAGGCATCGAACATCGGTTTTCACATCGGTCTTGTAGTGCAGACCCTGTCACTTTTCTAACAGATAAGGAAACCAAGGCTGTGGAGGACAGGGACTGAGCCAGGGCTTTGTGCACCCTAGGCAAGCACTCTGCTAGTATGTTACACCCCAGCTGGAAGTGAAATACTTATAAGGGGAAGAGCTTATCACTTGTGTGATAGCAGTACCTAAGCCCTCTGCAAAACTGCTTCCAGCTGTCTCTCCAGAAGCGAGGGCACACAAGGGTTAGCTCCAGTTCCTCGAGGAGTGCCAGTGCTAAGGCTGGATAATGCTGAGTTTCGGTGATTTGTTTTTCTAAATCAATTTTCTCCTTCCCAACCCTATCCCTCCAGGCACATCCATAGTTCACAGTGCCAAGATTCCAAAGGGACCGAGGAGGCAGTGCCCAAGGGAGCCCACGGTGCTCTGCACGGCCAGTTTATGCCCCAGGCCAGCTTCTGTTTACTTTCTGTCCTCTGAACTCTCGTGTCTC
This sequence comes from Cricetomys ansorgei, assembly GCA_026225945.1. Lineage (NCBI taxonomy): Eukaryota > Metazoa > Chordata > Mammalia > Rodentia > Nesomyidae > Cricetomys > Cricetomys ansorgei. Next base: position 831,227 of record JAMJFZ010003295.1, read on the forward strand.
TGGGTCTGGCTCTCTGTGATATTCCTGGCATGACCATCTAGGACTGGTGGCTGAGGAGATTGGAGACATTATTTGACTTGAAACTTACTGCTACTGTGAATTTTTTTGTGGTCCAACAGAAACCTTTAAAATTTTCCTCTTATTCATCCTGTTATTTGGGGTCTCATACTAGGGGCAGGATGAGCTAGCTTTTGGAGTCAGTAGGCAAAAGGACAGCTACATTCACTGGAGAATGCCTGTAATCTGAAGCTGGCCCTTTCTGTTGAAGCTGAGCCCAGCTTTGTCCTACTGTTCAAGGTGCCCTGTGGAAGAGGCAGGGCTTGGGTGGCAGGCTGGTCTTTGGTCATCAGGCAGTTTTCCTGAAGGCCTGGCCGGAGACTTCTCAGCCTGCTGCGGTTGACAGCATCTTTCCTTCAGCATGAGGGCCATGGCCCAGAGGATGCTTCTGAGAAGCAGCTGCAGCCTTAGGCCTCCTCTTTCTTGTGTGCCCACCATACTGTGCTGGTTTGGGTTCAGGTAGATGGGGGCCTAATATAGTCTTAGGCCCTGTTCTTCTTGTATAGCCATCATACTGTGCCAGTTTGGATACAGGTAGAAGGGGGCCTCAGTTCTAGAGGTGAAGTGATAGTTTCCAAACCTGTGATATTGACAGGCTTTTCCAAATACAGCCATTGAGGGGAAAGGGACTGGTATGCTGTTGGATTCAGTGAGAATACCTTGGGTATCAGAGAGGTCAAGCCACTGGTCAGTGCAGATGTAGTGTGAGTTGGACATTCTGGTACCTGATAAACATGACCCTACTTCCTGTGTTCTTTGTGATATTTAATCCTGCTTCACGAACAGGTGTATATGTTAGACTTGTCTGTCACTTCATCTGTGATGGCTTATGGATTGCCTAAAGGAGAAACAGAGACAAAGACAGGGTAACATTTCAAATAGAGGAACTGTGTGGAAAAGCATCGAATGAAACAGTATAGACAAGTTGAGAAAAAGTCGATGTGTAGACATTTAAGAATGAGTTGAGGTGGGGGAGGTCCCTATAGACTGAACATATTAAGGGGTCTCCAAGGGAAGCAACTAAGTTGCTTCTTGTGGGATAGGATTAGAGCAGAGCAGAGAATAGGCATAAAGGGGCATAGTTTGTAGAAAGGTTAGTGACTTGAAAAGAGGGTGCAGGTGGTAGAGAAACAAGCAATAAAGTTTTCTTTTTTGTAAAACAAGGTGTAAAAACATGTGCTAGAAGCCCAAAGAAGAAATCTTTGTATTCCCACCACCCGGAGAGTCTCACCCCGACCCCTTTCTCTGCTCTTCTATACCAAGATTATAGAAAGTCGTGCATAGTGATGGGGTGTTTGGGTAAATGGGGGTCCCTGTTGGTTTTGTGCAAGGGAAGCAGATACATGAAGTGACTTGGGAAGATGCACCTGGCATTGTAAGCGGGCAGGATTGGAGCCTGTCATACACAGTGGTTTTACCACTTAAGATTTGGGACTTGAGACTGGAGATATGGCCCAGTGGTTAATAGCTCTTGTTCTTGCGGAGGACCTGGCTCTGTTTCCCAGTGCCCACTTAGCAGCTCACAGCCATCTGTAAATCCAGTTTTTGTGTCCTCTTCTGATCTCTAAGGGCACTATGCTTGCATGTGGTACACAGACATACGTGAGCAAAACACTCATACACATAAAGTAAGTTAATCTAAAAAAAAGTTTTAATAAAGATTTGGGGTTCATTTCTTCATTCACCCACCTCATAAGAGTGTCAGGTTGACCTCTCCTATCCCCTAGGGGTTAGGGGTCAAAGACAAGAATTTCACCAGAGTTGTCTTAAACACTTGTAGCCACCTCCTGTCCCTTCCTTCCCGAGGACCCTTTTTCCATTTGCCACCTACTTTCTCCAACAGCCCTCCTCTGGATTCACAGACACAGAGCCAATTTTGCCACACCACAGACCTTTCTACTGTGTGAGGTCATTTCAGGGGAGAAACTATATATAGCGGAGGACCAGCATCAGGACAACCCCGCATTGTCAGGCCATTTAGCATCACCCTTCCGCTGATGCAGGCAGGGTCACCTCAGACTGAGCTGTCTGGTGGGGGTGCGGTATGATAGGAGCAGCCCAGGGCATGTCCCTGTGTCCTCCACATAAGGCATGAGTCTCTGACTCTTCATCTGAATGATGGAGTTGGTCTGGACCAGCATTCTTAAAACATTTGTAGCTACCAAAACTCTTGCAGCTGGAAGTTACAAGAGGCTCAATAAATACAGCCAAATGGACACTGCATTGGTAGAAGCCAGAGAGAATGGTCCCCCAAAGATTGTACTTAGGTCTTTGGGTCCTACAAAGTGCACATTTTGAAAAGTACTAGACAAAACATTCTTTTGAGGTGTCTTCCAGCTTTAGAACTCTGAGGTCTAACCTTGTGTGGTCTCTGGGATTAATGAGGCATCGAGATTGTTCTTAGCTTTGTGACCTGTTACAGGCTGATGGTCATCCTGGGCAGATTAGGGGTGTGGGGATAGAGTTTGCCCTGCTAGCCTGTGCTTTAAAGGCTTGTTCTTTCTGGCCTGCTCCTGCCTGCCGTTTCCTTCTAGTGCAGATTGCCTCAAGAAGAGATGGAAATGAGAATGTGATGAATTTTAGGAGAGGAAAGTGCATTTAATTTGAGCAGCCTGGGGCTAGGTTCCTTGCTTTCTGTAGTGTGTTTGTGGAGCACAATGGTGCCTTTGGCAAAAACAGGAAAGCCCAAATCTGGGGCCAGTTTTCCTCCATTCAGCAAGCATTTGTGGAGCACCTGCTTTGTATTCTTGGAAAAGCATAAAAGGGAGAGCCCAGCTGGACCCCCCCCCCCCCCCCCGATCACAAGTAATGCAAAGCACTGAGTCTAGCGAAATTTGGCAAGAAGGACCTACAGGCAGGACTGGTGCATTGGTAAATTCCCTCTTTGTTGGCTTCTCTTTGCGCTCTGGCTTCCTCTGTCCAGGGCTCACAGGTCCTGTGTGTTCTGCATAATTCCAGCTACATTCAGATGACTGAGGTCTTTCTACTTCAGGGTCTGCATTCCTAGAGAGTCAGATTGATCCTGCTTAGGTCTGGTCTCCACCCTTGGTCTATGTAACTCCAGTCAGGAGTCACATAAGACAGAGCAAGTCTGGCATAGCCCACCCAAACATTGTTCATACTGAGGACAGTTCCAGAAAAGGTGAACTGGGAGTTTTCCAGCTCAAAAGCTCTGTGCTCCTGCAGGCCTTCATGAGGAATTCTAGTCCTGGGAAGGAAACCAAGTGTGTAGGGAACATGTCATAGCCACACAAGGAGGTGATGGAACAGTTCCCTTGGCAGTGCCTTCTTGCTGCCTAGTGGAAGGCTTGCCCAGTGAGAGCTATTGGACCAAGAACAGGGCTCCCTGAACCTTATGCCACAGAGTTCCACAGGGCAGCAGGAGCCAACCAGGACAGCTAAGAGGAGGGAATGCTTTAAGGCTACTGGCCCCTGGAACAGACCTGAAGATGGTCAGGAATGGAGGTAGCTCTGTCTTAGGAGCCCAAGAACATTGCTTTTTTTTTTTTCTCAACATTTACTCTTGACTTTCCCCTTGGTAGTCACATGCTTCTTATTCATCAACTTGTTTCATGATCTAATACACCAATACCAGCATCCTTGGAATCCCAGTACAGCCAGCCAGGGAATCCTTGCAGGGCCTTGGGCAGGGCAGACATTAAGGAGCACATGTCCTCATGTCTCCTCCAGTCAGAATGCTGTGAATGCTAGAGAATGGTGCCTGGGCATGGGCATGAAGGAACAGAGAGAAGGCTTAGGAAGGAGGACCAAGCTGAGCTAGAGCAAGGGTACAGGGAAGAACTGGCAGGCATGTGTTTTGAGGAGGGGCCATTGACAGCTAAGGCCTGAAGGGCACCTTGGTTGCGGAACTTAGCGGCAGAGCTGTGGAACTGAAGGGGAGCCACTGGGAAACTGGCCAGCAGGATGCCAGGGACCTGGCGGGGCACATCTAGAGTAGATGAAAAGGGAGGGGTAGGGAAAGATGGAGGCTTCCTAGAAAGAAAGAAGGCTTCCTAGGGTGTTCCAGACAGAGGAGTTTGGATTGGGAATAAAAATGCAAGGGGTTCTATGTTCATTAGGAGAGTCTGCAGGAACTGATGACATAGCTGCAACAGTGGGAAGGGTAGCAGTGGGGGGCAGATGGTAGGGGACTTGGGGAGGGTTTGGCACAAACAGGATTGTGGTGTGCGTGTTCACATGCATGCAGCACTGGAGCCTTGTGTGTACACTAGGCGAGTATTCTATGTCTGAGCTACATCCCAAGGCCTGATTGTTCCCTCAGAGGATCAGGAGCACTGCTGGAAAGTTTATCATTTCTGACTTAGGCAGGGGAGAAGTTAATGTCTTTAATGCAGAAGTTCTGGGGTACGTGAGGAGATGACTGGAGAATAGGTCTTGCGTCCAACAGCTCTACTTCTTAGGAACTTGGCCGAGGGGCCCCAGCTTCCTCTTCAAAATGGGAACAATCTGCCTAGACCCTTCACAGAGGTAGGGGAGAGTCAAAGGTTATGTATGTGACAAAGCTTTGTACATGGCAAACCCTATTTGTGTGGGCATCTTGTTAGCATGGCCTTGGATGAGGTGCTGCAGCACAGTGACCCCTGCAGGATCAAGGAGACCCATGGGCCTGAGATGTGGCTTGATACTGGCTACCCAAGCTACCCCATGCTCCCATTCAGATGACATACTATGTTACTGGGCTGTGGTGTGGACCCCTGTCTGAGTGACCTTTTAGGTCTTCATTCCAGATGATCTCTGTTGATCTCCCATGGCTGCTCTGTGTGTGTAGTCAGTACAGGACTGGGTCAAGAGGGAGAAGACTGGGCTCATCTTCCAAGAAAGACAGGCAGTGCAGAAGGACCTGTGGACAGGCAGGCTTGCCCTGCTTGGAGCTGCAAGGGCCACTCAATGGTTTTGGCCATTCCTCTGTCCATCCATGTTGGCCTCTGTAGCCTGTTCCCCTTAAGAAAACCATAGTGCTCATGTTCCCAAGATACCAGGAAAGAGGAAATGATGAAATGCTGCATCTGGCTTTGCCACCAGCCTGAAAAGAAGACCTAATGGAGACAGTGAGTGGTGGTAGTGACCAGAACACTGGTTAAAGTCTGGGGCCTGTTGAGTCTAGGGAGGTAGAAAAGGCTCCAGGAGAGAGGACCCCAGTGTCAGGCAGAAGAGAGCCTGTGGTTTCCTTTCCTGTCCCGCCTTGCCCTCTGCACGTAGATTCCTTCTTCCCAGCTGCCCTCGGTTAGGACGGGGCCCAGTTCCCCTCTGCTGTAAACATCATGCTCCTCCTCTGGGCCTCCTGTAGCTTCCTTTAACCAGGAAAGGCTGGCCTTCTGTGCCCCACGCTGCCTTGGAGTGTGTCTTCCTCACCCTATAGCTATTTGGTTATTTCTGTTCGTTTTCCCCTCCCAGAGTCTCTGTGGGAGCTGCCTGATCTCCCAAACTGCGGGCCAGACTTTGAATTCCTCTGCCAGCCCGTTCCCGAACTAGTCCCCTTGGAAGGTTACTTTTCCTAAAACGCAGCTGCTGTGTGCTCCCCTGACCTGCCCAGCTGTTCTTGTCCTCAACCAGAGTCTGTCACTTTGACAATAAATAGGAAATGAAAAGCAGAGGGTTGCCAGGTGCCTGCTGACTGCCCTTCCAGCTGCCTGCATTCCTACTGGGAAACAACTGTAGTATTAGACATAATAAAGCTAACACTAATACTCCCCACGTTTGCTTAGGATTTTTCAGGCACGATGCAAAAATTTCTACATGTATTGTCTTCATGTAAGCCACTGAGCTAAGTTGTGTATTCATCCTCTCACAGGTGAGGGAGACAAAGGCTAGAGATGTTGTATAATTTCACCAGCACCATCAAGAAGTTGAACCAGACTAGGACCTGTATTGGTCTGACTCCCATAGTCATTCTCCTATGGAGGTGTCCTTGCTACCCACTGGAGGAGATGAAGGAGGGCAAGGCGGGAATCTCCAAAGCCATTTACACCTCAGCTTCTCCGGTTCCCCAATTAGCTACCACACATTGTTGTAGCACAGTTGAAACCCCACAGTGTCATTCTCAGAGCTGAGCACTGTGTTCTCCATACCCTGGGCAACACATAGAACATTCAGGTGGGAGTTGCCCGAGTTTCTCTTTACTGTGGATCCCCCACATCAGTGGCTGCTTTCATAGTTGGGAAAATGCCTTCCTGAAGCCCTAGCCTTTATTGGATGCTGTCCTGGCAAGGGGCTTCCAAAGGAGAAGCAGCTGTTGAGTCCCTTGGCTTTCCTCTGCAGCACTCCTCCCACTTACGCTCTGGTGCCTTCCTGTTCTGAAATGCCCACAGAGTGCCCTCCACTGCACATGCTGTACTGACTTGGGCCACTTTTGCTCTTGGAGGTAGGCCCTGCATGTCTGCCGTTGTCTGTGAGTGGCAACTGTCAATGGGGACTGTTGCAAATATGGCATTTGAGAAGCATATTCAATATCATAGTCACATTGTAGGTTTTGAAAACATATTGTTTTATAAATGGAACTACTGAAGTAGAGTAGTTGACAATTTTTTGCCTTATACAACAATAATTCTCAAGTGAAACATGGCTATAGCCCGTATTAGGGTGTGTGTGTGTGTGTGTGTGTGTGTGTGTATGTGTGTGTGTGTATTTAAGTCTGCGTATATATCAGAAAGAGATGTGTGCTCTGAAACTTCATTTTTCATTTTTCTTACATCCCTGAAGGAAAGTACTGAAGGTCTTTGGGCAGTGGTACCCATCTTAAGAGGCTCAAGAGAAGGCCCTAAACTTAAGCAGGTGCAGTAAACACTGGCTTGCTAACCATGATCAGGCTACAGAGGGAAGCCTTGAAGCTTAGTGGCTAGGAATACAGATTTAGATCAAACTAAAGCACAATTTAAATCCAAAGTATACTACTTAATGATTGTGTTACTTAACATTTGTGTTACTGTTTTAGACAGGGTCTTATACTGTGCAGCCCAGGGTGGTCTGGAAAACTGCATAAGCCAGGCTGACCTCAAATTCATAATCCTTTGCCTCAGCCTCCTGAGTTCTGGGATTGTGCTAGGGTTATAGTTGTGTGCTACTATGCCCAAATTGTATACCTTAACTCTTAATATCTCACTTCTTTCATATCTTAAATGGTAATGATTGGCATTGAACTCACTGCATAGCTATGAGGGTTAGTGGAGTAATCCCACTGCCTGGTGTCTAGCTGTACTCTGTTACTTGGCCACAGTAGACTCTGTACTCAACCTACCCAGCCTGTTTTGTCTCCATTGGATCAAATGTCCTGGTCCTGGTCGACCTGTGCCTTTATGGCTCTTTGCTCTATGTGTGGATGAAGGTATCATCTGCTCCTAGAGAATTTAAGGTTAACATGAGGCATATACAGATGTTCCTAACTCACATTGGGGTTGTATCCTGATAAAACCCCATAAATTGAAAATACCATTAAGTAAAAAATCCTGTAACTAAGCCAGGTTTGGTGGTGTTTCTATAGTCCCAGCTTCTTAGAAATCCTTTAATTCTGGAGGATTGCTTGAGCCTAAATGTTCTAGAGCATCCTGAGAAACATAGTGAGATTCCCATCTCAAATGAGTAAATTAACTATATATCAATCTATTAATACTTACTATGTGTCTGTTGAGCCTTATGACTTGGGGTTGTCTACCATAAGTATACTCGGAGCACCTACATTATTTTGTAGTTTGGCAAAATTATCTAACAAAGCCTATAACAAAGTCTATTTTTAAGGAAGTACTGAATAATTGTATTATCTGTGACTGTTGTGTTGGAAGTGAAAAACAAAATGGTTCTGTGGGTGTGCCTTTGTACTGCTGGCAAATCAAAGCATCTTTGGTCAAGGACTGGACCTCTGCAACTCAGATATGCATTGAATTTGCACATGCTGGGCCCTGTACTTGATCCTGGGCTTGTAGTTGAACAAAATAGATAGGGTCCCACCCGGGAAACATGACATTCAAATAATCAAAATTAACAAATGCCACCATGTGAAAGTAGAGGGTGTGGAGACAGAATTATAGGGTCAGAGAATGAGAATGGAAGGTCAGCAAGACTTCCTCGAAGAAGAGACACAAGAGTTCAACAGACTCGTGGACGTTGACACTGATGGAACCATGTTTATCTCATGTAGCCCCATCCCTGTTGAGGACTACCTTTGAAAAAAACAGTCCCTCCTCAGGGCGGGGCATCTCTGCCAGGGCCACAGGTGGCAATGGAACTTAAACTTTATTTCTGCCTCTGCTGGACAGTCCAGTTCTTGTGTGGTCAACACAACCAAAGGGGGCTCTGAGCAGGGACTGCATACGGAGGACTCTTGGATAGCAATGATCTAGACATCTGTGAGGAAAGAGGCAAGCAGCTGAGTCAGGTTTTGCCCTCCTAGTGAGAGTGCTTTTTCGGGGAACAAGAGTGAGGCTGTGTCCAAAGTAGTGTCCAAAGTGCCCGGGTGCCAGCAAGCACCTGGAGGCTGGTCCTTGGGACTGTAGTTGGTGACAGTCTCCTTGGTTTTCCAATGGCAGCTGTCTCCTCCACAGTGTACTATGGAGAAGGACGTTGGGCAGAAGGGAAGGGACTTTTGTGCTGCAGGAGATGGCAGAAGGCATTCTCAGAAGCAGAAGTCCAGAGGCTCACAACTCCCCTCCCCAGGACAAGTGTCCACCCTGAGTTTAATGTTACCTGGAATATCATAACGTGTCTTAGTGTTTCTATTGCTATGATGAAACACTATGATCAAAAAGTAAGTTGAGGAGGAAAGGGTTTGTTTGGCTTACATTTCCTCATTATAGTTCGTCATTGAAGGAAGCCAGAATAGGAACATGAAGGCAGGAGCTGATGCAGACACCGTGGAGGGATGCTGCTTACTGACTTGCTCCCATGGCCTGTTTTCATATAGGACTACCAGTTCAGGGATAACACTACCCACAGCGGGCTGGCCCTCCCACATTGATCATTAATTAAAAACCTATAGGCTTGCCTACAGCCTGATCTTAATGGAGGCTTTTTGTTGTTGTTGTTTGTTTGTTTCAGAGACAGCATTTCTCTTTGTAGTCCTAGCTATCCTGGAATTCACTCTGTGGACCAGACTGGCCTTGATCTCAGAGATCCACCTGCCTCTGCTTCCTGAGTGCTGGGATTAAAGGCATGTGCCACTACTGCCTGGCAAGGCATTTTCATAACTGAGGTTCCCTCCTCTCAGATGACTTTAGCTTGTGTCAAGTTGACATAAAACTAGCCAGGATGTGTTCCTTTGTACTTTTTTCCTTGTCTTCTCACCTGAAACACACACTCCATAGGAAGAGACAATGGACTCAAGTGCAAGTGAAGGTTTTAAGGCCAGACCATGTGAGATGCATGAATCCCAGGGTCTACATGAGGAGGCATTGGTTTGTGGAAGAGCTAGGACTCTAAACCATCACAGGGAAAGTTTTTGTCTAGTCAGCAGTGACCCTGTAGGGCTTAACATGACACCTGGCTCATGGAAGGTACTTAGCACTACTGAGATGAAAGAGATTCCCTCTGGCACCCTACCAGATAGATGTGGACAGATTCTAACACAGGTTTCGGGCTCCTTTCCCAAGACCTGGCATTTATACATTAGCTGCCTGGTGACAGAGCAACTAGGGGATATTTGAGGAACTTGAAATTATGCCATCAGTAACTAGGGACTGCTTAGCAAGAAAACACAAAGGCTTAGGACGATTTTAACTCACCCCCCCCAAACTGTCATCATGGCTCTCTTACCATTTCTTACCTGGCACATGGTGCATATAGCACTGTATCAAGCTGTGATCGTCCTCCCACGGAACTCTCATGTTAATGGATTATCATCTCTTTTCAATGAGGGAGGAAATCGGGGCTTAGGTAAAACACTCTACCCTTGGTTTTAAGCAGATCTGTCTGACTCTGTGGCCCATAGTTATTAAGTGATCTGAACCCTACACAGGGCTTCCTGCCTGGAGATTACTTGTGTGATTTCTGTAGATAAAGTTGCCACTCATGAATGGAACTTTCTGAAAGTTAAGTTTTCTATTCCCCACAAAAGAGTTCTTAAGAGAGCAGTCTAAAATAGGAACAAACAGCCTCTGGAAACCCTGCTACCCGCGAGAGCCCAGGTCTGCTGGGGAAAGAGGTGCTTACATCAGCTGGGGATCTACGTGGCATCTAGGACCTCTCCAGCTCCAACAGGTTCTGGTTCTGTGAAAGATAAGCTCTGGAGCCATGACCTGACAGAGCCTATTTCTGAATGGTACAAGGAGGGTCATCCTCAGTCAGACATGAGCAATAGGCTCCATACTTCCTTGCAGTGGCTCATTCTGGATCTCCTATTCCCTTTTTTGAAGATTGGTCCAGATCCCCTCCATCAGGAGCTAAGCATCACTGTGAACCTGCTCCCCTTTGGAGTGGATTGTTAACCACCTGGCCAGATGTCTGTACTTGGCATGGAAGCTGGCACTGGAATGGGTCTGGGATCAGGGCACACCTATTCTATGCTGCTGTTGCCAGTCAGTTAGCCTGGGATTTGTGGGGCTTTAGACTTTGCATACCTGAGCGGGTTATCCTTTGACCTTTGCTCAGCATCATTGATTTTCTGTGGGTACATCATTGGTTTGGGGGGTATAGAAGGGCGTGGAGTGACTCCAGAGTGCCTCTCAAAGCACCGAGAAAAAAAAAATGGGTAGGAGTGTTCTGTTAAACCTCAGAGGCTGCAGGAGGAGGATGTCTGGTAATGATGGGAAATGAGCCTGCTAGGTGCAGAGCTGCCTCTTCAGTGCTGGGGCCCTGGGCCAGGACACCAGAGTGGGGAAAACCCTACAGGTTATGCTGCTCAGCTGCCTACCCAGTGTGCAGTTGCTCTACTTAGCAACCTGGCCAGGTCAGCCAGACTTTCCTTGAGCAAGGCTAGCTCTTGAATGCACCAGTGAATACACAGTCTTTGCTTATGTTATCCTATCCCTCTGCAGAGTGCATTTTGATGCTACCTTTTTTGTCAGAGTTGTGTCCCTGTGAGGACAGCCCTGTTATTCAGTGAATTTGCACAAGCTTGAGTGTGCCTGCCTTGTGTGTTCTATGTGCTGGGTCTGTATGACAGATCTGTTTTGCTTATTGGTTCTAGGGTTGGTGGAGAGTAGGCATTGGTAATCTGTCTTAGAGTGTGGTAGGAATCAAAGAGAGGCTGAATGACTTGCCTAAGTCACCCCCCCCCCAATTTTGTAGACACTCTCAGAACACTTGATGGGTCTTTTTGCTGCCGGCACATTCTGCCTCCTTTCTGACCTGCAGTATCTTTATTGAGAGATTTGGAGTGTTCTTTCTGCAGGGTAAAGCTAGAGCTTTTAGCTACCTTCTTTAGAATGTACCTGGCCAGAGGGTGAGCGGGGATAGGTACGTAGGAGCCGTATGGTGCCACCATGTAGTGCCAGGAGCAGCAAGGGCATTAGAGGTTGGAGGGGAATCTGGTCCCTCTCTCAGAGAGGGACCTGACTGTGGAGGCTAGGCTGCTCTACCAACTCATTGCTTCTTCTCTTCTCCTCCCCTCCCCTCTTCTTTTCTCTTCCACCCTCCTCCCCTCCCCTCCTTTCTTCTCTTCTCTTCTCTTCTCTTCTCTTCTCTTCTCTTCTCTTCTCTTCTTTCTCTCCAATGCTAGTGATCAAACCTAGAGCCTTGTGCATACTAGGCAAGGGCTGTTCATCTGAGTTACATTCCTATTTTCCCCTACTTCTCCTTTAGAGGTCTTTTACTCTCTTGTCCTATTTCTTGTCTGCCTCCCTCTTTTTCCTTCTGACGAGCCATCCCTGAGCTAACAGGTCCTCCTAGCTGCCTTAGCATCCTCGTGTCTGCCCACCTGGAGATGCAGGGATCATGAGGCCTAGGCTCCTTGACACATCGTTATTTCTGTGTACTATTTTCCTCCTGGCTCTACTGCCACCTGTCCCTTCAGAGCATCCTGTTCGTGCCTGGGAACTTTAACAATCAGAGCCTCAGTCAGACTCACTGCACACAGCTTTCCATCCTTACAGACACTATTGTCTGGTGTATGAAGTGACATCTTACAGACAGCTTTAACACTCAAGAACAAGTCCAGTGGTGAGAATTTCATGGGTGGTGGCAAGACAATGAGAGGACGAGAACAATGAAAGGAAATGACCGTTTCTGTACCATGCAGGCACAGGCACACTCTGCGTTCCCTCTAATACAGAGAGGTGCCATCTCTGTCTCTGTCTCACAGATCAAGTGCTAAAGCTTGCTCACATGTCACAGAGCCAGTAAAAGGGTAGGATCCGAATGTGGATTTTGTTCTGCTTGGCTCCCCTTGCTCTGTGGTGCCTGTCAGCTACACGGTTATGGAAACATTGTAGAGGCACTTGGAGCTGGGGAGGGGAGTGGCTTTGTGTCTAGCGGGCATTACTCAGTAGGCACCAGAACTTAGGATTCAGAGTGTCCAGAAGTGAAGTAAAAACAGGTGCTAACAGGTGCGGTAGACCCAGAATTGTCTCCTATTTCCTAGGTCTGCAGTGCCAGACCCTGCCCTAAGACAGCCATGGGTGTGAGGAAGACCAAAAAGCGGGGTTAACATAAGTATTTGTGTGTATTAGCTTTTTAACACCTCAGCCCTTTGTGATAGTTAGCTTTCTATTACTGTAACAAAGTATCTGAGGAAATTACCTTAAAATGAAGAAAGGTTTGATTTGGCTCATAGTTTCAGAGGTTTCAGTCCATGCTCTTTTGGCTCTGTCACTTTGGGCCTGTGGCAGCATAGTACTCTGTGGCAGAAACCCATGGCAGAAGAGACCTGTTCATGGCAGCCAGGGTACAGAAGCAAGAAGGGGCTAGGGACCCAGTATTTCCCAGTTAGGCTCCACCTCTTAAAGATTCAACCATAGCTGGTGACCATGCCTTTAACACAGAGGCTGTTGAGATTCTTCTTGCCACCCTGAGTCAGGCCTTTAAACCCCTCACAAGTTCTGATGCTGCCTTTGCCGTGGTCTGTCTACCTCCTTCATCGTGTGTCTTCTTCTGATCCTCCTAAGTCTTAGTGGATTGGCTGGGAATCAAGATTCACTGTTCCCCCAACTAGCTAGGCACTAAGAAAAGTTTTTTTGTTTGTTTAATGATTTGTTATTTGTGTGTGTAGATGTGCATGTGAGTACCATTGGAGGTCAGAAGATGGTGTTGGATCCCCAAGAGTTGGGTCAAAGATGTGAACCACCTGATGTGGATGCTGGGAACCCAACTTGATCCTCTGGAAGAGATGCAAGTGCTCTTAACCACGGAGCCATCTCTCCAGTCCACTAAGCGAGGTTTATGAGGACAGTGGTGACCTCATTTTTCCCAGTACTCAGCCCATTCTGTGAAGGCAGGTGTACTCGTTAGTGTACAGCCCTGTTGCCATGTCTCAGGGGCCCAAGGTCATAATGGCTTAGTAGAGGGGAAACCTGCTGTCTCATGTCCTTGACATGACCCTACCAGGAGAAGGGGACCTCAATATACTCATCTCAGGATCCAATAATGCACCACCTTCTCTTTAACAAACTTGCACACTCCCTCCCTTGGTGAACATCTGTGTGGCAGACTCTGTTCCACAAAACTTAGTGAACCAGAAGCTGGCTAAAGTAACTTCTGCCCTTTAGAAACTTGCTGTGTCATCCGGAGAGGCCCTGTGTGGAAGCAATCTGTTCCTGAGACTCTCTGGTATGCTGGGCAGTGCAGACACAATTATAGATCATGTTTGTGGGTCTGTGGACTACAGAAAGGGCAATGAAATGCTGGGAACAGGCCAAACCCAGGGAGTCAGAAGCAGGAAGGCTTCATACGTGACATCTGAGCTGGACACAGAGGCATTCAGGGCCGACAGCTAGAGGAAGAAGGGGTCTCAAGGAGGGAAACACAGGCCTGGAGGCCTGGGGGTGCATGGAGATTGCTGTTGGATGTTGTCTGAACAGAGCAAGGGAATGTGAGAAGACCACATCCCAGATGTCCATATGGCTCACTCTTCCCTTCATTTTGGCCTCTGCACCTGTTAGAAGCCTTCACTGATCACTGTTTCTAAAATTATGTCCCTCTTATCACTCTGTTTTTCTGCTTTATTTTTAGTGTAACACAAATTCCTGACTTGTGCCTTATGTGTAGAGTGTGTGCTCCATGTGTACAAGTAGTAAGTACTAAAATATTTGTTTAAAAATGAATGAATGACCAGGCATGGTGGTGCATGCCTTTAATCCCAGCACTGGAGAGGCAGAGGCAGCCAAATCTCTGTGAGTTAGAGGCTAGCCTGGTCTACAAAGAGTTCCAGGACAGCCAGGACTACAAAGAGACCCTCTCTCAAAAAAAAAAGTTGAGTGAATGAACTGTAATAAAGTACATAGTTTTGGAAAGTTTGACCTCCATAATATGTTCAGCTTTCATATATTTTTTTAGAACTCTCTTTCTTTCCTCTCTCTCTCCCTCTCTCTCTCTTTCTCAACAGGGTTTCTCTGTGTAGCCTGAACTGTCGAGGCTGGCCTCATACTCAGAGATCCTCCTGCCTCTGCCTCCTGAGTGCTGGCATTAAAGGTGTGTGTGTGCCACCCACCACCTGGCTTAGGATTTTTAAAAAATGTGTCTATGTCTGTGAGTGTCCAGTGTGTGTGTGTGTGTGTGTGTGTGTGTGTGTGTGTGTACACCTGTGGAGGCCAGAAGAGGGCATTGGATCCCTTGGAGCTGGACTTATAAGCACTTGTGAAGTGGATGCTAGGAACCCAACTTGGGTCTTCAGGAAGAGGACAATTACACTCTTTAACTACTGAGCCATCTCTCCAGCCTCTCTGGCTTTTACCTTACAGGCATCGTGGAGAGCCATGGATGTTTTTGAATAAGGGAGTGACGTATCATTATTAATAAGGAGGATGGGCTAGAGCAAGCAGAGTGCCTCCTTTTTGACTCAGCCGACCTGCAAAGCCACTAGCCCCTTAGCCCCAGGTTCTGTGGGTATAGAGTGTAACCTATTCCTGGAAGCCATCCTTTTATTCAGAGCCACTAGAAGGTGCTTCCTGAGTCCTTTGTCCTAACAATGGAGAGAACATGAGCTGACCTTTGCCTCTTGTTGGGCCTGAGCACTACTGCACTCCTGGTAGAAATGGCAATTCTGAGTCTTTCTGGAAAGAAACTTCGGCAAAAGGACCAAGAATCCTAAATTTCCCAGTGGGGATTTTATCACAGGGAACCAAGCCCAAAGGTGCCCAAAGCTTTATGTGTAAAGACTTTTATCTCAGTGCAAGAAATGAGAAATATGCTAAAGGTAGAGCTTAGTGGTAAGGGTGTGTGCCTGCCCTTGGTTATATCCCCATTTCTGACTTTAGAAATAGTTACTAATACGTATTTCAAGCACCTCCCCCGTCCAAACCTTCATCCCCATCACTACTCAAGCTCTGCCTGCAGCAGAGACTCAGTACAATCCTAGGCCAGACCCTTTCCCTCCTCCTCCATCACAGCAGTTCAGAACCTCTACACCGTATCCTCTACATAGGGCTCAGACTGAGCCCTCAGAACACATCCTCCTCTGCTTCCCCTCCTCAGAGGTCCTCCGTCTCTTGGAGACAATGTCTGAGCAGTCTCACTGGCCCAGCAGTCTCCTCTGTGCCCTGCCCTAGAGTGTGTACCATTATTCTCCACACTTGTAACTGGTCTCTCATGGTCTTTTAAATGTCTGTCTCCCTGACTAGTTCTGACCCTACTCCCTGGCCTGGGGCCTAATGCATAGCAAGTGCTTCATACATATTTTTGAATGAGTGAGTGAATGAATGAATAGAGGATATTGTAAGGCTTGGAAGAATTGTATTCGATGCAGTGCCCAGCACATAACATGGTAAGTTCCGAATAATTGCTTATTGGATGAGTCTATGTGAAATAAGAACAGCAGGATTTTTTTTTATCTTATTTATAATAGACTTCATTTATTTCCTGAGTCACTACGAGGCAGAACTTACCAGGCATCTGCATTTGTACTGAGCTACCTCTGGTGAATCTGACTAGCAGCAAGGGGTTGAAACTTTTTGAGCTGGCATCAGAGTGAGGTTATTATAATGCTACACGTTTCAGTTGTGCACACCATATGATCCCAGCAGTAAGTATGTGAATTGAGAAGTGAAAGAAAACACCTCAGTGTGTTTTTGTTAGTTATTTTTAGGTGATAGGATATGGGTGACTTACATTTTTCTTTTTATGTTTCTATTACATAATTTTTCTGTGTGTGGCATATGTCTCTTTTAAACATTACAAAAAATGAGGATGGTGTTTGGGTGAGGGGTTCCTAACTGTACCTGACATTGCAGGTTGTAGGACCTGTTTCCATTCTGCAGCTCTTGCCAGCTCCAGGGTGGTCCCAGGCATTGGGTCTACAACCTAGTCCTCTGATGAACCAAGGAATTTCCTTGTGGTCTGGGGAAGTATAGAGATAGTTCCTAGGTCTATAGCAGACTGCCTGTGGTTTGAGGTTCTTCAAGAAAGAAAGGGGCATAGGTAATGTGACAGACCCTGGTGTGGTGGGATTTTGTTTAAAATGTCAGTGATGGGGCTGGAGAGTTGGCTTAGTGGTTAAGATCACTGGCTGCTCTTGTAGAGGATCCAGATTTGATTCCCAGCACCCAGGTGGTGGCTCACAACCATCTGTAACTCCAGTTCAGTGTCCACAGGCACTAGGCACACACGTGGTGCACAGACATACATACAGGCAAAACACTCATACACATAAAAATAAAGACAAACTAAATAATTCACCAGTGAAAGTCTTCAGTGAGGCTGGCCTGGAGTATAGTGTGGTGGGACCTAGGACTGGGTGGGGGCCTAGACAGCAGAGATTTGTGACACTGGGGTCTAGGTAGTTGGCTGGCTTTGCAGGCAGTTTGAAGGCAGAGGGGGAGCCAAGTGGGACGCCGTTATTAGAAAGGTAAAACAGCTGAGAGGCAGATCCTGTGGATTGACTGGGTTGGGGAAAGCAACCCACTGTAGGGAGCCTCCAAACCAAGGCATTCTTATCTTTGCTTCGGAACAAAACAGGCAGGTGAAGCTGTCTCTGGGGATGTGCTGGCTTGTTTGTCATCAAAGTCACCATCCTCTCAGAGCCTCTTCTGTATCTTTCCCCTAATGCATTCTCTCTTTTAAAGCCCCGTCTGTCTTTGCTCCTGCCTCCTCCAGCTTTCTATTTCCTTGCTTCTGGAGTTATCTTGGGCCTTCATGAGGACAAGATGGAGCCTTGTACATCTTTGATCTACATCTTTGGTCTACATAGGACCATGTGGTTCCTGGCCTATAGTCAGAGTCCACTGAGGGAAGAGTGCTTTGCATTTATCTACTTTCCCAGATGGAAATGTCAAGGCCCAGTGTAGCACAGAGGGCTCTGCTCTGGCCTTGTGACTGGATCCTGCCTTATGCTTCACTGGGTCACCAAGGCGACGAAATGCTCACTTGCAAGCAAATAACATCTCTGGTCAGGGCTGCCAACCTTAGCAGTTCTTGACCACCAGCTGAGCCGAAGCCAAGAGGATGCCTTTCCCACTAGCCCTGTGGGCACCCACAGGGCTCTCTGTCCTTTTGGTGGCTGCACTGAAAACAGATAGCTCCTGCTGTCCTCACCACCTCCTCCCCCTGTACCTCACTTCGGATCCTGTCTGGCATCTGTAGCAGGGAGGAGGTTTGGGACAGGTGGTCTCCTAGTGCACACATACCAGCTGCAACCTGTCTGCAGAGATACCTTCTCAGGGCCTGGCTTTCTCCTGGTGGCTTCATTTTCTCCTGGGTTTGATAAAGAGGGAGGCTGCCTTTCCTCCACACCACTCCCACAGGGGAGGGGTACAACGAGGCTGCATTGGCCAGTGTGGGCTAATGGAGCACTCCTGAGAGAATGAGGCCTGACCTGTCTGCCTTGCCCCTGAATAGCCTCACCCCATCCCCAGACTGACTCAGCTCTTGCCTGACACAGATCTTAAGCCCTTGTCAGACTAGTCTCAGTAAGGACAGGTGATATGGGCCATGACCAACAGTCCTGGGCCAGGCAGGCTCTGTAGCCTGCTACTCCATGAAACCTTACAGGCAGGAGCAGCTAGATCTCCTCTTGCCACCCAGTTGCTAGCCTGCCTTCTCCTGAGACCAAAAATTATTCCACCAGGAGTTCAGGGGTCCCCTACTGTCCTCTCTGTTCTTGCCTTTCCCAGGAGAACTGAATTCTCAGCACCCCTGTGCGATCTACTCTCTGGATCATCCTCTTAACTCATTGAGCACCCATACATGCCAGGTGCTCCTGCAGAGGGAGACCCAGTCCTGCCCCAAACCCCATTTTGGTTTTGTTTTGTTGTTAGCTTTTGAGTGTTGGTGGGTTTCCCAGGCTGACTTGTAACTGCAGGGCTCAAGCAGTCCTTCTGCCTTGGCCGACAGGTTTGTGTCACTGCACCTACCCTCCTCATGGCTGGTTTGAGGCACAACTCATAGAAAGCAGCCTAAACTGAAGCTTTAGTTGATCCAAGACAATCTTAGAAAGTAGAAGCCACTCAAAGTCCCAGCTTGGCTATCTCAGCCTTGTCACAACAGAGGTGTTTTATTGTCCCCACACATCTCCAGATTCTCTACATTTAGATGAGCACTAAAGGAACATGCACGCCCAGGCACATTACTCTTTAAAAAGCAAAAGCCCACCTGTGTACAGTCATGCTTCCTAGAAACGACAAGGGCTACCCTCCGGCTACCCTCCCTCCCCCAGCCCTCAGCTGGGAAGGTTGGTGCACATTCATCTGAATTGTCTTCCTCACAGATACCAAGCCTGAGCGCATTAGAGTTGCCAGTTTTCTTGGGAAGCACACAGACCAACAGGACCACTAACTGACCCCTGGCATTTACTGTAGCTCTGACTTCTGCCAAGTAGATGTAGTGTCAAACTCACAGTTCTTGCCTACTTCCCTGCCGTATGCTCCAAGTCAGTGACTTAATTCTTGGTTGGCACAGGTATGATCTCCCCCTTTAAGGATGACTCAAGTGTAGGCATTGTGGACAGCTCAGCAGAGACTGTGGGCTCCTGGGTTTCTGCCCTCTCTCACCTTTTCTGCTCCTGCTCCATCTCTGGCCTCAGACACTGCATTCATTCAGGTCAGGCACACTCATCGTTTTGAATTAGCATCCTGTCAGTTCTTTACGGCATATGCTGGTTCCAAATTTTAGTTGACAGGCATGTCAGCATCTCCATCATTAAGAAGTTAACCTGAGCCTGGAGGTGGTGGCACACACTTTTAATTCCAGCACTAGGGAGGCAGAGGCAGGCAAGTCTGTGAGTTTGAGGCTGTTTTCCAGAGTTCCAGGAAAACAGATAAAAACCCTGTCTTGGGGAAAAAAAAGTTAACCTGTAAGCAAGATATAATAACACATATCTGTAATCCCAGCCCTCAGGATGCTGAGACAGGAGGATCACAAGTTCTAGACCAGTCTAGGTTACATAGAGTGTCCCTGTTCAGCCTGGGTCATACTGTGAAAACCTATCACAAAACAAAACAGGTGACAACTTATCATGTTACCTGAGTGAAGTTGCAGAGTTCTACTTTTGAGACCTGGGAGAACGATAAGAAGAACTTTGTTATGACAAAGTTAGGACTTTCCCTTAGTACCCCATGGTGGCATAGCCAGTTAGGACTGGAGCTGGTTGGGAAGGGCACAGAGATTGAAAAACTAAAACTAAAACTAAAACAAAACAAACAAAAAGCCCAAGAACCAAACAAACCAGGGCAATCCAGTGAGTGCCATAGCTAGAGTTCAGTTTGGAAGAGCCCTTCACACATGCCACAGATGTGTGTTCAGATATTTATGGCGCCCTCATTTATTCACAAGAAGCGGTGCAAGTAGGAAGGGAACCCATTAGACCTTGTAAGGTCCAGGTCAGCTCATAAGATGCCCGGCTGGTCCTACTGGCTGTACTGGTTATCCCACCTGACTGAAGGCCTTGACTTCCCCCATACTTGCCATTCGAAACACTTCCTTCAAAGCCAAGGTCACAAGGTCCTGTGTCCTCCAGGAAGTCTCCCCAGACATGCCCCATTCCCTCCTTTGTTTCTCCGCACACTTGTGAGTCTTCATTATGCCAGTCACTGATTGTCTGATGGGGTCTAGCCACCCATCCCTCCATCCATCCCTCCATCCCTCAATCCATCCATCCATCCATCCATCCATCCATCCATCCATCCCTCCCTCCCTCCCTCCCTCCATCTCCATCCATCCCATCCATCCATCCATCCATCCATCCATCATCTACCCACCCACCCAAGGAATACTGAAAACTCATTCTGTGCCAGGGACCTAGACAACCATGAAGGAAAGACCCAGGCCCTGCCCTAGAGAGGCTGCTTTCCAGTAGTCCAGTGGGGAGATAGGATCAAGGTGGTAAGTTAACAGTGGATGAATTAGATGATCTGAGGTAGGGAGTAGGGAGTCCACTTTATTTGGAAGGGAAGACCTCTCTGAGAAGGCAGTCCTTAAGACTTAGATCTTAAGGTAATTAAGAAGCCTTATTTCCTCTACCTCTCTTCTCAGGCCCTTGAGGGCCTGGTAGCATCTTCAACCCAGAGGGTGTGCAGGAGTCGGGTGTTGAAATGAATCTGAGCCATGACCCTTTTGTCTGGGCCTGCACACCTTAGCAGCCAGTAATCATCTCCCTCTCCTGCCTGTAGGCTTCCTGGCTCCACCTCCAGTTGTCATCTGAGCACAGAGAATTGGGTTACCTTGGGGGTAGGGTAGCAGGGTCCTGTGAACTAGAGTGTGGCCCAGCATGGGGCTCAAGGCCAACCCCATCAGCACCAGGGACAGGACAGCTGCAAAGCAGGTGCTGCCAATTCAGGAACACCCAGACCCTCCTG
Organism: Cricetomys ansorgei; assembly: GCA_026225945.1. NCBI lineage: Eukaryota > Metazoa > Chordata > Mammalia > Rodentia > Nesomyidae > Cricetomys > Cricetomys ansorgei. The sequence goes on from JAMJFZ010003295.1 coordinate 852,169, forward strand.
GGATTGATCTTCTGCCTAGGGTCTTTCATCAGATGCTATCTCTCGCTATACCGTCACCCCTGAGGGAAACTGAGACCCAGGGCTTGCTCTTCTGGCAGCAGCAGAGGCCAAAGTAGGGCAGTCTATTGTGTTATAAGGGTGGTGAAGGGAAGAGAACACAGGCATGAGGGTGAGGCTTACTCCCACCAAGGCCCTCTCTGCCAGCGTCTGTCACACAGGGTCAGGTTTGGAGGCCCCAGAGATGAGCAACCCTAGGTTCCAGCCACTGCTTTGGCAGATATGGAGGAGGCAGTGGCTCAGTGTGCATGCTTGTACCTACCAATTTGGTTGCTTGTTTCAGTTTTCATTTACATAGTTATTTATTTTATGTTTGTTTATTTTTAAGAATGAGCCAGAGAATACATTCCAAGAATTTCCTAAATTATTCAGATATTTTCAAAACAACGAACATGAGTGTACTGTATCACAAAACCAAAAAACATTGTGTGCATTGTGTATGATCTAGTCTCAGCTGAGACCAGGAGATGAGCTTGTCTCATCAGAGACTTAGGCTAATCCGGGTGTTTATTGTACCTGGCCTTGCCAGGAGGCCTGAGAAGGCTTCATGGATGACTGTGAGCAGTCTGAGCAGTTTCTGCTTTAACTGATTCCCTGGAGGCGGGAGGGGGACGACGACAGGGGACGGGGGACACAAGGGGCATGGACTAGGGAGATGTGCCTTAGTTTTGCAGCTTTTTTGGCATACAACCCCCCCCCTTGCGCGCGCGCGTGTGTGTCTGTGTGTGTATGTGTGTGTATGTGTGTGTACATTACAGCACAGATGACTTGCCTTTCAGCTTGGCCAGGGGTGCTGTTTTAAAGGACCAGGAGTCCTCACAGGCTTTCCAGTGAATGGATTAGAGCTAAGTGGAAAGCTAGAAGCAGCTCTGTGAACTGTAGTATAGAGGGGCCAGCCAAAGATCCTCGGCAGCTCTGCCCTGGACTACTCAATGCAAGAAGGGCCTGCCAGGCAATCTCCTCCTCTCTGAGATGTCCCAGTTCACACAGAGCTGAGTTAAATGATGCCCAGGTGAAGGCCTTCCTGCCCCACCAGTGGCTCCCCTTGAGAAGCCCAGAGTCAGTATCACCAGTGGAAGCTGAAGCTCACATGTCCTGGAGCCTGTGTGCTTCATGGAGACAGCAGGAGGAATGATACATGCACCTCACCCCCTTCCCCCAAATTGTTCAACTTTACCTGCCTCAGAGAATAGGTTCTTTGAAAGCCTCTGCTACCTTCTGGGAGTTGGGGTGGGGAGATAAGAGTTTGCTGTTTTTAAAAAGGAAAGAAATAAACAAAAACCCAGTGTCAGATTGTTAATTAGACTGGGCCTCACCTGCCCACTCTGTCAGCCCATTCTGTAGGAAAGGTGATGATGGCCGGAGCAGGAGGGACGAGGTTCAGTTTAGAGGCCCTGCTTTGTGGCCTAGCTAGAGGCCTGGGATGTGCTTTGTGGTTACTGAGGACCCTGGCTGTCCCTGTATTCCACCCCTGTATTCCACACAGGTGTCAGGGCCCTCCTGGGGGATGTATACCATGATTGGCTCCCTGTTTTACAAGACCACCTCTTTGGCATTGCCAAAATAAATAGCTTAAGATACCTGGGCAGCCTCTCGGGCATCTACAACTAGTTAGGCACAGCCAGAGCCTCTGGCCAACCCACTGAAGAGCTGCTACCACTCATCTGAAGACAGAGGACACAGTGCTACCTGAGCTGGGCTATTGTCTCACCCAGAAATCTGGAGCCTGTTACCTGTGAAGGGAGTAGGAGGCCCTGCTCACTGGGGCCCTGGCTTTTGTTGTTTTTCTGGTTGTTCTTGCTGCTGCTGTTTTGGCATGCACTCTTGATATGTAGCCCAGGCTGGCCTTACACTCAAGATTCCCTGCCCCAGCCTCCCAAGTTCTTGGGTTATACTGTACCACCACACTGTCTTATCTCTTCCAGTTTATGGTTGTAAAGATTGAGTTCCAGAGGTTTGGGTGCTCTGTGAAGGTGGCATCCGGAGGTAGACTCAGGGCCTCTGATTTTTGACTTCAAAGCTGCCTCTTGGTGATGTTCCAAACTCTTTAGTTTTCTCACCTTCCCATCCCAATTAGTAACTTACTGAATGTCCCCCTCCCCGAGCTGAGCTGGGTGCTCCTGCCAGAACAGCCACTCAGGCCTACAGCTGTAGTGGCTGGATGTGTCCTGGAACAGCCAGGGGGTTAGAAGGATGGGATTTATTTGCTAACAGTTCCAGTTGGGAGCCCCCTGTGGACTGCCCACCCAATTCTGGCAAGTGAGTTGCCTGCCTGTGAGTCACACAGACACTGATGAGTCAGGTTTTTCCCTTCTTCATTCTGGAGCAGCTGGGGAGGAGTGGGGTTTTCTTAGGAAACAGATCCCTCTCTTCTCCCACTCATTCCTCTTGTTTTGGAGCTGCTTGTTTTCTATGCATACAACCACAACTTGGCCCTGGAGGAAGAGTCCTCTGTGTCCCCACAGGAGAAGGTTTCTGAGCTCTAGTCACACTAGTCAGAGTTCAGGCCTCAGCTGAGTGGAGTGGGGAAGAGGGAGAACTGAAAGGGCTTGCTAGCCTGTTAGTAAGGAGCTCAGGGAGCCAGTCCACGGCTGTGTGACTCCTGAGCCATGAACTTGGTCTGGGGCTTGTTGTTGTTTGTTTTTCTGTCTGCAAAAAGGTAACTGCCCTCTGGACATGCATCTAGGTTCCCCCAAGCACGGGGTCTCCCTGGAGCAATCCTTTACTGCTGTTTAGCCAGCCTGACTGTCCAGATGGTCAGCCTCAAGCAGGCCCAGGGTTCTCCCAGAATGCCCCTTGCCAGGCCCTAACAGAGGCTGATTAAACACAGGGCAAGCAGCCAGCTTGGCGGGGTAGCAAGTTCCTGATCAGTGCTTCTTGGCATGACTGTCTATTGGAACCATCTGGAGACCTTCTAAACCCCTGTGGTGCTGGGAGTGAGGAGCAGACTCCAGAGCAATTAAGTCAGAACTGTCCCCCACGGGCAAGGAGATGTATATTTCTGGTGGACCATGCTGTATTGGTTCTCAAGAGCCTGTCCTCTTGTAGTTGACAGTCAAATATTTGCTGGGACAGCGTAGCATGGAAGATATCCCAGAGTGTAATTCAGGGCTGGTGGTGGGGCTTCAGGCCTGTATCACAATGGATGGAGGCTAGAAGTCTGGACCCCTTAGAGCTAAGGAAGGAAAGCAGGGGGGAACGGGGTCTGCCAGGGCTGGTGAGTCACAGACTGTAGAGGAGGAAGGGAAGGGATGAGTCAGGCACAGCTGCCTGCAAGGCCCAAACTTGGCTTTGGAGCATGAGTATGCTCAGTGAGTTTTCTGTCAATCTGCACACTGAATGTTGTGTCTCAAGCTGTGCTGCATGAGGAAGTGGGTGATGACCCTTGAAAAGATGGGATTCCAGATCTCAGAAATGTTGGGCATTGGTGTGCATGCTTGAACAACTTGCAGAACTCTAGGTAGATAAAGGAGTGCATTCACATTTGGCAGATGTGCCTGAAGTATCATGCAGGCTATCATGATGGAATGGACTTTGAACTTCTGATTCCAAGTTCACTAAGAATGCTGACCAGGAAGATAATAGCATTGAACTCCTTACTGGCATCTTGACAAAATGTGGATTAAATTAACGGAGGGCTTGAGAGAAACTGGAACCACACCAGGGAAAGCTATAGTCTTTTTAGCTCTGATCGTAGTAGGTAGGGCTTGTTTGTTTGTGTTGAGATAGAGTTCCATACAGTTCGGGCTGATCTTGAACTCATTGTATAGCCAGGGATGATCTTGAACTCCCGATCTTCCTGCCTCTGCTTCTCAGTTGTTGTGATTACAGATATGTGCCACATGCCCAGGTTGGCCCCAGTAGTTTCGAAACACTGAGTGTGGTACTTGCTATGGGGAGAAGTCAATTGTCCACAGCAGCCAGTGATGCTGGAAACTAGGCCTCACCGTGGCTGTTTGGTCCTCTCAACTAACCTACCTAACGATTGCCTGCATGTGTCCATGGGCTTTTTCCTTGTTGGGAAGTTTTTACCAGCCCTCCGGCTCTGTCCTGGTTATTGTTCTCCTTGGCATTCCTTCTCTTCCAGTTAAGTCTGGGTGGATTGTATGTGTCTATGCATTTATACATTTACCTGATTCAGTATCTTATTCAAGAGTTGGAGGTAGGAGAAGCAGTAGGAGGAAGCAGGGGCAGTTGGTGTGGGGAACAGTGCAGTGCAGGGAGCCCCGCTAAAGAGATGGGGCTCTTCTGTATTAATAATCCAGAGAGCAGAGTAGGGTGGTGGCAGGTTCCACTAACAGTGTTAATGCAGAAACTGAGAGATGGCTCAGAAGTTAGGGAAACTTGGTGCTCTTCTAGAGGAACCATGCTTGGTCCTTTGTACCCACTTGGCATGGCTCACAGCACCTGTAACTCCAGCTCCAGGGGACCTCCACGGGCACACACATTCATCTCCACATCCAAATGAAAATCTTTTTCAAAAACAGTTACAGAAGCAACCACAGTAACAGCCATCAATGCTTCCGCTGAGGCAAATGTGTGCCGTGTTTGTGAGTATATGTACACACTAAGGAAGCAAGAGCCTGTGGGTCTGAGTGTTAAGGAAACCTCTTTTGGGGATTTAGGTTTGTATATGCACATAGATGAATCTAGCTCCAGTCTCCCGACTTCTCTCAAGAGGTGGGAACCTGGTCATCCAGTGCCTTACCAAGGCCATTTGGGTAATAAGTAATGGATCTCATGTTCAAGCTCATTTCTGTCTTGACTCCAAAACCTATGAGGATGCCCCCCACCCAGCAACGGTTTGACTTACCACTTGACTTTAGGGTAGCATATTCTACAGCTCTTCTGTTGTTTGCCTTCTGTGTTGTCCTCAATAAATAACATTGCTTAATGCTTTATTATGAAATAATAAATAATTGTGGTAGATGGCTTTGCCTAATTGTAGGCTAACATGAATTCTGAGTGTGTGTACAATAGGTGCTATGGTATGGGTGTAAAGAACTCAGGCAAAGCTTGGTCTCAGTTTAATAGTTTTGAGAGGTGGGGCCTTTAGGGATCTGCTTTCTAAGTGGCTTGATGTCTTTGACGTTGTCCCCTTTTTTCTCTTGAATGCATGCCCACTTGTTCTTTGACTTCTGCTATGTCTGCTGTAGCACATGACCCCCTGCATTCTCCTGGACGTTGAGGTAAAGAGCAACAGTTTTCAGCTTTTTCAAAACAGCAGCTTCATGAAGAACTGACCTTAACTGCATTGTGCTGACGCACAGTATTGACTTAGCTTGACCATCTGAGACTGTCGCTGACACCGTGCTTTTGGACATTCAGAACTGTGGGACTTCTCTTCTTCCTAAATTACTTGTTCTCTGTTCTTCTGTTATAGCAACAGAAAGTGGACCAAGGCTGTAGGCCAGGCTAAGCTGTGCTGTTTGGTAAGTTAGGTGTTTTAAATGCATTTTTGTCTTATTCTGTTTTTATCATACAGGGGGGCTTATCAGGATGAAACTCAGTTTCAGTGGAGGAGTATCTGAATCAGGTCTACATGTCTTGTGTCCCAGTCCTGCCACATAACTCAGTGAGGAGTAAGTAGGGTTAGTGTTTGCTTTCTGCTTTCAGATTTATCCAGCCATAGCAGTAGGCATCCTCATGGTGTAGCAATCGCCCCAAGCAAGGGTGTAGTATAAGATGGGAGGCTGGTCTCCACTCCTGAGTCCCAGACCAGCTCCGTGTAGTTGGAGTCTAGCTGGCCGGAGTCTGTTTCCTCAAGCCTGCGGAGGACCTGGGCACCAGTCATGGGGGCGGGAGCCAGAAGGCTGGACCTCTGACTCCTGCCATCTTGCTCACATTCTGTTTTACTTGCTGCCTTTCCCACCACAATCACTGTGTTCAGCTCCAGATATCTTCATACTCCATGCTCTGTCAGTGGAATAGTGTAACAGAAGGGATTTACGCCACACTTAGGAAACAGATATGGGTTCTGGGGCAAGTCACCTTACCTCTTAGCCTCCGTTTCCTTAAGGGTATATGACATTAAGGCGTCACTCCCAGTTTCAAGATTCTTCAATGCTATGTGCTAATGGAATGGCATGTCTGATACCCAGTGATATGGAGCCCAGAGTGACACATTAGGCCTGGGTGGTACACACTGCGTTTTTAATCCTTGATGGCAGCTGAGACATCTGGGCTGCCTGTGTGTTATACAGTGGAGAGTTCTTCCCTCCCTCTCTTTTCTCCTTCCCTCCCTACAGTCCCAAGGTAGCAAAGGGAACTGGCCAGATACTGGAGACCTTTCCAGCAACCCCCCAGGAGCTCCTGATTTATTTATTAGCTGCCATCTCCCTCTTCTACCCTAGGAAAAATGCTGACCCTGTGCCATGAGGCCTGCATGCGCAGGAATGCAGCATCCATCAGGCCCGTTCTTTGTCCCTGTTAAACCTAACCTCATTTGACCCCTGCGTTCTTCTGCACTTGGAAGTAAAGAGCAAGAGTTTTTAAGTTTTTCGAAATCACAGCAGCTTTATGAAGAAGATGCTGACTTCTAACTGCATTGTGGTAATGCATGGTATTGACTTGGCTTGATTATCAGAATCTTCCGTTTAAGCACTAGGCAGAGTGGTCACACTTAGCCTTTCCCGCAACCTCGTGAAATGGTCTTTCTACATAGGAGAACACCGAGGCCTAGGATGGTGAGGTCATCTGCCAGCATTCATGCATGCGCTCACTAGCCAGAAAGAGCCCCCACTGCCCATCTCTGAAGGCCTTGGGGAGTAACCAAGCAGCAGAAGAGAGGTGGAGGTATCTCCTTACTCGGTTCTCTGTGGCCAAAAAATTCATGTTCAGATCAGGATCCTGGTTGCACTTGGAAGCAAACATTGGTATGAGATGAAAAGGAAAAGGTAGTCAGTACAAGGAAAGAGCAACTGGAATTTCCATGGGCGTGAGTGGGGGCTTCTCAGCACCTGCGGTTTCACTGTGTTTGTGTCTTCTTCAGGCTAGCTCAGCTAAGGAGCTGTTGGCCATAGCAAGTTAGTCCACCTCCTGGATGTGGGGGTCCTGCTTGTACTTAAGATCACAGAGGCCAATTTTCCTTCAGGAAGTGGGCCAGGGTGACTGGTTAGTGCCCACTTTGGGGTACTGCCTGCTCCTGCTTTACTTTCCAGGGCCCAGGCTGGGGGCTCAGGCCAGAGGGCAGGTAATGACCTCTTTCCCAGTATCCTCGGGGTGGCCCACCTGTGAATGTGTACGTTGTGTCAGAGCAGTGAAAGCACAGGCTGTCTGAGCTCCTGTGAGCCCCCTTGTCCTTTTCCATAGCTGCTGCTAAGGCTTCTGGGTAAGACTGTTTCTCTTGGCTAAACTTGCAGCTCCCTTCACCACAGAGGTTCCGGCCCTTGCTGGGCTTGGTTTCTGGCATCCAGTGCCTTGTCCTTCTGCAGTCTCCTCACTGAGCACTCTGTGACTGGCTTTGGCCCCCTCAGGCCCTACTCTGTCCCCCTCCATGTCTTCTTACTCACAAAGCAGTCCTCTCTTTCCCATTTGCAGGGCTTTCTTCCCAGCGGTTCTGCTTCTTCCCATTCTGTCTGCTCACTCCATTTACACCAGGTGCTGGTTGAGCCTGCCCCTGGGATCAGGAAGATAAACTGCAGGGGCTCTTAGCTTCGGGCCACTGGAGAAGATGGTGGCAGAGAAGTCAGTTCTCTGGGCCTGGTGCCACCCTGGAGCCAGACACAGTCCCAGAGGACAGGAACCTTCCTGCCTTGATCCTTCTGCTGTGCCCAGGACCACTTGAGACCCTCTCTACCCAGGAGGACACACAGTTTAAGATGTCTGACTTGTCACTTAGCAACCAGCTCCACCCTTTTCCTTCCCCAAGCCCTGCAGGTGGGCCCCAGGGGATGGGAGGCCCACAGGCCTCCTGAGAGTCCCAGCTGAGTAGAGCTGGGCCAGTACCAGTCTCTCTTCTTTTCTATTGAAGGTTACCCACGCTCTCAGGGTCATCTCAGGCTACATCTGGCTATAAATACTATGTTTCCTGAGGGATTACCTGGGCTCTGCTTCTCTGGCTATACCCTCTTAGGCTGGACTGATCCTTCCGGGGCCCATGGTTCTTTCTGATCTCTTATCGCCTTAGTCAGGTGGGTCACTGCAGATTCAGCATTCAGTTGTGACTACACGGGACAGTGGAGGAGTGAGGGGAGATTCAAGTATTTGTCCTAGCTAATGGCTCTTGCAGCCCAGACTGCTGGGACCAAGTGATTCTGATTCTTGCTTTCTTCTATGTGGAGGTTCACTCTTTTCAGCTAGCACAAGTCCAGGCTTGTCCGTAACCAGTACTTCAGGGCAGGACACTTTTGGCCCCATCCCTGGAGCCAGGCCTGGGGTGGAGCTTGGTAAATGAGCATGGGAATAGCTGAGGGATTTCTGTAGGCATAAATAGGGCCAGCTCATGGCTTGGGTCAATTGTCTTGGGAAGTCTCTGCTCCCTTGTGTTGGTCTCCAGCTCAGTCTCACATCTTAGAGGCTCAGTTACTCTAGGCCCTGAGCCACAGGAAGAGTCTCCTAGGGTCTGAAATCAAGAAGTAAAGGAAGTCAGGTGTGTGATGGCACATACCTGTAATCCCAGCACCAGAGAGGCTGAAGCAGAAAGATAGGAGTTATAGGGCAGCCTAGGCTAAAGAAGCAAGACCCCGTCTACACACCCACACCCCACACACACCGCATACACTCCTCCTACTTTGTCAGTTCACTCTCAGCTCAGCAGATATTTCTGAGAATCTGCATTGTGTGTGACACCCTCAAGGCACTGGGTTATTGAGAGCAAAGCCAGGAAGTCTGTGCCATGTCCTTCCTGTGTTTCTGAGAACCCCTGTTCTGTGTAGTCATTCTGATTTAAGCACTGAGTCAGGTGTTAGGAGTGAACACACCACTGCCGCTACCGCCACCACGACCACCACGCAAGTTGGAAAGGACCTGTACTGTTCTCCCTCCAGCTCCTCTCTCACTGCCTCCCTTGGGTGGTAGTGCCAGACACTACTCATTATCCAGGCCAAGCCACAGCAGCCACCATCATTATCCTCCCCCAGCCCAGACATCGTGTCCTCCCAAGCCAGCCGGGCAGCCACTCCAGAGGCCGTGTGCTGACTGTTTACATTAGCCTGTGCTGTGCAGTACAGCGTTCCCACTCCTGCTTCTGTGTTTGCAAATAGGTTTTTTTCTTTCTGTGGTGGGAGGCGGGGTCGCTGTGTTTTGGTTTGGTTTAGTTTGGTTTGTTTTGTTTTTTTGAGACAGGGTTTTTCTGGCTGTGGCTGGCCTCCAACCTGAGTGCTGGGATTAAAGGTGTGTGCCACCACTGCCTGGCTCGGTTTTGTTTTTTGAGGCAGGGTTTCATATAAAACTGGGCTGGCTTTGAACTCCATATGTAGCAGAGAGTGACCTTGAACTCCAGCTCATCCTGCCTCTACCTCCCAAGTTCGAGGATTATAGGTGTGTACCCCACATCTAGGCACAAATAGGATTTTGTTTGTTTGGTTGGTTAGTTTGGTTTTCCATGCTGGGGATTGAACCCAGAGCCTTGTGCATGCTAACTAGGTAAGCACTCTGCCACTGAGATATACTTGCAGGCCTTTCAAATTTTTGTTTTTAATTTTAAGATGGGGCTGCCCTCTGACCTCCACACATGCTCACACACGTCATATCTACACACACGAACCTTGGCTTCAGTGATTGTGCAGTGAGTGTTTCTACCTGCAGAGCCATCTGAGCTGTGTCAGCCTGAGTCTGTGCCCTTAACCTGCAACCCAGTGCAGAAGGTGTGCAATCATTCCAGTCGGACACACTTTCTGCCCAATCACAAGGGTCTTTAGCTGTTACCTGCCCGCCTCAGTCAAAGGAGCCCAGGATCTTGTAGATGTTTCTTCTCCTTCCGCCTCCCAAGGAATGTATGTGCCTTGCCTACTTAATCATCATGTTTGAAATATTTTGTGGGCTGCATCCAGACAGGGAGCATTTCCTTTACCCCGTTTTTGACTGGAGCTTTTGCAGGACAAGTGGAGTCCTAGGTAGTTGTCAGTGGAGGCTTTTGCTGTTGAACCCAGCAGAGCCTGCCCTGGCCCTGGACAAAGCCACTGTGCTGCCAGGGCTGAAACCCTAGAGCTGTGGCTCACCATCACCATCAGCCCACTTGCTGGCTTCCCGAGCTCTACTGGCTTTTCTCTGGCTTCTCCCCAGAACGCTGCGTGCCCTCCGTGCTTATTAACAACTTTCACAGTAATCTTATTACCAAAGCAATTAATTCTCATTGTAGAAAACTTGGAGAATATAAGCAAAAAAAAATTACTGATAACTGACATTCAGTTATAACCACTGTTAACATTTCAGAATAAATTCTTCCAGTCTTTTTAATATTTATATAATTATGCATATGTTTTTAGAAGCAAAAGCTGGGACACAGAGTACTTGCTGTTCTAGAACCTTTCCTCATTGTTACAAAGTGGCTGCCACTGATGCCTGGTATAGACACAAGTTTTATTTCCTCTTTTTCCTGGGAGTATGCATTTCAGTTGTCTTGACTTTCCCTTATAATAACCATGCTGAGTTAAACTTTATCTTACTGTTATTTTCTTAGGATAAATTTCTAGAAAGCCAAAAGTTGAGCCAAAGTGATGTGTACTTTGTAGAGTTTTTTTTATCATATCAAATAAATGAGCTTCATAAGATTTATAACAATTTATGTAGCATATGAGTGTTTATCCTAATGGTTCTCAGTCTGGGGGGGTGTGAGCCATTTGGAGGTCAAAAGGCCCTTTCACAGGGCTCACCTAAAACTATCTGCATTACCAGATATTTGCATTACAGAACGTAACAGTAGCAAAATTAGCTATGAAGTAGCAACACAAATAATTTCATGGTTGGGAGTCACCACAACATGAGGAACTGTTGAAGCATTGGGAAGGTTGAGAACCACTGTATTTTTTCCAAACAGAGTCTCATGTGGCCCAGGATGGCCTCAAACTCACTCTATACCTAGAAATAACCTTCAATCTTTGATCATCCTGCCTCCATATCATGAATCTTGGGCTCACAGGCCTGTGCCCAATTTATGTGAAACTGAGGATCGAACCGGGGCTTCGTGTGTGCTAGGCAGGCACTCTACAGCTGAGCTATGATGTCGGCCCCATTTTAAAAATTATTAATTTTGGGGGACAGAGTCTCACATTGTAGCCCTAGCCAGCTTTGCATTTGCTACAGTTTAGGCTGGTGTCAAACTCCTGGAGTCCTGCCTCAGCACACACACACTCATACACATACACACACTTGCATACACACACTCTCACACACACACTCATACAGGCACATACACATATTCATACACATACACACTCACACACACACTCACATACACATACACACACATTCACACACTCATACACACACATTCACACACTCATACACATACACACACACTCACACACATACATACTCACACGCACACATACACATACTCACATTCTCTTACACACACACTCATACACATACACACTCACATATACAGTCATACAGACACTCGCACACTCACACACACACTCATACATGCACACTCTCACACACACATACTCACATACACACACACAGACTCACACACACTCTCACACACATACTGTCACATACACACTCACATATACAGTCATACACACACTCACACACACACACACACTCACATACACACATACTCTCACACTCTCACACACACGTATACTCTCACATACACACACACTCTCACACACACACACTCTCACATACACACGCATACTCTCACACACACACACACACATGCATACTCTCACATACACACACACATACACTCTCACATACACACTCTCACATACACACTCATACACATGCACGCACGCCAGAGCACTCTATTGGAAGTCATGGGATAACATCAGGTTGCTGCACTCACTTTCCACCTTGCATGTGTTGTCTGATGCTGGGTTCACCAGGCTAGCTGGCCCTCAGCGTCGCGGGGCTTGCCTTGTCCCTGAGGAGGGACGGGGTTACAGACCACACTCCCGTGCCCAGCTGAACTGAGGTCCCCGGGGTTAATGGACAGATGCTTTACTCACTGAGTCATCCCCTGGCCCCAGGGCTTTTTTTGTTTTTTGTTTGATTCACCTACCTACGGAAAATAAAATTAAAAAACCATTATCATCAATTACCTTACATGCTTAGGTGAAAAACTTCCTTTTCTGTTTTGTCTGGAGTTTGCCCAATTGTACACACCGGTGTGTAGGGCTCCAACATCCAGGCATGTGTCCTGTGTGTGCTCAAGTTTGTACCTGATTAGCTGATGTATTTATGCTGCGTTTGACCCACTGATGAAAGAGCCACACTGGCGCATAGATGCTGCCACTGCCCCCTGCTGTCACAGAGGAGAACTACATTGAAAGCTAATTGGCCAGGCTCCTGCTTCTTTGTTAACTCTCTCTACCCTTTGCTCCTGTCCCACCACCCCACTCTACTGTCTCAGGCTAAGAAGCCCCTCCATGGAGGAGGGAAGCTTGTAAGGCCTTTTATCCTGGGTCACTGTGTGTGCTGCTGATACTTGGGGAGGCTTATATCCAGTGTCAACCCACAGATGAGAAGTACATAAATGACACTTTAGGAAGTTAGCTGCTGTCTGGGTGGAAGAGGGATAACCCTGGAGTTTGTTTTAAGCAGTTTATGAACAAAGCAGCATCTCCAAGGAGGTTGTGAACAAAGGCAGCATCTCAGGTACGTGTGTGGCCTTCCAAGGTGATGTAGAAGCACTCCGATTACAGATACCGTGCTGCCACACCCTGCTTCTATGTGGGTCCTAGAGATTTGAACTCAGGCCCTCACAGTTGCACAGCAAACCACCACAAGGATGTTACTGTGAAGATCCTTACACAGAGAGCATCCATTAAGAGGCAGATACAAGTTACAGTTCAGATGTCCTAGGTCACAACTCAGTAACCTCAGTTGTCAGGCACAGCTGAGGTAAACATTGGAAATGTCCCGAAGCTTCCCTGTGGCTTCTGTAGGAAGCCTACGCTTAGCAAAGCATGAGGGGCATGTTCCTATAATCCTGGCATGGTTAGGAGTTCAAGGCCAGATTCTTAACTACACTGAAAATTCAAAACCCTCCTAGACTACTGAGACTCTGGTCTTATGGGAGAGGAAAGAAAGGGGAAAAGATAGTGCTGACCCCCAGCTGTATCATTTTCTCAGTCCTTAGCAGGTTAGGAGCTGTCCATGCACCAAACCTGACCTCGGCCTGAGCATGGAGCAGCAGACAGCCAGAAAGACCAGGAAGAAGTGGCATCTGCAGCAAAGGAGGCAGGAAAACCACATAAAGGATCAAGAAACTAAGGGGCACTGCGCAGGGGGCAGCAGCTCATGCTCTGATGGTTGCTGAGGGCATCGCTGCTACTAGCCACGTCTCCTGATGGATCACAGCTCTGATCAAGGAGTAATCACTATCAAAGACCCAAAGAGACAGGAGCAAGGGGTGTAGAAATTCAAGGGGAGCTACTTCCTTGCTCAAGGCAAAAACATCTTCAGACCAAAGTTCATCCCAGAATGTGTTTCCAAAATATGTGCTCAGGTTCCCTTGGTGCAGCCTTTCTTTCCATTGATCTGGTTTTAATCTTTGTGGTTGGCAGAGGGTGTAGGGATTCTCTTCTGTTTTTCAGTGTGGAAATCTGTAACCCCAACACAATTACCAAATAGCCCCCCTTCTACCCCTGTTCTCCATCAGCAGTGTTCTTTCTTGATGTAAGCAGGGTGGTGCACCTGGGTCTGCTCCTGGGCTCTCACGTCCATCGTTTTGGCCTGTTTGTCCTGTTGCGGTGACTGTAGCATTATACTGGGCTGCGATAATGGCAGTGGCAGGCCATGTCCCACTGTATTGTGCAAAAGTAGCTTTGTTCTTCCACACAGACCTTCCCTTCTTTCCTCCCTCCCTCCCTTCTTAGGTCTGTAGAAATGTGTCTGTGTGATAATGTGCATGTCCATGCTCAGGGGCTAACAAAAGGAGAATGTCAGGTCTATCACCCTCTACCTTCTTCCCTTAGAACAGCGTCTCTCCTTGAACTCCTTGAACTAAGCTAGGCTAAGAGCTAATCAGTCACTGGGGCCAAAAAGCCCCAGTGATTCTCCTGTCTGTACCATGCCTTGCCAAGCTAACATGCAGTTACATATGCCCCTGTCCTTTTACATGGTGCTGGACACCAGAACTCAAGTCTTCATGCATGGTAAGGGACCAAGCTCCCCCACCCACTCAGCCATTTCTCCAGCCCTTCTATAAACATTGTAGAATTAGTCTTACATTTCCTTGGGAGAAAGCTCCTAGTTAAGAACTTTATTGGAGAGCTGGAGAAATAGCTATGTGACTAAAAGCACATGCTGTTTTTTCAGCGGACCCGAGTTGGGTTCCCAGCACCCACATCTGGTAGCTCACAGCTCTCTGAAACTTTAGCTCCAGGGATCCAACACTCTCTTCTGGACCCCACAAGCACCTACACTCACATGTACAAACATAAATGTATAACTAAAAATAAATATTTTTAAAAGAAACTTCATGGCAGTCCTTTTGAGCTGAGCTACTATGAAGTTCTCAGAAAATTGCGACTTTTCCATTTTCTTTCATATCCTAGCAAGTGTGCTTTCTCTGATACTTTGGGCTACCTTACCCTTTCTCTAAAGCCCCCATTCCTGCCCATTGCCATGTGGGGGACCTCGATGGCAGTAACTCAAAGAGCATGGCTTTTTACCTCCTCCTCCGTTCTCTGCCTCCAGGCTGCTGCTGAGATTTCCAGCTTGCCTGCCCTGGAGGATTTCCTTTTTTCATCACTAATAAAATTGTCCTCAAGCTTAAAACCAACTTCATTAGAAATGAGCCAAATGTACAGGTGAGGTTAGGGGAACGGTCATCCGGAAGACATATGCCTGTGTGGTACACATGTGTGCAGAGGCCAGTGCTGGATATCTTCTGGTACATGGGGCATGCTTGAGGTTTACATGGGTGCTGGGAATCTAAACTCAGGACCTCATGTTTGCATGAGAAGAACTTTACCCACTGAGCCATTCCCCAGCTCCTGGATAATTTCCTTAATACTTGCATCCTCCCCGTTGTTACCTTCCACAAATTCTGATGTAAAATACCCTGTGACTGTTTTTTACCACTCTATATGGCTCTTTTAAATCCTGCAAGGTCTTTACAATCCTTTCCCTGGCTCATGTTTTAAAGACTCTTATCTCTTAACTTTGCTATTTGATAACCTGTTGTAAATCCCAGTCTGAAGTACTGGTAAGCCTGATTCATTCTGCTGGCCGATGGTTCTTGACTCATACTACTTTATTACATCTTGTGACCTTTGTTGTTGGGTTTTTTGTTTTGTTCTTTGAGACAGGTTTCCCTGGGTAACCTAGGTTGGCATGAAACTCACGCTGCAACACATGCTGACCTGAACTTGTGACCCTCTTACCTCCATCTTCTGAGTACTGGGGTTGTAGACATGGGCCACCAGTCTAGCTCTGTTGTGTCTCCCCACCCCGACACACACAGAAGACAGGGTCTTACTGCTTAGCTCTGGCTGCCTTGGAACTCAACATGTAGACCACGATGGCCTCGGACTCACAGAGATCTGCCTGCTTCTTCCAAGTGCTGGGATTAAAAGCGTGTGCAGCTACACCCGGCTTCTGTTGGATATTTTCAAGGCCTGGTCTTGAACTTGTTTTCTTCCAACTTGGATTTGTGTTTCCCAGAAACACTCTCCACTGAATGTTGGCCACGGTTTTCTACTCCTACACAGGGAACTGTGTATTTTGGAGTGCTAGTCACAAGATTTAGCAAAGCCTCTCACTATGGCCTCAGGCAGGCCATTTAATACTCTGCATCTGCCCTGTCATCTGTGAAATCACATCCTGGTACCCACCGCCTAAGGCTGCAGGGCAGGGATGTGATGGTGACGTAATGAGGCATCAGTGGGCAGTGAGCTCTTGCACTGAGCGCCTCCACTTCTGCCCTGCCAGCGGGAGCAGACCAGTGCAGCCTCAGCCATGCTCCTAGCATGACCCTGTTGTAGAGTACAGCCTTGAACTTGCTGTGTAGGTGATGGTGGCCTTTAACTTGCTATGTAGTCAAGGTGAATTTTAGGGCTTCTAGTTCCTGTGGATTCTCAGCCTTCAACTTTGATATGGCTGAGCCTCCAGATGCCTTTGAAAGACAGACGCGTCTGCCCTCAGTCTTGACCATGGTCTGGAATTGTCTTGGAGATCATTGGAACTTGATAACAAGAAAAATAACACTTAGAAATAATTTTCTTCAGATACTGTGGGAATTGATTGGTTATGACTTCTTTAATTATCATGGATACACCTATATGCATAAGGCCCTGTACAGTTGTGCCCTGGGCTCAATTCTGGCACTACAAAGAAAGAAGGAGAGAGAGAGAGAGAGAGAAAGAAAAGAAAGAAAAAGAGATGAGAGAGAGCTCATTATAACTATATGATAGAGTAACAAGATGTTACTAATTTTATGAGCGTTTTGCCTACGTGTAAGTCTGTGTACCACATGCATGCCTGGTACCTGTGGAGGCCAGAAGAGGGCATTGGTTCCCCTGGATCTGGAGTTACTGACAGTCATGGCTGACATGGAAGTTGGGTCCTTTGGAAGTGCAGCCGGTGCTCTGCTGAGCCAGCTCTCCAGCCTCAAATTGTTCATAATTTTTAGTCACGTGAGAAGTTGACAGTAATATAAACAATAAGTAAAAGGAAGTTTGCAATTGTATATTGGCACAAAAATATCTTAACTCCTTTCTGGGAAAAGGAGAATAGAAAAATGCATTTATAAAAACAAAACAAAAAGAAATGCATTTAATAACATGACCCTAGTGCAGAGTACAGGAGAGTACACTCTTAAGGGGCGAGGAGTGGACAGCAGCAAAGAGGCCATTGTTCATTTCTATTTATTCATTTGTTTATTTAGTAAGTTAGTTATTTTGGAGTCAGGGTCTTATATAGCCCAAGCTGGCCTTGAACTTGCTATGTAGGTGAGGATGACCTGGAGCCCTGATCCTCTTGCTCCTAATTTCCTAAAATTGGAATTATAGGTGAGCACAGCCCTGCCTAGTTTAACAAGTCATTCCTTTTTCTTTTTTGGTTTTTTGAGACAAGATTTCTCTGTCGTAACTCTGGCTGTCCTGGAACTCACTCTGTAGACCAGGCTGGCCTTGAACTCAGAGACCCGCCTGCCTCTGCCTCCTGAGCACTTGGTGTTAAAGGTGCACGCCACCACCGCTCTGCCAGTCATTCCTTTTGAATGGTGGAATTCTGAGTAATTTTCTCTCAATGGCAGTAGTCAGAGGCTAGACCTGGAGTTAGAAAGTTATGCATTTAGTATCTGTTTGGCTTTTGACAAATGACAAAACTCTTGAGTTTCCTATCTGTTGGGTTGTTTTGAGGTATAGCTCCATGGCAGGGTGATAGCATCCTTCCTTTTAAGGAAGGAAAGATCTCAGGTTCCGAGAACTTACCTGTGTTCTGGCATACTTGACTGTAAATGGTTGGTGTTACTGCGTTTCTCCTTGGTTTGAAGTTTATTTATAGCAAAAACCAAAAGGGGGGGGCAATAGCCGGACTTTTAGTGTGTTTTGGTTATTTATAAGGTAGGTAGCACATTCATGGGCATACGATGACCCTTTCCTCCCTCCCAAACCATGAGGGCTGGATCATCCTAGGAAGGTAATTCTTCCCATGATCCTCTTGAAAAGCTTAAAAAGAGGGACTATGAACACAATTCAAATGTTTTATAATGAAGCTGGGGTACTTTGCGGATACGGTCCTGCCATTAGTGCAAGAGTGTGACAACTGGGAAAGTCCACTGGCACCATAGTTTCTCATGTAGTGAGAAGAGCAGCTTCAAGGATGTTCAACCACAAAGGGCACCCTGGCTATCAGGACACAGCTGTGCTTTCCTTGTTAGCCCAAGTGGCCCGCTGTCTTATCTTATTGTTATTTTAAGTATCTGTATTGTTTCCAGATTTTTTTGTTTTGTTTTCTTTTTTTGAGACAGGGTTTCTCTGTTGTAACTCTGGCTGCTGTGGAACTCACTCTGTAGACCAGGCTGGCCTCGAACTCACAGAGATCCACCTGCCTCTGCCTCTGGAGTACTGGGATTAAATTGATGCTCCACCACCACCCGACTTGTTTCTAGATTTTTTAAATGCTAAATATGTACTTTATAATCAAAGAGCAAGATAAAAATATCCAATAACAAATTGGAGGTGGTGGTACATGTTTGTAATCTCAGAACTTAGAAGGCTAAGGCAGGAGGATTGTGAGTTCCGGCTCAGCCTTGAGATATTTCATAAAACAAAACAGTCTTTAACAACAGCAAAG
The DNA here is from genome assembly GCA_026225945.1 of Cricetomys ansorgei. Classification (NCBI taxonomy): domain Eukaryota; kingdom Metazoa; phylum Chordata; class Mammalia; order Rodentia; family Nesomyidae; genus Cricetomys; species Cricetomys ansorgei. The sequence continues at coordinate 870,643 of JAMJFZ010003295.1, forward strand.
GTTGTACAGACAGTCCCTAACTTAAGATCTTTTCTTGTTTTTTTTTTCTTTCCCTCCCTCTCTCATTTCCTCCCACCCTCTATCCCTCCCTCCATCCCTTCCTTTCTTTCTTGCTTAAATTTTCTTTCTTAAAAAATTACACTGTTGAGACTGGAGAGATAGCTCAGTGGTTGAGAGCTTGCTGCTCTTGCAGAGGATCCAGACCTGAGTTCAGTTCCCAGCACTCTTATGGTGGCTCATAACCATCTGTAAGTCCAGTTCCAGAAGATTTAACACCCTCTACTGGTTTCCTTGGGCACCAGGCATGCACATGATGCACACATATTAAATAAGTAAATAAGGCTGGGTGTTGGTGGCACATGCCTTTAATCCAGCACTTGTAAGACATAGGCAGGCAAATATCTTGAGTTCAAGACCAGCCTGGTCTACAGAGTGAGTTCCAGGACAACCAGGACTACATAGAGAAACCCTGTTTCAAAAATAGAATTAAATGATAAGTAAAAGAGACAAGAACATACTTGGCTGAAAATTTTATTTTATATACCCGAATTGGGTCTCCAGACTCTTCCCTGCTGTTAATAAAGTGTCCCAGTGCCCTAAATACATAGAACCAGTGCAGTAAAGTGTGTGATAGGCCCAGGACTGGTTTAAGATAGCAAGGGATCAGAGAGGGCAAATTACAGCGTACGTGGCTTCAGAGATGCTGAGCCTCTACATCTTTCTTGCCTAGGACGCAATGAGCCCTTGAAGAAGGAGCGACTCAAGTGGAAGAGTGACTACCCTATGACTGATGGGCAGCTACGGAGCAAGCGTGATGAGTTCTGGGACACAGCGCCTGCCTTTGAGGGCCGCAAGGAGATCTGGGACGCCCTCAAGGCTGCCGCCTATGCTGCTGAAGCTAATGACCATGAGCTGGCTCAGGCCATCCTGGATGGAGCTAGCATCACCCTGCCTCATGGTGAGCAGGCAGGGCCCGGGGCTCTCTCCTTGCAGGGGCTGGGAGTTTGAGTTCATTAGCACAGAGGTGGAGGAAAGCCACCCACATTCAATAGCTTCTGTTTAAACTGGTGGAAATGGAGGAGTATCATAGATGTGTGGCTACCCTGTTCGTTTAAACAACTCTTTCTGTCATGGACAAAGAATCAACAGACACAAAACTAGGCATGGTGGCACATGCCTGTGATCCCAGAACATGGGAAGTAGACACAGGGGGATCTGAAGTGCAAGGTCAAGGCCAGCTTGGGTTACATGAGACTGTCAGGGAGGAAGGAGGGAGGGAGGGAAAATAGTAGGAGGGATGGATGGACAGGACCCCTCTTTGCCTAATGAGAAGACAGAAAGCCACCAATAAAGCCTACAAGTTAAAGGCTTGCTGGAGGCACTTAGGGTCTCAGAGCATTCAAGGCACTTATCTGGAACCTTCTGCTGCACTGTTTGATTTAAATTCATAGCACCCTCACTAGGCTTCGAAAGGGAAATAGTAGTAGGACTGAAGTCACAGCCCTGCGTCTTGACGGTGCTCCCTTCCCAGCTTGTGACCCTTCCTAGCTGTGCGGCCCTGCAGGGTGTGTCCCACATTAGAGCCTGAGCCCTTGCAACCACAAAGGGTTGATCAGGACGCACATGATACCACCTAGTCCAGTACCAGCACTAGGGGTGTTCAGGACTCGTAAATGTATTCCCCACCTGCCTTACATTATATCGGTAAGGAACCTGGGCCTGGCCCAGTGCCTGGAGTACATGCGCTTGGCTGAAATGGTGAGTAAATGGAAGGTGACACGCATGACTGACAGAGCCAGCACTGGTGGACCCCAGAAGTTCGCCAGAGTCCTGACCGTGGGGTAAGCCTGGGGTCTGTGCGGTAGCTGCAGTGGGTGAGGTGATCTGTTCACCCTGCTGTGACAATGGGCCACAGACGGGCTCCTTAAACATTAGAAATCTGCTTCTCACCGTTCCGGAGGCTGGAAAGTCCAGGTCAAAGTACTGTGGGCTCTCACCTCGCTTGTTGCTTTTACCTGGTAGGCAGGCAGGAAGAGAGGGGCTGAGGAGAGCTCTCTGGGGCCTTTCCACGTAAGGAAACCGATCCTATCCGGCTGGCCCTGACCTTATCATTGACTCGTGTAACCTTATTACTTCCCTGTATCTGCAGCATGGGAGTTTGGGGGATACGGTGCATGACAGCAAGTCCCCAGACTACACTGATTGCCCTGCCTTTCCCACAGGAACCCTTTGTGAATGCTATGATGAGCTAGGCAATCGCTACCAGCTGCCCATCTATTGCCTGTCACCACCTGTGAACCTGCTGCTGGAGCACACGGAGGAGGAGAGCCTGGAGCCACCTGAGCCTACCCCCAGTGTGCGCCGTGAATTCCCACTCAAAGTGCGCCTCTCCACAGGCAAGGACGTGAGGCTCAGCGCCAGCCTGCCCGACACAGTGGGGCAGCTCAAGCGGCAGCTGCACAGCCAGGAGGGCATTGAGCCATCTTGGCAGAGATGGTTCTTCTCTGGGAAGCTGCTCACAGACCGCACACGGCTCCAGGAAACCAAGATTCAAAAAGACTTTGTCATCCAGGTCATCATCAACCAGCCCCCACCACCCCAGGACTGACAGGCAGCTGACTCCTGGGAAGAGAGGCCATGGAGGTCCTCTGCAGGCTGAGGGGCCTAGGCCTGGAGCACAAGGTCCCCAGCCCATCGCTGCCTTCAAGTGCTGTTGTCTTCTTGAGGGGGGGCTCCCGCCACCCTGCTGTATGGCTCTTGGTGAGCTGTGAAGGGACTTGCCTTCCAGGACACTGGGGCCACCAGTGCTCGGCACCCAGGGAGCAGCGCTGCCCGCCACACACAGCCTTTCCAACCTTGTTGGAGAAAAGGTGTCTGGCGCTATCCGCCCAGGTTGGAGCCACAGGCCAGCCTGCAGACCCTGGAGCCCAGATGTGTCGTCTGGTGCCACCACTGTGCTCACTCCGGTTTTCTGCTCAGGGTTGGAAGCAATTGCTGTCCCCCCTCCCTTTTATCCCTCACCATGACTCTGCCCTGGGCACAGTACCAGTCCCCTGGAGGGGAGGGAATCACCAGTGAGCCCCAGGGCTTAGGGAGCTTGAGGCGGGCCTCTCTGCCTTTCCCTGCATCCAGCACAATTGGCAGAGATGAGGCAGGAGGCCAGATGGCTGGGCTTTATGGCAGGGGTCTGCACAGGGCCATCTTCAACTGTAACGCAGGCAGGGCGGGGGGTCTGCAGCCTGGCCATGGCCCCAGCAGGGCCCTGTGTACAGACACGTCTGCATTTTATCAATAAAGCCTTTTGCGCCTCTGTTGCCTAGCACTTGACTTTGCTTTCCACAGCATGGTGGAGCCCAGAGCTCCTGCTGATTTGGGAACAGATGGGCACAGTAGAGCATCCAACCTGAGCTGCTGCTCTCATGGGTCCCAAAAGAAAACACTTCACCTCCAAACACTTTGCTTTTCTCTCCTGCACTTGCCTGGAGGGCTAAGTGGGAGGCAGATGTGGAAGGTGAAGCACCCACAGAAGGCAACATGAGCTGTGCACCTGCCGCCCCACAGGGCCAGCTTGGGGATCAGAGACACGGTGCCCACACAGTGTCAGAGCAAAGCCTACGACTCATTGGGATGATAAGCTTTCAGAAACATGTGGGCCAGAGACAGACGGGGCGAGTTCCTCAGGATCTCTCTGGGGAACTGTGCACATCCCAGAGGGGAGTCTCAGATAAGTTTTCACAGGGCACGGCGTAGGGGGCATCACTTGGAGTTGTAGAAGTGCAGAGCTGGGGCATCTGCAGTTCATTGGCAGGTTAAACCCAGGTCACGATGACCCAGGGCTCCAGACTGCAAGTCCCAGGTGTGAAGCTCAGCAAGTGCAGGTCGGCCTTTCCTCTGTGTACTCTTTGTTCTCAGGGAGTGTAGCCAGCTCTGCCCAGGGCAGCCTGGCGTTGCCTAGTACTCCTTGTCAGCTGGCCTTGGCTCTGTACTCTGGCTTCCTGGGACTCTTCTCTTAAAGCAACACTCAAGTTCTGCTGATGACCCTGGGAAGAGGAGACAAACAGATGGGCAGGGTCTGGTCTGTTCATGGCTAATGGACATGCCATGCAGTGTAGCCATGCATACTTCACTAGGGTGTGCTGTAGAGCCCAGGAGCACCACCAGAGGGCAGTTACTGCTCCAGCCCCAGCCTGGAGAAGGCCCCACAGGCCCCTAGAAGCACAGGTCTTTTGGGGCTCATATTTGGTTTTCCAGGCCCCCTGGCTGGCATCCAGCAGATAGCATTGCTGTCCAGGCCGATGGCAACATATGGGTCCTGTGTGCAGCTCATTTGCCCTGGCTAAAACTTAGCCAGTTCTCAGCACTGAGGACACACTGGACAAGGCCCCTTCCTGCAGCTGTCCTCTTGGGACAGTGTGCCTTTTGGCTCCAGTAGACCAGAGGTTAGGGGAGGGGCAACTTCCCTGGCCTGGGCAATGGCTTCCCATGCTCCTTGGGGCTGTCCAAGGTGAAGGTAACAGGTGCTGGAGGCAGGTGGAAAATTGAGCCTCTGAGCTCATGACAAAGGCGCCCAGTGGGCGGGGTGGGTGCTCTGGCCTATAAAGACCCCATGCCCTGTGGCTTGCAGAGGTAGTCATGGAGGGCACCATGGAAGGTCCTGAGGCAGTGCAGAGGGCCACGGAGCTCATCGAGCAGCGGCTTGCCCAGGAGGAAGAGACTGAGGTGGGAGCCAGGGTGAAGGGTATTGGGGAGGGAGGGTGTCAGGTTAAGGAGTCCATCTTGGCTGTCATTGGAAGGGAAAGACTTGCTTTGTGGGTACAGGCATCATGCTGGACAGGTACTTCCCAGACCCATTTCCACACCAAGATGTTCCTGATGAGGTTGTGGGTGGTGAGAGGTGGGGCTTCAGTCCCTCAAACAGGCACTTGGAAGGGACAAGCCTTCCCTGCCCACTCACCTGGGCAGCCTGTCAGGAGACAGGCTGGACTGGACAGGGAAGACAGATGAGCACTCTCTAGGAAAGCCAGGAAAGTAAGGTCTTAACACCCCCTCCCCCATACCAGGGCAGGAACGTCTCATGGTTTGGTTGCTGCAGGAAAACAGACCGAGAGTGGGAAAGGAAGATGGCAAAGGCCAGCTGGGACTTACCCAGGGCTGTGGGCAGTGCTTGCAGAGCCCGAAGGCACGGGTGTATTTTCTCTGGATAGTTAGGTAGGGCTGGAGTGCGGACCTGTCCTGCTCTAAAGTGTATTCAAAAACAGTTGAGCCAAGTGTGGTGGTGCATAATCTCAGAGGTAGAGCCAGCCTGGGCTACATGGTGAGATTACTCCCGACCACCGCGCCTGCCAAAAGAGCCTAGAGTCCAATGCATAGGGGAAAGATAAGCATTAGTTTTTTTCTTAATTTTATTTTCTGCACGTTGGTGTTTTTGCCTATATTCATATCTGTGTGAGAGTGTCAGATCCCCTGGAACTGGAGTTACAGACAGTTGTGAGCTGCTGTGTGGGTGCTGGGATTTGAACCCGGGCCCTCTGGAAGAACAGCCAGTGCTCTTAACCGCTGAGCCATCTCTCCCACCCCAATGAGCATTCATTTTATTTATTTTTTATTTTTTTTTTTTTGAGGCAGGGTTTCTCGTAACTCTGGCTATTCTGGAACTCACTCTGTAGACCAGGCTGGCCTCGAACTCACAGAGATCTGCCTGCCTCTGCCTCCTGAGTGCTAGGTTTAAAGGTGTGCACCACCATCACCTGGCAAGTATTAATTGTAACCAACACTTCTTATTTGAATAGTCAACTAAGAAGAAGGCAGAGGGCAGAAATGGCCAAATAGAAAATGGACAGTGGTGATGAGCAGGCTAGGTGAGTCATTTCAGCCCTCTGGGACTACTCCGGGCAGGATGGTATGTGAGCTGGGCCTTCAAGAATGATGACTGGAGTCAAAAATGGGAGGAGAGGTATTTCAGGCGAAAGAGAACAGGAGCTAAAGTCTTCATGGTGAAGGTCTGACAGTAGTGAGAACATGTGATAGTAAGTGCTACGGATGGAAAGGGAGGCAAAGAACGTGCTAGAGAAGGCCAAGTAAGAGGTTTGCATGCTGTGGGCGCTGGGAGCCACTAAATGTTACAGACTGGGGAGAGTTATGCCATCTGACCTGTTTCAGAGACAGTGACAGTTCTGATGTTGCTAAATAGGATTTGTTGTGAAGGGGGCTGGGGGGAGCCTACAGGAACTCAGCTTACAGGCACTCATCATTTAAGGGAAGAGATGAGCTCAGGTTTATCAAGGAGGAGTGTGGACAGCACCCAGGCATCCCTGAATCTCCAGGAATCTCTCCTCTCACTCCGGCAAGAGCATGTGCACATGGCGGCTGCTGTGTCATCTCTGGAGTGCTGCCGTCTGCAAGGGGACACAGAACAGTCCTCTTCCATTCATTCATCCAACAAATATAGCCACAGGGCCGCGAGGTCACAGGTGCCCGCAGAGCCTGCCTTCTCACCCAGCTCCCCCGCGTGCCAGCCTCTGGGCCGAGCACTTTACAAGCGTTCCCTCTAATCTGTGGGATCAGGTGGGAGTTTTGTTTTGATTCACAAACCTGCATTGGATTTCACAAACATTCACCCAGTGCAGACTCCACCAGCCCACGAACACGAATCCGAAGGGAGTCTGAGTAAGAAACGGGTGGCGCTAGAGTCAGGAAATACCCCTCCTGTCTTGCAGTGGCCTCTCCTCATGTTGGTAGGAATGGGAGGTCACCTGAGGGGGTGCAGCTTACTGAGAACTACAGGATGGGCAGAGGTGCTGATGTGGCCAGATTCAGTCATTTGCCGTTCGTTCATTTAACAAGCGTTAGGTGAGTGACTACTACATGCCAGCCCTGCCACAGTAAATGTGGGGACAGCCGGAAGTCCTTCCTCTGGATGCTTCCTCAAGAATCCGGCCAGGGTCCCACAAGCAGTAGCCCAAGGTCCTCTCTCTTTTTTCCTGGAAGAAGATGTATTGATTTGGGTGAGACCAGCACAGGGAGACCCCCAAATCATAATCATATAGACCTGGAAGATCATATAACCATAAACCTGGCAAGAAGGCAACCAAGGGGACCTCAAAAATGAACACTGGGAGAGAGGGGTGTAGCTCAGTGGGTAGAGCTCTCTACTGACACGTGAAGCCCTGAGTTCTGTCCTCAACACTACAGACAAGTAAAACCTAGAATCCTCCCTGGGTTAACACCAAAGCTCGGTGGGAAATGAGCAAGGTGCCTGGGCCACATGGGGGGCGTGTTCTCCCCAGCTGCCCTCCTGCCTCGTCCCTCAACCTGGACACTTATTCCCAGGCTCACATCTACCCAAGCTGCTTGGGAGACTCTGGGAAGGGGTGCTGGAACTTCACTGAGAGTGAAGCAGTCTGGTAAACCCAAAGCTTCAAATGGGGAGAGGAAGCGCCTCATACCATGACCGCATGACCACGAAAGCCAGAAGCTGGTGTTCCATCCAAGCTCTGGATTTCACAGAGCTAAACATTTCTGAGAAAATGCAGTCAGTGTCTGGCATAGAACTCCCAAGTTTTTATGTTGCCAAAAGGGTTGTTATAGAGGGGGAGAGATGATGAGGTCACGGGCTGTAGCTCAGCAGTAGAGCACCTGTCTAGCATGTGCAAGGCCTAGGTTCAATACCTGGGCAGGAGGAGGGAGAAGGGGGGAGGGGGAATGGGGTGATGGAGAAACTGCCATCTTTATGGACTCAGCCAACCAGAGATTGAACTTCCTTACATTTTAACTTTATTTTATGTGTGTGAACATTTGCCTGTATGTGTGTCTTGTACCACATGCATGTCTGGTGCCTGCAGAGGTCAGAAGAGGAAGTTGGATCTCCTGGAACTGGAATCACAGATGATTGTTAGCCGCCATGTGGGTGCTGGGAATCAAACCCGGGTCCTCTGGGAGAGCAGCCAGTGCTCTTAACTCCCGCACCATCTCTCCAGCCCTTTGGAAAATTTAAAATTTTCAATTTGTAATGAACACGAGCAGACTTTCCCCCTTGTTTATCCCTTAAACAATAAAAACAATAACATATAACATTCATATGTATTAGTCACTATAGATGATATTGAGATTAAAAGTATACAGGATCATTTGTGTGTAGGTTATAAAGAAATATGACATTTTATACAAAAGACTATGCGTGCTAGAATTTGTCATGGTGGTTTTGGTTGTTTGGGTTTTGCAACTGTCTCTACTATGTAGGTCCACCTGGCCTTGGAACTTACTATGTGGACCAGATTGGCCATCCAGAGCAGTAATCCTCCTGTGTCAGTCTCTTGAATGCTGAGATTGTAGGTGTGAACTACCACACCCAGACACAAAATTCTCACATCCTTCCACTTGGCTGAGAACCACCAACAGCCATTACCAAACAATCTTAAGTAGCTTTCGACGGCTTTCCAGAAACTTCGAAAAGCCGCTCCTGGGAAGCTGTCCATGGACATGCTGGTGCTGGAAGAAGAGAAACGCCTTGGGGTGCAGAGTCCCGCTCTACAAAAAGTTAAGGTAAGTGTGGGGGGACTAAGTCTGTGCTCGAGTGACAGGCCAGACCAGCTGCATGGTCCAGTTGCCAGCCCTGCTCCGTATCATCCCAGTCCTCCACAGTACCCCACTGACCCACACAGGGCCAAGAGCGCGTGCGCAAGACATCCCTGGACCTGCGGCGTGAGATCATTGACGTGGGTGGGATCCAGAACCTCATAGAACTGAGGAAAAAACGCAAGCAGAAGAAACGAGATGCACTGGCTGCGGCCCAGGAGCCGCCTCCAGAGCCGGAGGAGATCGTAAGGATCCTGGGAAGGACAGATGTGGGCAGGGGGAGCCTGGGAGGCCCCGCAGCACCCTACTATGTTCCACGAGTGGGTGCTCTTCCTGCAGACCGGCCCTGTGGATGAGGAGACATTCCTGAAAGCTGCAGTGGAGGGGAAAATGAAAGTCATTGACAAGTACCTGGCAGACGGAGGCTCAGCGGACACCTGCGATGAGGTGACACCCCTTCCCGTGCACCTGCCTCCCTTTCAGGACCACTGCAACCGGGCCAGGTCCAGGATCTGCTCCGTTTGTGGGTCTGTTTAAAAACACTCACAGATGTTGTTCTTAGGGTGGCTTGGGCAGCTCTTCCTCCCTCCACAATTTCCTCAAATCCCTTTTAGACCTTTCCCCAGCTCAGACCACCTCTGTAACAAATGCCACCTGTTTCTGTATGGGAGATGAAGGAATGGAATTCAGTTAAGAGATCTCAGACCCAGGAGATTTGGGCGGAACTCCTATGTCTGCACTCCCTACCTGTGGGACCCGTGACTGTGTTGCCACCTCGCCAAGCCTCAGATCCTGCTACTGCACACATGGCCTACTCCCTTCTCAATATGTTTTGAACAAACGGACCATGAGAGCCTTGATAGATGTTGAGTGGATGGAAAGATTATAACGCGTGTGCTGAGATAGGAAACTTTCTCATGGAATACGCTCATGTTTCTTTTTACAACTACTCGTATTTATTTATTTTGAGACAAGTTCTCACTATGTAGCTCTGGCTGTCCTGGAACTCACCATGAAGACCAGGCTGGCCTTGAACTCACAGAGATCCACCTGCCTGTGCCTCTGAGTTCTGGGATTAAAGCTGTGTGCCACCATGCCCAGCTTACAATTACTTATTAATATTGTTAGTATTATTTGTAGTGCCAGGGCATTGTGTGTACTAGGCAAGCACTCTACCACTGAGCCACATCCCAGCCCCTATTTTTATTATTCTATTATGGAAATACATAACATGAAATATGTCATTTTAACCAGGTTGATTCAGAGTGGCATTAATTATATTATAGTATTGTGTTGCTATGGCCACCATCTGGTTTGGTTTTTTTTTTTAAATTTTTCTGTCACCTGTCATACTTTTTCCCTCTGAAATTGCCTCTTGGCACTTTTAAACTGCTCTCTGCTCTCGTATCTCTCATGGGGAACAAGCCTACCCATGGCCACCCACCCTGGGTCTGCTCTATGTTATAGTAGACTTCGACCACGTCTTTTCTGTTCTTTTGCCTCCAGAGTCTTAATCTTTTACAAAACAAGAAAAAAACAAGAGGAGGGTCATGAAAGACTGCCTGTAAGCAGATCATTAGTATATAGAGAGACTTGTATTATGACACAAGGGTTTCCTGACTCCAAAGCAGAAAGTGGCTTTGAGAGAGGGAAGTTTGTTCCTTCCTTGAATCGGTAATCAGGTGTGGCCTGTACATCCTGTCCCTGCCTAGCATTAGGGGAAATTGAGATCAGCCTGCGCATGCTCCCTTACACTAGGAATCACCTGGGAATAGGATAGAGGTCTCAATGAAATCATGGCACACGAGCTGCAAACCATCACCAAGCATCGTAGCGTGTGAGGGCAAAGGAGCCATGAGAGGAGCCAGCTGTGCCAGCTGTGCAAGGCATGGCTGGATGCATGGGGAAGAATGAAGAAGCAAGTGTCCCACAGCAAGGCTCCAGGGCCAATCTGAGTAAGAGCTGGCTGAACACAGAACACATGGGCACCAAGTTCTGGCAAGGCCTAGGCCTCAGTTGATAGAAATAGGTTCAGGCCTGGAACTCAGGCATGATGGTCTCTTGGGGGCAGTTCCGTCGGACAGCGCTGCATCGAGCCTCCCTGGAGGGCCACATGGAGATTCTGGAGAAACTTCTGGAGAATGGGGCCACCGTGGACTTCCAGGATCGGGTGAGAGGGCAGGTATTGGTGGGAAGTAAGAAGTGGTTCTAGTGTAAGTGGATAGAATTCTACTTCCTGTCAAATCTGTGCAAGTAGGCTCCCAGTCGGGGCAGGCCCTACCTCTGTGTGTTCCGTGACATTGGGTTAGCACCATCCCCCCCTGAGTTGCCTCTGTGACTCTTGCTTGGATGGTTGGGCCCTGGGTTGTCTGTCATAATCCCTGTACCTTTCTTTCATTTGTCCGTTGGCTTCTTGGCTTCGATCCTTTCCCCAGGGAACTTTCTTCCCTACAGTTCTGCCATAAGTCCTACCCTTCCCTTCTAGCTGGACTGCACCGCCATGCACTGGGCCTGCCGTGGAGGCCACCTGGAAGTGGTGAGACTCCTGCAGAGCCGAGGCGCCAACTCCAACGTGAGGGACAAGGTGAAGCAGCGGGGCTCTGTGCAGCACACATTGGGGTGCTGCGGTGGAGAGGGGGGCAGCAAATGGCAAGTGGGCTCAGGAGGCAAGCGTTGGCTCACCTGGTGTCTAGAGTGGCTGCAGAGAAGCTTCAGGCCCTTCAGGGAGCTTGGGGGTAGGGAATGCAGAGAGGAGAGAAAGGCAAAACCTACCCTCTTGGAGGCGTGGTCCACTGAGAAGATGCAGGATGTGTACATCCATGCTACCCTTCGCCACCCACCCACCCATCCATCAATTTATTCATTTACTTACTAACCTATCATCCTTATGTTCACCCGCTTCTTTATGTGCAACCTTGGCCTCCGAGACACTGTTTTTCAGCTCTAAAACTTACGTACATTAGGAAATATGGTACTTTTTTGTCCTATCTACCACAGTCATCTCTCAATTAATGACATCTAATATAATTATTAAAAGAAGCTGGGCATGGTGGCACACACCTTTCATTTCAGCACTCAGGAGGCAGAAGCAGGAGGATCTCTAAGTTCAAGGCCGGTGTGGTCTACACAGTGAGAGTTTGCCCACAAAAATTATTTTAAAAGAACGGACTGGCAGGGGTGACTCGGTAGTAGCATACCCGCTTAGCATGTGCGAGACCATGGGCTCAATCCCCAGGGTCCTGATGAATGAACAAGTTAATTAATTAAAGAAGAACCAAGACACAGTAGTGAACCTCTGCAGTCCCAGCACTTAGGAGGCAGAGGAAGGAGAACGGAGAGTTTGCAGCTCCCTGGGCTACATAGTGAGAGCCTGACTTTAAAAAGAGTAGAGGAGTGGACAGGACAGTAGCTCGCTGCTAGGCAAGAGGGATCCAGGATAGGCTAGCCAGAGGAAGTGGCACTGAAAGCTGTGCAAACAGACCACTGGAAAAGATAGTGACATGTTGTACCTTTCTCTCCTGGCCGAGGCTCAGGCCTTGGCCCTCAGACTTGGTAGCAGATTTAAGCTGGAGATAAGATAGCTCTCCCACCCCAGGACACCATAGTCCAGGCCTGAGTGCCAACAGTCCTGCTTCCTCCCCACACAGCTACTGAGCACTCCCCTGCACGTGGCCGTCCGTACTGGACATGTGGAGATTGTGGAACACTTTCTTTCCCTGGGATTGGACATCAATGCCAAAGACAGAGTGAGTGCTGGCTTCCCCTGCTCAGCCACCATGGTGTCAAGGCAGCTCACAGGCTGCCATTGGCGAGTAGTCCTTCCTTACAGGACCGTAGGGCAGCTTCCGAGCAAGGCCTCTAGCCCGTCTCCCATCACCCTACGCACCCACTGACCTCAAGGGTCACGTTGTGTGCCGCACTGACTCTAGGAAGGGGACAGCGCCCTCCATGATGCTGTGAGACTCAATCGCTACAAAATCATCAAGCTGCTGCTCCTGCACGGGGCTGACATGATGGCTAAGAACCTGGTGAGTATATTTCTCTGGCTTGGTGGAAGGGCGAGCCCTTGCATAATGTGTGGTCTGCAGAGGTCATGGGGCAGCCACAGCCCAGGCGCACGTGTCAGGGGCTTTTAGCCATGCTGCCCTAATCACCTGCCTTCCCAGTTCTCTCTCCATGAGTCAAGGTCCAGAGCACAAGTTCAGAGAAACAATAGGAGAGGAGCTGAGAGGGTTTCCCAAGGTCCCCAGAATTAGGGCAAAGGGGATCCCAGCGTGCAGGCCCAATCATGGAGGGCCAGCTGGAAGAGACTCAAAGTATTTGGGTGGTGTGACCATTCTAACACATCACATTGCTTCCTGGAGGGCCTCGGGTTTTCTGAGGATAGATGTCCTCTGGTGCAAGCCCATCTTTTGGTCCACAGAACAATCACCAAAGAGAGGCAAGGTTAGGTTCTGGCACAAGAAAGGCTAGGGAGACATTGACAAAAGCAGGAGCATGTGGAGAGGGTGTGGATGGTCTCAGCTTCGGCAGTGCAGGCATCGGGGCTGGACAATAATGGACATAATGGACTTTCCCGTGCATCTCAGACCTCTGCCCACTTGATGCCGGTAGCACCTACAACCTCTAGTTGTGAAATGCAAGATATCTTTACCCCTGGGCATTTGCCTCCAGTTGAGAACCACTGATATACTGAGGGCAATTTCTGGTGGGCTTCTGAAGCTTGAATAGTCCTCCTATTTTTTCTAGGCAGGAAAGACTCCCACAGACCTGGTCCAGCTATGGCAGGCTGACACCCGGCATGCCCTGGAGCATCCTGAGCCAGAATCAGAGCAGAATGGACTGGAGAGGCCTGGGAGCGGGCGTGCGACCCCCCAGCCTGTACCAGCCCAGTAATTCCTACCCTAAACTGGGCACCAGTGCCCTGCCCTGCTATGAGCTGCCTGCAGCCAGTCTGGCCAGAATACCTGCAGACTCAACACAATAAAGTGTTGGCTTTGCTATTTGTGGTTTCTGTCCATTTGTGCTCCAGACACATGAGAACGAAGACTGGGTGTTAGCGTGAGCTTGGGAACGAGGGGAATCTGGAGTTCCTTAGCTCCTGAGTTAGCAAGAACCTGCCTACTCTGGCCTTGCGTATCATCCTGATTTTCTTCCCTGATCCCTAAGGGCCAGGGATTCACTCTGTGGTATATCCATCCTCTGTCCCCAACCCCAAGGCAGCTGTCTTAAGCTGTGTGTCTGTATATAGCCAGCAGAGGGCTAACATGTGGGGCCTTGGTAGAAGCCTGGTAGAACAGAAGTGGTTTTTTTAAAGCTGTTTCTTCAACAGCGAGTGGCTGGCTACAGTAGGGCGGGGTCAGGCTAGCTCAGCCAATCAGTTCTGTCAGGCTCAGCCCAGTCTGGAGCCGAGGGTATGTGTGGGTCGGGGCTGGCCGTTGGGTATGGACTGGCTCCTGGCTTGGGGGCTGTGGGAAGAGGGCTAAATCCTGCCAAAGAGATACTTTTTAGTGTTGGAACCCCGGGAGCCAGCTCTCTTTCAGGCCAGAGCTGTGGCGTTTCTCCAGCTGCTTCCCAGCAGGGAAGAAGGCCTGTCTGGAGTCTCTAAGCCTGCCCCTAACCCTGGGGACGCCCAGTGCAAGGCTGCATTCCCCTGTGCCCATAAGTTGTGGGGTGGGGACACAAATTTTTAACTGGGTACGTTGATCATTAACAGTGGGGAGAAAAGGAGTCCAAACTCAGCTCTGCTGTGGCCGTAGACAGCTGGGCCTCAGGCCTCCTGCAGAAATGCTGGGCCCCCAAATCTGGGCCTCCATGAAGCAGGGGCTGAGCAGGGGCTTGTCTAGGAATGTGAAGGGGAAGAAGGTGGACATTGCCGGCATCTACCCGCCGGTGACCACCCCCTTCACGGCCACTGCAGAGATAGACTATGGGAAACTGGAAGAGAACCTGCACAAGCTGAGCACCTTCCCCTTCCGAGGTAAGAGGGCAGTTAGGGAGCCAGATCTGGGGGTGTGTGGGGGTGGGGGACACAGCTCTGGCACCTTGGACTGAGCTCACCTGCCTTTGTTTCCCCAGCAGTGGAGGACTAAAGTACCTTCTTAGCACCCAGGGTTATTGTGGCTATCACATGGCACTGTGAATGGGGACATCCTTGTCCACCAGGCCCCCTGCTGATGGAAAGGCACTGGCCAGGTCACAGGCAGTGTGCTAAAGTTAGCCTCCTTCCCTCCCAAGCCTGCCTGGCAAAACTACTTCTCAGTGTTCTGGCCACCCTGGTTCCCCTCCAGCTTTACACCTGGATCCCCTAGCTAAGCAACAGACCAGCTCCTAGTTGTGAGATTCAGTCTGCCTCACAGCCAGGGGTACAGAAAGAGAAGGCAGTCCCCCGCCCTGCTCCATCCCCTTCTATCCACCGAGGACAATTCCTGGTCAGCACTGTCAATGGCGCCATCTCATAGACGGGAACGTGGGGCCATTGTCCAGAGCCGTTCAGCTAACACATAACTGAGCTGAGATTTGAACTGGCTGATTACAGGCTCCATTCTGCCCATTGGTTCTAGCACTGCCTACATTTGCTGGATCCCCTTCTTAAGGCTATTCCAACAAATGTCTGGAGGACACCAGTTTTGAGAGCAGTGTGGCTCTGACTGAGGAGGTACAAGCTGGCAAGCTAGGATAGTGCATTCTACTTTCTAATCGCAGCTCTGCCAGTGGTTTTACTAGGGGATAATACTCTAAACCTGTTTCCCCATATGACACATGGGGTTGATTGTCAGGTAGCCAGAAAAAGAATCTGGAAGAATGTGAGTGAATGCATGCTATACATTCTATTGATTCCTGTGATGATAAATCATTAAAAGTATGAGTTACATTGTGGCAAAGCTGCTTTGTGCTTTGTGACAGTGACCCATGGCCCAGCTGTGCTCCCTTGGTAGCTCCCAGGTGGTATCAGCATTTGTCAAGGGACAAGTGGTCTATCAGTGCACACACTGAGCAGGGACAGTGTGTCCTGGAGTTTGCTCATGGTGGCCTGGAGAGGGGCTGGGGCTGATTTCCTTGAAGCAAAGGATGAAAATACTTAGCTTCTGATAGAAGACTTCAGTTTAAGGATCAAGGACGCTCGTGCAGGGGCCAGAAGACTGGCTTTTGTATCCATTGTGTTTCTGCCATCCAGGAATTCACAGAGACCTCCAGAATTGTCTTTGGACCTCCCCTTTGCCTCCCTAACTCCTGCAACTGGCATGGGGTGATCTGGGACAGTTTGAGGGGATTTGAGGCTCATGGGTGTCTGATTCCTCCATTCACCACCTACCAGAAAGTTGGGTGCTGTGGGATGGAGAAACCAGTGTCTGGAGGTAGAAGCTCTTGGTCTGGCTATTACAACAACTGAGAGGTCAGAGTCCCTCTGTAAAATAGTTTCCTCACTTGAGAACAGGAGCTAAGTCTTCAGGCTCTTAGCCACAGGGCTCAACATAATTCCCCCAAGATATAGATAAACCATGCAGCTGGCATAGAGAACATAAAGTCAGGGGGTCCTGTTGTGGTTCCAGCGTGTAGCCGAAACATTGGATCTGTTTCTCTTGCCTTCTGGGATAAACTCTGCAATCCAACACTCAGAGGCAGATGGATACAGCTGTCACATGCCACTTTGCATCCGTGTGGGCAGCAAGCCCGCAGAAGAGGAGGTGGGGATCCGCCCTTGGTGCTTCAGTGCACACAGTGTTCTTGAAGGCACAGTCTGAAGCTGTGTAGTTCACTATTGCTAACTTGTGCTGATTATTTAAATAAAGAATCTCCTTTTAAAATTAAAGGTTAAAGGACTGGTGAGATGATGCACTGGGTAAAAGCTCTTGCTGCCAAGACTTAAGTTCAATCTCCAGAACCTACGAGAGGTGGAAGAGGAGAACCGACTTTTGCAAGTCAGTCAGCCTCTGACCTCCACATGCATGCCACGATGCCATGATGCCCGTACCTCCCCCGTGTAAAATATTTTTAAAAAAATTTTTTAGACAATAATTTGCCCAATACCTTATCAAATATCACGTAAAAACCCACAGCAAGTAATGAAGAGTGTGCAAAACCTTTAGCCTCTGTTTGCAATATAGAAAATGCACGTCAGTTCTAGACTAAAATAGTTCTGTTGAAATACAAAAGACAAATGATAAAGAAGAGTTAAAAGATATACAGTGACTGCTTACAGTGGCCAGCTACAACAAACCAAGCACCATTAGCTATTTTGCAAAGTTAGATAGATAGCGGATGTCTTTGATAGTTAAGAAAATTAAAAACTCTGCCAAAGCCTGCCGGTAATATGCAGAAGCATCTCCCTGAGACCAAGACCAGGGATGGTGTCAGCTCCACGGCAGACGCAGGGCCCACTCTTCTGACTTCCTATTTGTGCAGAACGGAGACTTGAGTGTTGTATACAACATTTTATGGCTATAAAAATGAGCCGTAAGTCGGGTTTCTGTAGTCTTAAGCTTTAAGAATTTTTTTTTAACGTAAAATAAAAGTTATAACCAAATATGGCGCATCTAAACAAGACCTGAACAATGACAATATCGATAGACATGCTAACTTGGAAGGGGAAAATCTCACGGGGTCCCACCCCTAGACAGAGAGCTACAGGTAACTACTGACTGCTGAAAGGGAGAAGTAGCCTCTCCCGGAGATGAACCCCTAGTTAATACAGTTGTATACACATGGACTCAGCAGGTTGTACATATTATGTTTATGCATATATTTGTAACAATAACTAAAGAAAAGGAGGCCATCGATCTGGGAGGTAATGAAGTAGGGAGACATGGGAGAGGTTGGAGGGAGGGAAGGGAAGAGGGAAGTGATGTAATTATATTTTAACAAAAACAAAACTTTAAAAAAAGCTATCACCAAGCACTGGAGGAGGGGTTGTCCAGAAGGCCACTGGCCCTGAACTCACACCTGTAAATAGCCTCAGGGGTGGACTTTGAGTTGTTATTTGCAGGAGGTTAGTAGACAATCAGGGCTGTTTCAGCAAGGCCAGAAGGCGAGGGCCCCTAAAGCTTTTATCATGGAGAGAGAGAGAGAGTGTGTGTGTGTGTATGTGTGTGTGTATTTACTCGGTCAAAGAAAATATTTCAAATGACATTTTTTAAGGTGGGTATGAGGTTGAGACTGAGTCTCTCTACATAGCCCTGGCTGTCCTGGAACTCACTCTGGAGACCTGGCTGGCCTTGAACCCACAGAGATCTGCCAGCCTCTGCCTCCTGAGTGCTGGGAGTAAAGGTGTGTGAGGCAAGAACTTTTTTAAAAAGATTTTCCTTTTCCTTTTATGTAGGTGTGTGTGCCTGCATATGGGTATGGTCATGTGAGTACAGGCAGCAGAGAAGATAGACGTGTCAGATCCACTGGAACTGCAGTTACAGAGGACTGAGCTGCCAGACTTGAGTGCTGAGAACCGAACACTGGTCCTCTAGAAAAATAGCATGTGCTCTTGACCCCTCTCTCCACTGCCCCCCCCCAAAAAAAACACAACTTAAAAAAAAAAAAATTTATTATTAATATATTTTATGTCTATGAGTACTATCTGCATGCCACCAGAGGGCATCAGATCCCATTATAGATGGTTGTGAGCAAACATGTGATTGCTGGGAATTGAACTCAGGACCACCTGGAAGAGTAGCCAGGGCTTTTAACCACGGAGCCATCTCTCCAGCCCCAAATAACATATTTTTACAAGGATCCTCTGAACAGTTCTAAGTGTCCTACATGCCTTGAGGGAAACAGTAGCCCAGGCCTGTTTCTTGCCCCAAATGCATAGGAATTACTCAGGATTATACAGGCATCTGTGGAAAGCCTGGCTAGTCAGCCCATCTGCTCAAAACTTCATCGTGCTTATTCACCAGGGGCAAATTCTGCATCTGTAGGCTGTGAGTGGCAAGTAGATTACCCTGGAATGACCCCAGGCCCTGGGGCCTGAAGTCTGCCTATCTACTCTGCCTTCTCAGCTCACTTCTTCGTCTGCTCTCCATTGTGACCTCATATTGTTCCAGAATGAGCTCCTTCCTGGGCCCTTTCCCTTCTGGACTCTTTCCTGTAATGGAGCTAAGGATGTAGGACATGGTATATATTGTGCTGACAGCAGAGATGGGTCCTGAGTAGAGAGCACAGCAGTTATTGACCAGGGATGAAAGCCAGTCCAGCTAAACAGGGTCCCAGTTTGTCATGGCCAAACTGACTCTGTATCCTCTGTCCTGTGGGGGCCACTAGATGAGGAACCAGAGAAACGAAAGACTGGAACGTAAGCAGGACAGAACATCAGAAAGCATCACAAACAGAAGGCAGAAGAGTCTCAGAGTTAAACCACGCCATCTTTCCCCTGAGGGCAGGAGACAAGGCTTGCCAGACTAGGTCTCAGTGATGGGGTGGCCTCGCCTCACCCCGCCCCCCCAGCTGCCTTCCTCACAATGGGCTTCATTACTGAGGTGTCAGAGGACATACTAGGGAGGGTGAGGCAGGGGCCTGCCGGCCAGACACCCGCAGGGCTTCGGCCCTTTCAAGCATGAACCATACCATCTGGGCTCCACCATTCCCAGCGTGCTCTTAGCTTTCTGTGAGGCCTAGGGCCCTGGAGGACATCTTGGAGTTCCTCCAGCAACCATCATGCAAGGTGGTGCTGGGGACTGCCCTCTTGCTGGGAGGTGGAGGCCTTATGCTGTGGGCTCAAAGGAAAAAGAGAAGGAAGACAGCCTCAGAGCCTGCACAAGACAAGTCTCCGGAATCCTACCGGGCAAATGATAACTGGATCAAATCTCACTTTAGCCGCCTCTCTGAAGAGAGGTTGCCCACCCACCGCTGTGTGGGCAACACTGGCTCCACACCTGAAAGTAGGCATGGAGAGGCCAACACCACCTTCCACATGGAGACCTTCACCTCCACACATGGAGAAGGGGGTGCAGCTCTGCACCGAGATTCCTTTGCCAGCAAACAGAAGGTGTCTGGGACCTCAGTGACCAAAGAAACCCAGAGGGAGTCAGGAAAGTGCTTGTCTATGGAGGATGAAACCTGGGCTGCCGTGGCTGCTTGCGCCAAGGAGATCGATGCCAAGGGGAAGCACCTGGCTAAGTCCATGCTGCAGCGCTCCACGGCTTACCAGCGATCGGGCCATGTGGAATCCAGGGACATCAGTCCAGAGGAGCTAAAGGCTCTGGAGGAGGTGGAGATAAAGCTAAAAGGGAATTTCCTCACTCGCAAGGAAACCACCATAGCTGGTGCCAACCAAACACACACAGTCTATGCCCAGCATCGCCATGGTCACCAAAACCAAAACCACCAGAGCAACCAGAATCATCCTGTTTACTCCAGCCACCAGGGTCATCATCCAGGTCACCCAAGCCACCAGGGTCATCCAGGTCACCCAAACCTCCAGGGTCATCATCCAAGTCACCTGAGCCACCAGGGTCATCCGGGTCACCCAAACCTCCAGGGTCACCAGGGTCAACCAGGTCACCCAAGCCATCAGAGCCATAGTCTGCCCAACCGCAGCCACCGAATCTATGACTCTTGAAACCACTTAGTCATGTACCCCGTCCCCCAGCAGGGCTGGCTCACATGTACAGGCCTGTTTTCTCTTCCGTGGGGACACCTACGTGGTCCAGGCTGAGAGGCTGCCATGCAAATCCCTACTACTTCTGGCCCCAGCAGGGGTCATGAGGGAGGGAACAGACGCAGCTACAACAGCCCAAGGGCCCAGAAGACCCAGGAGAGAAGACATGAGACAGATTACAGGAGCAACCACAAGCCCTACACTGACTCTACATGCTGAATGGAGCCAATAAAGCCCTGCATGCCCTCACTCTGTGTCCAGGGGTTCTGTGGCCAGCTGAGTTCTGGGCGGGGCCAGAGGAGGGGGTGTGTCCCCAGCAGTTCTGTGAGTGGGCCTTGGCTGGGGGCCTTCTCATTACACCAGACTTGACATAATTTCCCCTTGGCCTCTGATGTGGATGGGATTAAGATACTACTAGAGGCCTCAAACCCACCTGCCTACTGTTGCCATGGAACCAGGATGCAGTCAGGTGCTGGGGAAGAGGGGACCAGGGACAGGCTTTCAGCAGAGAGTAAGTCAGCCAGGTGGGACTTTGGGCTCCATTCCCTTGGTGCCATCTAAAATATTTGGGGTCCACAGGGATCCGTGTGTCCACAGCTATAAAGCTGTATGAGACACATCTGGGTCTTGCCACTGTTGCTTGAGTTGTGGCTGTGGCTACTGAGGCTGCTACCGATATCCAGACTGCTTACAGTTTCCATTTGTGTTTTTGAGAAGGGTCTCACTAGCTAGCTCTGACTGTCCTGGAACTCACCACGTAGACCTGGCTGGCTTTGAACTCACAAAAATACCCTTGCCTCTGCCTCCTGAGGGCCCTGCTGTGTAGATGATGTTTTGCTTTGTTAAGAATACATAAGCCATGTATTCTCCCTTATAAACAAGGTCCCCAAGGTTCAGAGGTTCCACTGAGGTGACATAGTAAGAGATCTTAGATCTGGATCCCACCAGCCCACACAGTCCCCTCCTCTCTGCCCCCACCCCCAGCCCCCACCCCGGTCCCCGTGCACTCACACAGCTCTGCCTCTCTAGGGCTTATCCCTGACATCTTCACACACGCCCTGCCTGTCCTCAGCCCTCCTGCAAGCCTGTCATCCTCCCTGCCTCTTCCTCTTGGGACGAGTAAGGAATGACCTTCTACCCCCAATTCAAGCGGGTACTTCTGTGAGTCATTCGTCAGACCAACAGCAAGTCACTGCCTGATTCCAAGTAAATCTTTGACACGGATTTGGATCTGTTATGGATTTACCGGGGTTGCCAGTCTGTGGGCCTTGGACCTCTGGGGCAGATCATTGAGGATAGCTCAGTTCATAAACACCTTAAAGGTGGTCAGTTGGTTTTACAGAGTCCAGATGGGAAGTATTTTTATTTTTCTGGACATCACTAACGTGAATTTGTGTGAATTCTAAATTTTTAAAGTTTTGGTTGGCACATGATATGTATGTGTAGAGATCAGAGGGTGATTTTATGGGGTCATTTCTTTCCATATTTACGTGGGTTCCTGGGATTTAACTCTCCTCATCAGGTTTTTGTCATCAAGGTAGCAAGAGCTTTTTAGCCATGAACCATCTCACTGCCCAAACATATATACATTTTATTTACATAATTTTCAGCAAAATAAATGTAAACTTAAAAGAGTTCCTTCGAGTGGGAGGGGTTTCATGGGAAGAATGCCCTTTAATTACATATCTTGAAGATGTCAAAAAATGTTAATGAGGAGGCAGAGACAGGTGGATCCCTGGGGCTTTCTGCCCAGCCAGCCTAACTTACTTAGCATGGTCCATCCAAGCTAGGGAAAGACTGTCTCAAAAAACAGGGTGGATAGGAACAACAATTGAGATTACGTGTCCTCCACATGGAACACACATAAAAGCTCACCCCACCCCCACCACATGTGGTGTACATACACAGCCACCCACAGACAAGACAGTTTAAGTGGAAAAAAAAAAAAAGGCCAATCAGGGGAAGACATTGGAGGCTGAAACTTGCATTAAAAAGCAAGAGAATGGTGAGATTTGCCATCTGAAATAGACTAAAAATGCATGGGTATACTCAGGACCGAAGCGATAGCTCAAGGATAGAGCCCCTGACTTCAAGGCTATGGGCTTGTTTGTCGGCCCAGAAAAGACAGCAGAGCATATACCTGGGACACCCTAAATCATGTACATACATGTACTTACAAAGTTTTCAAATTAATTCAGAATTTTTGAATATTTTTCAAAGTGTCAGTAAGGCACAGTAATCTCAGCACTTGAGAGATGGGGAGGCACAGAGGGTCAGGAGTTCAAGGTCATCCCCTGCTGCATAGTTTGAGGCCAGCCTGGGAAACAACGCACCTTGTGTCAAAAAAAAAAATGTCAGGTTGACAAATTAAATGTTCAGATATCATCCATGCGAATTCTTGGTTCTGTTTCTCAGTTTGTAAGGAAGATGTTATTGGCATTCCTCATGTTTCATTTTTGCCTTCAAAATTCAAAGCTGAAACACTTGCAGACAATTCACGAGTTCATGTCAAAGTTTTATTACAGTCCTGTTGTAAGCAAAATGGCCCAGAGGCAGGACACTCAAATATAGACTCTTGGTGAGGACATTTTTATTAGGGGGAAAAAAGGCAATCAGATGACTGTCGGGACTAGAACAGAGCAGCTAAGCAGCTACTAGACTCTGGCCGGAGTCAGCTGGGAGGTGGCTGGCTTCCCGGGTCCAGGCCTAATTCCATTCAAGTTCATAGGGAAATTGCTTCAGCATTTTGTCAGGCATTTCTTCCCAGAGGGAGGTTCTAAATTGGATCATGACAAAAACAAAATAAACAAATAAAAACCACAAACAAAACAACAAAAAATAAGTGCCTCAGGCCCGCTGATTTAGGATGGTTATTTTATACAGCAAATTATCAACACCCACTTCCATGAGTCTGTGCTGGTTATCATGAACAGGGCCATTGTCCCTGACTGAATGATTCCAGGCCAAGCAAGAAAGGCACACAGTAGGACAGCAGCAAGATGCTGTGAGCTGTGGGATCCAGAGGGACAGGGGGTTGAGACACCTGATGGCTCTCGGATTTGGAGAGGTATCTGCTGGGGTCGAAGCAAAAAGGCATACCATGAGACACTGCAGAGGCAGAGAATGTCAGTGTGTTGGGGATGGGTGGGGGAATGCGCTGGCAGATTTGCTCTTACGAGCTTAGGAATCCAACTAGGACCTTGCAAACCGAGCAAATGGTCTCCAGGACACTCCCCCAAGTCTTGATGGACAGAGAGCCTTGAGATGAGTGGAGGCTAGAGAGGAAGCCAGAGAAGTGACTGCCGGACTTAGAGCGCTGGAGGGCTTCGGAGGCGTCAGCCCTCAGGTCTCATCTCGTAGGAGAGGCCAGCGAGTAAGCTCGCCTGATCCCTTGGAGTGATTGGAGGGCTCCAAGCACCTCTTTGCACACAACAGGGAACACGCTAAAAAAGGGACAGGGAAGGGAAGCTCAGAGGAGAAAGGCTCAGAGGGCAGAGACCACGGAGGGGTCCCAGGGAGACCTTTAGAGGAGGAAGCAACGATGAGACATTGAGGGGCCATAACAGTAACCAGGGGTACTCCTTCTGTGAGACACTGAGCTTTCATTGGCCACAGTAAATTGTCAGGTCACCCGTGTGTCCCCAGCCCTCCTCAGCACTCTAGGGACTCCTCCTGCTCAGGCAGGGACAAGTTGAGAGGTTCTCCCCTCCGGCCCAGTCACGTTCCTGCTTTAAAGCTAACTGACTCCAGAAGGACTGCACCCAACATCCACTAAGCAGTAGGCTTAGTTTAGGTACTTTACAAAGACTATCTCATTTTAACTTCACTGTTTGAGAAAAATACCAATACCTGAATTTTTCAGTTAAGGAAGCTAAGGTTTGTTTAATCCATTTTCTTTTATCCTCTTTTAAAAAAAAATTTAATTTATACACGTCTGTATATGTGTGTCTACTACATGTGTGGAGTATCTGTGGAGACCAGAAGAGGGCTCTGGATTCCCCCAGAGATGGAGTCACAGGCACTTATGAGCTGCCCAACGTGAGCTCTGGGTCTTCAGGAAAAGCAGCATGTGTCCTGAACCACGGAGCCATTTCTCCAACCCTCCTCCGCCTGTAGCCTTGTACACTGTTATTTTGAGATAGGACTGACTTTATATTATCATCCTCCTGCCTTGGCCTCCAGAATGCTGGAGTTAACGGGCCTGTGCCTCCAGACCTGGTGGTTAAGCCATTTTCTCAAGACCTCAGTGTGAGAGGGCCACACTTGACTTCTCTGACTTCAGAGCCTGTGTCCCAGCCACCCTACATACTGCCTCGTCTCCACTCCCCTCACCCTTGGCCCATGGGGTACTTTTATCTCAGTCTCTCTAGATGATGCAAACTTACCGGTTTGTGATTGCACATGCAGCCAGGGTGAAGGAGGCAGCTTCTCACAGCACCATACCCCAGAGGTCAGAGTGCTTTCTGGGCCATTTTCCTAGCTGAACCTTTAAAACGGTGGTTCTCAACCTGTGGGTCACGATCCCTTTGGGGTCAAATGACCCTTTCACAGAGGCTGCCTAAGACCATCTGCTATTTACATTATGATTCATAACAGTAGCAAAATTACAGTTATGAAGTAGCAACAAAATTTTATGATGGGGGTCATCACAACATAAGGAAACCGTATTAAAGGGTCTTAGCATTAGGAAAGTTGAGAACTACTGCTTTAAAACAATTCTGTAAGGTAGAGCTAAAATGACTTCCCATTTCATAGAAAAGGAAATGGAGACTTGGCGATGTGACAACTTCCCAGCCTGCATGCCTTGGGAGTCAGGCGTAGGTTAGTGCGACTCCAGAGGCAGGGGTGAGAGTGGCGGGAGTTGGGTGGGGGGTGACTATGCCACAAGAGACTGGATTACCGGGTCTGCTGCTGCCTCCCAGGGCATCAGCCCTACTGTCCTGCTTTGAGATCCCCTTACGGAGCCCAGGGGCTTCTGGAACTGACTACTAGATGAAGTGACTTAGGAGTGACCGGGGCTGAGGTGGGGACCGTAGTATAAGCCCATCCCAGCCTGGGGCTGCAGATGACTTGGGCAACTGAAGTGGCAAGATCCTGGTCTTGAAATAGTTGAGAGTTGGTCTAGTGTTGGCTGAATGGAAGCCCTCAGCAGGGTGAGCAGCTTCTTCAAAGGGGTCTGACACCCCCGGAAAGTAGTGAAACCTCATGTAGCGAAACAGAAGGCTCAACCTTCCCGGTCCCGAGGAGCTGCTCCTCAAGACACGCTCCCGCCGAAGCCAATTTGTTTAGCGCGTTCCTTGTAGTATTCCAAAAGAAAGGGAAACGCTAACTGCCCAGTGAGCACATTCCTGGCAGCCCTCTGAGCGGAGCCTAACGGTTCGGTAAACAGCAACGGAAAAGGTGTGTGGTATGAAGTTGGGTCAACATCCTGCATCACAGCGTGTCCCCTGGAGGGTGACTCACAGGAACACTTTCTCTTGGTCTCAGTGCCAGGAAGCTGTTTCTCCAGGGCAGCTGCTTCACGCTCATCTTCCAGGTTTTGCATATCTGTTAGCTGAACATATCTCCCTTTTAGCTGTGACTGCTGGGAAGCTCCCCATTAAATTGATGGCTTATACACATGGGTGCACGGCATGGGTTTTGTGTGCTAGTACTGCCCCCCGCTTAATTGTCATTCTCTTCTCTTAGATACCTATTTATTTATAATCCTATTGTATTGTGTGCTGTGATTGTACACTACTACAACTTTCATTGTTTGTTTGAGACATGGTCTTCTGTAGCCCCGAGACTGGCCTCGAACTCTTGGTTTTCTGCTTTCCACCCCTCAAGTGCTGGTATATAGATGTGGTTTTTTTTAACGGAAAGGGATTGAGGGGTTGACTTAGCTACTTTTCCTGATATGGATAAAAAATACCCTAACAAAAACAACTTAAGGGAGAAAGGTTTTGTTCTGGTCACAATTTGACCTCAAAGTCCATCATGGAAGGGTGAGTATCACAGAGGCAAGAGCTTGAGACAGCCGGTCACATTGCAACCACAGCCAAAAAGCAGAGAGCAATGACTGTGTGTGCTCAGCTCACTTTCTATTTTATACAGTCCAGGACCGAGGGAATGGTGCTGCCCACAGTGGGCTGGTCATCTCCTTTAAATTACCTGTTCAAAATTACCCCCCACAGGCATTCCCAGAGTCCTGTATCCTGGGTAATTCTACATCTCATCAAATTGACAATTCCATCGTAGACATAGAAAAGAGAAAGAGAAGGAAAAGAAAGTAAATGGAAAAACACAAGAGGAAGTGATTCTGCAAACACCCATGCCCCCAGGTTCTGCCAAGAGCATCAGTTCGGCTTGGCTTTCGGAGAAATAAAGCTGTTGACACCTGTAGCTGGCATGTATTAGGAACCCCTCAGATGACTGATAAAACAGGAGGGTGAGTCAGGCATGGTCGTACATGCCTTAATACCACCACTCCAGAGGCAGGTGGCTCTTTATGAGTTCCAGGCCAGCCAAGGCTACATAGTGAAAACCAAACCAAACCAGGAGGGTGACAAAAAATAAAAACAAATGCAATGAGATACCGCCTTTGATGCAGAAAATTGGCAAACTTAGTTCTGAGGATAACCAGAGTTAGCATGGATGAACACTAACAGTTGGCCTTTCCTGCTGTGGTGTGTGTTGGTCAATGGGACACATGGCACCCAAGAAGCTGCACACAGACATGACTGTCACACACCTAACTAGGGGAACCTAAAAGGAATTCCTAGACATAAGCAAAGATCTTTCCAGAAAATGTTCATTTCAGCATCATTTACAGAAGGGAAGTCTAAATGTCCTCGAGGAGAGCATGTAAAGTATGATCTATTCATACAGTTGAACGTTGTATAGAAATACTGCAAAAGAATCAGAGCCCTGTGTGCTGCTGCAGATAAACTCAAAACAATGCTAAACAAAAAATATCAACTGCAGGAGGTTATGTAAGCTTGCTTCCATTTCTTTCAAGTATAAATTATCTTATCCATGGGTCCCTATGTATGTTGCAAGTGTATAAGACATGAAAGAGGACAATAAACACCCAAATCAGGGCAGAAAGCCCAAGTGGAAGTAACGGGAGGGTCGTCATGGGTCCTGGGAACATGGGTGCAAGCTATGTTGTGGACTGTTCTTTCTGGTACAGCTACAATGTTTCACTCGAAGGAGAATGGTGGGAACAACACTGTGCATCTGCCGAGAACCCTCTGCTCATGTCAGGACAGGAATGAGAAGGATGGGTGGAAAGCCATGGTGGGAAAGTACCCCTGGGGACTGCGCAATACCAGCATCCTGGTGTTTCTGAGAGAGTAGGGATGGGTGGCTTGCAGTGATGGATGGGGTTCTGTTGTAGGCTTCCTGGTCCAGGGCTCCACTGGAGAATTTCCATTCCTGACCAGCCTTGAGCGCCTGGAGGTGGTGAGCCGCGTGCGCCAGGCCATACCCAAGGACAAGCTCCTGATAGCTGGCTCTGGCTGCGAGTGTGAGGATACCCTGGGGACCTGGGGTTGCTGGGCTGTGGGAGATCCAGGCCCCTTGGCCCCTGGGTTGGGCTCTGCCTATTGTTTTGCCTCTGATGGGACACACTGAGGCCCGCTTTGCTTGCCTTCCCCCCCTCTTCCCTTACCGCAGCCACTCAAGCCACCATAGAGATGACCGTCAGCGTGGCGCAGGTTGGTGCTGATGCCGCCATGGTGGTGACTCCTTGTTACTATCGCGGTCGCATGAGCAGCGCTGCCCTCATTCACCACTACACCAAGGTAGGTGAGGGGGCGGGCATGGATGAGGCCTGGGACCAAGAGGAGGTTGGCAGAGACGGAGGTGCGCCTGAGAAGCTAGGAGTGGAGTGGAAAGCTTGCGCCGTGTTAACAGCCGCCCTAGGACGTAGGTCTGACGGTGTCATGTACCAACTGTGTGACACTGGACCACTCACCTAACCTCTCTGTGTCAGTTTTCTTTCCTGGAGCTGGGGAGATGGCTCCGTGGTTAAGAGCTCATAAGTTCAATTCCCAGCACCCATGTTGGGTAGCTCGCAACCACATCAGACTCCAGCTTCAGGGGATCGAACACCTCTGGGCTCTGAGAGCACCAGCATTCATGTACATATACCCTCACGCATACATATGATATGAAATATATCTTTAGGAAATAATATCTTTAGGAGAATAATGCATCTGCCGAGTGTGCATGAGATCTGCAGCATACATAGCTTTGAGCTGAGCTCAAAGCCCTCAGATAGTTACCATCACTGCTGCCCACACCAGGAGGCAGACCTGTCGCATAGCCCTCCAGCACCGCAGTCCAGGCCGGTGAGGGGAAGCTTCTGGCTCCTAAAACCCAGACCGTTGTCTTCTCCTCCTTTTCTCTGTGCCCTGCAGGTTGCTGATCTTTCTCCAATCCCTTTGGTTTTGTACAGCGTCCCAGCCAACACGGGGTTAGACCTGCCTGTGGACGCAGTGGTTACATTGTCTCAGCACCCGAATATCATTGGCATGAAGGACAGTGGTGGTGATGTGAGTGGCAGCTGCTCCCAGACTGGGACATCCTCTGCTTTCTCTAGTTCCTGCATGGGAGCTTCTAACCCAGAGTGGCTCTGAGACCTATGTTGTCCCGGGCCCCTGCTTGTTGGGTGGGCTCGCAAAGACATTGCCTGAACTCAAGGGCATCTCTCTGGGTACATGCTCAGCACATCCAGGCTGGTAGCTGTGTTCGGGACCCCAGCTCTCATGCCTCATTTACTGCTACAGGTGACCAGGATCGGGCTGATTGTTCACAAGACCAGCAAGCAGGATTTCCAGGTGTTGGCTGGGTCAGCCGGCTTCCTCCTGGCCAGCTATGCTGTGGGTAAGCCTCCTGCTGCTCTCAAACTGCCCAGGCTGACCAAGATGCACCCAGGCATCTGGGTCTTCTGGGAAAGACAGGGGGCCAGGCCTGGGTCTTCAGGGAGTAGTTGTCCAAACTCTGGGTGCTTGAGCTTGACCCTGTTGGGTGGAGGAGAGAGTACGAGTACAGAGCTAGCCCTGAGTTGGTTGAAGTCCCAAATTACATGCTTAGCTGACAAAATTAGCTCCTCTAATCCTTACCCTGTAAATCATTCTCTCTGGGAACAGAGGTCTCCGGACCTCTGTTCTAGGCCAGGAGTCCACTTTCTCTGCCTCTGGACATGGGACACATGAACTGTCAGACCTGGGGGGTTGGGATGGGACCTCCAGCTCTCTGGTCATATTCTCTTGCAGCTCAGCATCCTAGCCAATACCACTGAGACCAGCCGCTCTTGTTTGTTTTGAGAGAGAGTCTTTGGGTTCAGGTGGGATTGAGCCCTGGTGGGTAGGGCAGTGGACCAGAAGCATCAGTGAACTGAGATTTGCGTAGATTTTCCAGCACTGTGGGAGACAGTAATGGTTTCCGTTGTCCTGTCGGCTCTGCAGAGGCTTTGGTCGAGGGCCTTGCATGTCTCCCTTTACTGTCCTATAGTCTCTGAAGTGCAGGAGAGAGAGGAGGCCAAGTTGTAGCTCTTTCCTAAGACTACAGATGGAGAAGGCACGGGCTCTGGAGGTGGGGGCAACTGAGCTGCAGTTTCAGCCATGCTGCTTAAGCACCCAGTAACCCAAGTCAAGACACCAGCCCTCACCGGGCCTGTGTTTTAACCCTAAAAATCAGAGTGGCCTTGCGAGGATTAGAGGGCCGGCCCTATCTGCCACAGTGTGTGGCACATAATAAATATTTTTTGTTTGTTTTTTTGAGATAAGATTTCTCTGTGTAGCCCTGGTTATCCTAGAATTTTCTTTGCAGTCCAGGCTGGCCTTTGAACTCACAGAGATCCACCTGCCTCTGTTTCTTGAGTTCTGGGATTAAAGGCGTGCACCACCATGCCTGGCTATGAGTATCTTTAGTTTTTAAATAAATCTGTTCTTGTTAACTATTTTAAAATTTATATCTTATTTGCTTTGTGTGCATATATATTTGTGGGGGTGCACATGTGTAATAGCACATATGTGGAGGTCAAAGGACAACTTTGCAAAGTTGTTTCTATCATGTAAGTCTTGGGGATTGAACTTGGGTCATCAGGCTTAACTGCAAGCACCTTTTACCCACTGAGCCATCTCATCAGCCCCATAGTGGGTATCTTACAACTAGCATGCGTACTGGCCCATTCCAAACTGTCTTCCTTCCAGTCTTGAGCCACTGTGCTTAGGGTCACTCCTAACTCATCTTCCAATCACACATCATGAAGCCAAGGGGAGGAAATGCTTGCACTCCAGGTCCCATGTCCAGGACACCTCCCCACTCCCTGCCAGCGGTGGCCCAGTCAACTGGGGGAATAAGATTTTAGAACTCTAGTCCCTGTTTCCCCAGCTCCTGAGGTGTCAGTCCTGTTGGGGGAACGTGGTAGGTGGGAGGTACGGGGAAGGGGCTGTCCTGTGGGCTGTGTGCCCTGCCCCACCACTGGCTCTGAGCAGCAACTGGCATCAGATTTACCATTTTGAACATATAGGCAGCCTTTGCCTCTGGAAGTACATATTCTGGAAACCCAGATCATGCCTGTGACATCACCCAAAGATACAGAAATGTATATATCCTGTCCTCCCCAGATGAAAAGGTATGGGGCCCAGGGCTTGGTATTCTGTGTAATAAGTGGCCCTGACAGATGTTCTTTGTCTCATTGGGACAGGGGCTGTTGGGGGCATGTGTGGCCTGGCCAATGTCTTGGGGGCCCAGGTGTGCCAGCTGGAGAGACTCTGCCTCACGGGGCAATGGGAAGCTGCTCAGAAACTGCAGCACCGCCTCATCGAGCCCAACTCCGCGGTGAGCTCCCAGCCTGGGCTGGCAATCCTTCCCTTTCAGAAACTCCTTCAGAGAATATCCCAGTGTGCAAACCCCTACTGCCTCCCCAGGAAACCCTGGTTGTAGAGAGAGTGAGCCTTGTCCATTCTCAAGCTTCAGAGTTCATTGGAGTTCCCATACAGGCCAGTTAAATGTCCAAGTCTTTGAATGAACGTTGAACAGGTATCCTGGGTGAGGAATGCAACATCAGTAACTCCGGGACTGTGCCTAGAGGTTCAAAGCCTAGAGACAGTGCACCATGGCCTTTCCAACAGCCTGACAGGATACAGATACCAGAAGTCAGAGTGACTACCCAGGGGAGAACTGGAGATGTTTTGATTTTCCAGGAGAGTGGTGTTCTGAATAACGTGTTCTGCAGTTCAGACTTTGTGTTTGAGTTCTTTCGGGGGCAGGTGAAGGAGAACTTAGCGGGGAGTGTCAGTCAAGATCAAAGATGTTTTGAAATCTGAAGCGAATTGAAAACTGCATTATACCCTTATTTTATTTATTTTGAAATGGAGTCTCACTGTGTTGCCCAGGCCGGGGTTGAACTTGTTGACTGTTGAGATCCTCCTGCCTCAGCCTCCTGAGTAGCTGGGACTGTCCTGTTTGTGCATTTACACTAGTGTAAATGTGTATGTGATCACCTTGTCTGCACCATTGTTATGCTGTCTTATTTCAGCTCTTGACGGTGAGGCAGTCACACACGTTTCTGGTGGCTGAGGATATCGAACACCGTTTCTTGTGTTGGTTTGTCAAAGCCTTTCCACTCAGATGTCCGCGCCCATTTTCTTTCTTCTTCCTGGGGCTGGAAATTGTGCCCCCGCCTCACACAAACCATATGTGTTTGCTGCTACCCAACTGCAGCCCTGACTGGCCTCTTGCCCATTTTCTGAGTATCTTGAAGACCTACACACTAGTCCTTTGTTGGATGTATGTCTGTCAATATTTTCCCCTAGTCTGTAGCTTGTCTCTTCCATTTTATTTACATGATTTCGGTCAATCAAGTTCTAAATTTTGAAAAAAAAATTAAGATTATGATGAAGTCGGATTTATCAATGTTTTCTTTCGTGAATCAAACTATTAATGTCAGGTCTAAGAAGTCTTTGTTCAGCACTAGTTGCTCAATATAGTCTCCTACTTTGTTTCCTAAAAGTTATAGCTACATTGTAAAAGTTTGTGACCCATTTTGAGTTCATTTTTGTGTTAAGCCTGAGATTTTGGTCAAGGTTCCTCTTTTTTGCCTATGGCTTTCCACTGCCTCCAGAACCATTTGTTGAGAAAGCTTTCTTTCCTCACTGAACTGCCTTTCTGCCTTTGTCAGGAATCAGTGGGGCAGATTTGTGAGAATCTATTTCTGGGTTCTCTATTCTCTCCGCTGATCCGTGTGTCCATACCTCACAGTGCCACAGGCTGGATTGTTACCATTGCATAGTAAGGTAGCAATCTTAAAATAACAGTCTTAAAATAAGCTGGTTCCTCCTAATTTCCTCTTTCTCAAAATTGCTTTATGCAATTGGTCCCTTTGTCTTTCCACACTAATTTTAGAATAATCTTGTCTATATCTACAAAAACAAAGCAAAACAAAAAGACCTGACTAGGAATTGTTAACCTGTAGACCAGTCTGGGAAGGCGACGCCGTCCCTGTGTCATCTTCCAATCCGTAAACACGGTGCGCCCTCTACTTATTTGGATCTTCTTTGTTCACTCAGTACTTTGTAGTTTTCTTCAGTTCTACACATAGTTTGAAAGATGTATACCCCTGTGTTTGACCGCATTATCTCTGGCTGGCCTGGAACTCACAGAGATCTGCTTATTTCTGCCTGCCAAGCGCTGGGATTAAAGGTGCGCCTCACCGCATCCAACTAATTTGTTTTTTGGGCAAATGAAAATAGTTTTTAATTTCACTGTCTATATATTTATTGCTAGTATGCTGGTATTTAGAAATATAACTGTGTGTGTGTGTTGTGTGTATGTGTGTGTGTGTTGTGTGTGTGAATGTTGTGTGTGTATGTGTGTGTGTTGTGTGTATGTGTGTGTGTGTATGTGTGTGGGTGTGTCTTTGTTGTGTGTGTGTGTCTGTGTTGTGTGTGTGTTGTGTGTGTGTGTTGTATGTGTTGTGTATGTGTGTGTCTGTGTTGTGTGTGTGTTGTGTGTGTGTTGTGTGTGTGTTGTGTGCGTGTTGTGTGTGTGAGTTGTGTGTGTGTATGTTGTGTGTCTGTGTTGTGTGTGTGTGTCTGTGTTGTGTGTGTGTTGTATGTGTGCTGTGTGTGTTGTGTATGTGTGTGTCTGTGTTGTGTGTGTGTGTCTGTGTGTGTGTGTGTGTGTGTGTGTGTGTTGTGTGTGTGTGGTGTGTGTATGTGTTGTGTGTGTGTATGTGTGTATGTTGTGTGTGTATGTGTGTGTGTGTGTCTGTGTTGTGTGTGTGTTGTGTGTATGTGTGCGTGTTGTGTGTGTGTGTCTGTCTGTGTTGTGTGTGTGTTGTGTGCGTGTTGTGTGTGTGTGTGAGTTGTGTGTGTGTGTGTTGTGTGTGTGTGTTGTGTGTGTGTGTGTCTGTGTTGTGTGTGTGTTGTGTGTATGTGTGCGTGTTGTGTGTGTGTGTCTGTGTTGTGTGTGTGTTGTATGTGTGCTGTGTGTGTTGTGTGTGTGTGTTGTGTGTGTGTATGTGTGTATGTTGTGTGTGTATGTGTGTGTGTGCGTGTGTCTGTGTTATGTGTGTGTTGTGTGTGTGTGAGTTGTGTGTTGTGTGTGTGTGTTGTGTGTGTGTCTGTGTTGTGTGTGTGTCTGTGTTGTGTGAGTGTGTATGTTGTGTGTGTGCGTGTGTCTGTGTTGTGTGTGTGTTGTGTGTGTGTGTGAGTTGTGTGTTGTGTGTGTGTCTGTGTTGTGTGTGTGTGTATGTTGTATGTGTGTGTGTGTGTGTATGTGTGTGCGTGCGTGCTAAGGAGGAAACCCAGAACCTCAAGTATGCGGGAACACTGCTGTATCCTGAGCTGCATTCTCGGCTCTACAACTGGTAGAGCACGTATCTTACACCCTGTAAACTTGCTGAGCTCACTCAGTAGTTCGAGGAGGTGTTGTTGTTGCTCGTAGATTATCTGGGAGTCTCTACACAGACGATTGTATCATTTATGAGGAGAGTTAATTGTGTCCACTTCGACCTCTATATCTTTTATTTGCTTTTCTTATCTTTCTGCGCAGACAAGGACTTCCTGTATTAGACTGAACAAAATTCCTGGTTCCTGATCTTAAAGAGAAAGCATCCTATTTTTCACCGCTAAGTTTAATGCTTGCCCTGGGTTTTTATAGATTTTTTTAAAAAATCAATTGAGGATACTACCTTTTATTCCTAGTTTTCTATAAATTTTTACAAGTCATTAATGAATGCTGAATTTCGTCAAATGTTTTTTTCACATTTACTTATATGATCATGTGACTGTTCTTCAGCCCGTTAACATGGTGAGCTACATAATCAATTTGTTTAAAGATTTATTTTTTATTTGATGTGTGCAGGTGTTTTGCCTGCATGTATGTGTGTGCACCGCGTGCACACCTGGTGGCCATGAGGCTACCTGAAGTTGCGGGTGGCTGTGAGCTACCCATGTGCTGGGGTCACCTGGGTCCTCTGTAAGAGCAACACATGCTCTTGACTGCTGAGCCGTCTCTTCAGCACCAAATCACTTTTGTTTTGTTTTGTTTTTTGAGAGAGAGTCTCTCTACATAGCCTCGTCTGTCCTGGAACTTTCTAGAACTTGGTCTAGCAGACCAAGCTGACCTGGAACTCACAGAGATCTGCCCCTAGAATGCTGGGATTAAAGATGTGTGCCTGGCCGGTCACTTTTCAAATACTGATACAGATGAACGTCCTTGAAACAGACCCCCTTTAGTCACGGTATGCATTTGTTTTGATATAGTGCTGAAATTTCATTTACTGATATTTTGCTAAGAATTTTTACGTCTATATTCATGAGGAATAATGGTCTATTTCTCTTCCTTTCCCCCTCTCCCCGCCTTCCTCCCCGTCCTTTCCTTTCTCTCTTCCATCCTTCCTTCTTTCCCCACTGAGTCTGGTTTAACTTCATCAAATGAACTACAAAGTGTCCCTTGCTCTTCTGATGATATAGAGTTGATATTAAATCATCTTTAAACATCTTGTGGAATTCGCCAGTTGAAACCATGTGGCCATGGGATCATTGGATACAGTTACAGATGGCTGTGAGCCGCCATGTGGGTGCTGGGAACTGAACTCAGGACCTATAGAAGAGCAGCCATCTCTCCAGCCCTCCTTGTTGGAACTTTTATTTAACTTTTAGTTATTATTGAGAAGGACACGTGCACACCCTGATGCACGTGTGAAAGTCAGAAGAGAACTTTGTGGAGTCGGTTCTCTTCTTCTACCTCTATGTGGGTTCCAGGGATCAAGCTCCAGTCATTAGGCCTGCCTGGCCAGTTCTTTACCCACCGAGCAGTCTCTCCAGTTCCTGTTAGGAATTTTATTGGATGTGCCCACTGGCATTTTATGGTTGTTATCTTCAGTCCCAAGTCTGAACCAGGGCGCTCACCACTGTGTTATTCCTTGGGGCTTGAGGTCCCTGGCTGATCTCCTGCTTCAATCTGTTTCTCAGAGTTTTCTTAACTGTTTTTTTCTGAAACAGGGTCTCACTATGTAGCTCTGGCTGGCCTGGCCTCCAACTCACAGAGATCCACTGGCCTCTGCCTCCTGAATGCTGAGATTAAAGAGGTGTATCCCCACGCCCAGAACAGATTTTGCTGCCTGTTTTCTATAATGTCCAGAGTGTTCATCGGTAGTCGTTGGGGAAAACAAGCACAAATGCCTAGTCTTGAATGTGAAAGCTTTAAGTAATCTCCCAAGTTGTGACCCCCACCTATCCTGAAAAGTACTTGAAAACAACATATAGCAAAGTGGATATATAAAACTTGAGACATTATTTGCTTTAGGTTTAAATATCTTATCTATACCTAAATATATATATTTATACCTAAACAATCTATTATCACTTTGCTTTCCTGGCTTTAATGGGAACAAACTCATTAAAACTTTTTTTTCTAAGTCTATTTCTAGAAACAAAATCAAACCAACAAACAAAACATGGCCCAGGCTGCCTTGAATTTCCTCTATAATCCAGGCAGGCCATGAAGCTGTGATTCTCTTGCCTCAGCCTGCTGGGTAGCTGGTGTGACAGGCCTGTGTCACTGGGCCACCTTCCCTTGATTATGTTTGTGCTTTGAAATTTTGCATCAGAGGCAAGTATTCTGCTATCTTCATCTATACCCCAAACTACCCAGTGGTGGACTTTGCAAGTGGCGGGTGTGTTCTGGGTCTCCTTCCTAGAGTGGGTCCTCTCCTCAGTGTTAGAAGGACAGCTGAGAAGGAAAGCAGGCTTTTTCCTGTTTGTTGGAGCTTCTCCCAAGAGTGGCACACGCCTTTAATCCCAGCACCCGGGAGGCAGAGGCAGACGGATCTCTGAGTTTGAGGCCAGTGTGGTCTACAGAGTGAGTTCTAGTGTAGCCAGAACTACAACAGAGAAACCCTGTCTCTAGGAAAAGAAAAAAAAAAATGAAGAAAGAAGAAGAAATGAAGCCTTCTGGCTAAGCTAGGCCCGGGCTGCCAAGAATACTCCAGCCATTCCACTCGGTGGAGGCCTGGTTTTCCTACTCCTGTTTACCAACCCTGCACCCTACTGGGACCGGAGGAGGTGGTACCTGCAGTGGTCTTGGGGACTGCTGTGATTTTAGTGGTGTTGTCTCATCTGATGTTTGACTGTCTCTGGGCGGGTGTAGATATCATCTCACTTTACAGAGGAGGCAGCATTGGCTGCCCCCTGGGACGATGGGACCAGCTGCTATCAGAGCTCTCTGAGGTCACCTCACCCCATCCTGCCTGACCCTTCAGGCTGTGCCCTCCTGTGCCAGCCCGGGCACACACTCAGGAATGCCTGGAACACCTTGCTGCTGCCTGAGCTGTAGGCTCAGACACCCCAAAAACAATCTGATGTCACTTTATTTCCCTGTCCTTGTCCAAGCCGATGTCCTTCTGCCTTCCCACCAGCCAGCGTCCTGCCCCGGGCTATATTTAGGATTTTCTAAGGTCTTTGCCACCCAAACAGACCTTTCTCCAGGGCTGAGGAGGAACTTCACCCACTATCTTCAGAACCCCGGTGGTAGGAACAAGGGTTTCTCCAGATCCGGTTCGGTTCCATCTTTTTCTGGAGGTTTTGGTCAAAACTTGGTGTTTTTACTACAGAACTTGGGGGGTTTTAAAAACCAGGGTATCATAGTCGGGAAAGCATCTGTCTGCTGACGATGGCGGCCCCTAGTGGTGGATAGTTGCAAGCCCGTGTTACCCGTCATTCATCCAACCTTTCTCCACTGAACACCTTGTTACCCGTCACGAAACCTGTACCTCAAGTTTCTCTTCCCTCCAAAAGGAACTTTACTAAGCAATGAGTTCTTACCTAGGTTTTAGGTCATCAAAGTTTCATTCCAGTATTTCTGATCAGTTGCTATAACAAAAGGAAAGGAACAGGATGCTTCATTTATTCTGGGAAATGCCCTGTGTGATTTTAAACTGTGATCGTAGCTGTGGGTGCTCCACTGTAATACACAAACCTCTAGAGATCATGTCATTCAGCCCCTTCGATTTCTAGGGAAGAGAAGGTGCTCAGAATAGATATATCCGGTTATACAACAAACCTCCTATGGCCAATGATATATTATTTTCTGAGAAAGCATTTAAACAGGGTCAGGATGAGCTGTGTGTGTATTTGTGCACACACGCATGTGTGAGGGGGACCCTTATGCCGGGGACTAATGGTATGGGCTGTGCCCAAGGCTATCACAGAGCCATCCCCTTCTTTGCTAACCAGGTCTGCTGTGCTCCAGGGACCAGGCACAGGTGGTACTCGGATGCTTCAGTCTCGATACCTTCTTCTGGGCCAGCCTTCTGTCCTAGTGTGGGGGCTGAATGTCCCTCTTGTTAGAATAGTTTTTCTCCTAAAACCCCCAAGGGGACCTTCTTTATTCAGTCTGAGTCTCTCCATAACTGACCTGCTTCTGGTGCCCAAATCTGGATTCTCAATGCACCCTGGACACCACAGACTAGAGTTCCTCACAGCGGGGTGGGAACTCCAATTTTGTGAAGCAACAGATGCCAAGGTCCAGGTAGTATGTGTGTGTGTCAGAGATGAGGTCGGGGACTCTGCAGTCTCTTCTGACAAGCGCTTCTTCTCAGGTGACCCGGCGCTTTGGGATCCCAGGGCTGAAGAAAACCATGGACTGGTTTGGCTACTATGGAGGCCCCTGCCGTGCCCCGTTGCAGGAGCTGAGCCCCACCGAGGAAGAGGCACTGCGCCTGGACTTCAGTAACAATGGCTGGCTCTGAAGACAAGCAGGAGACACCTGGCGGGAGCCATCTGGGACTCCTGTTCCCACAGCCTGAAGAGGAACAGGGCATTAGGGGTTAGGGCTTGTCTTAGTATTCTCTTACTGTGAAGAGACACCATGACCACGGCAACTCTTACAGAAGAAAGCATTTAATCAGGGCTTGCTTATAGTTTTAGAGGTTTAGTCTATTGTTGTCTGGTAGCATGCAGGCAGACATGGTGCTGGAGAAGTAGCTGAATGTTCTACATCCAACTCTACGGGCAGCAGGAAGAGAGAGCCCCTGGGCCTGGCTTGAGCTATTGAAAACTTCAAAGCCCACATCCAGTGACGCACTTCCTCTAACAAGGCCACTTCCTTTCAGAGGCCACTCTCTAAGCATTTCAATACATGAGCCGATAGGGGACATTCTTACACAAACCACCATATTCCACTCCCCGGCCCCCGTAGGCTTATAGTCATACAGTTCCCGTAGTCTATTATAGTCTTAATACTGTTTAAAGCCCAAAGTTCAAAGTCTCTTCAGAGACTCACAGCAGTCTCTTAACTGTAACCTGTAAAATCAAAATAAAAAAGCAGATCTCATACTTCCAAATACAATGGCACAGCATATACATAACCATTCCAAAGGGGAGAAATGAGGCCATATTGAGAAAGATCCTGGGCCAACGGAAGTCCCCAAACCAGCAGAGCACTCTCCAAACTGCATTTTCATGTCTGATGTCAAAGAGCTCTTCAGCGCTCCAACTCCTTTCAGATTTGTTGTCTACAGCCTGCTTCTCTCTCTCGGGCTGGTTCTACACCCAGGTATCAGCTCTTCTT
The DNA here is from genome assembly GCA_026225945.1 of Cricetomys ansorgei. Classification (NCBI taxonomy): domain Eukaryota; kingdom Metazoa; phylum Chordata; class Mammalia; order Rodentia; family Nesomyidae; genus Cricetomys; species Cricetomys ansorgei. Next base: position 909,875 of record JAMJFZ010003295.1, read on the forward strand.
GGCAGGTATCCCATGACTCTGGCATCCCCAGTGATGGGGACCCCACTTGGGGTCTCCAGTGAAATCCATGCTTCGCCTTTATAACTTCATGCAATGACATATCTAGGCTTCTATGCAAGGACACCCCTGACATGCATCTGGATTCAGAGACTATCCTTAGCCATAGAGGAAGATTCCACAACCCCGTTTTTTGTATCCTTGACTCTAAAATTAGAACCATATGGCCGAAGCTTCCAAGTTTTGCTGCTTGATGGGGCTCGAACTTGGACCCCTCCTTCAAATACATTTTCATTAGCTTTCTGTTTTTGGTGGTTTCCTTCACTATGTAAGCTTTTCCTTAATTCTGTTTCACAAGTTGGCAGCTTAGCTGGGTGGGGTCTTGCACTAATGTCACTACTCCCTGTATTCCACTTGGCGTCAGGTTTTCTTTAAGCTTTTTTTTCTCCTTGAGCCTTGGACTCAGCTCCATTACACTTCCTGGTGCTCCTTTTCTCCTCAAACTGTATATTTTGTACTTTTCCTTGCTCAGCTTACTCTTTTTCATTATAGATCTGTATAAGGGAGGTCACTAATAACCAGGAGACACAGCCAATACTAGGCTGTCTTGTAATCTCCTCTGCCAATGCCACTAATCCAAAATTCTTTAATTTAGTCTCAGGCAGACTTTTCAGACAAGGGCAAAAAGCAGCCATACTTTTGACAAAATATCACAAGAACAGTCTCTAGGCTATTTAATAACACTCTTCTCCTCTGAAGCCTCTTGAGCCGGGCTATCATGATCTACATCGCTCTCAGAAATACTGTCTTCCGTGCTCTTACTAGGATGGACCATTAAGCTCCACTTAAAGTGTTTAACTGCTTTCCTAATCCAAAGTCCCAAAGTTCACATTCTGCAAATAAGCAGCAGGCCTATCACAGCAATGCCCCACTCCATGACTGCGACAACTTCTATAAAGGGAAGCATTTAATTGGGGGTTGCTTACAATTCCAGAAGTAGTCCATTATTATAACAGGGAGCATGGTGGCTTTTAGGCAGACATGGTGCTGGAGAAGTAGCAGCTGAGAGTTCTACATCTAGATCCACAGGCCACAGGAAAAGAGAGCCACTGGGCCTGGCTTGGGCTTTTTGAAAACCTCAAAGCTCACCTCCAGTGACATACTTTTGACAAGGCCACACCTCCTACTCCTTTCAAATAGTGCCACTCACTATGCTTTGCAATATTTGAGCCTATGGGTGCTATTCTTATCCTATCACCACAGGGCTCCTTTCCCATAAGCTCGAAGCAGCAGTCAGCTCTTTTCACAGCCTCTGACTTCTTACGTATGCACCCTATACAGGGTCCCTAGAAACCCTCTCCCGGGAAGGAACGACTTCTTTTCTCTACTGTGGGTACTCTCTTCTGCCCTAAGGTGAGTGAACCAGGGAACATAGTGAACAGGTAGGGGCTGTATCTGGAAACCAAGGAAGTTGGTTCCTGAGGGGACCATTACTTCTGAGTTAAAGCTAGAAATCTTAGTTGTGCACGACGTGGCTAGAAAGCCAGGGATGGCCCTAACAAGCCACATCTGACTTCTTCCAGAGCAAGTGGCTGCATAGGCAGCCCGATCTGATCAGATGTGTCCTTTGTGTTTGAAGGCCTCCAAGCTGCATTCCAGCCACAGTGCCTTTCCCTAACTCTTTCATTCATGTCATAGTCTTGTCTCTGGCTTTGATCACTACTGTTGAGTGATCAAGATAGCCCAGTGTCTTGTCACATTAGTACATAATGGCACCTGGTGGATAGACACGTGGTCTCTACTCTAGAAGACTTCTGACCAGCCCAGGGGTGAATCTTGGGGACTTTGAGTTAGGACCTTCCTCTTGTCTGAAGGCACTCTACTTTTATTATTAAAATGGACCAGTTTGTTACTATAATAAAACATAACAAGGGCAACTTGAATGCCTATAGGGTAGATTTCCCGGCCAGATGCCAAGGACCTTTCTAAAGGCGGAGGAGCCTGCATGGCCAGTCTTTTCTCACCACTGAGAGAAGCCTTAATAATTCCAAGCAAACAGCCGCTATTAGAGTGGAGGCCTAGTAAAGCTTAATGATCATCATGGATGCACACGTGCAATCTCACGCAGGCAATGTGGGGTCTCGTGACTGATGCCAGGGTGTTTTCCTCTGTCGCTCTCCACTTTACCTTTTAAGACAGGGCCTGCCATTGAATCTGGACTTTGTGATTTTGGTCATACTGGCTGGCAACAAGTGTTTGGAATCTGCCCATGTCTATTCTCCAATGCTAGATTTACAGGCATGTACCACAACACCTGGCTTTTTATGTGGGTGCTGGGGACTCAAACCTAGGTCCTACATTTGTGTAGCAAACACTTTTGCCTACTAAGCCATCTCCCCAGCTTCCCATTGGTTTTGAATGGCAGACTGAGGCAAAAGGGTGCAGCTGAAATATTTACAAGCATTTCACACATGAATCAAAAAGACTGCCTTCTCCAAAATGTTCAGCTCATTTTGGTGGCAATACCGGACTGGCAGCAGAAAAGCCAGGACAAAAAAAAAAAAATTTAAATTACTCATTCATTAAATAGAGAATAGGTCCCTGTTTGGGGCAGAGGCTAGAGAAGACTATAAAAGATAGTCAAGAGCTGGAAGTAGGCATCTGATAGCATCAAAATTTAGGGCTTGGCTCTTGGGCTTCTTTTAGTCAGCTTCCAGAGCAATAGGAGGTTCAGGAATGATGGGAAAAACATAGGGCTGGGAGAGGCAACCTAGAAATCTGGCTAAGAGCTCAGCCTCTGGGCTTCAACAGCCCTGGGTTGAAGAGTTCTGGGACCCCTGGTGTCTATGGGGCCTTGGGGTGGCCCCCTAATTTCTCTAAGTCTCAGCCGTAATATACTTTTCTCTCAGAGCTGTGGGGAAGACTGAGGTAAGAACTGTAAATAATAGAGCCAGCATGGATGATGGAAGTTTCTGCTTGGCAGAACAAAGGAAAGATGGGCAGGAGTTGACTTGTTTGAGGTCACCCGGTAGGTCTGGCAATAACTGGTCTTGGAGCTTGTATGTGCTGATGCTCAGGGTAACAGGAATCCAATGGAAGGGAGCTGGACTCAGAAAGGGTAGGATAGGAACGCCATCAACACCTGCCATTTGCTAGACTGGACAACCTGAGCCTGCTGGTTCTAAAAACATCATGCCTTCTATTCCATGGAGGGTGTGGAGTAGCCATAGGCCAACCTTTTGTGTTCCTCCGGAGCTGTCTGTTTTGGTATCTAGGCCCGATAATTAGGCTAGGCTAGGCTGGAACAGTTAGTCCCAGAAATACTGTCTTTGCATCCCCCTAGACCTGGTTTTATAAACATGTATGACCACTCACAGCTTGTCACGTGGGTACTGAAGACCAATCTCAGGTCCTCACGCTTGCATGGCGAACATTTACTGACTGGCCTCCCTCTAGTTCACCCCAGGGGTTCTGAGAAACAGATGACACCACATAGTGAAAGTGTTCAGTGGTTCAGCTCCAAACACTTCTCTGTTTAGTTTCCATAAATAGCAAACAGGTTGATATTCACGAGACCCCCAAGTCCAGAAAGTCACGAACACTAAACGTAGGCAGTTCTGGTGATTGGTTTATTCCTACAAACCACTTGTTTCTACAGTACAGGTCAGAGGATAAATAGAGGCACACAGCTAAAATTTCCACCACAGTCTGCTGTTGAGGGAGATTTGAACACGGAAGCTCAGGCTAGGGCTGGGACCTAGGCTAACTGGAAACCTTGTGATGATCTTGGCAGCAGAAAGGCCTGTCCTGGGCTCGAGGCCCAAGACTCTTGCTTGAAGAGTCGTGAGTGAAATGGAGGAGCCAGTGCTTAGTCAGTTCACACAAGCCTGGGATGGATCCAAGTCCTCCAGCACCCAGGGGCTCTGACCCGTTGGCGCACTGGGAAGAGCTCTCAGCTCAAGCCTTCCCTGGGATTCATGTCATTCCGCGGGAGGCCTGGATAGGTCTGCCCTTTGCCCTGACATGAGTCATGAGTATAGGCCATAGTTACTTTTACACCGGTTTCTTATTTGGCTATCCCAAAGAGGGGTCCTGTCCAACATCTAAGGGGGAGAGGCACAGGTGGGGATTGGACTACCTGCTGTAACTCAGGCAAGGAAGACAGTTTACTGTGGAGTTGAGGGGTAAGAAAAATGCACGTTTACTGAATCCTTTGCAGGGGAATGAGCAGACACAGAGGCCAGCCTGGAGCCAGGCCCTCAAACACACAGCCGAGCTCTGGCCTGGACTTCCACTGTGCTGTCTAAGTCACCCTGTTTTTTTCCTGATTTCTCCATGGTAGCACACACGACTGGCCCTAAGCCAAGTCCGGGATCATCTGCCATAAGGGTAGGCAGAATGAAGAGATTCTGTATGGTTTGACAGCAGATGGAGAGAGAAGGCCACAGCACTGGGTAACCCAGGTCTCAGAAACAGGGAGTAACAGCAAGGAAGAAAGGGCGGCCCCCGTTCATGAGCACAAGGGTCAGGGAAGGCCAAAACTGCTGCGGGGTCTTGGGGCCAAAATCCTCCACGCGTTTCTGCGACTGGACCCCCGACTGGCAGGTGACAGAGGGCCTCACAGGCTATGGCGTCACTCACGGTCATTCTCATCCCATATCCTGTCACTTGTTCACCTTGAGCGTTCAGGGGACTTCACTTTACAGATCCTTTTCCAGCTGTGCCCAGAGCTCGGTCAGGCAGTGAGGTTCCTGGCTGACTTGGAGGCGCTTTGAGCCCGCTGAACCACAGCGGAACACTTCTCCCGCCGCAGCAGCTTGTTGTTCTCAAACAGACCTTCATTGCGGGGTATTCCATGAGAGCCGTCGGGGAAGGTCAGCAAGCCTTTGAGGAGGACGGAGAGAACGAGAAGGCATTAATGTTTCAGGCCAGCTTGATGTGTAGAGGCCAAGGGGAAAAAGTTACGGACAGGGCACGGATGCGACAGACGGCCGGAGAGCCACAGAGAGAACGGAGGGGTGTTTCCACCACTCGCCTAAGTGGCCATCCTATTGAGCTGAGACTTACCAAAACCATCTACTCTGCCATTCTTAAATTCCCCCTCAAAGGTCATGTTGTCATATCGAATGAATACTCCGACGCCATTAAACTTGCCCTGGGCAAACTCCCCCTCATACCTGCGGAGACACCGAGATGTTAGTTAGCTTTAGTGGGAGGGTTAGCTGTCCAGGGTAACTGAGGCAAGCCGTTGCCAATGTGTGTGTTGGTAAAGGCACAGAGCAAAGCTCATTCTGGCCATCTCAGAGCTCTACCCCTTCTGCCCACACCAATCCCCAGCAGCAGAGAAGGGTCAGGGACATGCGTATCGGGCTTCAATTACAGAAAAAGAATTTAAGTGAACAGAGGTGGAATAGGTCACCTACAGCTTTGCAATTTCCAATTTCATATCTACTTAACTTGATATATTTATTTATTTAGAGACGGTCTTGCTAGATAGCCCAGGATGGCCTCAAACTCAAGATACCCTTGCCTCTGCCTCCTCAGTGCTGGGCTTTTAGACATGTGCCATCACGCCTGACTCTCACATCGGTTTTTAAAATAATCAATAAGGGCTGGCAAGATGCTTAGACAAAAGAAGCCTGCCTCCAAGCCTAATGGCTTGAGTTAAAATTCTGGAGATCCACACTGGAAGGAGAGAACCGACTCCCCCGACCTTCCCATGTGTGGTGGCACACCCTTCACAAATAAATAACACAAATAAATAAAAATTAAATTAAAAAATCAGAATAATTAATAAAAGAGCTGCTTGCCCTTTGTCTTTTTTCTTTAGGGCCTGGGCAAGCTCAGGGTTAAACAGAGTCACCAGTACCCCATGCTTTTATCAGAGTCTCTCTAGTTAAGAAAAAAGGAATGACCTAATACTTACCTTGAGCCATCTGAGAAGGTCAGTACACCAAAGCCATTGAAGAGCCCGTTCTCAAAGTGACCCAGGTAGGTGCCGCCATCTGCAAACATCAGTTGTCCAAAGCCATGTCTCCGACCTGGGCAAAGAGAAGGACAGGTGCCAGGTTGGAATGGGGCAGCTTCAGGGTCCCTTCTCATTGGCTTAGCAGCCTGCACTTTCCACAGCCCTATCCACAAAAGGGAAGAAGCATCAGTGGGGTACAGGCCTGGCCACAGTGTGAACTGCCCTTGACCTCTGTCAGTGTGGAATGCCCAGTCTCCTCAGGCAGCTTCTTCACTTGCTAGGACTGAACCCATGAGACTCTAAAGGGGCCAGGCTGAGTTTCCAAACTGAACTGCCAAACTGCTTCTGGTATAGTTTCTAGCATAGTTCACAACTCCAAAGCATTTTGCTATTCTTAAGAATAAATTACTTCCAACCATGGGAAACTGTCATAGGAAACTCAGGGAATGTCACTTGTTCCTGGGTGTCTTCACTAATTTCCAGACCTCCCTTAACTTCTGCAAATGAAGTCAGTACAGTGAATCCTGAACTCTCTAATTTGCACCCAAAAGAATTCATCTTGCTCTGCTGGGTCCATTCACATTGAAGACAGCATGCTGTGTTAAAGCACTATAAATCCAGAAGTGGGAAGACTGAACCCGTTTCTAGCTCCTTCATTAAGCCTGAAGTGAAGGGAAGGCACTATGTGGAGCTGAGTCCCGCAGCGGGGAATGAGACCGATGAAGACGGCTGCCCCAGGGGCCCTTCTCACCCTCCTTCCACTCGCCACGGTACTCCTCCCCGCTGGAGTAAGTAAAGGAACCTTTTGTCAGGGTCATGGTGGCAGCTTACAGAAGGATGACAACTGTAAGAAACACAGAAACCAGCGTCACGTGACTAGAGGACTAGAGGCTGTGCCCTGGTGGGTGCACGCAACCTCAGGTGCACTTACCAAAACACCCCCCTTGCCACCCACCACCACCTCTGCTGAAAGCACCCTCACCCCCACTTCCCTTAAAAAGTCATCAGCCAGCTCCTGTTTTCTGTGACCTGGGATGGAAATGGAAACTGAATCTGCAAATATTTACTGATGCCTACTATGTGCTTAATATAAAACAGAGTCTCTCCCCTCAGTGAAGTTATAACATGGTTGGGGAGCTCAGCAGGTGAAACTTCAAACCATCCCAGAGACAATGCAGTTCCCTGTCAACCCAGATGGCAGAAATTAGCGAGCACAGGGGTGAGCAGCCCTCAGCACAGCCCTGCTTCTCTGTAATCCTGGCTCTTGGAGAGCAGAGGCTGGAGGATGATGAGTTCAAGGTCATCTTCAGCTACATGAAATTGTCCCATAAATAAATAAGTAAGTAAATAGGAAAAAGAATAAAGCTAAAACAAGCAGCAGAGAAAGTCAAAGAGCAACCTAAACATGGGTTCTTCCAGGGAAAGAAGAAGCCGGTCTGACTAGAGAATCTGGCTTGTTTAGGGAGTAGCAGATACACTGAGATCTTGAGTTTTTAAGAAACTCACAGATGTAATACAAACTCCTTCATATTATACACGAAGAAACAGAAGCTTGGACTGGTTAAAAAGTTGTGCTGGGGAGTTGGTTCAGCAGTTAAAAGCACTTGTTGGTCTTGCAGAAGACCTAGGTTTGATCCCCATTCTCACATGCTGGTTCACAACCGTCCAAATTCCAGTTCCAGGGGATCCTAAACCTTCTCCTGACTTCTGTAGGTACCAGGCAAGCACGCAGTGCACATACATACCCGCAGGAAAATATTCATACACATAAAATATAATAAAATCTAAAAACCATTAATAACAAAGAATTCGTTGATTGCTGAGCAGGGCCAAACGCACAGCCATCCCTGATTAGGTTAGCCCTCCTTCCTTCATGATAAGCTTCTGGTTTTAGGTCAGACCAGCTCATGGCGCTCTGTGAAAACTGGGCAGAAAGAGACTACAGCACTACAGCAGGTAAGTCAGGGAGAGTCTGCAGCAGTGGGGTGGGGCGGGCTTACGGAACAAGGATTGTAATAGGATGAAGGCAGCGATTAAGGGAAATGAATGTAAAAACAGGAAGGACTGGAGTGGCAGAGTCCGGTCAGAGAGGCTTGCAAGGAAGGGATAGCCTCCTACCAAGAGACAGAATTGGCTTAAGTCTGGGTCGGCTGTGTGCATTACTTGGTTAATGTAGTGTTACCGAAGGGGATGATACAGATACACAAACGCAGAGATGTGAGACGTACTGGGTGTGCCCTTGTGCTACACTTGGACCTGTTCTGCTTGCAGTGCATGAGTCCAGACTAATATTCCAGGTGAGGAGAGATCATGTGGAGTAATTGTCCCAGCTGATCACAGAAACATGAACTCAGCAAGACCCGGAGGGCTGCCCTTTGAGCCTGGCCCCATGCTAATGACCCACAGTTTCACTCGACCAAGAAATAATAGTTGTTTCAAGCCGTGTGTGTTATCAGCCATTAACAATTGACATATTCAGATGAGTTGGTGGTGGTGGGTACATAGTATGAGAGCAGAAGACACGCTATGATAAGTATATCATAGAAAAAGAAGCCACACCAATAGCACTGGGGACTAGTGGGTGGCAAAAGAATTTTGTATTCAAGGATATCACAGAAGAAGGGAGATAATGCTTAAGATACCATTAAGTATAAACACAAACAAAATCAATAAAGTATTTTTTCAATTTTCAAGATCTTTTTATTCACCACTTCATCTTTTCTTTCTTACAATTTTATTTATCTTTATGGTTGGTGTTTTGCTTGCATTAATGTTTGTATAAAGGGTGTTGGATCCCTTGGAACTGGAGTTACATTCGTGATCTGCTGTGTGGGTGCTGGGAATTGAACCCAGGACCTTTGGAAAAGTAGCCAGTGTTCTTAACCCCTGAGCCGTCTGTCCAGCCCCCTTCAGTTTTTCTATATTTATGCAATACAACGTTTTCTCAAATGATAAAATGCAGATTCATAGGCCCAAACTCAAACCTACTGAGTCAGATTCTATGTAGTTGGAGCTTGGGAGCCTACAGTTTTAACAAGCACATCATTAGATTCCCACTATAGGAATGACATAGGGAGACACTGAACCATAGGGAGACACTGAAAATTATAGCTGAAAGATCTCCATGATGAATAATTAACCTGGAGTCTCGCTCACAGGCACCTGACTGATGCCAACAGGACCAGTGCCTCTCTTCTCCAAAGTACATGACTAGCCTAGTGCACAGGGCTGGAGAGGACCCTTAAATACTTGTGGGCCTGGTGCCAATGGCCAGTTTCCTTTCAAGTCCCACAGAGACTGAAACGCTTATCATCAGCCAGCATCAGAGCAGGCTCGGGTAGAGGTCAATGAGACTTCACAGCAAATACAACATTAATGAGAGGAAGATAAGAAGCTTTCCATAAGAATTACAAGAGAAAACTCTTTCAGCAGAGCTAAGGTATTCCGATAACCACAGGCCATCTTTAGCCCTTTCTAGAACTAAATGAGTTAATGGCAGTCAAATGATGGTAAAAATTGCAAACATGCTGGGCGTGGTGTCACGTCTTTAATCCCAGTGCTGTGGAGGCACAGGCAGATCTCTTTGAGTTCCAGGCTGGCCAGGGCTCCCTATGAGACCTTGCCGCAATAAAATTTTTGTTATGCTGTAAGCTCTTGGGCCAATGTTGTAAATATTTTAAGGAAGATGGAGAAATTGAAAATTTTATTTTAAAAAAAGATTTATTTATTTATGTTATGTGTGAGTGCTGTTATTATGTTATTCACCTGCATGCCAGAAGAAGGCATCGGATCCCATTATAGATAGTTGTGAGCCACCGAGTAGCTGGTGGGAATTGAACTTAGGTCCTGTTGGGGGCCGATGATACCCAGGCTGTGGATGTAACCAGCATGACAAGGATCCTGGTTTTTCCCTTAGCTAGGAGTCTGAAGCCCACCAACTGCTTTGCCCCTTTCTCATCTTTACTGTAAGGTGACAAAAGCCTCTCATCAATAATATTGTCTATTTTGGCCTATTAGTGAAAACTCAAATCAATTCCTGGGCTGGCTGGGAGAGGAACACTGCCATCTCAACTCTAAGTAATTGTAACAGTCTTACTGGCCTTCAAGTTTTTGGCATGTGTGAATACTATTCATGCTTTCTGTAGATATATAAAAAATTATTCTTGGTAGAACTGACCTTCCCATAGAGACAAGCCATAGTCAAGAACAGAAATGAAGTCTAGACAGTATGTCAGCAAACTTGAAAAAACAGATAGATAATTCACCCCTGAATGCCTGCCCCCCTTTATTGTAGCAAGTATACAGACCTAAAATTCAGCTATTCATTAATAGACTGCTGTGTTAAGGCTACCCACTAGAATTAACCTTGAAGATTAGAAGCCTGCAGCTGGGAGGGGATGAACACTCTTGCACTGATGTATGCCTGACACCTGCATTCTGTTAGATAAGAAGTAGGCAGTTTTGCTATTTCAGTCAGGACAGCTTTCTGTCTTGAGGGGAGTCTTGTAATTTTTCCCCAGTGTACACATTGTTAATTTTTCTCTCTTAACTTTTCTTACTTCTAATTTCTTTATTTTTATTATTAAAGAAAACGCTCTTGCATGTCATCATCATCATAAAGTGTATTCATAAAGTGTCTCATTAAGGCACATAAGTGTATCAACTAAAGGGTCCCATAAAAGAGTGAGGTACTGTGCTCACTTGTCATAACTTCATTGTTTATCCCCGCTTCGTGGAGGCCAAGGAACCCAGTGTGGACTAGAGCTGGACTCGACTCCCACAAGGTCCTCTAGAAGAGCAGCCAGTGCTCCTAACCATTGAGCCATCTTCCCAGCCCCTGAAAGTTCATTTTTATTACCAAATGTGGTAGACTGCATTTTCTAAATAATGTTTGCAAGGTCTCCCTAAATTTGATCAGTCTTGGACTGCTTCAAATAATACAGCACCATGGATGTGATGTTCATTATGAATGTCCAGTGCTCATTGCTACACCCATATATTGAAACCTGACTGAGGACAATGAGGTGGTTCAGCAGGGAAAGGTGCCTGCGCCCGAGACTGACAACCCGCCTTTGATCCCTGGACCCACATGATGGGAAAAGAGAACTGACTCCAGCAAGTTGTCCTCTGACTCCCAGGAGCATACAATAGCATGAACACAAACACATTCACACAAATAAATACATAAATACATAATAAATAAAAATGTTATTTTTTAACATATACTATCTGGAGGCCACCAAGCAAAGAAGAAGCCAAGCCAGTCAAGGTCACGTGTTGTTGCTCCAGTTGGCATTCGCAGTTTTTAATCACCTTGGCTCAGGCAGGCACCAGGCATCAGTAGAGATGTTAGATGGTTCCAGCTCCCAGTCTAAGCTCACATCCCATCTGAGAAACTATGGGATAAAGAGAAGGCATCTCCAGGATGTCAGGTCCAAATTCCTGGCCCACAGAATCTGGGAGCATCATGTGGTAGTGTAAGGCTGCTAAGTGTTGGGTTAATTTGTTGTATAGTGACAGTAAACAGAACACCGTCTGCCAACCTACCCTGACACCATTCTGTGCTGTTTTTTCAAGAGTATAGATTACAAATTTCCATTCCTTTTTGGTCTAGAGAGATTCAGTAAATTCAGAGGTTGTTTGTCAAAACCATGCCCAGTCTCACGACTCAAATCAGAAGTGCTAATTAAAAGAAATATATGTAGGACTCATGGGTCTCAGGCTATGGCTGAATACATTTGACTAGAATCTGGTACATGTGTCCAAGTAGTTGATTTTGTCACTGCCTGGGACGTTAGTGAGTTTTCTAACTATCTGTGATAGTTAATTGTCAGCTGCACAGCCACAAGGCTGTGAGGGAATTTCACCAGTAACCACGATTATCCACAGTTGTCAAGACAAATCTAGTTTAATAAATTGTATCTAGTACTAGGACAGAGAAGCCCAACACTTTGATAAAGGACACAAATCAATGTTTACACTGCTTACTTATACAATCTTGTTGAAGAAAATAGATGCCCTAGGCTTTAGATATAACATGGAATCCAGTCACAAATCAAGATGGTCCATACTCCCACAGACACCTACCCTTTCTGCATTTCTGACAGACAAGCTTTGAAAGATTGTCTAAATAGCCTAAAATTACTATCTTAATTTTCTTCTTCCACAGACAGTTCCAAACACAACTCTTAAGACGGTGATGAGAAGTGTTTTGATTTCTTGTTTTTCTTTTTAAGTGCTTTAAATGTATGTGTATGTATGTGAACCTGCATGAGAGTATATGTACTGCATGCATGCAAGAGCCCACGGAGGCCAAAAGAGGGCTTTAGATCCCCTGGAACTGGAGTTACAGGTGGGTGTGACCCACCATGGGGGCTGGGAACTGAACCCTGGCCCTCTGTAAGAACAGTAAACACTCTTAAGTGCTGGACCATCTCTCCAGCCTCTCATTGGTTTCTCTCTCTCCCTCTCTCTCTCTCTCTCTCTCTCTCTCTTTTAAAAATCAGGCTTATTAAGGAACATTTATTCACTCACAGTAACTTGTGTCTAAGAAGTTTTTGTTTGTTTGTTTGGTTGGTTTTTGAAAGAGTCTTTCTATTTGTCCTGGCTGTCCTGGAACTCATCATGTAGACCAGGCTGGCCTTGAACTCAAGAGAGATCAGCCTGCCTCTGCCTCCTGAGTGCTGGCATGCTCCATGATGACTGGCTTAAATAAGGTTTTAAAACAAAATAACAACAATTCCTTCACCAACCTAAGAATATTTGTCTCCCTGTTAGCAACAGTTTGTTTGGAAGCAGCCACTTTAGCTACCCACACATATCTCCAGACTGTCCCCAAAGCCTCCTTTCTTGGACAGGCAGTCTTACAAAAGTTCTTTTAGTTATAAAGAAAGCAACTGTAGTAGGTTTTTAGAGCCCTATCAGGAGAAAATGAAAGCTTTGACGAACAAGGATTAGGAAACAGGGAATACTGTTTTATTAAATGTGTTTTAAAATGAAAATGAAATAATTAGGTTTTAAAATTTATAATTCTAGCCAGGAGGTAGTGACACATGACTTTAATCCCAGCACTCGGGAGGCAGAGGCAGGTGGAGTCTCTGCAAGTTCGAGGCCAGCCTGGTCTACAGGGTGAGTTCCAGGACAGCCAGGGCTACCCAAAGAAACCCTGTCTTGAAAACACAAAGGTGGAGAAAATATAATTCTAATCCCCCTTCAATCTGGAAAGTAAACAGTGGTATTGTTACTATAAACAAGTCTTATTTAGGAAGACTGTGGTATAGTTAGATCCAAAAAAGTGAGAACACTGGTACCAAAAAGAAGGTTTTGAAAAAGAAAACAGCCCGAGAGAGACGGGATCTAGGGAGTAATATTGCCAGAACATTATTCTTAAGCCAAGGGAATGGAGAATGCCTGGGCAGGACTCTTAATACAGCGGAGTTACTCTGGTTGGTACCTAAGCAAGTTTGTGGATGCTGTATTGCAGAGATGACACCCACCAAGTAACTGAAGCCACCCATTCCCCAAGTCACAGTGTGTGGCACGTCTCCCTGATGGAATGTGGCACAGACGCGCCCCAGAGCAAACAAAGCCCTAGACCTCCACCAGGCTACCCAGTCTCCCGATGCATTTTTTTCATTCCAGCCTGGCCCTTTTCCTTTTGGGGGTCGCCCCTCCCCCGCCGCCTACCGCTCTTCAGCTCCCACAGGTCTGACATTCCTTCCAGGCACAGCCAGGCACACCCCTCTCGATAAACCCTGCGCCCTGTGTTCCCCGGGCTACGATCACGGTATCGAAACTCCAAGCCCCGGTTTGGGACCCCACCCGCAGCCGCCCTCTGGTCAGCACAGCCAGGACGAGGGGCGCGCTCCCCGGCCCGGGTCGCCGGCTCCACGCCCCAGTCCCCACCTGCTGGACTCCACTCCCGCGTCCTCCCACCCGCCGCGGGCCAACCTGAGCTCTGCCTCCCGGGGACGGCCGTCACGCCCCGACGCGACGCGGGGCTCCAGCGGCCGGGATCTTTGCTCCACTCGTCTCCCCACGGCCACCTTCCCCTCCGCCACCTCCACCCGCCTCAGCCCCACTGGACGCCGCCATCCCTGAGGGCCGCACTGGGCACAATTCCCGCTGTTCATTGGCTGTTACCTAGGCAACCACGAGCAACGCCACTCCCCATTTGGCCCAGCCCTCTTCTGTGCCATCTTTGTGAGGGGCTGAGTGTTTCGGGAGCCTGGGCCGAAGATCTGAAAGAGAGGTGGGGCTGAGCCTGCTGTCCCATCAATAACCCTAACAGAGAAGGAGGACCCAGGTTCCACCTATCCAGAGAACTCCTAGAGGAAGCTTTAATCCCAAATAAGGCCGAACGCGTGTCCAAAGTGGTCCCCAGCTCGAGGTTCTAATCTTCATACTCACCGCTGAATGTGAAGAGAGAACCCAGATCCAGCTTTAGAGGCTCAGCTTTTATAATTAGGAAGGCGCTGTACTTTTGCACTCAAAAGGACTCTTTGTGTCCCACATCCTTTGTGTTTAAAATATATTGCCGGTATTGGAGCAAATCTTCCCAAATACTGTTCCCAAATATCCGTGTATTCGTATGTTTGTTTACTAAACTGCGCTTGCAGCATGATGGTAGGTTCTGCCTGGCGTGGAAGCCGCGGTCGTTGTTGCTTCTCTCGTGGGACTTACTGCATGCATGTGGCATGGAGACACAAAGCAGACTGCTTCAAATTGCTTTTCGGATTGGGATCTCTTCATCCGCAGGTTAGAAAACGATAATGATGACAATAAGAATGGCTTTTCAGGACTTGCATGAGAACACAATGCAAAAGGAATGGTAAAGTTATTTTTAAAAGATTTTAATTTTGTGTCCAATTTCTGTCTGCGCTACTAATTGCATATGTTTTTGAGTAACTTATTAAGCTCTCTAGCCTGCAAAATGAGCTTGGACCAATAGATTCAATACGGCACTAACACTCACTTGATAATATAAGCTAAACCGTGGACTTGATTGTAGATTGAAGTGCAGTCATTGAGAGACTGGAGTGCAAGGAAAGGAATCTTAGTAGAATTCATGTTAGAAAATATAGAGGAATGAGATTAAAACGTAGATCATGTGTGGCCAAATCACAGGAAGACCTGCAAGTTAGTGAGACATTAACAAAAATGTAGTTTCTTTGGTCATCAGCAAGATGACTTGTTCGGTCAGCGCAGATTACTTGTTTCCTTAGGATGTGTCCAACGTCATCGGGAGTTACAATGGCAGTTTAGTGAGTTAATCCATGTAAGATACTTAAAACAATGCTCAGCACAAACTTAGCACTGTGTACGTGCTAGCTCTCCATATTTATTAGGACATAGTCTGACGTGTTTAAGGAAATCAAGTTCTAAGTGGTAGATATAGAAATAAAGTCTGAGGGGATTTCTATAGAGAAGAATTCAGAATTCCAGAGAGAACTCTGAATCCTGGAACTTTCCTTGTGCATAGTTTAAGTCCACAAGCTAAAAAAGATGAATGATACCAAATATCACTTCCATGGCTCTGAGCACACACGAAGCAGACACCATTATATTAGTTATGCCAGAAAAGCCAGTGGAACCCTGTATAGATCTTTGTCCAAGATGGTTTATTTTATTTTTCGTCAAACTCTTTAAATTCGATACTTCTAGTGAATTGGAGCAATAATTTGACTCAAGAAAGTAGGATTACGGGAGCCAGTAAGATGGCTTATTTATTATTTATTAAATAAATGTAAAAATTAAGGCATGATTATAAAATATTGGTGATTATGTGGCTGGTCATCTGTGGAAACTCTTTGTTCCACCCATTTGTGGCTCTGAGAAGAAAAACAAAAATAAAGTTAACAATTATCTCAGCAGTGACAAAAGGGGACCGTTTATTGGAGGGCTTTTTCTGTCCTGAGTATGACACTAAATGCTTTTCTTATAGAGTCTTTTTTTAATCAAGTGAAGAAGAGTGATTATTCCCATTTTATAGATGAAGAAACCAAAGTTTTAGAAATTAACTTCTTAAAAATTACTACTCATTTATAGAACAGAGTTTAACCACAAACGTCTCTGATCTCCAAGCCAAAGTTTCTATGTATTACATTCTACACTTTAATTTTATTAAAATTTATGATGATGATGATGATGATGATGATGTGTGTGAAGGTCCCGAGGAGACCAGAAGAGGGTGTCACATCCCCTGGAGCTGGAGTTATAGGTGGTTGTGAAACACCTGATGTGAGTGCTGGGAACCGAATTCCTTTAGTCTGCAAGAGCAGCAAGTGCTCTCTTCTGTTGATTCATCCCGGCAGCCCCGGTTCTCTGCTCTAGAGCTCAGGGCCTGGGTTTGGAGTAGATGTGCTCAGTCCTCAAAAGGCTCAGGCCTTTCTCTTTAGCAATGTCTTGTATGCATGGTGTGGCTTTTCTTTCCTTCTCCCCCCAATAATTCAGTCACTTCCTTTAGGAACCGGCTCTTAGTTCAGACTCTATACAGCTTTCGCTCACTCCACAGCCTATTCCAAGTCTATGAACTACTGTGGCTAATACTGTTAGCTCCTTATTCTGTCTCCAAACCGCGTTCGTTCACAGAGGGAGGACAGAGGCACATAATTCTTCTCCCCTTCACTAATGAAAACGAGCACCGATTGTGTCTGGACATAAAGAATAAAGTCATGGACTTTTTATCTCAAGGGGACCAAAGCTTTCCTCAATAATGCGTTAAGTCATGTGCGCATACACTATGTAAACTGCACTGGGATTTTATTTTATTTTTTTTTTAAGTTATTGAGATAGCACGGGGTAGAGGGCATCTTTACTTCATCGTTGCCTCTTCAATTCTTTGAACATAGCAGATACTTAGTGACATAAAAATGACATTGTGTCAGTTTCACAGCCAGTTCATGGTAGGCATTCAATTAACAGGTGACTAAGAAAGCAGCTATTAGGAAAGCGTCCCAAAGACCGACCTGCCAATTGGACGCTGGGGCGGGGCGAAGGGCCGAGGGCGTGCCTGACCGGGTTTGTCTCTCGGAGCATGCGCAGTCTTCATAGCAGGTGACGCTCAAGCTGAGGAGGCCATGATTGCGTAGGCGCAGGTTTTGATTGGCCACTGTTGGAGGGCGAGGGGCCGTGCCTACGCGTCGCCAAGTAAACAGGGCAGGCTAGGGGCGGAGCTACGGAGGCACCCAGCCCTGGTTGGCGGAGCGGGAGGTGGGGAGTGCCGCGGATTGGTCGCGGCCGCGAGCTCGCTGGTGTCGAGCGCGCCGGGTCCCGGAGCCGGCGGCCTGAGGGATGGACGAGACGAGCCCGCTAGTGTCCCCCGAGCGGGCCCAACCCCCGGAGTACACCTTCCCGTCGGCCTCGGGGACTCACTTTCCGCAGGTACCGGGGGGCGCGGTCCGCGTGGCGGCTGCGGGCTCCGGCCCGTCTCCGCCGTGCTCGCCGGGCCACGACCGGGAGCGGCAGCCCCTACTGGACCGGGCCCGGTGCGCGGCGGCGCAGTGCCCGACCCACACGGTGGCGGCCCAGGCCCAGGCCCTGGCCGCCCAGGCGGCCGCGGCGGCGCACGCCATTCAGACCCACAGCCAGCGGAACGACTTCCCGGAGGACCCCGAGTTCGAGGTGGTGGTGCGGCAGGCCGAGGTGGCCATCGAATGCTGCATTTTCCCCGAGCGCATCTACCAGGGCTCCAGTGGAAGCTACTTCGTCAAGGACTCTCAAGGGGTGAGCGCGGGGGCGGGGGCGGCGCCCCGGGACCCGGAAAAGGAGAATCGAAAGGGTGCAGAAGAGAAACTTCAGCGCCGGCCCCGGCGGGATTGGGGATGCTTCTGGGGACTGGAGATGGGGAAGCCTCGCGGGATGAAGAAATCAATCAGAACCTTTCCGATGGGGGAGGCGTGAGCGGAAAGTGAAAAGAGGAAATTGACCAGATACGGGGCAGAGAAGCGCTGCCCGGCGCAGCTTTCTAGTCGGTTCCTTAGCTTCAAACTCCTGGGACAGCTGGCTGTCGGTCATTGCCTCCAGATTTGGGGCTTTAGGCCTATTCTCTTTCACCTTTTATTTATTTATTTAATTTTGGCCCAAAGCCGCGTGTCCCTGTTCTGTGGGTCAATTGACCCATCACGGGCTCTAAGGGTTTAATTCCAGCCTCTGTGTTGTGGGGCTGTCTCTGCCGAGATCCCAGGTTTCTTATTCACAGCCTTTGGTGACAGCGTGGGTGGACTCATGAGTGTCATCTGTCCTGGTTATTGCTCACTCCTGGAAAAGGTTCACATCATTGCTTATGGTTCCTCCGGTTAGAACGTGGAGCTTTTAAAACACGAGACTTTCTGCTGCCTTTTAATTTCTTCCTCAAGCCTATCAGCAGTCTACTTAGCTAAGGCAGAGTTTTGCTGACCTTAATTTTGCCCCCTGCTTGTGTTGGGGTATGGGAAGAGGGTAAGATAGGCCATGAGGTGACTAAGGCAGCTAAGAAGCGATCATTTAGCATTTTGAGAACTGAGTAAGTATTTAAAACTTTTGACACAGATAGTAGATCAAGATGTGTTAGATCTTAACTGTTGATGTTTTCAGATGTGCCAAATGGTTCATTTTTAAAATGTGCTGTTGTTATATTATTAAAATGATGGGTGTTAAAGTTGCCTTAAAATTCTATTTTTTTTTTCCTCTCTCGAGACAGGGTTACTCTGGGTAGCCCTGGTTATCCTGAAACTTGCTCTGTAGACCAGGTTGGCCTTGAGCTCAGAAGATCCTCCTGCTTCTGCTTCCTGAGTGCTGGGATCAAAGGTGTGTGCCACCACTGAACATCTGGTCCCTTGCATTTTTTGTGTGAAACTAAAAAAAATTTTTTTTTAACTTTTAAAAATTAGCCAGGCATGGTATGCACCTTCTATCCCAGCCCTTGGCAGTGGGCAGAAGCAGGAGGATCTCCATGAGTTGGAGACCAGCCTAATCTACAGAATGAGATCCAGGACAGCCAGGGCTATTTAGAGAGACCCTGTCTCAAAAAAAAAAAAAAAAAAAAAAAAAAGTTACTATTTAGGATTTCATTATGTAGCTGGCTTCCAATTCACATTCCTCCCACCTGAACCTCCCAGGTGCTGTGTATTTTATGTATGTTGATATTTTGTCTGCATGTATGTGTTTGTGCACCATGTGTGTGCCTGATGCACCCCAATGGGCCAGAAGAAGGTGTTGAATCTCCTAGAACTGGAGTTACTGATGGTTGTGAGCTGTCATTTGGGGGCGTAGGATTGAACTCTGGGTCCTCTAGCAGAGCAGCCAGTGCTCCTAGCTTCTGAGCCATCTCTCCAGCTGCATGTGGGCTCTTTAGATGGGCAGCATGCTGTTGTGTCTTAAGTGGCCAGGATGGACTGTGACTTGTAGCTCTTGATAGAGTTCATCGAATAATCCATTCACCCACAGTTGTTCCTGAGATTATAAAAACAAGAAATCAGTTCTGTCAACTGTGTTTGTATAAATTGGGCTGGAGAAAGCTTTGAGAATATGCACAAGGCCCCTGACTCAACTCCCAGCGCAACAAGAAAGCAAGGTCTTATCCTTTTTTATCCAGGAACAGAAGAGATTTAAGGTAGGGGTTGTGTTTTGGGGGTGAGCAGGTGATGGTTAGCATAGCCACAGGAGGAAGGTTTTTGTTTTTTCTCCTTTAGAAGTATGTCAGGCCAACTGGGAAATCATCTGGTGCTCTGATAGGTGGGAGTAATGGGATCTGTCACCTCTGTCACCTCAGTGCATACACAGAGGACAGACCATAGGTCGGTGGGTTTTGTTACTGTTGTTTTGTTTTTGGTGGTGTTCAGGATCCCAGTCTTTAATTTCCTGGCCATTATTGTCTGTTAAGTAAACCTACAGAGTGATGCCTGGAAAAAATTAATAATATGACTGCCCTGCTCCCACTGAAAACATGGTTTAGACAGAGGACCACTTCCTAATGCTTGCGGAGGGGTCATGGCCCACAGGCACACCGTAGTTGTAAAGTCACTTGAGAGTCTACTCCAAATGTATTTGTTTTATTTAATGCCTAAATAGCACTTACTTTATGTCAGTAATGTTTTGAAATGCTTTATGAATATTAACACTCGTCCCCCATAACCAGAGGTCGGTATCGTTTATCTCCACAGGCGACACTGAGGTGCAGTGTAACTGATTCGCACAAGGTCCCTTCCCTAGTCAGGCATCATGGCTCCAGAGGTCCTGCTCCTCACCACAGAACTCTCCTGCTTTAGCAGAAGTCAGGCATCTGAATTCATGTTTTCTCTTTCAGCTCTGGTGTTGGTTAGTATTGGACTTGCCTGTGTGCGACAGATATTTTCAAATAATAATGACATTTAGAAAAAAGATTTAGTTATCTCAATTGTTAAAGGAAGTTTAGAAGCTGCTCAGAACCTGCAAGGCTTTTCATTTCAGTCCTAGATTTAGCTGTCCTTAGCCTGTGGCCTACGCTTCTAATATGGCTACTCAGACTTTCTTGTTTGTCAGCCATTGGAAGAAGGGAGAGAAGAATGTGTCTCCACCCTTTCAGGGCCTTCCTAGAAGTTGTACCAGATTTTCCTGCCTACATCCTACTGTCCAGAACACAGTTGTAGTAGTTAGTGTCTGGGAACTGTAGTTTTTATCTTGCTGCAAGATAAAGTAGATACCTTATGTCAGGCAAGAAGGGCAAACAGGAGGAACCATAGCATGTGTAGTAACTTCTTTTGGAACAGTTGGAAAGATTCTTTTTTTAAAAAACTTTTAAAAATTAACTTTTTATTTTTTAGAGACAGGGTTTCTCTGTGTAACCCTGTTCAGTAGACTAGTCTTGAACTCACAGAAATCCACCTACCTCTGCCTCTTGATTGCTAGTTTTAAAGGTGTGGGCCACCACCTCCGGGCTTTTTTTTTTTTTTTTTTTTTTTTTTGAGAAAGGGTCTCACTTTCTCAAAGGATCTACTTTCCAGGTAGCCCTGGCTTCCCTGGAGCTCACTGTGTAGACCAGGCTGGCCTTGAATCCAGAGGTCCACCTGCCTCTGCCTCTGCCTCCTTAGGGCAAAGATTAAGTGTGCTGTACCATACATAGCCTAATTTAATTTTTTAAATTTTATTTGAGAGTGTCTGCGGGTTTGTATGCTACTTGTATGTAGGTGCCCGAGGAGGTTGGAAGTGAGTGAACGTTGGGTCCCCTGGAACCAGGGCTGTAGGCAGTGGGGAGACCTGATATGGGTTCTGGAAATTGTACTCAGGCCCTCTAGAAGAGCAGCAAGTGCTGCAGCTCATTCTGA
The DNA here is from genome assembly GCA_026225945.1 of Cricetomys ansorgei. NCBI lineage: Eukaryota > Metazoa > Chordata > Mammalia > Rodentia > Nesomyidae > Cricetomys > Cricetomys ansorgei. The sequence continues at coordinate 931,121 of JAMJFZ010003295.1, forward strand.
AAGATCCTTGACTGTGACAGCCTTGATTCCACTTCCCACTTTGTGGTAGTTTCTGCCACAGGATGATCAAGTCAGGACCTGGAACAGTAAAACAGAAAATGCTAGCTTAGAAGTTGTCATGGTGATGTGTGTTCACATTAGCCCTCCTTACTTGTATCCTCGGTGCTTCAGATCTCACGTTCACTCAACTACAAGTGTGTTTTCTTAGCATTTACTCTTTTATGATGTTCATATTCCCGGGAATTGTAGAACATGTGATCTAACTAGTTTAAGAAGATTAATGGGCCAGGCAGGGGCCCCAGCTCCCAGGAGGCAGAAACTGGAGGAGCTCTGAATTTGAGGTCAGCCTGATTTACATAGTGGATTCCAAGCCAGCCAGGGCTACATGAGATATCACACATGAAAGCCCCAGGTAGTTCCTGGTACTTAGCAGGTGCCTAGTCAAGAGTTTTTCATTTTACCCTTTTATTTTTGTTTCTCCTTTTAAACAGGGTCTCAGGTAGCCCAGGCCGACCTCTGTCTAGCTATTTAGCCAAGGATGACTTCCTGCCTACCTGAATTCTAGGGTTACAGGCATGTTCCATCATGACCAACTTCATTTTGTCCTATTTTAAAGTTCTATACCTATTGACCTCAATATTAGGTTTTCTTGGCTACATGGTGTTGAATTAGGTAGAAGTAGTATAATTTTGAGAGGATATTGTAACCAGTGGGAATAGCAATTCATTAAATAATGCTATTTGGTCTTTGCATAAAATTGCCAATTGCAATGTCTGTAGGGCTACCTATCCACATATTCTAGGAACTTTATCAGTGATTTTCAACCTTAAGTATGTATATGTGTATTTTATTTTATATTTTATTTTATTTTATGAGATAGGTTCTCACTGTGTAGCGCTGCCAGGCCTGGAATTTTGTAGACCCAGGCTGGCCTTACTCAGAGACCCATCTGCCTCTGCCTGTGAGTGCTGGGATTAAAAGCCTTCGAAACCACTCCCAGCTTGTTTTTATTTTATTTAAGGCAGGGACTAACTGTGTAGACCTGGCTGACCTAGAGCTCACAGTGATTGATTGTCTGCCTCCTGAGTGCTGGGATTAAAGGTATGCACCACCATGCCTAGGCTGTGTTATTTTTTTGTTAAATTTGTTTATTTATTTATTGTATGTGTACATGTGCCTCTAAATATAACATTTTAAAGAATTTTCTTATTTACATGTACAGATAGTCAGAAAAAGCACATTCAATATTTGAATATTTGAGAAACACCAAAAGATACCATTTTCATGAGGAAATGTTGGTGTATTAAATTTGTTTAAAGGTTGGAAGTTGGGACCAGTCAGATGTAGAAGGTGCTTACCAGCCAGGCTGTGGTGGCACATGCCTTTAATCTCAGCCTCAGGAAGCAGAGGCAGGCAGATCTCTGTGAGTTTGAGTCCAGCCTGGTCTACAGAGTGAGTTCCAGGACAGCCAGAGTCAAAACAGAGAATCCCTATATTTAAAAAAAAAAAAAAAAAAAGTGCTTACCACCAAAACCTGATGACCTGAACCTGTGTGGATAGATCAGGATAGAACTGACTTCTTCAAGTTCTCTGCTGATACCCAACCAAAAGAATTCTCACTTCCTTCCAGTCAGTTAAGAACCAAATTGATAACCATCACCAGACCTTAAGGGCAAAACACTTCAGCGATATAATCAATGCTGTATATCCTATATGGATGTAGGTCATGAGATTTTAAGCTTTATCTGCTGTCTGGTACAGGGAGGCTATCCCACACCTGACTTATGAGTAAAATAGTCTGCAGAGCACAGTAGTGTGGGCCAGGGATTAGTAAAAATTTGTTTTGAGGGCTCAGGGATGAATATTTTCATAATAATTGCAAGGCTTTATTTGCCTACTCTTACTCTCATTTCCCTGTGTGTAGAGCAGAGATGTGAAGAGATCACATGATGTGAGATACTGAAACCTTGAAAACCAAGGGAAGTCTGAGAAGGTAGTGGTCTCTATTAACTCAGATGGTACATAAAATGTTTTCATGAAACATCGATTATGTTAATGTGTAGTGTTAATGTTTATTAAACAAATAGTTCTAGCATTTCACCTTTAATTTCAAAGACAGCAAATATAGCTTTTACCCACAAGAACGAAAGCTTTGGGGGTATCTTATTTATTTTTTGACTTTATTTTATGTGTATGAGTGTTTTGCCTGCATGTATATGTATACACCATGTGTGTGCCTGCTCTCTGCAGTGGTCAGGAGATGGTGTCACATCCTCTGGAACTGGGTTACAGATGATTATTAACCACCCTCTGGGTGCTGGAAAATGAATCTGGGTCTTCTGAAAAAGCAACAAGTGTTCTTAATCACCAAACCATCTCTCTAGCCCCAGAATCTTTTAAAAATGATACTTTAATTATTTCTTTGAGAATTTCATATAGTGTATTTTAACCATATTTACCTGCCTCCCCCATTTCTCCTAGGTCCACCCTGACCTCCCTTGGAATTTTCTTTTAAATTATTATTTTAGTCTAATCTGTGTTGCCTGCTAGTCTTGGGAATAGGGCCTGCCCTGGAGTATGGTTGATCTACCAGGGGTCACACCAATAAGAAGACTGACTCCCCTTCTCTTGGAGAGAATCTTAGTAATTTTTAACAATTTAAGAGAATCCTGGTACTGTGCTACCATGCCCACTTGAAGGAAATCTTGAGAGGAAAAAGTTCAAGAGCCTTCCACTTTATGTATACCAAATATAAAAATTTTTTACATCTTATTATATATTTTGTATGTTTGCATACACATGCACAGCATGCAGTTAAGAGGTCAGAAGACAACTTGTCAAGTTAGTTCTCTTCAACCATGTAGGTTTTGGGGATTGAATCAGGTCATCAGACTTGATGGCAAGTACCTTTTAACCTGCTGAGCATTCTGGCTAGACCCTAAACTCAAAAAAAAAAACAGCTAAATCTTTTAACTAAAGGTCATTTCTGTATATATCACTGTGCATGAGTGAGTTACTTGAACTAAAGTTTTTAAGTTCTTGGGAAAAAGAACTGCTTTATTCTTTTACGTTTTTTTTTTTTTTTCCTTTTCTTTTTGAGACAGTCTTACTATGTAGCTCAGGCTGGCCTTGTTTGTGATCTTCCTGCTGGATTACAGGTATACACCACCGTACCTGGATGGTGTCATTTACTGAGAGGAGGGGTCTCAGCATTGTTTCCCTTGCGTGCCTGGCCTCCAGTGATTCAGTCTTTCTGGTGAGTAGCTAGGACTGCAAATGTGTGACACTTTGCCTATTTAGGCGTCTTTTTATCACACCCTCACTGCTGACTAGCTATAGGAAACAGGTTCCAGTAATTGATTGTGGGTTCTGACACCAGCTAGCGGGAAGTCTCTTGGTTCCTGGTACAGTTCTGTTTTTATTCATGGACCACTACTACTTGAGGTATCTGTACATTACTCTTTTTATTAAACAGGGAGATTAGTAAGTGGGTATTATGGAAAGATGCTTTTAAACTCAGCACCAAACTGATATATTCTCCTGGATTTAACAGAGGAATTGACTATATTAAGGAAGAGAGAATGTTAGGAAAATCAGTCATTTTCTCTCTTAGCTGAATACTGGTAGGTATTTTTTTAAATTTGAGTGGTTTTAGAGTTTGTCCTCTGTGGAAAAGGGGAATATTTTTGACTTGTCAGTAGCATAGTTCACTATATGTAGTTGGGTTGTCTGCTGTGACCTACCCTAACTCAGGAAGTAATAAAAAAAAACCAAACAAACAAACAAAAAGACCTTACGACTAGACGGCCTTGGGTTGGCTGTGAATTAAGGGAAGAAGAGGAGTCATGAGATGAATCACTTGGCTAGCAAATCTGCTTTTCTTCCTTTGAATTACCAGTTTGAGGACTGGAAGGAATGAGATGAAACAAGTCCAGAGGGCCTGTGCTTCTGTGGAAGAAAATATTTAGAGTCTAGGCGTGGTGGAGCATACCTTCAATCCCAGCACTCAAGAGGTAGAGGAGGTGGATCTCTGAGTTTGAGGTCAGAGGGTCTACACAGCTGAGCTCTAAGCCAGTCAGGGATATACAGTAAGACCCTGTCTCGACAAGCTAACAAACAAAACCAGGAAAACATTCAGATTAAGTTCTATAGACGAGAGAAAATAATTGTGTCTTCTCTTCTGGACCTTGGCCTAACAGGATTTCTTAAGAGAACCCCAATTCTAACCGGGTAGCAGATTCTTTTTCTTGCTATGATTTTTGTTTCTTTGGTTGCTTTGTTATTAGTTTGTCTTTCTTAAACTTCTTTTTCAAAGTATTGTTAGCATCCAGGAGGTGGGATAAATCTGGTGGGGGAAATGGGTCTCTCTCTGATAACAATTTTCTTAACCTCCTTCCATAATATTACGTCTTTTCAGTTTTCTCTGCCAGACTGGAAACCAACAAGCCCCACAGTCCTCCTGTTCTGCCCCTCTTGAAGCTGTGTTACAGGCGGTTTACAGGGGTGTCCAGTTTGTTTTTAGGTGCCACGTCAGCGTTGATCCTCATGGTTTCAGAACAAATGGTCTTAACTGTTGAGCCATCTCTCCAGCCCTGAGTCTTTATGTAGTTGATAGAAATGACAGCATATACACATGCACACACCCTGGACGTTGGGGTTTGTTGGTACTAAGTTTTGTTAATCCCACCAGGCGAGAATAAGACAATTAACCACAGTTTTTGAGCCACATTTGAAGCAAGCTTTATTGAATACTGTCCAGGATGATGAACACAGGCCAAGTCCATTCCTGGGATTCCCAGAGAATGTCATGAGTTACGTTAATTAGGTGCTTATAAAGGTAAAACCCATAAGGCTACGTACTTCCCACCTTCCTCCAATCAGGGGAAGCATACATTCTGATGTATTTCTGTTTTTACTGCCTGCCTGTGTGTGATCAAGCATCCTGTGAACTTGTGTCAACAAAGCTTGTTTATATAAGTGAAAACATGGGCTTTTTTTTTTGGACAGGGTTTTTCTGTTGTAACTCTGGCTGCCCTGGAATTCACCCTGGAATTCAGGCTGGCTCGAACTCACAGAGATCCTCCTGCCTCTGCCTCCTGAGTGCTGAGATTAAAGGCATGCCCCACTACTGCTGGGAGTAGCTTGTTATTTGAACAACAGCCCCCAGCATTTCAGGAAGTTTTCTGTCCTTGGGCAAATGGAGCTTACAGCCTCCATTAGAGGCATTTTTGTTTTATCTCCTAGGCACAGTAATTAAAATTTAAAACATAACTTTAGCTCTCACAGTTTCTGTCATACTGTTTTAAAGAAAAGTGTTAGTGGGATAAATGGAACAGGGATTCTTACAACAAAATAAAATATAGAATCCGTTATGAATGTTTCATGTTTGGGGGAAGCATTGCTTGGGGCCATTGACTGACATAGTGAGGACAGGGCAACGCTGTATTAACGTAGGATGGTTGCTGTTGTCGTTGAGTCGCTGTCATGGCTAAGATGCGTTACTAAGTTGGCTTCTGGTCTTGCTCCTGGAAACATACAAACCCATTTACTTGTAAGCACATATAAGAGACGAGAGGTGGGGAAAGCAGAGGAGTGACGCCAGAAGAGTGAGGAGCCTTGGTGTCTTTGGTCATAGCTCTTTCTAGCAGCCTATCTACGGAACCGAGGGCCTCGTAGATGCTGGGTATGTGACGCACTGCTGAGCAACTCCCGGACTTCTAAATCACCTTCCTTGTCCTCTTTCTCTTTTGTCTATGTAGAAAATCATTGCTGTCTTCAAACCCAAGAATGAAGAGCCATATGGGCACCTTAATCCTAAGTGGACCAAGTGGCTGCAGAAGTTGTGTTGTCCATGCTGCTTTGGCCGTGACTGCCTTGTTCTCAACCAGGGCTATCTCTCAGAGGCAGGGGCTAGCTTGGTGGACCAAAAACTGGAACTCAACATTGTACCCCGTACAAAGGTCAGTGACCCATTTCTAGGAGTGCTTTGCTGAAGGTTCGCTGGTCCCTGAGACCAGAGCGTCTAGGAATAGAGGAACAAGAGCTTGTTAAATCTGGGATACTCAGCCTTTTGGAGGTAGGTGGTAGGGATAGGCTTACAGTTTGATCATCTGATAAAAGCTACTCTCAGAAGGGTACCTACAGATTTTATATACAATCTTGGGAATTTCAAAGATGCCTTGTAAACATTAATGGACTTCCTTGGTCTTTATATCCCAGGCAGTCTCAAGCTGGTTATAAACCAGGTGCTTTTACTGTTTGGATCAAGAAATAGGTACACAGTTTCTCAGTTCCATTCCCCCCCACCCCTTTCTTCTTTTTTAATTAAAAAAAAAAAGTATGTTTATGTATGTCTACATGTGGGTATGTGCTCATGTGTGCAGATGCCTCTGAAGGCCAGAAGAAGGCATTAAAGTCCCCGGAGCTAGAGTTACAGATAGTTGTGAGCCTCCTCATGTAGGTGCCAAGAACTGAACTCCACTTCTGCAGGAGCATCAAGTGCTCTCAACCACTGAGTCATGTCTTTAGTCCCCTTTCTTTTTAAGAGACAAAGTCTTGTTTTGCTGCCCAAATGAGTTCTAAGCACAGTATCCTCAGGTGGTCCACCTGCCTCAGCTCCCAAGTACCTGAGTCTATACAGTGTGCCACCATGCCTGCCTTTAGATACAAATTAGCTGATGTCAGCTAAACTTTATTCAAGGTTTGGTAAAGAGACTTTGGTTAGGCTGAGGGTTAGAGTAAAATGCTGTTTCAACTCCTTGCAAAGAACTGACCTGGGATTTCCCTTACTGATCTTCATGCTGTGGAATCCTGGGACTTGTCTGAGCATATCAGAATAGAGGTCTTACTCTGGGTGTGTAATGCTAGAACACTTACTTAGCATATGCAAGGCCTGGGGTTCAATCCACAGCACCACAAAGAAGAAAAAGAAGGAAGGAGGAGACAGTTCTGGTCAAACTCACATATAGAGTGGATTTACACATCTCCTATGTGTGTTATGACTTAGTTGAGGTTCTGATAAAGAGTTAGGACCATATTCCTTCTCCCCTTTGAAACAATGCTTGAATGCATACTTGTTGGTTTCATATAACTCAGGGAATTTACTGGCACTAGTTTAAGAACATCTTGTATAATTATTGCTTCAGAGTCTGATCCCTAACCAGAAGTCCTCTTAGACCAGCCCCTCCCCCCCAGACTCTAGAAGCCCGTTATATATTCTCTGCTCCAGTGTTCTATAGTATACATTCTTTTGCTAGACTGATAGCACAGAGCCACAACTGTTTGCTGGCTTGCTCTGCTGGTGCTTTTGGGGCGCAGTGCCTAAGGGTCTGAGGCTTGAGTTTGAAATCTAGTCTGTAGCTTTTTATCTTGTTGGAGATAGAATCTTGTTATGTAGCCCAGGCTGGCCTTAAACTTGTGATCTTCCTGCCTCAGCTTCCTGAGTGCTGGGATCATAGCGCTGGCTGGCTTCTGTAGCTTTTTATTTGTGTGACCCATGGGCAAATCAGTGAATTTATCCTCCTTGTAAAAATAGAGACAGAAATAGTTATTACTTAATAGAGTGACTATCAAGATTACACAAGGTAATCATGTAAGACACCTAGACTAGTGCCTGGCATAATATAAATACTGTATACATTTCGTGATTTTTTAAAAATTATCCTTAGTTTTTTGAGAATTATATAATTTTCATTTCTCCCTTCCCTTTCATCCCTCCACAAACCTTCCCTTTGTTCTCTTTCAAATTCATGGCCTCTCTGTCTTTATTTGTGTGTGTGTGTGTCTTTTTCTAAGTATATAAGACAGGCTCAGTTTTTAATGTGTGTTTTCAGGGTGTCCGTTTGGTAGTGGATAACCAAGTGGTGTGCTTTTCCCTCAGAAAGACTGTTTCTTACGCTCTCAGCATTTCTTAGTTGCCTGTAGTTGTTTAGTTCTTTGACAAGGTTTGAAGCTTCATGAGCTTTACTCTTTCCACGTTAGCATGTCCACTTATGTGGTCTCATTCAGCTCATGTTTAGACAAGTGTGTTGGTGAGACTTCATGGGTGTGGCTTCTGCTATTTCTAGAAGATAATCTCACAGCAAGCTCCTTGTTCTTCTGGCTGTTTCTGTCTTTCTGCCTCTTCCACAATGATCCCTGAGCCTTAGGTGTAGAGTTTCGATGTATGTAGGTGTATCAGTTGGGACTGCACAACAACTTTTTGTTTTGATTAGTTAGGCTTTTCTGTAATGGTGGCAAAGGAAGTTTGCTTGATGAGGGGTCTTATAGTGTTTTTATAAGCTGTTTTAATCATTAGCCGTACCCCGACAGCTCCTTTGTTAGAGAACGTTACTGAGTTCTGAGGATCTCTTGCAACAAAATCACTTGTCTTCTGTGAGGCTGAGATGAGACAGAACTTTGCAAATTTAAATTCAGTCGATGGAGAATAAAAAGCTCTTCCCTTCGTTGACTGCCCTTCTCTCGTGACAGGATTCTGTCCAGTTGATCAGAGTATCTGTCACTTGGTGTTTGAAATGGTAAAGTCCTAGTTCTCACTGGCTGTTGTTGCTTTCTGTTCCTGTGAGTCAGCGACAGTTTCATTAGTCATACGGGGAAGAGCTGTGTGCTGGGAAGAATGATTGCAGATGAGCCCAGTTGGGGGGTGGGGGTGCTTGGTAGCTTGGTCAGGCCAAGGTTTTCAAGCAGAAACTGGAAAAATAGCTTAATAAAACACTTTTTCCCTTTTCTTTCTACATTTATTTATTGTGTATAGTAGGGAAGCACACACTCCAAGACTCACATGTGGAAGTCAGAGGGCAGCCTGTGGGAGTCGATTCCTTCTTCCCACAGATACAGGTTCTAGGGACCAGATTCAGGTGGTCAGGCTTGGTGACAAGTGCCCTTAGCCATGGCTGATGGGCCATCTCATCAGCCCCTTTTCTTTTCTTTATTGTTCTTTTCTCCCCTTCCCTTCCCATCCCCTCCCCTTGTCTTCCCCTCTCCTCCCCCTTTCTCTTTCCCCTCCCCTCTCTTCACTTACCTTTTCCCCTTTCATTTCCTTTCCTCCCTTTTCCCATTTGGGACTCACTCCATAGCTCATTCTGGCCAGGACCTGACTGTAGAACAGGCTGACTTCAACCTTGTGTGGATCCCCTGCCCTTGCCACTTAAATGCTTCGATCACAGACATGCACGCCCAAGCCACTCATATCACAAGGGATATGAGATTGTCACATGGTGTGGCTCTGTCTTCTCAGAGCCCTCCATTTAGAGCTTCACCAATTAGGAAATACAAACTAGGGATTGTGGGAGATTCTAGAGGTCAGGCTCAGAAGTGATGTGTAATCATTTTATCAACATTCTATTATCCCAAACTAGCCATATTGACTACCCTGGGCCATAAGACTAAGAATTGCTTTCTCTTCCCTGGAAGAGGTACACTATTACTGATCATCCAGCTGTTCTTTGCCACAGTGGTCTCTTTTCTTAAACTTAACTAACCTAAGTGTCTTTGCTCTTTCCCCTTAGGTAGTATACCTGGCCAGTGAAACCTTCAACTACAGTGCCATTGACAGAGTAAAGTCCAGGGGCAAGCGGCTTGCACTAGAGAAAGTGCCAAAAGTTGGCCAGCGGTTTAACCGTATCGGGCTACCACCAAAGGTATAGATTGTATCTATGTGATTTGACAAAGTTGATGGTTTATAGTGGCATGCTCACTGAAGAGAGGAAGCTAGGTATTTACACATTTGAATTGGGCGTGTGAGTGACCTTCCCTGAGGCTCCTGTCTTTCTCACTTCTGACAGAGATCTCAGGGTTGGGAACTAGTTCTCCAGGGCATATAGACCTAACAGTCCTGATAATATTCCTCGAGACCATTTGGATGGGCTTCTTCAACTTGGATGGATGACTTGCTCCCCACCCTTTTCTCCTGTACTTAAAAGAAAATGAAGGCATGAGACTCTTAGAAACGCTCCTTTTCTCTGATGTGAACTCCACAGGGCCTTTGCAGGTCTCTGGCTTACTCCTGGGCTCTTTAATGTAGCATCTACAGAAATGCTTGTTCCTTCCTCTCGGTTGCAGGTGGGTTCATTCCAGCTCTTTGTTGAAGGCTACAAAGATGCAGACTATTGGCTGCGGCGTTTCGAAGCAGAACCTCTCCCTGAGAACACTAACCGACAGCTACTGCTGCAGTTTGAGCGGCTGGTGGTGCTGGACTACATCATCCGCAATACTGGTGAGCAGCCGGGGTGCTCTCGTGCTTTGTGCCAGACGTCTGAGGACTGAGCAGGTCTGGAGGTCTGTAGGAACTGGAGCCATTGCCTTGGGAGGATGTTTTCTCCTGTTTTCGAATGGGTATGCACATATAGAGAAAGTCTTGCAGAGCAATTTTCCATCTTAAAATTTTGTCCAGATACAACATCTACAAGTTACAAGATGCCATGAGGCCTGCAGCCAGGATTTACCTGCTTTTCCAAAACACTATGAGAAATACATTCTCTCTTGATTCCTAGTCATTCTTAGGCAGTGAATAAGGCCATTCTTGGATCATTGGACTTTTTTTTGTTTTTTGAGACAAGGTTTCTCTATGTAGCCCTGGCTTTCCTGGGACTCTATGTAGACCAGGCTGGCCTTGAATTCATAGAGTTCCACCTGCCTCTGTCCCCAAATGCTAGGAATAAGTGGGCCATGATACCTGGCTTGAACTCATCTTATCTGACCAAATCTACTTGTATTGAGCATAAAAAAAGCTTTGAATTCATGCCTTCTTAGCAGGGAAATCTGTTTCTTTGTGGTTTAATAATGGCAGGTTTTGTGTGTCTAAGACATTCTCCATTTCATCTAGGTTACTGAGTTTATTGACATAAAATTGTTCTTAGTGTTAAATTATTTTTATTTTTATAGAATTGTTGGTTATATCTGTGCCTTCATTTTTGAGCCTTTCTTTCTTTGTTTCTTTTTCTTACTCTATATAGCTAAAGGTTTGTCCCTTTTTACCTTTGTTTGTGTGTGTGTGTGTTCTGGGTTTTTGCAATAGGGTTTCACCATGTGACTCTGGCTGTCCTGAAGTCTCTATGTGGACCAGGCTGCCCTCAAATTCACTGAAATCCTGTGTATCTGCTTCCTGGGTACCATAACTAAAGACATGTGTCACCATGGGTTCCTGGCGATCTTAAAGACCAGCTTTTGGGTTTCATTGTTTTTCTGTTTTTTATCGATTCTCTATTCAGTGTACTTCTGCTCTAGTGTTACATCCTTCCTTCCTTTAAGTTTCGGTTCAGTTTGTTCTCCTTTCTACTTCTGTAAGATATGAGCTGATCTGTTGATTTGTGAGCATTCTCATTTTGCAATACAAGCATTTATATCTATAGACCTATCACTGAACACTATGCTGTTATGTCCCGCACATTGTGGTAAGGTGTATATTTGTTTCCATTGTCTCCTAAGTTTCTCTTAGTTGCCATTGTGATTTCTTCTTTCATTTACTGGTTAAAGAATGTGTAGTTTTCCGGGCGGTACTGGCACGTTCCTTTAATCTCAGGCAGAGACAGGTGGATCTCTGTGAGTTGGAGGCCAGCCTGGTCTACAGAGAGAGTCCATGACAGCCAGGGCTACAGCAGAGAAGCCCTGTCCTCCTCTGCCCCCAACAAAAAAAAAAAGAACTGTGGTTCAGTTATGCAGATTTGTAAATTTTCTAATTTTCGTTTTTTTTTTTTTTTGAGACAAGGTATAACCTTGTAGCCCAGGCTGTTCTGGAACTTGCTGTGTAGCTCAAGCTAGTCTAGAACTCATTGCACTATTCTTGCTTCTTGGAATGCAGGCATGAACTCTTGTGCCCATCTTCCTAGTTTTCTATTTGCTATTGCTTGATTACTAAATTTATCCCATAGTCCTCTTGTGTAGTTTTGCTTCCTGTTGTTCCTGTTACCCATAGTTAACTGTTGTCTGAAAATATTAAATGGGAAGGTCCAGAAATAAATAATGCATAAGTTTTATATAACTTTAAAAAAATTCCATTTTGAGTAGCTTAAAGTTCCTTGCTATCTCACCCAGGATGTGAATCATCCCTTTGTCCAGCATATCTACGCCGCAGTCACCAGTCAGGTTTTAGTGTTCTTAGCTATTCTCTCAGCTGTTGCCGTAGAATCCCTTATTTTGCTGAATAGTGAGTCCCAAATACAAGGTGATGAGCACTAGCAGTTGGGACAAATCAAAGAAAAGCTGTAAAGTATTTCCTTTAAGTGAAAAGATAACTTTATCAGAGTATATATATAAGGGGGAAACAGTTTATATGTGGTTTGGTCCTCTAGTTTCAGGCATCCACTGGGAGTCTTGGAACATATCCTTTTGGGTAAGGGGGACCTGTACTTTGTTACCTGTTTTTTCAGAATCTATTGACAATCTATGGCTTCATATCTGATTGTCCTAGAAAATGTCTCACAATGAGTGAGAAGCAAGTGTGAGGAGAAGAGAGTTCTATGTGCATATACATCTGTTAGACCTTGCCTAACAGGGCTGGGCTCTTCCTGTGCACATTCCTTTGAAGAACAATTTAAAGTAAGAAAAGGGAGCCAGAACCCAAGGGATATGAGCAAATGCTGAAATTAGAAAACCAGGTAGAGGCCAGGCAAGGTGGTGCACGCTTTAAACCTTGGTATTCAGGAGGCAGGGGCAGGCAAATCTCTTGTGTTCAGAGCCAGCCTGATCTACAGAGTGAGTTCCAGGGCAGCCAGGGCTACATAGAAAAATCCTGTTTCAAAAAAGCAAATAAATAAACAACAGGCAGATCTTTGTCTCTTTTTAGTTATTATGCCATGATGTTTTAGATAAAACCAGTGCACAGTGTCCTATACAGCAGTATCCAAGTGTCAGATTACCCAAATTGTCTCACCAAAAACGTAGTTTTTGTTTTGTTTTAAAATAGGGTCTCACTGTGCAGATCAGGCTGTCTTCAAACTTGAGGCCTGCCTGCCTCTTCCTCCTGAGTGCTGGGGCTAAAGGTGTGTGCTATTGCACCTCACAAAAGTTGTTTGTATAGTTCACCAGTTAAATGATCTAAACAAGGTCCACACCACATTTGGCTATTGCATTCTATAATACCTTTAGTTTTGAAAAAGTCCCACCACCCCCCACTTTTAATTTGTTGAAGCAACTGGGTATTTGTCCTGTAGAATTTTCATATTCCGTATTGGGTATCCTCCATTCCCCATGTTTCTTTCAAATTGATGCTAGGTTTAAAAACTCGGTAAACTTCAGGTTTGAGTTTTTAATAAACTTTATTTTGTCATAATTTTAGGTTAACAGAAATACTGCAAGAATGGTATGAAAAATTGCCATGGGGCTGGGTATGGTGGTGTAACCATCTAATCCTAGCACTAAGTGGCTGCGGCGGGAAGATTACAAGTTCAGGGCTAGCATGAGTGATGTAGGATGCTATCTCAAAAAGTAAAATAATTCCTGGGCCAGCGAGACGGATCAGCGGGTAAAGGCACTTGCTGCTAAGTATGAAAGCCTGAGTTTGATTCCCTAAGACCTGTGTGTTAAAAGGAGAATTTGACTCCTGCAAGTTGTCCTCTGACCTCCGTATGTGTGCCATGGCATATGACCCCATTCCCCGACTTTTAAAATATAGTAACTTTTTGAGACTCAGCAGGATTCCCCATGTAGCTTGGCTGGCCTGGAGCTTGCTGTGTACACCAGGCTGTTCTTGAACTCACAGAAATTTGCCTGCCTCTATCTCCCGAGTGCTGGGATTCCTGTGGTTTTTGAAGTACGGCTTATCGGTTAGTGGCAGAGTGTTTGCTTAGCATTCACAGGTCCCAGGTTCAATACCCAGCAGAAGAACTCCTGTCTTTGAATCTTAATAGTTTAGCCTATCTGCTTTACTAATCTCTGCCTCCATGTGTGTCTTCTTGAATGGTCGGGAACACATTTCTATTACATTGATTTATTTATAAGTGGTGGTGGTGGGGTTCATGTGTGCCATGGCTCATGTGTAGAGATAAGACAGTTTTCAGGGGTCGGTTCTTATGTTCTACCTTTTGGGTACTGGGGGTTGAATTTGGGTGGTAGGCACCTTTACCTACTGAGCCATCTCGCTGCTGCCCTCCCCCACCATGCTCCATGTATCTTTTTTCTTGAATCATCTTAAATTATAGATATATTGCCTCTTTATCCCTAAGTATTTCCTAAATTCAAGGATATTCTTTTATATAAAAGTAGTATAGCTGTAAAACATTTAGGAGTGCTAGTATCTAATCTGTACACTAAATTCATTTGGGTTTTGCCAGCTTTCTTTATAACGACTTCTTCGTGAAATAAAGTTCTAGATCTTAGATGGCTGTATAGGGCAGGACTAGAGTCCCAGCGCTGAGGAGGTAGAAGCAGGGGAAGTCCTTGGCTATGTATCCATTTGGGTGCTAGTGGTGGACTATAAACAAGACTAATGGACTACTACTTATGTCTAGTTGTTACCTCTTATTCATCCTTCAGTCTGGAACAGTTCTCAGTCTAGCATGACATCGACATTTTGGAAGAACAGAGGCCAGTGGTTCTTTTGCTTGTTTGATTTAGAATGCTGTTCAGCTTGGTGTATCTCTTTCCTCACAGTTAGCTTAAGTTAATCATGCTTTGGCAGGGGTATCACAGACCTGGTAGTATATTCTTAGAGCAACATCAGGACACATGTGGTATCCCATTATTGATGGTAATTTTGGTGACTTGATTACCTCTTGGATTTTCTCCATTGTACTACTGTTTACCCATACTTGGTGTGGAAACATTGAAGCTAGAACCTAGTGGACAGAAGCCTAGGTCACTAGTGTCATGTCCTTGAAGTAAGGGGTCTTGGGGCCCTGGTCCCTTCTCCTTTTTCTGTTTGCCTCCTGACTGTCGTGAGTTGAGCATCCTTTGCCACCATATGCTATGTCTGCTTCCCGCAAGCCCAAAGGCAACAGGGCCAGGTGACTACCAGCCAAACTAAATATTTCCTTCTGAGAAGCTGATTTCTTTTCCAAGTACTTTGTCATAGCAATAGGACGAAAACCATAGGTTTGTTGTTGTTTGTTTGCTTATTTTTTGAGAAAGAGTCTCTTTAGGTGGCCCTGGCTGTCCTGGAACCCTGTACACCGTGCTGGCCTCGAATTCACAGAGGTCCACCTCTCTCTGCTGCCTGAGTGCTGGGACTAAAGGCATGCGCCACCTAGCCACATGAGTTTTATTTAATATATTTAGTCATATTCTGTCCCTGTTTATCTTGATGCTCAGATTGTCCCTAGTTTGGGCAGCGCTCTTGGACTCTTTTGACGTGTATCTATTATAAGCACTTCCTTAATTTCTGGCACAAGATATTCTGGGTTCGTCTTCTAGTCCTAATCTGCCATTTCTCTGAGGTTCCTTTTACTGTCAGAGGGTATATTTATAGTTAGAATTTATAAGTTCATGTGAATACCTCCATTTTCATTCAGACACAAGGTTCATTTTAGCTTTCTGTTTGGTTTATACTTTCATTCCTGATATGGACAGGTCTTGCTCCCATTACAAGTATTTACAGTATAATAAATACAAAAAGTTACAATAAATTTACTTATTTGTTTAGTTCTGGACAACACAGAAAATAGTTTCAGATTGCCAAAGGGAAGAAAAAACACTAGGTAGATTTGAAACTTTGGTTTTTGTAAAACCAAAGTAGCAGAATGATCCAGTATTGCTATTTCCTCGTCCGTGCCCCCCCCGCCCTTTCCTTGTCTGCTTTTCTACTTCCTCCCATATTCCTTTCTTCCTCCTCTTCCTCCTCTTCTTCCTTCTTCCTCTCCTTTTTTTTGTTGAGACAGCCTATAGCCAATGATCTCACTGCCCCAAGCCAAGCCTCACTAATATCAAGATTAGAGGATTATAGTTATGTGACACTGGTCCCAGCTGCAAGAATACTTTGCCCACTTGCAAGGACATTTTATTAATAATGTGTGTTCATCGTTCAAAAATATGGCTTACCAGACTCAATTATTCGGTTTGACCAATCTTTTTGTTGTTTGCAATGGGGGTGGCTTTCATGGTATAGACTGATTTGGTGTGAACTCATTATCTTTCTGCTCAGCCTCCTGAGTGACTCCCCTCTCCCTCCTCTTCTTATTTATTTGTTTGTTTGTTTATTTATTTGCTTCTTGTTGTCTTGAGACATGGCCTCACCTTGTAGCACTGATAGTCCCGGAACTTGCTGTATAGACCAGAGCTAGCCTTGAACTCACAGAGATCCCCCTCCCTCTGGGTCCCAAGTGCTGGGACTAAAGGTGTGCTCTACCAACCCAGATGGCCTGAGTTCTAACTCTGTGATTTTTTTCAGTTCTAGAATTGGTACTTGGTTCTTTTTAATTTTTTTTCTTTTTTTTCTGCCAATATTTCAGTCTTGCCTTTTATTTTTTTCCTCTGGTGCTTTGAGTACTTAGCCCAGGCTGACCTTGAACTTCTTATCTTCCTGCTTCCACTTCCTGAGTACTGGTGTAATAGGAGTTTATCACTACTCCTAACTGCACCTTTTATCTTCTTAAAGGTATTAAATATTTTACTTGGACATTTAAAAGTCTGTATAAGATATTTCCCCTGTTTGGAGGCCTATAGCTCTGTTTCAGTGTTCTCATTTCTGTTTCTATTGTGTCATTTCTGTCTCTGTGTACTTGATTAGTTTGGTTGTCAGGTACTGTAGAGATACTTGATTTGGTACTATGTAATCTTGTCTGGGATGTAACACTACATGGGGCCCTGTCTCTAGCAGCCCAGGGTCACTCTCGCCTCGGGTATTGAGGAAGAGCTTGGTTGGCTTCCAAGGTTAGGTTGCAAGTTTTGTCTCTCTAGAGCCACAAGGCCATGAGAAAGAACACTATCCCACTTCCCAGCCTTGGAGCCACCTCTTCCCAGACAGTCGGTGCTCTGGGGAGGAATTGCAAGTGCTGGGGTCCTTTCTGTGGATGCTCTTTCTCTCCTAGACCCAGGTCTTAGATTCTTTTCTCTTTTCCCTCCTTCTTCCCTTTCTTCCTTCCAAGACACTCTGTGGTAAATAAGCTAGACTGGTCTTGAATTTATAATCCTCCTGCCTCAACCTCCTGAGTGCTGGAATTTTGATTCAAATTTTTATGATTTTTTAAAAATCACCAATGCTTTCCAGAGATTTTAAAATATTTTATCCTTGTCTTTGTAGTTGATATCAGTTGGAGGGGAGTTCCAAGTATCGCAAATGCTTATTCCATGTCTAAAATCAGACAAGTTATTTCTGCTAACTTTGTGTTTCTGTTCACAGACCGAGGCAACGACAACTGGCTGATCAAATATGACTATCCAATGGATAGTTCTAGCTGTCGGGTAAGAGGTGGTTTGTCTCTCAAAGAGGAGGATGGGGAGGAGTAATCCTTAAACTATAGAAATACAAAAGAGAGATGTACATCACAAAAGCTCAGAAGAGTAGGAGAAACACAAGGGTTTCAAGTTAATACTTGGTATAGTTTTTTCAGTGCATGTTTTATGGAACATCCTGGTGAGTGATATTAATTGGAATTGCATCAGGAAAAGGAGTAAGTTTGGAGCATACTACATACTCTTTCCTTTCTTTCCTTTGAGCTTCATGCTGCACTGTAGCTTAGTGGAGGTCTGAGAAATACTACATTAAATGAATCTGCTACATTTTGTTTAGCCCAGTGGTTTCTATCATGTTAAGCCATGGGCCACATTTTTTACAGAGGACTTTGACTCCACGAGTTTAGAAAAGCTGTTTCAATGCTTTTTTTTCCTTTTAAGATTTATTTCATGTGCGTGAGTGTTTCGCCTGTACATGTGTCCGCACCAGTTGTGTGCCTAGTGCCTGCAGAGGCCGGAAGAGTGCATCTGACCTACAGATGGCTGTGCACCACCGCTTGGGTGCTGGGAATTAAAACTGCGTCTTCTGGAAGAGCAGCTAGTGGTGGTTTTTTTTTTTTTTTTTTTTTTTTTAGTTTTTTTGAGACAAGTTTTTTTGTTTTTAGTTTCTCTGCATAGCTTTGGCTGTCCTAGAACTCACTCTGTAGACCAGGCTGGTCATGAACTCAGAGGTCTACCTCCTCTGCCTCCTGAGTGCTGGGATGCACTCAGGTGTGCACATCCATAAAGGTGTGCACCACCGCTGCCTGGCCCAGCCAGTGCTCTTAACTTCTGAGCCATCTCTTCAGCCCCAACACCAGAAATTCTGATGCAGGAATTGTGGAACTGCAATTCCTGTTCCTGTAATGGCACCAGTGAGCCTGAAGAAATGGAACCACAGAGACACTTAGTGTTCCTGGGTTAGCCTGCTGAGGCTGTGCACTCTTTCTACTCAGTTTCTGTCTTTTTCATTTTTTTGTCTCAGTGAGACATGGTGATTACCTTGTGTAGAAGCCAGTCTTGATTCTGTTTTCTCAATGGAAAATGGGGCACTATCATCAGTACTACTGAACTCATGAGTGAGCTGAGGTCCACTCTAAAAGATCTTGACCAGCTGATACAGAGTTTTCTTTCCTTTTATTCTCACTTGTTTCTCACCTTAGAATGACTTACAACTATCCTTTTTTTTTTTTTTTTTTTTTTGTCTTTTGTCTTTTGTCATTGTTCTTCTTACTAAGGACTCAGGCAAGTCCTAGATAAGTAAATGTACATGACCCAAGAGAAGCAAAGTCCTCTAGTGTATATGGTACACACCTGTAACACTTGCACTCAGGAGGTGGAGACCAGCCTGAGAAACACAGGAAGACCTCTGTCTTTGGGAGTAGGGGTGAGGTGAGAGGGAAAAACTCTTGAGAATCTTGAACAGACTATAAATGAAACATCTGTCACCAATATACCACGTTCAGAAAACAATATGGAAACCAGTATGAGTTAGATCTAGGTAAGCTGAAGGAGAGGCTGAGGTGATGTGTCTTGCTGCTATTTTATGTATATATGTATGTGTGTATGTGTGTATTTATTTTGAGGCAGGGTCTCTCTATGTAGCCTTGACTGTCCTGGAATTCACTGTGTAAACCAGGCTAGCCTTGAACCCACAGAGATCCTCTTGTCTCTGCCTCCTGAGTGCTGGGATTAATGGTACTATTAGTCCCTCTTCTTGCAGCTATTTTAAAGGGCCTGAGCAAGTCTCTCTTTGTTCTGCAGGACACAGATTGGGTGGTGGTGAAGGAGCCTGTTATCAAGGTGGCTGCCATAGACAATGGACTAGCTTTCCCACTGAAGCATCCTGACTCTTGGAGGGCATGTAAGTTAAGAGCAGTGGGCTCTCTCTGGCTCACTGCTATGGTAGGATTGGCCTAGGAATTAATGAAATTCTGCGGCCTCAGTCCATTTACACAATGGCCAGCATATGGCAACTGTTCCATAGTATAAACTATTACAATTTCTACTGTGTATTTCCACCAGAGGCATGTGGGTAATGAGAGTAGAAGCATACAGGCTGGGTATGTAGCGTGTGCAAGGCCCCTGGGTTCCATCCCTAATTCTACAGAGTAAATAATAAATAAATCAGTACAAAGATGAGTTTTCTCCATTCCACTTTGCATTCTTCTCATTCATTCTGAAAACTCTTCCAGTTTATTTCATTTGGGTCTCTGCAAATAAATTGCTGTTAGTGTCCTGCCTTCCTTGTTGTACTCCATACCCATTATAACTGAGGATCTGTAGAAAGGAAAAGAAATGGGGGGTCTGCAGCCCCCTTTGTAGCGCCAGCCTTCATTTTCAGGACCATCTGAAAGTCCAGCAAGTGGTTGCATCTGGATAGGCCTGTTTGTGGAAGGTCATGTAATCTGGGATAGAGCTCTGAGATTAGGCGGCTCTGGGTGTGCCTCAGTCCTGTGTTTACTAGTCGAGTAGTGTTAGGGTCAGCAGCACTTGCATGTGGATTTTGTGGTGGTGTTGGTTTTCTGTTGTGTATCAGGGAAGAGTTGTTTTTACTTTGAAATAATGTGATGGAGACCCAGGATAGGGACTTTTCCAGCTTTCTTTGCACTTCCTGTCTTTTCAGATCCTTTTTACTGGGCCTGGTTGCCCCAGGCGAAAGTTCCATTCTCTCAGGAGATCAAAGATTTGATTCTTCCAAAGATTTCAGACCCTAACTTCGTGAAGGACTTGGAGGAGGACTTATATGAACTCTTCAAGGTCAGCCCTGGAAAAAAGGCATTCTTTGTTGTTTTTCTAATTAGTCCTGACACAAGCCAAGAAGATATTGTCTTACACCTATCTGGCTCGAGTTAGCCAGAAGATCAAGGTTACTATATAACAGCTAGAGCTGGTTTGGCGAGATTGAAAGAAATGTCGATCCTAGTGCTGGAATGATGTAACTCAGTTTTTAGAGTGCTTACTTGGCATACAGAAAGCCCTGGGTTCCATCTCCAGCACCACATACATCCTGTGTGGTATAGCACTCATCAGGGGAGGCAGGAGGATCAGTTCAGGGTTCTAAGCGGGGCAGGAACTATTCTAGTTACTTCCCAGCCCAGTGTGTCCTTGCAGTACACTTAATAAACTGCTCCTAGAAACTTGAGTGGGGGAGAAAAACAATGGGCTTCTGGGAGACACTCATATGGGTTCCATCATCTTCCTTCTGCCCCTGTCTTACAGAAGGATCCTGGTTTCGACAGAGGCCAGTTCCATAAGCAGATTGCTGTTATGAGGGGCCAGGTAAGCCTGGGATATACTGTAGTGTCCTTTCCTCTCTGGAAGGGTTATATGCTCATGTTGAGCAGATGGAGCAGGATTGCCTTTGACACCCTTTTAAGTATGTGCCATATATGATTGTGACTCTGCCCTAAAATGTGGGAGAGGAAAGGTAGCTTTCTGCAATCTCCTACCTCTTCCATAGTGTTGATACCAATGTTTGCTAAGTATTTAGCCCTGTACCAGTTGCTGGGTGCATTATTGGTAAATAAAACAGCACATTCTGGCTTTAAGCTGCTCAAGGCTGCATACCTCGGTGACTGAGAACTGGATTCTGAGCCAGATAACTCCACCAGTTACAGGTTCTGTGATGCTGGACAAGAGACTGTATTTTCTGCTTACAAAATAGAGTACTAACTATACCTTGCTCTGTTGTTAACAAGTGCACGAGAGAATTCATGGTAAGCATTAAGTAAAAATACCATCTGGCTCATGGTAAGCACGTGGGTACTCATGGTTATAATTTTGTTGTTTGATTGCAAGTTGTATTATTCTTCCTTTCTATTTCACCTTTAGAGGGAACTATAGAAGCTTGGTTTTGTCAAAACTTTGTAGGCCTGAGCATGGTGGTACACACCTTTAATTCTAGCATTCAGGAGGCAAAGGCTGGTGGATCTCTGTGAAACTGAGGCCAGCCTGTTCTACATAGTGAGTTCTAGGGCAGCTAGGGCTATGTAGTTAGTTAGACCCTACCTCAAAAAACTAGGATATTGATGTCATAAGTATCACTTAAAGAGAGCTCAACAGTGAAGGATACAAACTAATCAGGGTACCTGGGTGTAGTTGTACGCCTACTCTGTGACTCATCAAGGAAAATGGAGGCATTTTCACAGATGTAATCCCTGCCAGTCCTCAGCAGAGGGAACCACCATCATTGGAGATGCCATACTGGTCAGTGGAACTCCAGGCATCCCAGCTCAGGTATTTTTATTGATACAAAACTCCTCAGGTGTTTTACTGATGGCACGTGCAGATCATGAGCAGTCAGACATCCCCCACATAAATCCAACACCTGCAGACAATACAAAATTCCAAGGTCTAGGCAGCCCTTTTCCCAACTGTGCACAAAACAGTTATTTTATATATAACTAAAAAATACTTCCACAACATTTCTTCCTTTCTGTATAAGGCAAAAAAAAATTTTTGCTTTATCTCTACAACACAATTTAACACTATACCAACACAACTATTTACAAGAAGAACAATCACAAGGGTTGGTAATGCACAGAACCAAATGAAACCAAACATCTATCAAGCTTTTCATAATGTCTTTGGACAGCAGAAAAACATTATCAATGTCCAATTATCTGGAATTCACTCATGATCTTCTGGGCCCCTCCAAAGGGCTTGGGTCACTTCTCTGGCTCTGCCCTCTGCAGCACACACTGTTTGTCCTCCAGGTTCTGGCCGTCTCCATTCCACTGCTGCTGCTGCTGCTGTTGTCCTTAGTGGTCGTCCCATGGTACTAGCATCTTCAGAATGCTGCTGGGGTCCCTTGCTGCAACTGGGCAGCACTTTCACCAATAGCCTCTCCTGGGCTCTTTTTATGATGCCAAGCCTCAGCTTCTTTACATGACCCCTTCTGGGCCTTTAACTGCCACTGAAGCTGTACCTTCACCAATGGCTTCTCTTAGCCTCTCATATGCCAAGCCTCAGTTGCTCTCCATGACCCTTTCATGCCTTCAAAACCAGTACCACCTGGGTGACACTTAAGTACCAAGTTCCAGCCAGTTCTGGAAGACAGTTTCTGTGGGCTGATCCCAAGAAAACACTTTCCAGATTTTAAGATAGAATCTGGCTTGCAGGAAAAACAACTGGTAACTTTGTCTGTAGGAAGGGTTCCCTTGTCGGGTGGAATTCTCATCACCATAGCAGATGTGTCTTGTCAGGACTTCCTCACCAGTATCTGGACCACTTGTAGACAGGTTTTCAGGGGGAAAAACCTTCAGTTTAAGTGGCTTTTCAGCTCCAAGCCCACCCCACACCCAACCCTTCCATCCCACTTCATAGCACGGGTGTATTGAGCTGATGGGAAGAATATCTGGCCAAAGAGTCCTGGGGGTTTGGCATCCTTTTTCACCACTGCTATGGGGAAAACATACCCTTCTTCATGAACCTCAAGCACAAGACCTGCTTGGGCCTCATGCATGTGTCAGTCACACACACACGTCCATCAGCAAACTCAGTTTATAGAACAGTATGCTCTGGTTTCCATTTCCCATGTTCTGGCTACCACCAGCGGTGGGAGGGAGCATCAGTTCCATGATCAGGTAAAGCCATAGGAACCTTGTTTTTTCCCTGCTCCCGGCTGAATTGTTTTTACCATAAAGGCCTCTGTTCTGTGGCTCACTTTTGCCCTCTTTCTTATTTTTTTATTAATTTTACAGCCTTTTCTCTTCTTAGAGACTTATTTCCTTCCTCATTTTCCTCTTCCTTCAGTAGACTTCTGCAGAGGGAACCAGCCTTTTCCACAAATGGGTTCACAAAAACTCTACGCAGGAGGGAGTACGTAATGTGGGAAAAATGAGGAATGGCAAACAAACAGAGTAGTTCATTCTTTTATGAGACCCAAAGGAATGGCACGTAGAACACTTTAGAAGTAAAACACAGGAGCGTTTTTAATAGGGGAATCAACAGTGTACATTTTAAGAAAAGAGAGGGACAAGAGAGAGACTGACAATGCGCCTTGCCAGTGAAAAAACCCACACCAAGAAAAGAAGGAGGGAGAGACTGATAATGTACATTAACAAGGGCAGGGGCCCACGCCAGAAAGAGAAGGAACTGCTCTGACAAGAAGTTTAAAAGCCAAATGCAGTTTTTTTGTATGTAGATGTTGTTCAGGCCTTCAGAGGAACCGGTTTGATATGCAGATGTAGTCATTCCTAGAAGTGGATCAAGCCCAGGGAGGAGCTGGGTGTCCTTCCTCCTGCGATTTACAAACTTCAAGGTTATCTTGTTTACTATGAAAGAACATTTGACTCAATAACCCATAATTGGTTGAATGCTACTGTTAGCTGAATAATATCTCCATATGCCTCAAAGAGAGCAGGGTGCCATGTAGGCACCAAAGAAGGTTTTTATTTTATGGTTTTAGCTCTTCAGTGCATATTTATTTTTTCTCTATCTAGGCTCTTTTTGCTTCTATCTGTTAAAGGCCTGTCTCTTCCTGGGAGGGACAACGTCCAGCCCAGGATTAGCCTTTACAATGTATTATCAGTATGAATAGATAGCTCTACTCATGCCAGGACTGAGAAGCCTACAAGGTATTTTTCAATAACAATTACTTTTGAGTAAAAAATGGGTGTGTCCCCTTTTCAGCTAACACCAGCCAGCTAAGGTATTACTAGGCCATGCAGACATTATTATTATTGATGAAAGGCTTTTTGTTGCCATTACAGCAAAGGGGAGAAAGGGGCAAAATGACTGGTGAGCCAAAATTCCCTGGCCAGGGAGACTTCATCCATGTTACCAGGGTATTGGGGCTCCCAGCAGACTCTACTCTTTATTTATCATATATATATAATCTCTGGCCTCTTGGAGCTGCCCTGAGCATACTTTACTGGATTCCATGGTGTCTGAAGTTTCTTTTTCATTCTTCCTTGGCCCCAAATTGGATGTAGCTGGCATGATATTTTGGGTTCCACATTGCAGGCACCACTTGTAGTAGTAAACTGCAGTCTTTTACCTTCAATTTAGGGAAAGAAAGAAAGGACAGAAAGAAAATTTCACCACTTTTGCAGATAGCCTTGATAGAGAAAGAGAAAGGTAGAAATCTTCACGGCCTTTTTAGGCTGTCCTAAGCTTGGAGAGGACTAGCTGACAGTGAGTCAGACTAGCATGTCAGCTCACTATCTGCAACCTCAGTCTCTCCAACTGATGTTCTTCTAAGCAAGAATCAACATACCAACAACGGACAAACCAACTAATGAGCCACTAACCAACAACCCCCACCCCCAGCTCTTGTGGTTTCAACCCTTATATACATAAACAAAAGTTCCCAAAAACCCAAGCAGCACACAGTCCCAAGAGCAAGCTACACATGGCAGAACAGCTGCACCTAACCAAATTATAGCCACCAGCATCAAGCATTCCAAATCAAACTCATAATCATCCACCACACCTGGGATGGGAACATAAACCTAGTCAACACACCATTTTGTGGTTTTAAAGAAACCAAAATAACAAAGACTTCTTCTAAGCAACCCTTTAACACCTGGGTCTGAAGCCTGGAGCTCCCATTTACTGCCTATGAAATCCCCTAAATCTATTCTATCCTTCATTTTTGTCTTTGTATCATGTATTTGCTTCACAGGGTTGTAATTAGATATATTGTTCAAAATAGTTGGAGTAGTACCTGATATAAAAAGGTACTCAGCACGTAGTAGCTAATTGTGACTTTGTAAATAGAAAAGTCAGCCTCTTGAATCTTTTTCTTCTTTGAGATAGGATGTTACATAGTCCAGGCTGGTCTTAAACTTACTATGTAGTCCAGGATGATCATAAACTCTTGTTCCTCTTGCCTCCATTTCCCAAGTGCTTGGATTGCAGGCATGTGGCTATAATTATCTTACTAATTTGAATCCTCAAAGAATGTAATAGTCTTTCCACCATAAGTATATGTTAACTTCTTCCTACCATTTTGCTAAAAGCTTTCCAAGAGAGCATCTTCGGACTTGCTGAGCACATTCACTTGGAAATGAGGTAGGCAAGGGGTTTTAAGAGCTGCCATCTTAATAATCTGTCTGAATATCAGTATTCTGCCTTTCCCAAGTAAAGCACAAGGACCCAGCCAGGCTGGTATAACTTTTGGAAACCTTGAAAGCTATATTGTGGACACTGGTATTGCAGGCCTCAACATGAAGGAACTGGCTTGCTTCCTAAGATAATTTGGGTGACACCTCATCCATATCGTGCCATCTTCTCCAGTCCTTTCTCTGCTCAGGCCCTTGCCAGCACTGTAGCCCCCTTCCTATCACACCCAACCAGGTCATCCTCTAGGGTAGCAAAAGGCAGGGGAGAATGGCAGCTGAACCTTTCTCTCTACCTTGTGTTCTTCACGTCTTTGGAACAGCTTTTGCATTTTAAAACTGTTGGCAGGAAAAAGCAGCAGGCTATGATATAAGCAAAGGAAGCATTGATTCGAGCACAGGAATTGCAGTTTGATTGCAGTCCCAGAGGCAGATCTACAGTGTGCTCTGGCGAAAGACAATAGAGGGGAAACTTGCAAGGAACCTGGCAGAGGAGTAATCTGACCTTGTGTCACTTGTTTTGAAACTTTTTGGATCAGTGGATGGGGCTGTTGATGGATAAATAATCATAGGGTAGGACTGTTGTGGCCTTCTGACTCAGAGAACCACAGTGTGCTTAGTCATACACACTCAGCCAATTTACCTACCCTTCAAAATGACAGGGTCAGACATGTTGGGAGGCCGAGTAGGAGCCGCTCACCAAAGAGTGCCTGCCTAGTGTACATGAAGCTCTGGGTTTGGTTCCCAGCACCACAAACTGTAAAAGAGGAGAGGGGGATTGCAGGGCCAACGGGGGTTTTAATTTTCAGCTTACCCGTATAATTCTTCCATGTTCCAGCCCCACAGCCATGCAGCCTGATTCTATTTTATGGCCTTAAAGGGCAAAAATATGTATTTGTTTTCACTTGGGGTTATACTTTTTCTCTGTTTGCTTGTTTTAAGGCAGGGTCTCCCCATGTTGCCCAGCTTGGTCTCAGATTCCTGGCCCTCAAGCACCCTTTCCTGCTTTACCTTACCCTTCTGAAGTTGGAAATCCAGGCACACTCCACACTGTATTTTTTTTAAAAAAATGTTAGTGAGGTTGTATCTACTTTCTATGTATTGCCTATTTATATTCCTACTTCAGAATTTTGTTAGGATTATTTTTATTTCATTGTATGAGTGTTTTGTTTGTATATCAGCACCTCACTTGTGTGGCTGGTGCCCATTAAGGCTGGAAGCAGATCTGGAACTGGAATAACAGATGTTTGTGAGCTACCATGTGGGTGCTAGGAACTGAACCTAGATCCTATGGAAGAACAGCCTTTTAACTATGAGCCATTTCTCAAGCCCCACAATATTAGGGCGGGGGCAGTAAGGCAGGGTTTCTCTTTGTAATCACTCTATAGACCAGGCTGGCCTCAAACTCACAGAGGTCCACCCGCCTCTGCCTGCTGAGTGCTGGGATTAAAGGCACGTGTACCACCACCTGGGTGCCCAATTTTAAAATTTTTCATTTAAAATTATGTCTGTATCTGTATTAGTGCATTTGAGTGTGGTGTCTTCATAGTCCAGAAGAGGGAGCTGGATGCTCTGGAGCTGGAGTTACAGGTGGTTGTGAGCCACCTGACAATGTTGATAGCAATTCAACTCTATTCTTAGCCACTGTGCTAGTCTCCAGCCCTGTAGCCCTACTTTTGTAAATAGCCTACTGCTGTGATGTTTCCCTTGGTATTTGTTTTACTTGAAGGACAGTGCTCTCTGCAGGGTCAGGCTTAGAATACTAGGCCTTTCTCTCACCCATTTCCTTTTTCTCAATACAGATCCTAAATTTGACCCAGGCCCTAAAAGACAATAAGAGTCCCCTGCACCTCGTCCAGATGCCACCTGTGATTGTTGAGACAGCCCGTTCCCATCAGCGGTCTACAAGTGAATCCTACACACAGAGCTTTCAGAGTCGGAAGCCCTTCTTTTCATGGTGGTAGCCCTAGAGGCAGGCAGAAGAAATCCTGCAGGGGCCAGGCTGGGAGGAAGCCTGGACTCCCAGGTTCCAGGATGCCAGAGAAGCTGGTGTACATCAGAGCCTTTCAGAGCCCTTCCTCTCTGCTCGCCGCCTCCCTCAGGCTTTCCCACCACAGGGAGAAGCACAATCAGGGACAAGAGTGCTCCCGGACCCTTCCGAGTGTTGGGGAGGCTGGAGTCTGGGCAGGGAGTCCCGGTGGCTGAGGAGGAGCAACTCCCTTCCAGCACCTGGTGGCAGGTTGGGAAAGTCCCATCTCCCTGACAACCCTCTCCATCCCAATTCCCTATTATATTCTGCATCAGAAAGAAACAAAACAACAGAAACCATTAAATGCTTATAGGAAAACCTAGATTAGATCCTCTCACATCAGAAGCCCTTAATCTAGATCTGCATTTGCTTGGGCACAGAAGCTCTGATGCCTAGCAGTCGTTTATGCCCGTGAACCGAGTTGTGTCCAAGGCGCAATGCTGGCCCAGACAGAAGCCACACCTTTCCTTTCTAATTTTGCCAAATTGATCTTCCCCTTGCCACACTATGGTACTGGCTTCTTGTGGCAGTGAGCAGGCGTTTGTTCTGCACCTCTCAGAAGCTCTGCCCACAATCTTTCTGATGTCTGCCCTGCTGCAGCTTGCCAGGCACTCCACTGAAGCAGGAGGCTAGCCTTGGCACTTCTGTTCTGCTAGGAGTGGATGTGTAGCATGTGGGGGTGATTGACTTAGCCAGAGTGCATGCTGGGTGCTAGGAGTGTTCATGGGGAGCCTGGAACAGCCTCATTCCTGGGCCCTTAGTCTCTATCCCTTTCTACTTGGTTTCTGTTGTTTTCGATATTCTTCCCAACTTTCAACTGAGGAGTTCAGTTTGGGTTCTGGAGTGGCTCTCTGCGGGAACTGTGGGTTAGCCAGTTCATGAGCAGCTGGGACACCGACCTCGGGCTTCATGTGTTACCACTGCTGCCAGGAAAGCAACAGGACCTGTGTTCTGCTCCTTGGCTCCCTGCCTTCTTGTCCTGGGCTGGTTTGTTCTCAGCTTCTTGAAGAGAGGCCTTCAGACAGTCCCCCCAGTGCCTGCCCAGCTCAATGTGCATCTTCCTGCTTCCACGTGTCTTCTCCCCTTGCCAGGTGTTTGAGCCTTTTCTACACCAAAGCAAAGAATTGGCTTCAGGAGGGAGTAAAACAGCAGCAGTGCTCACACCCTGTGCTATGGACCCTGGAGCGTTCTCACACTCTACAATTGGTCAGTCAGCCTTGGAAAGAAATCGTCTTGAAGGCTTGAAAAAAACCAAAGAAAGGGAACGAGGACCACAGCTCTGTGTCTCATCTGCCCACCGGCTCCCACCATCCAGGAGGCAGAGCAGAGGCCACAGCCCTCCACTCAGCTGGAGCAGGCTGCTTCCATCCATTCCAACCCAAGAGCAGGCTTGCTATGGGCTTCCACTCAGCCAATGTGACTCTCCAAGCACTGGACATGCATGCCCTGTGGACAAAGGCATTGTTGCCTGCCCCACCTGACAATCCCATCCAGCCCACTTGGACTCTGGCCTCCGAACCATGTTTGGGAGAATTCCTGCCTCCTGATCCAGGAACCAGCAGGGGTCCAGGTATGTGACACTCTTCACAGACATCTTCTCACCAGCCTGTGGGCAAGACTCCCCAGTGGGGTGCTGGAGAGAGCCAGCAGTGCCTGGAGAAAACCTGCTTCACCAGGCTTTTGTGCACTGTCCTGCTCCAGGTCTGCTCTGCCATCAGGAGAAAATTGGGTCCAATGTAAGAGGGAGCCAGTGCCAGGCCTGGTGGGCAAGGGTGTAGGTGTCCTTCCCTGCCTCCCTCCCTTGAAGCCTGTACTCAGGTTGCCTTGAATGTGGTCTTTGGGAGTGCCAGGAGCCCAGAGTGTAGGGCGCTTCCAGAACAGCCGTCCCTCTGCCAGCCTTAGGCCTATCCCCCATGTCTAGACGTGGAAGCTGGTTGGTGAGCGCTGCTGCCCTGTTCTAATGCACTGTAGAAATTGTATGTATTGTATTTAAATCAATGCAAATGTATGAATAACAAATCCAGTTCTGACCTTTTTGTCCAGTTTTCTTTGGGGGAAGGAAGACATGGTAAGTTCAGTTTTAAGGGCAAAGAGACACATTTCCATCAAGTTACAGAGACTTGGCTCCAGAAAACCGGATGTTTTCCTAAGACATTTCTAAACCTGACCTGAGGCTGTATTGGTGGGACACATATTTTGTTACAGATTTTTCTCAGGTAAGGGACTCTATAGTATTCGCCGTTGCCACTTTAAGGTCAAATTCTGGGATTAGATGTATAGGCAAATTTAGGAGAATGCGGTCTTGCCACATAGGCACATCACTGTCTGAGGGTTAGCGGGTGGGGTGATGGCAGGGAAAGAGGAGTGCCTGAAGAACACGAAGCCTGGAATAGTAGGAAAAGCCCTTTACTTCTAGGTTACCAGGCCATGGTGTCAGTATGTAAATGATTGCTTGGTCCTGTGCCACCCACCTGAGTAAGGCTGGCCCTTGATAGTGCCTTCTGAGAGACTATGTTCCCAACAACTGCAGACTCAACCAAGGACCCAGTGCCTGAGTGCCTGCTGTGTGGGGTTGATGTATCAGCCTTCCCCGGTCTGCTCCTTTGGATCAGGCCAACCTGCAAAGACCTCATTTTTCTTTGCAACCTGCCCACC
Organism: Cricetomys ansorgei; assembly: GCA_026225945.1. Lineage (NCBI taxonomy): Eukaryota > Metazoa > Chordata > Mammalia > Rodentia > Nesomyidae > Cricetomys > Cricetomys ansorgei. The sequence continues at coordinate 961,232 of JAMJFZ010003295.1, forward strand.
TCTGGAAGAGAAAGCTGTAGTACCAGGGAGCTCCAGGGCTTGGGGTTGACACACAAGCGTTCAGCTCAGATAAATCTCCTGGAGAATTTCTTGTCCTCCTTTTTCTGGCTCAAGTCTCTGTTTTGGGATTCTCCCCTTGTGTAACAGACTCACACAATTCTTGAGGCCAATGGTTTTATTTTCTACACTGGCCCGTGGCACAGGGTGTGAGACAGCTGTCTGCTGCATGGTGACAGTAACTGGCAGAAATGGTGAGATCCTGCATCTGAGTGCACATTACTTTTATCCCAGGGGAATGCCATGCAGCCCAGTTACAGTTAGCCAAAAGGCTGAGGGAGGAGCAGCCTTGTATCGCCTTGCGTGTTAAGAACAGGTCCCACACAGTGCTGAGTCCAGCAAATGCTGGCCCCGATCTCCACTGAGGAGGCCCTGCTCAGGTCTCCTTTTTGCAATTGCATAAGCCCTTTGGCAAAAGTCCCCGCAACATTTGAGGAGGCCATTCCCGCCCCTTCACTTGGTCAGTGTCTGATCTGGTGGAGGTAACCTGTTGGGCCTGGCTTATTCCAGTTTCGGTGGACTCTGGCACTTGTCCTCTGGGAGTTCCCAGACTGCTCGCTGGAGGCTGTGTCCGTGGTACTGTCCTGTGGGTCAGCCACCGGAGAACCAGGTTCTGGCACTCTGTTGGAAACAAGTATGTGATAAGCCAATGTCAACACGGAGAGGACTGGAGACTTAAGAGTTTCATCACCACGGGCTGGAGAGGTGGCTTAGCGGTTGAGAGGACTGGCTGCTCTTCTGAAGGTCCTGAGTTGGGTTCCCAGCAACCACATGGTGGCTCACAACCGGCTATAATGGGTTTAATAACTCTATTCTGGCATATATGTATGTGTATATGCAGAAAGTTTTATCACTATAAAACACTGCTCAGGATAAAATGAGACTGCCCCAAGAGGAGAAGCTTTCCGACTTTGTACTTTAAGAGGGTGGGGCTGGGTCAGGGAACGGGACACTAGCCTCTCCATACCTCCTTCTCCTTGCTTTCATGGCACTGCAAGTCAGGCATAAATGATACCAGTTAATGAAAGCAGTGAGACTCTTGCCGCTCAGACCAGAGGACCTGCTCAGTCTCTGATCTTCAGACTATGAGGGAACCTCTGTGGTGGTGGGTTTAAGGCCAGGGAGTTTACCTGGGTTCCCTGGAACTCACTACTCGTGCACTGGCAGTGACGTGGGCGAGGTAGATGGCCAGAGGTAAAAATCCTTACAGCTTGTCATGTAGGATCTCCACGGTACCTGCCGAGACCCTTTCTCTGCAGTCCCCCAGTAAAGGCTTTAAACAGGCTTGCGTCTGAACATTACTCAGTTTACTGGTATTCCTTTCTTCCTTCTAAACAATATTCCTACCTGCCCAAGAGTCACTGTGAAATATGGTAGGGCTGTTTTGACTGGGCTTTCTTTCCGAATGGGGATCACAGGGTCATGTGACTCGTACAATAACAATGGTCTTAGATGCCACACCATGTGGGCCCTCCAGCAGTATTAACATGAACAGCAGGCACCTTACAGTAAGGGCAAGTCACTGGCTCCAGGTCACACAGCCAGGCAGACGTCCCTTCTACCTCTTCTCTCAGCCTTCTAGCCCCAGGCAGGCACCTACCTGAGCCGGCCACAGTGGTTCTGCCTGGGGGGCCTTTTCCTGCGCAGCCTCCTCAGGGCCTCGGCTACTCGGTGATCCCCCGAACATTCCCAGATGATCTGGGCCCTCTCTTCAGCCAGCTGGTCCCCACTGCGCTTGAACAGGCCCTGGATCTGAACCAGCTCAGCATCCTGGAAGATGTTAGCAGAGGCCTGCTTGCGGCCCCGGGACTCAGATGAAACTTGCCACAGAGGTGGCTCACTCACCACAGAGGCTGGGGTCCCCATCACAGATGCTCTGAGGATGAAAGTAGAGACGTAAGCTCTCCTGTAGCCATCTACAGAGACGTTGTCAACCAGCAACTGGCCACAGATTGGACAAGAGAAAGTAAAAACAATCACAGAAAGATACGTACACGTTTTCTATAAAGAGCCAGGAGTGGAATGGGGACTGGGAATGTAGCTCATTCACACATTATACATGCTTGTATAGCATGCATAAAGTGCTGGGTTTGAGCCCCAGCGCCACATAAACTAGGTATGGTAGTGTATGTCTGTAATCCCAGCACTTAGGAGATGGAGGCAGGAGGATCAAAAGTTCAAAGTCAGGACTGGGGAGATGGATGGCTCAGCAGCTGAGAGCGCTAGCTGGTCTTGCAGAAGACCGAGTTTAGTTCCTAGCACCCACATGGCTGCTCACAGCCTTCCATAACTCCAGTTCCAGAGAATTTGATGCCTGAAGGACCTAAACTTCATTTCTTTTTGTATATACGTGCAAGGTCCCTTGTCTCAGGCCTGGTCCAGGTCCACAGTGTGCTGCTCAAGCCCCTGACCTGGACCTGACCCTACAAGCTAGCAAATTCTAAGAGAAAGCTGTGAGAACCTCCACTCTGAGGGCAACCAATCAGAAAGAAGAAGCAGTGCAAGAATAGTCCCAATCTAATCTGGCCAGATAGCCCTAAAGGCTGTATGTAAACCAGAAGTCTTTACTGGGTAACCAGATACAGCCTAAGAATGTGAACAGTTAGCCCCTTAAGCACAAGCCAATCAAAACTAAACACTTGTAAACTACATTTCTGTTCCCCAATTAGAAACCAGGCTACCTAACCTATGTTGAAACCCCCTCCTACTGTCTATAAAAAGGCCAGTAAGCTTTTGTTCAGGGTTGGCCATTTCACCTGGTGCCTGACCCCAGCATGCTGGTTTCTTCTGCAGAATAAAAATGCCTTTGCTTTTTGCATATATGGTCTCGCTGGTCCTTGGGGGGCAAATTTCAGATTCAACAATGCCCTCTTCTGCCCTCTGCAGGAACCAGGCATGCACATGGGGCATGGATATACCATGCAGACAAACACACAGTCTTAAAAAGAAAAAGCTACAAAGTCATCCTCAGCTATACAGTGAGTCTGGGACCTCTTTTTATTTTTATTTTTTATTTAAGGTTTTTTAAGACAGGGTTTCTCTGTGTAGCCTTGGCTGTCCTGGAACTCCTCTGTAGACCAAGCTAGCCTCAAACTAGCCTGACTAGCCCCTGTGATGAGATTAAAGGCATGTACCACCTGGCAGATGGTGCCATCTTAAAAAAAAAAAAAAAAAAAGACAGTAAATACCAGCATTTCCAGTTTGTTCTCTACCTGCTGCTCTTTTGTTCTCTGAAGGGTCTGAGTCATCACTCCACCCGTTCAGAACCATCGCTCTGGGCTTCTGTCCACCTCACATCATTTCAGTAGTTTCCACACTCATACTGTCCTAGTTTCTAGTCTCCTTTCAAGACTTAATACCCGAGATCAACCCACAGAAGACATCCAGATAAAACCATGAAGGTTGTATTTTAACCCGGAAAATAGAAATAAGAAAACCCGTTCCCAGGCACTATTATAGAACCCAGTTAAAATCTAGTCTGGTGGTAATTAACCCCCAGGAACTGGTGGGCCTACATGCTGGGAAGAAAAGGTAAGCAGTAAAGGCACACTTTTGGGCTGATGAGGAAGAAAAGGCAAGTGTGGATGTTTACTGTGCTTTGGCTGATGTGTACGACGTCATTAATCTCAGAAATAACCCTAGAGGAGAGGTTGTCACCATCCAAGGGTGGGGGCCAAGCTGGACCTTGTCCCTTGACACGGTCTAAACCCTTGGGTTGCCTGCTGCCCAGGGCCAGCAACCAGCTCACTCCCTTACATTTCCATGAGGAGTGAAGGACATCAGTTATCCCACAGGGCGGAGTCCTGTGCAGTGCTTAGTCCAGTTACTAGTATCAAGGTTGCTGACTTGGTGACAGCATCCTCCTCAGCCTTGAACCAGTGGCACTCTGGAGAAGAAAATCTCCAGCTCCCAACTAAAGAACTCTAGACCTGCAGCAGAGCCCAGTGCACAGAGCGCTGGCATGTGTGTCACAGGACTTGGGGTTCTAGCCTGGCTCTGCCACTCACTGGTTGATAGGCCTCAGGAATCCCTATCATCTCTGGGCTGATCCTCTCTGCCACTCTGAGAGCGGATTGAGGCTGATGGTCTCAGAGGGCTTGCACTGGTGTTGAGTCAAGGATGCCATGGCAAGGACAGGTCTATACTGAAGGATAACACTGCTTGCCTGCTCCTTGTTGGCTGGGAGCTGCGTGTGTGGACAGGTCTAACTAATTAGGTTCAACTAGTAGTTACCCTTCTCCACCCCACCCCCAACCTCCCTGAAAGTCAGATACTGTTTTGCTGTAGTGAGTGGGAGGGGTCAGAATCTGGGAGAAGTCAGAGAACACTGCCAAGTGGTTAAGCCCTAGGTAAGCAAGCTCTTGGTCATGCCCCTCTTTGGGAATCAGCAATCCCATCCTCTCTATAGAGGAAGGACTGAAGATCAAGTAACAGCTGTTTTGCAGGAGGAAATGGCCTAGGGCCAGACTGCCCACATAGTTCCAGCAACCCCTATAGGGCTGCAAGGCTTTAACTGGCCACCCTCCAGTAGCTGAGGTATATCCCAAGAAACCACTGGGCAGTCCAGGCTCAACCACACCCCTTATGAACCTTGAGAAGCCTCGGTACCTCCAGATTTTGAGGCCCTTCACTCGTAGGAGCCTAACTCTGGGATTCAGACAGCAGAGTGAATCTAGGATTCCAAGTCGGCGGAGATGGTAAACATCGGGAAAACTGACGGATGGGGGGTCAGAACACTTGTCAGCAGTCACTTCCTGTCTCATTCAATGTGTACAGTCATTAACTCTCCTCCTAATTTCCGGAGCAAGACCTCACTCCAGGAAGCTCAGGGAACACTTGAACAATGGTACTTTTTTAAAACTGGAAAAGGAAAGCATGGTGCTATTCAAAGATTACAGATGGAGCTTTCATCCTAGAGCTGACATAGCAGATCAGCCTGGGTCTGTGCACGGATGAGTAAGGACTAAGCGCAAAACACCAGTTAGACACGGTAGGTTATGAATGAACCCCAAAGTAAATACTGAATGTTGAGGATGACAAAGTTCAACTTATTTTGAGTCAGACATTAAAGGAAGAACTGTAGAGCTCTTAGCGAAGATTTAAGACATGCCTCACCCAGCCAGTGGATTGGCAGCACAGCATGTGCGGAGGAACATTCTCCATAGCATGTGACATCATTGCTCCGTCTCACCACCTCCTAAGGGAGGACAGATAACCCTGGAGGCTGAGCACATTTAGGTGGGGTGGTAGCTGCCGCTCCCTACCCAGATTGTCTTTGGATAACCTCGGCCATGGCAATACTCTGAAGCCAAGAGCCTCTTAGGAAAACTAGAGGCTGTAGCCCAAGTGTGGCCCTGGCCTGCTACTCTGTACAGACACGCCTCTGGACAAGAGCCAAAAATCTGTTGCTGCTCAAGTGGGAAACCACATTTAAATGGCCTTGTGTTCCATGTACTGCTGGCTCTCCAAATGTATGCCCCAGAAGAGAAGAAACTGGGCCCTCATTTCAGATCCGTTTTCAGGCAGGACCTGAAAAATGAACTAGCAAATCAAGGAATAGCTCCTTTTGAAATAATTCAAAACCCCTAAGGCCCTGGTAGTGGCGCAGAGTGACCTCGGACAAGTCTCACTTTTCCTTTTCTTTGGTTTGTTCATCAAAATGGCGAGGGAGAAAAAAAAAATCCTTACTGTGTACAGCAATGAAGTACAAGCATCCATCCTAGTACCTGGCACGCTACAGACACTCTCTACCCTGCATATTGGTTGAGTGAAAAACGATGCCAAGGGAAGGCTATTAACAAGACTATATATAGCCATGGTCATCATCACTGACATGCAAACTCTTCCAGGGGTGCTTCAAAGAGAGACAGGGTCATCTGTGCACTTTTAAAACCATGGTTTTATTACTACGTAAAAGGAAGCCTCTTGCTGTGTCAAGCACGGAACAGCACTGTCAGGGGACTTTGGTCCTCATGTGAGGTGGCCTCCTGATGCCCCCTGTTAGTAGGCACTATTGCTAAAACTCATTCCTCGGATGAAAAGCTGAGCTCTTGAGGTAGCAATTTGCTCAAGGCCACTAGTTGGTAGGTAATGTTAGGCTACTAACCAGGTGGTCTGACCCGGCGCCTGCACTCTCAACCAGTGATGTTTTCATTCTTGCCTGATGGCTGAGAAGGTTTCAAAAGAAACAAGGGGCAGAAGGTTCTGAAACCTCAGAGCCTGCCATCTGCGTCTGAGGGTTGTGGAGGTCGCCACCGAGCCACAGACAGGACTCCCAGGCCAGCCTCTGCACTGGAGTTAAGAGTGAGCAGAGCTAGAGCAGAGCCCCATGGGGAGTTAGATCAGTGTCGTTGTTAACCTATAGCCAGTTCCAGCAGACCCCAAATCGGGATCCGGCAGCTAAGACGCCCATTCCAACCTTTCCGGCTTTTCGAAAGGGCGTGCGCAGCTCTGGGCTTCCTTCCCTGAAGGTGATCGCAAGGGCCAAGGGATCTGGCTGGTCAACGGCTTGGGAGGGGATGGGGGGGGGTCCTTGGCCGAAGTTACAGCACGACATCGCGAACACAGTCGGCCCCGGGGCTCAGACGTGGCGGCTGGCAGAGCGAGAGGCCCCTACGTGGATCTAGGGTGTGTGACCCGGCGGATCCTTGGCTGCGACCGTCCGCCGGCGCGCTCCCGCGCAAAGCCGAGCCGGACCGTGGCCTACCTACCTGGTTGCCTTGGCTGCCTGAGGCGGGCGGAACGCAGCCCGGAGCCTGGCCTGGCCACCTGGATCACGGCCACAGTTGCCGGGAGAAAGTGCTCCGAGTCCCTCAACAGCCAATCCTCGGCCTCAGCCTTGCAGCAAGCAGCCGAGCCAAGCTTCCCAAATCAAACGCCGAGACTCCGCCGGGCCAATCAGCCGCGGCAGAGGGGGAGGAGCGTGCCTTACCCCGCCCCTTTCCGTGCCCGCCTCCAAATCGAGTGCGGAGATTCCTTGCGTCCAATCAACCTCAGAATATCGGCGAGGGGCGTGTCCTCCGGGGCCACCCCTGCCATCCCCGCCCTTGCCCCTTGATTGACGTCAGTCCCGGGGCCGGCCTGGTTTTGCTGGTCCGCAGGCGGGGCAGGATCGCATTCCTGCCTTGCGGCGGAGGTGGTCTGCCTCGCTGGGTGCACGTGACAAATGCTTCCTTTTCTGGGCGGTGTCCAGCACGCGTCGCACGGAGTTCTGCGGTTTAGATCCTAGTAACCAGCAGCTCCTAAAACTCACCTTACCTCCCAGCCCGCCTGGGCCTGCGTTCAGAATGATCTTCACATCTTGTAGCAACCGTGCTACAAGATGCCAGTTGCCTAAAGGAGGAAGTACTTAAAAGTTCCTTTCTCTGACCATCTTTTACTGTGTCCTTTCCCTGCCTGGTTACCTTAGGGGGCAGTAACAGAACCGCAACTCTTGCCTTGGGATAGTTGACAGCCTAGCAAGGGAGGCCCTGAACCACCACTTATGTGACTAAATCATGATCATGTGGAGCTGGTAAAAAGGAGGCAAGTCTGGCAAGTCCTGGAAGCCGAGAGAAGGAACGTATCCGGAAAAAGGAAGGAGTTGAAGTTTTTAGAAGGAGGAAGAATGGGTCTGGGAAGAATAAAAGTAGAGGAAAGAAAGCCTGCTGGGGCCAGGATAGAGCTTTTCTCCAGAGAGGTGAAATGAGGCCTGGAGATTCGCTATAAATAGCAAGGCTGGTGGGAAGCAGAAGGCAAGGGCGGGCAATGAAGCTTGCATTGGCCCCTCTAAGGGTCTTAAGCAGGGTAATAACGTCATTTGTACGTATGAATGGGCATTCTGCGGCCCTTAGAGAATGCCAGTAATAAGTACTAGCTCATTTCCTCCTAGTGTTAGATTTGCATTTTTAGAAGGTCACACCAGTTGCAACATGGAACTTGGGTTGGAAAAGTCAGAAATGATTGCAGGGGATCCATGAGGCTTTTTTCCTTCACGATTGCTGGGCGTCTGGTCCATGAGAGTGCTAAGCAAAAGCTCTGCCACTGCCCTGAGCTACTTTGTGCCGAACTCTTAGCTGTCTGTTGCTTTGAGATAGCGTTTTACTCCGTAGTTCCGACTGGCCTAGAACTTCCATCTACCTGACTCAGCCTCTTCAGTGCTGGGATAATAGGTATGTACCAGCTCCTTTAGGCTCTTGAGAAATGCTTGTTTCCTTCATTGAGGGTTTGTTTGTGCTCTTTGTCCAGAAATGTTAGGAAAGATTCCTGGGCAGCAAGTTTTCCTGGCCTTACTTCAAAGCTGACTCCCCCGCCCACAAGACAGGGTTTCTATGTGTCCTGAAACTCACTGTAGTCCAGGCTGGCCTTGAACTCACAGAGCTCTGCCTGCCTTTGCTTCCCAAGTGCAGGGAGCCACCATGCCTGGGTAAAGCTGATATTCTAAGTTTAGTTTCCCTTCTGTAAAAGTTCCAGGTGGGGAGGTAAGGAGGGGGGGATGGAGAGATGGCTCAGTAGATAAGAGCACTGGCTGCTCTTGCAGGGGTACAGGGTTTGAGTCCCAGCACCCATATGCAGGGGTACAGGGTTCGAGTCCCAGCACCCACATGGCAGCTCACAACCATCTATAACTACAGTTCATAAAATAACTCTCATAAAATAAAATTAAAGAAAAAAAATAAGTGAAAAACTGTTCCAAGAGGGAAACTCTGGCTGGGATTTGAGGGATCCTTTTTGGAAGGTGAAGGGGAATTTGGTTTCTATTCTTCCTCATCCCATAGCTTCTCTTTGTCCTTCTACACAAAAGCAGCAAAAGAATATTTTTAAGGGTGGTTTCTCTGCTTTTCTTGAAGTCCTGGGGAAGTGAAGAGAGATAGAGAGATAGAGAGATAGATAAAAGAGAGCTTCAAAAGCAAGCCCACACAAGAGAAATCAGCAGTGTTCATTCTACTCCAAGTGTTGCTTCAAACTGCTTGGCTGGGGAGGGGACTACAGGCTGGGCTTCAGACCCAGGAACTCCCTCTCCCTCTCTCTAAGCCCTGGGAAAGCCAGACTCTCAGCATATCCGTGGTTAAAGGACCTGGGAATTCCTATATTACCAGCTCAGATGCCTATACCACTGCGGGAAATGGGAACTTGTGGCTTCAGGGCCAGATGTGACTAAGGCTGGATGGAGACTGTCGGCTGTCCCAGACAGTTTTGCAGGCATGCACTGGTACTCGCCACACAATGGAGACATTTCCATTGCCACAGTTTTGTGATTCAGTTTTTCTGATGAGAAGACAGGGCATTCCCCTAGTCATATGGGTCATGAGAAACCTCACCAGAAGTGAGGACATTTGAGACTCACGGAATGGTGCAGGAAAACGGTAACTACTTGCCCTGCTTGTTTGTTTTGAGCCAGGGTCTCTTTTCATAGCTCAGACAGACCTCAAATTCCTGATTCTCTCTGGCTTCAGCCTTCTGGGTGCTGAGATTATGGATGTGGGCCACCATACCATAGCTTTATGGGGTTCTGTTTAGAGGAACTGGGCACTGAGGAGTATCCCTTAGTATCATTCAGGCAAAGACTTTCATCCAGAGCCCAGATTAAGATAACATGAATGGGGCTGGTGGGATGGCTCGGTGGGTAAAGGCACTTGCCACCAAGCATGAGAACCTGAGTTTGGTCCCCAAGACCATGATGATGGAAGGAGAAAACTGACTCCTGCAAGTTGTCCTCTGACCTTCACACACACCCTTGACATTGGTGTGGAGACACAGCAGACACACATACACAGTACATAAATAATAAACAAAATACAATAAAAATTAAGATGAGATGAATGAAGAAATCTGTGTCGCCATCTTAATAGAGGACAAGACCCTCAGCAATAACGTCTTTTTGGGGTCAACATCAAAACTGATGCCCCAAATCTGAGATGAACAAAATATGAAAATTTAAAATAAAGACAGGCTTTTGTTTGTTTTGTGACTCCGATTTATTTTGTAATGGACACTCATTCCCAGCAGCCTTCCGTTCCCGGTCAGGCCGTCACGGCAGTGGCTTCATGAGGACTGATGGTAGCGTGTGAACACACTGGGCAACCCCGGCTTTTGGTTATTTCTGGTTTGGGGACTTTTGTCCACTTTCCCACTCAGTTCTGGACCTGGAAGGACATTTGCATATTTGTCCTCTTGTTTTATGCTCCAATATGGCTCAGCCTGGTGCTATTTTACCCCCAAGGAAAGCCAAGGAAAGGGTTTTTGCTTATTCTTCCTTAAGCAAGTGATTGAACCTTTCTGTGCCTCCCCTCCAGCTTTTTTGTCTTTAAAATGGAAATAATGGAGGCTGGAGACGCGGCTTAGTTGTAAAGTGTGACTTAGCATGAAAGACATCAGGGGCCGGATCCCCAGTACTGCAAAATAAATAAATAAGATGTATCTGCATTTACTGTCAGTGTTACTGTGATGATGGCAGGAAATTCAACAAGCTAAGTGCTTCAAGCAGCCACAGACTAAAAATATTTTATTTTTCTGGCTCTCGTTTTAATTTTAATTTTTTTGTGAATGTCTCATGTAACCCAGGCTAGCCTCTTCACTTGATATGGAGTCAAGGATGTTCCTGAACTTCTTATCTTCTTTCAGCACTAGCTTGTGTGGTACTGGGGATTGAACCCAGAACTAAATCACCAGCCCCGAGACTGAAAATGTTTGAAAGATAGGTGGGGTACAGATGAATGGTAGGACGCTTACCTTGCACATACAAGGTCTTATGTTCAAACCCTGGGATTTCAATAAAATAAAGATTTTATTTTATTTTATTTTTTATTTTATTATATATTATATATTATTTATTTAATTAATTATTTTATTTTATTTTGAGAGAGAAAAAGTATGAAAACAAGTATATTGTACTAAACATGTATAGGCACGTGTGCGTGTGCATGTATGTGTGTTAGTATTACGCTGGGATCAAACCTAAGGCCTTATACTTGCTATTCACGTGTTCTTGTGAGGCTGTCGTGGGATTGTTAGAAGCTTAGTGGGCCAAGGGTGCTTAGAACCCCAAGCTCTCATTCTGAAGAGCTGGCAGGAATCTGGCCCCTCCCCTCCAGAGCAGCAGACAGACCACGAGTCACAGCAAAACACTGTCCCTCTCCAAGGGCACGCGATCTGACAGAATTGTTTATCTGGAGTTGCAACTAAACCCTTCCTTATAAGGTCTATCCCTCTGGTCCCCGGAAAATACCTAAGCACTCCAATATGCAAGTGGGACTGCCTATCCTAACCAATGAGCTTCCACTGATGCTTCTGGGGTGTGTGGAACATTCCTCTGACTATAAATATATAAGCCCTTCCCCTAATAAACAAGTCAAGCCCTCTGCCCTTGGCTCCTGAGAATGGTTCATTCATTCTAGTCAGCTCACACACAGATCTCTACCGATGGGCCTCCTGTAGACCCATGCCCACAGCGTGGCTCCCCACCTGGGAGCTGTTGCTGCTGTTGCGGGCTGGTGGTGGAGCTACCTCTCAGAACTGGGAAGCTGTGGCAGGATTTTTTTATTTTTTATTTTACAGCATGCTCTATCAATGAGCCCCACTCCAGCACAAATACTTGGCTATTTTATATAAGAGACTTGAACATCTACAGATTTTTGTATTCATAGGGCCTGCTCCTACCCCCATCCCACAGACCCTGGGAGATCCATGGTGGATCTTGCTACAAATGCTAGACCAACATCCAACTCCTTCCCCGATATTCTCTGTCCTACAGCAGTTATGGCAGCTGGGCAGCTCTCGGTCCCAAAAGGGGGAACTTATTCACGTGTCTTTCCTGATGTGTGTCCTCGTCAGAGAGAAAAAAGGGAACGTCCACACTCGGCTGACAACAGTGTGATTCGAAAGTCAACTCTGTTTCACATTTGTTTTATTTATGTGAGGATGTGGATGCATGTGTGCCACAGTTCGTGTGTGGAGGTCAGAGGACAACTGCAGGAATTGGTTCTCTCCTTCCACTCTGTGGATCGTGGGTATTGAACTCGGATTGTCAGGCTTACCGGCAGGCTCCTTTACATGGAGCCATCTCCCCAGACCTGACTCTGATTTTCTTGATACATGATCATGGCCAAGCTGTCGCTGTGGTCTGAATCTAAAACGTCTTCCACAGGCTCATGTTCTGAATGCTACGCATCCAGCTTGTGTTGCTACTTTGAAGGCTCAGAGCCTTCAGGAGGCAGGTGGACGTGGTCACCAGAGGCCTTTTGTGGGTGGCATTTGAAGGTTTTGGCCTCACCTGCTCCAGCCTGCTCTCTGCTTCCTGCTTTACTACAGGGGGAGCGCTTCCTACAGCCTCTCCTGCCACGATGGACTAAAATCTCTCTGGAACCCTGAGCCATGGGAGGCCTCTCTCCACTTAACATGTTTCTGTCAAGTTTTTTATCACAATTTTTTTTTAAGTAACTAACGCAGTGACTGAAATAAAATGCCAAAGCCTGGATGGCTTAATGAGGGAAATCAATTTCCTTTGCTTTCTGCATGTCTGTGTTGTATGTGTGTGCAAGCTCAGGTGTATCTGCGTGTGTGTATTGGGAGGGAGGGGTGAACCTCAGGTGTCCTGCAGGGGCTGCCTATCCTATCGTTTTTTTCTTGGAGACAGTGTCTCTCATTGGCCTGACACTTGCCTAGTAGTCCAGGCTGGCTGGTCAACAAGCCTCAGAGATCCGCCCGTCTCCACCTCCCGTGCACTGGGATTACAAGCACACACACTCCCAGCGTTTTCATGTGGTCCTGACGCTTGGAAGGCAAGCACTTTACCACCTGAGCTGTCATCTGACCTGGGAAATGTGTTTTCACAGGTCTCGAGGCTGAGACATCCAAGTTTAAGGTGTCAACTGAATCCATTTGTGGTAAGGGGTGGGGGTGGGGGTAGACGGATGGCTCAGTGGTTAAGAGCACTTTCTGCTCTTGCTTGTGTTCAATTTCTAGCATCCACATCAGATGGCTCACGACTGCCTGTAACTCTAGTTCCAGGGGATCCGAGGTCTTTGCCTTCCATAGTCATCTGCACTCAGGGGCACAGACATCCAGGCATACAGGTGTACGCGCGCGTGCACACACACACACACACAGGCACACACATACACACACACACACACACACACGCACACGCACAGGCACAGGCACAGGTACACACAGGCACACACACACACATACACACACACACAGGCACAGGCACACACACACACACACACAATTTAAAAATAAAACAGTTGATTAAAACACATGGTAAGGACTCTGTGGCTGCTTGTAGATGGTGACCTCCTCACATCGGGGAAGGGAGGGAGAAAGAAAGAGGGACAGGGAGAGAGAGAGAGAATATTCAGTAAGGCTCTGGCAGGAAACATTTCATGACTTATCTCTCTCCCTCCCATTTCTTGTGGGTAAATCTTATCAGTCAGGTCCAGTTGAAAACCAAAGAGGAAGAGGAGTTCTCTGATGTGGTTGAAGCAGGTTGTCCTCTGCACTCAGAGTGCAGGTGCAGAAACACCCTTGCAGACACATGTAGGTATACTAGGCAGTGGTTCCAAATCCAGTCAAGTTAACAGTAAAGATTAGCCATCACAGCCTCAGGTCTGAGTATGCCTTCCTTGCCACAGTGCTCCTGCTGGGACTGTCACACAGACTCTGACCTGGTCCCCTCCACCACCACGGGTGTTTTCATTACTTTTCTATTACTGTGACAAAACATGACGACCAAGATAACCTATAGAAGAAAAGATTTATTTGGGCTTATGGTTCCAGAGAGATAATAGTCCATGGTAGCTGAGTGATGGCAGCAGGCAGCAGGCCTGGTGGCTAGAGCAGCAGCTGATAGCTCACATCTTGAGTCATAAGCAGGAAGCAGAGAGAGCACACTGGGAATGGAGTGAGTTTTTAAACACTCAGAGTCCACCTCCAGTGACACACTTCCTCCACCAAGGACATACTTCCTCCATCTCCCAGAACAGCACCACCAACTGGTGACCAAGTTTTCAAATGCCGGAGACTATTAATCACGCAAGCTACCACACTGATTTCCCTTAGCAATACTTATTTTCTTAATGAAAAGCCATGATTTTACTCTATATGTTATAAAACAACATGCAGAGTTCGGTTTACGGTACACTGGTTTCCACACAAGCATGAGGACCTGAGTTTGAATTCTTCAGAATTCATGTAAAAAGGAAAGCCAAACATGGGAGTGTGCACCTGTATCCCACTGCTGGAGAGGCGGAGATAAGAGGATCCTTGGGGTTGCTGAACAGTCAGTCTAGCTAAATTGGTGAGCTCCAGGTTCAGTGAGAGACCCTGTTTCAAAAATAAGACGAGGGTTAGAGAGATTACTAAATACTCTTCCAGATTCAAATCTCAGCACCCACATAGTAGATCACAGCCATCTTTAATTCCATTTCCAGGGGATTTAACACTCTCTTCTGGCCTCCGAGGGCACCAAGCATGCATGTGATACATAGACATACATGCAGGCAAAACGCTCACACATAAAAAAACAATCAAATAGCAAAAAGAAAATAATAAGGTTGATAGAGGGGCTGGAGATATGGCTTTTTGGTTAAAAGTACTTGCTACAAAATCACGAGGACCAGATTTCAGATCCCAGTACCCTGCTAGGCATAGTGGCATAGACCTTCAATCCCAACACTGAAGAAGTTGAGTCAGGAGAATATCTGTGAGTTAGCCTGGTCTACATAGTGAGGTCCAGGGCAGTGAGGCCCTGTCTCAAAAAAAAAAAAAAAAAAAAAATTAGGTCCCAGTACTAACATAACAAGGCAAATGTCCCCACAAACACCTGTAACCCCAGCTCCAGGGTGGGTAGACATGAGCTTTGCTAGCTTCCAATCTAGCAGAGAAAATGTAAGCCCCAGGTTCAGGGAAAGACCCTGCTTCAAAGGAATAGGTAGAAAGTACCGGAGAACACCTGGTGCTCTCTTCCGGCCTCTCTACAGGGGCACAGGCTCACATCTGCACACACACACACATACACATAGACCCACACAGACACACATATACACAGAGATAAATAAACTGTTTTTTTTAAAAGATATTATCCACCAGGTGGTGGCAGTGTGCACCTTTAATCCAGCACTTGGGAGCCGGAGGCAGGCAGATCTCCATGAGAAACGTCTGGGGGAGAAGGGGGTGAAGATATTGTCTTAGTCACTGTTCTACTGCTGTGAGGAGACACCATGACCATGGCAATTCTTATAGAGGAAAGCATTTAATTGGGCTGGCTTACAGTTTCAGAGGTTTAGCCCATTATCAGAGTGGGGAGCATGGTAGCATGCAGGCAGGCTATAGAGCAGAAGCTGAGAGTTCTATATCTGGGTCCACAAGCAACAGAAAGAGAGAAAGACACTGGGCCTGGCTTGGGCTTTTGAAATCTCAAAGTGTATCACCTTCAGTGATACACTTCTTCCAACAAGGCCACACCACCTAATTCTTTCAAATAATGTCACTTCCTGGTGACCAAGCACTCAAATCTATGTGTCTATAAGGGCTATTCTTTTTCAAATCACTACAGGCATGATTTAAGAAATAGGGGGGAGGGCTGGAGAGATGGCTCAACAGTTAAGAGCACTGAGGGGCTCTTTCAGAGGTTCTGAGTTCAATTTCCAGCAGCCACAAAGTGGCTCACAACCATCTATAATGAGTCTGATGCCCCCTTCTGGCATGCAGGTGTACATGCAGATAGAGCACTCACATAAATAATTAAACCTTCAAAAAAAAGGTAGAGAGGAAGACACCAATGTCAACCTCTGGGTTCCACACACATGTGTATTCACATATACAAACATTTAAACGTGTATACACACACACAAATAACAACAAAAAGTTCCTTTGCTTTGTTTGGTTTGGTTTTGAGGAAAAGTCTCTTGTAGGCCAGGCTACCCTGGAACTTGATAAGTAACTTAGAATGACCTCGACCTCGTTATCTTCCTGCCTTTACCCTCTGAGTGGTGGGGTCACAGGCAATATGCCGCCACAGGCAGTTCTCAGTTCCTTTTATTTTTACAGAGGCAAACAGTCTCTCGCATATTCAACCATTGACTTTAGACGTAACATGATTTATATTTTTGAGTTAGGCTTTACCTATGTAAGTTCTGGCTGCTTTAAAAAAAACTAAAAACAAAACTAATTAGTCAGGCATTGGTAGCACACGCCTTTAATCCTAGCACTCAGGAGGCAGAGGCAGGTTGTGTGTGGAGACCAGCCGGGCCTACATAGTGAGTTCCAAGACATCCGGGGCTATGCTAAAAGACCTTGTCTCAAAAAATGTGCAATTATGTTACAGGACACTGAGGTATCTATTTATACTATGTAGCAATTTTAAAAAATTTACAGTGCTGGTGAGGTGGTTCAGTGGGTAAAAGTGTTGCTCAACAACCTGAATTTGATCCCTGGAACTTGCTTACAGACGGAGGGACAGACGCAGTTGTCCTCTGACCCCATGCACGCATGCCCACTCCCATTGTACACACACAGTCATGATAATTGGGGGGAAGGCGCAGTTATGTTCAGTTTCTTTGGGTCAGGAGACAGGGCAGAGCTTAGCTGGGTTGTTGCTCAGGAGCTGACGCATCCGCCCCTGGGGCTTGGGGACTGCAGGCTTGACAGTGCAGGCTCTCTCGCCCGTTCAAGGTGTTGGCTGATTCCACTTCCTGTAGCTGTGGGGCTGAGTTCTAGCTGGTTTCTTGCCAGCTAGTGGCTGCTCCAGGAAGCCAGAGGCTTCTGGAAAGTTCCATGGTTCCTGGCTACCCCAGCTTCCCCAAACTGTTGGCAAGGAGTGTCCCTAGGGCATGTCTACTCCTAAGACAGAGTCCTACAGAACACGCTGTCATCCTGTGTGCTGTTTTCCTTTTCCCTGCTCCCAGAGAGGGGTGCCACAAAAGCAGGAGCATTTGGAGGTTGAAGTCGGGGAACCACATTCATGTCACACGCAAGCGAAGAGAATTATTTTTCAAAACCAAGGGATTTCCTGATGTGCCCAGCAGTAATCCCAGGCTGCATAGTGAATGTTAATCAGAAACTACAGCGGCTCAAAGGAGGCAGGGTGAGTGAAGTCTCAGTCCCTCAGAATGAAGCCCTGGGCTACGCCCATGAGGAGAGAATTCTAGGAAGCCAAGGTTCTAGTCAAGATCAAACGAAACCTGGATGGGCATTCAAAGAAGGAAGACACAGGTGCCCGTTACAGCCGGGGACCGACAGCCAGCCGGCTTCGTGACCAGCCATCTGATTCTAGCAGTTCTGAGTATTTTTAGTTTGCTGTACATTCATGGACTTTTAAACACGCTGAGTGACTTGGTCCACTTGGGCCACTACAATAAAACATCACAGACTGTGACTTCAAAGTAAGATGAAGGGTGTGGGCCATTTTCTCACCTGGTGAGGGCTTGCTCCCTCTTTTATAGACCGCACCTCATGCTGTGTTCTCACCTGACACAGCTTTCAGGAGCCTCTTTCACGAGAACATTTATCCTGTTCATTAAGTGCTGGCTGTAATGACCTAACTCCCCCAAAGCCCTGCTCTCCTGATGCCATCACCTGGAGGGTTAGGAGGTCAGTCAGTGAGTGGGTGGGATTAACCCCACCCCCACTCTCTCCAGAGTCTGGCTGTGTAATCCATAGGACGTGCTATGTAGACCAGCCTAGCTTCAAACACACTCTGATCAAAGGCAGGAGCCACCAGACCCAGCTAAACTTTTTTCTTTCTCCTTATATTCATTTACCCATGAGTTGTAAGCTAATGCTACAATTCAGTCTTTAGGCAACAGTGTTCTGTGAGCCTGTGATGGACTTTGACAAGTGTGGGTTTTGTTCCTTTGTTTTCACAGAGCTGAGGATGGAGCCCAGGGCTTTGTGAATGCTCGGCAAGCACTCTGGCATTGAGATCTCAGTTCTCGCCTTGTAAGCAGTTAGCATAGCCAGTGACACAGTGCCATGTGTGGGGTGTCTGGATCATCTCACTAAGAGAGGGTAAGAACCTTTTATAAGAAAGACAGCTGTACTTTTTTTGAGGTGGTATCTTGTGATGTAGCTAGAACTTGTTACATAGTCTTGTCTGACTGCAAACTGGTGGTTGCCCTTCTCCCGAGTGCCGGGATTACGACATTTGCTACCTCATCCAGCTCTGCACTTCTTCCAGTGAACACGCGATATGTCATAGTTGTTTCAATGTAGGATGTTCAAAAGCATGTGGAAGGGTGCATGTGGAACGTGAGTCTCCTTAGGGGCTGACTGTGCTGGTTACTAATGTATCAATGCAATAATTCCTGGCTTCCTTGTGCTCCATGATGGTGTAGATCAACCCGGATGTTTTCGTTTCTGTTATCCAGTTCACAAAGACTCAGCTTTGTCTCTCTCTGCTGGTTGAGGGAGCTGGTAAGTTGTGGCAAGAGGTGGCAAGAGTCTCTCACCAGACTCTTGTCTCCAGGACCAGGCTCCTGTGGCATTCACTACCCTGGGAGAAGCTGTCACCTCCAGGATCTGCAAATCCCAGATCCCAGCCTGTCAAAGCATAAAGTCTGGAACACTTTAAAACCATGGTTTACACACTGGAGTAGGAAGGGCTACTTTCTGTTCCCAGGGGTCAAGACTTTCACTGGGAAGGCTGGAGTTGATGTCCCAGCTGGGCTGGAATCGATTGGAAACTTGTTTCTTCTACATCTGGGGCCTGGGCTGGAAAAACTGGAGCTGTTGGTTGCAGTTTCTGACTAGCTTCTTGTTGTGATTTGGAGTATGGTGGCCTCAGAGTAGCTGGGTTTCTTCTGTGGTGGCTCAGAGTGATTTCTAGAAGACATGGAGGAAGCTATGTTATCTTTTAAAAACATCCAGAGGTGGTGCTGTGGCCATCCCATTAGGTACAATCAGATCATGAGCTGACCTGGGTTCATAGGAAGGGGACACAGACCCAGCATCTCCACGAGGAAAACCAAACATGTTGCAGCTAATTAGACAAACGAACAGAAAGCCAGGGGCAGTGGCTCCCATCTGTCATCTCAGGCTTTCGAGTTTGAAGTCAGCCTGGACTACATGGTGAAACCCTGATTCAAACAACAAATGCTAAAAAGGAAAACCTCCCACACAGTGGACTAGGATTCAGCCCGTCGGTCTGGCCCCAGACCTACTTGTTTGAGCACAGGTCACAGCAAGGCACATGTAAGTTGGTTCAGGCAAAGAAATGGGGAAGGAGGTTCCTGTGCGTTCACAGTCATGAGGCCCAGCTGTGACCTGGAACAAGCCGCAAGAAGCTGTTGTCGGCCTCTCATCACCTTTCATCTCTGGGAATCAGTTTGAGAAGGCTGACTTTATGTGTCTGCCTGACCAGGCCATAGGGTGCCCAGGTATTTGGCTAAGCATTATTCTGGGTGTATTGGTTTGAATAACATCATCTCCTTTGACAATATTGTTGGAATCCCCACTGACCACCACGGTAGCTATGTAGAGAGGTAGAGTCCTACCATGTGACTAGGTTATGAAGTGGGCTTATTGCCGTTCTCATCCAATTGAGGTCTCTCACAGGACTGAATTAGTCACTATGAGAGTTATGAATGAGATTATAAACTAAGGTTGCCTCGCCAGGTGATGGTGGTGCTCGCCTTTAATCCCAGCACTTGGGAGGCAGAGGCTGGCAGATCTCTGTGAGTTCGAGGCCAGCCTGGTCTACAGAGTGAATTCTAGGACAACCAGACTTACAACAGAGAAACCGTGTCTCAAAGAACAAAACAAAACAAAAACCCAATAAAAATAAAAGGTCTAATTCTTCTAGGAGTAACAGAGGATGCCTGATGCCCTTCCAACTGGCTTCCAGTCAGCCAACTGCCGATTTGGGAATTTCGTGAATTGATTTCTTCTGAGCTCTCTCTCTCTCTCTCTCTCTCTCTCTCCCTCTACACCCCCCTCTGTCTTTTTGTGTTCTTCTCCCCCTCTCTTTCTCTCTCTCCCACTTCTTTCCCCCTTCTCTCCCCTCCCCTCCCCCCTCCTTTCTCTCCATTGTCTTGAGTGTGTCTCTGAAGAACACCAACTGGCACTGGTTCCCCTCTCTGCTCCAGCTTCCTCTGACTTCCCGGAATTTTTGCTCCCCACAGACTTGTGTCAAGTGCTGTCTTGGCTACCGCATCATGAATTCCAACAGGAGTAACTACTAACCAAAATCTCAGGAAGATGATTCTGGGGGCAACACCATGGGCCAGGAACGGAGCAGGAGAAGTCAGCGGTGCGTCTTCAGAGCTTCCCACCTAGAGCCACTTGGAATAGCTGAACCTATCTTCAGATATTGCACGCTCTGTCTGTGCTGTGAGTGCTGCTGTAACTTTAAGACTTGCTTTTCACAGCTGCCAGGAGGGGTTGGGGGAGGGCGCTTTCCAAAACTTTTGCAGCCTGCTTCTCTCTGCAAGACTTGCTTCCAGCACCTGATCTCAGTTCCTGGCTAAAAACAATGGATGTTCAAATACCTAGCCCTCTAAAATCTTCATGTTAAAGACATTTGTTTATGATATTGCAAATGAGGAATCCTCATCACCTTTGCAGCCTTCTGCAGCCAGAACCCAGGGAATACTCTGGATTCTGCAGCTTTGATTTCAGCCTTTTTGGCAATGAGTTGACTGGCTAAAGCCAGAAGTGTGAGGTTCTATTCACAACGTAAATAAGGCCTTTGTGCTGGCAGAGTGGAGCTTTCAGTCAATAAGTTATCTGGATGCCATGTGCTCTGGTCAGTCTGGGAGAGACTGGACCCTCTGCAGGTGGTTCAGGTTTTGTATTTCCATGATTGCCTTCTGTACCTTATTGTACCCATTCCAGATACTATATTCCCATCTACAGCCACTAACTCAGCAGGGTCTGAGGCAGGTGGGGATGGAGGACTCAGCTCCCAGGGCATTTCAGTTTTACCTGTAGCCTTACTTGGCCCGGGCCAGTCAATTGGTTAGGTGGGTCAGGTCAAGGCTCCCTGGTGGCTTGTATGACCTTTGGGGCCTGGCAGCAGTGTTTTATTCCACTTGAGTAGATTGGGGGAGGTTTCTTGGGGACAGAACGGAGGCCAGTGGTATCTTTCCATACTTTACCACACCTTTAAGAGACTCCAGTGGTGGCCCAAGGCTGGAGACCCAACTGGTCATGGGAAGGAGGCCACATTTGTTTTTTGCTAAGGGGTCAGAGTGGGTAACGTCTTGTGAAGAGTTGCCTGTGAGGTTGGCCTTACCGGGAAGTTCACGGTTAAAGCGGATTCAGAGATCAATGACAGCTGTAGTGTTTCCTGTCATCCCCAGATGGGAAGTGAGTTCCTTGCTCTGCTACTTACCAGTTCAGCTTCTCCGAATCTCACTGTCTCCTTGTCAGGTGGAGACAATGAGATGGCTGGTCTCTCAGGTCTTGGGGGATGCAAGTAAAACTCGGGAAGGGCATCATCCAACTGCATCCAACCGAAGATGCCCTCCTGTCCGTCTTCACTAAACGGGAGGATAGGATCAAGGGACATCCCCATCCTGTGGTCCCATAGCAGGAGAAGCAAATGGCAGGCAGAGTCAGACTCCCCAAGTGTGGCTCTCAAGATGTCCTGTGTACCCACACCTCCTCTTAGGCTCCTCCTGGCTCCTCCTCCCTGGCCATCTCCAGGCGTCTGGACTTTCTTTTTCCCACCACACAGGGAAGGAGTTTCATCTTCTTCCAGACTAAAGCTGAAGTCCCAGATACACACAGTGATGAAAGCCTACACTTGGAGACCAAACGTGTGGATTCTGTTTCTTTCTCCTCAAGCCATGGCACACTAGATAACTGAATACTTTGTGAAATGCTCCTATGCCTCAGTTTCCTCATTTTGAATTGAGGGTGTTTTTTTTAAAGTCACGGTCTCATAGGACTGTTGTGGGAGGTGGACCAGGTTAGGGTGGAAAGCCTGGCAGAGGAGTCCTGCAGCTGTGAGATCTTCCACTCCTCCCTCGGTGGCTTGGCCAGGCAGTTCCCAGGGGAGGAGGGCTGAGGTATGCATGTCCCCATCAGAGGCCCAGTGGGAGACTTCATTAACACCTCTAGGCCTCTTCTTTCTGGCATGGTCTCAGGGTCAACAGTGAACCTCTGGGGACCTTTGGGTTCCTGGTCTGGCTAGCGAACATGCCCTGGGGTGAGCAAGGGGCTGAGCCTGCTAGTTAAATTCCTTCACCACTTGTCCAAGCCTAGACTGTTAGCCTAGCCCCTGTGCCTCTATCCACTGTCCAGGCCACCCATGGTTAAAGAAAGGCCTGGGGACCCCTTGAGGAGTTAGATCAACAAGTTCAAGGGTCATCTAACTGTAAACACAGCTCCTATTTGGAGAAACATATTGCCTCATTTCTTGAGGTTGCTGGCTGCACACACAGCCCTGAGGGACCACTGGGGAAAGGTCAACCACAGACTTGTATTCTAGATACACCCAGGGACATCCAGCAAGCTCCGGGACCCTGGGGATGCCACTCCCAGCGTCTGTCTTCTGTTCCTACTTGTCTGAATCCTCCATGACACCTGTGGCTGAGAATTCCCCAGACTGCCTCTCACAACCCTCTCTCCTTCTCTTGCATAGTTGACTCGTAACTCTCCTTTACTTGTCTTTTGTGTTCACAACTGCCCCTTAGCAACCCCAGAGTGCCGACGCCTGAGAACAGGAGAGCGTCCTCTTAATGCTTGCTTTCTACACCCACGTTTGCACCTGGCAGGTGCTTAGAACAGATTCATTGAGTTGGATAGAAGCAAAGCTTTTTTTCCTTTTCTTTTCTTTTTTTTCTGTGTGGGAACACTTTTTCAGAGAGTCTGCTCCACTGCCTCTTGGAAGGTTTTCAAGATTCCAGAGGCTAAAAATATCGTCCCAAAGCTTTGAAAGAACTCTTCCTTGTAAGGAGTTGAGACTCTTGAAGCTGAAAGTTTATGCCCGCCAGGTGGCGCCCTAACCCACCGTCTCCTGGTGCCTTTTTAAGACTGTGGAAGAATTCTCTTCCCTTCCTCCTATTGTCTGCGGCTTAGACTCCCTGCTCACAGAAATGTCTTCTTCAGTCCAGCAGCCAGACTTGGCTGCTACAAGCCAGAGTCTCAGCCCTCGTCAAGGGCACTGAGAACATTCCTCCAGCGGCTGCTGAGTTAGGATCAGAGCATGCAGGATTGGATTTCAGTATAACACAGACTCTTGTTTCTTTGGGAAAATCACTTTTCTGGATCCCTGCAAGAGTAGCTGAAAACAAAACATGGAGATATGTAAAAGTATTTGTATTGTGGAGGTGGACTTGGGTTCACCTGGGTCTTCCTCAGTCTTCAGCAGCTCCTAGAACAAGATCAACAGCTTCCACCTTTTGAGCTTTCTATCCCTATCAGTGGACCAGGGCTAAGGATAAGTATCCTCAAAGCATTGGTAATAAATACATACAACTGGAACAATAAATACAACTTCTTGCCACAATGCCCAACACAGTAAGCATTCCGTTCCCCAAACCACATATATCATGCATTCCTGGCCTCTAAAACAGAGCTCAGTGTTTAATAAGCACTCATGGTCGACCTGCACGTGAAATAATTTTATAGATGGAGTAATTGAAGCACGGAGGGTTAGGCAGCCCCTCCTCCATGCCCAATTCTGGAGCAGTGAAGAAATAGCAAGGCTCTAGGGCTATGCTGTCTTATGTAGGTGTGGCTGTTACACACCACAACTTAAGCATTTATAACATGCATTTGCAGCTTTCCTGAGTAATGTGTGCAGTCTGGGGTGGCAATGATAGGCCAAAGCTTTTTTCTACAAGGGGAAGCCAGGTTGCTAGAGAAGGAACCTCCCGCACCAGGCCAGGGGATCTGAGTTAAGAACCAGGAGATGAAAGGGGGCTGGCTCTGCAGTGTAGGATCAGCTGGAGGTCTGATGCATGCATAGTCCCGTAGGCAAATGTGGCTTGTTCAGGTCCAGTACCGTTCAACTCCATTTATAGAAACTTAGGGTCTCCTATATGCCAGGCCCAGGAAAAGATGGATAAACCAGGATAGTCATGGTTTGTGATGTGTTAGGCTTGGAACTACTGCAGGGGGATGGTTAAAATGGAGGCCTAGACAAGCAAATAATTATCAGTGGCAGAGGTTGGACCCAAAGCCAGTAGTAGTGCTTAAACTGGACGTTGCCAGCTAAGGAGGGTCTGGAAATGACGGGCAAATCTGAGTTTATGTAGGAAACTTGCAAGAAGTGACAGGGTTTGGCCATGGGTGGGGGAAGGAAGTGGAAAAAAACAAGAAATTGGAAGTTGGTTGGGGACAGATTATGCAATATGCCACATTGACGAGACAGAGCTCCATGCGTGCTCAGTGAGGAAAGGTACCGCTGAGAACTGCCAGGTCTGCTTCAGAAAGCTGCCGGAGCAGGAAGGTTGGCCCTGGGGGTGGGGGGTGAGAAGAGAAGCAAGCAGCCATCACTGGTTTTCTGATCTGAACCCTTCTTGGCTTTAGGAAAACGAAGAAAATGAGTGTCTTGGGTCGTTGGAGGCTTACATGAGAATACATGTAAAGCGCGGGTCTTGTAACGTAATAAACCTCGGCGTCGTTGGGCTCCTTGCCATCTGGGTGACTAGTTAAGTGCATAGGACGTGTTGTCTCTTAGACCTGGGCTATGTTAGCTGGCATATTTTTAATTTAAGCAAGATGCAAGAATGACCAAGAAGAAGTGGTCAAAAGTGTTTGCGCTCGACGCTGTGGGTGAGGCAACCGGGCCTCCATCAAGTGATGGTTCCTTACTCTGACCGAGAGAGTTTCATGGCAAGACAGTCTGAGTGCAGCTTTGGACAGGACGAGTTAGTGGTGGGCAAGTGCAGGATACTGAGGGTATAGCAGTGAGAAGAGCGCTCGGTTCAGGCCTGTTCACTCTCTCCTGTCAGGAGGCCTGGATGGGAGAGACTGATGTCTCCAGTGTCCTACGAGAGGATTAATCAAGGGCTCTAGCCACAGGCTGAGAGGAGGCTGTTGTAGCCAGCTTTCCTGGCATAGGCTAGCCAGGCCCGCGAGGCAGGGCAGACTGGGGTAGCTCCAGATGTGGCAAACTTGGCCCAGCAGCTCGGGCTGCCCGGGCGGAAGGCCTGCCAAGGGCTAGGGGGTGCGGCTGTGCGGCCCTGGCCCGAGGATGAAGGAATGGGAGCGGCGGAGAAAGGGGGGGCGCCAGGGTGGAGGGCGCGACGGCAGGAAGCCGGGAGGCGCGAGCAGGGGTGGAGACCGGCGAGGGGACGGGCAAAGAGAGGGTAGGAGGGCTGGAGAGACGGAGAGAGAGGAGGAGAGAGGGGAGGGAGGGTGGCCTGGAGAAGCAGCGCCGAGGACTCAGCAGATCCAGGCGCGCAGGCCGCAGCGGGATCAGCGGGAGCCGCGGGCCCGGGGCCGGGCCGCCCCCGCGAGCAAGGCGCCGCCATTCCGCTGCTCGGGGCGCCGCCGCCGCCGCCGCCGCGTCCGGGGGCCATGCTCCCGCCGCCCCCGCGCCAGCCGCCGCCCCAGGCGCGTGCGGCCCGCGGGTCCCTGCGCCTGCAGCGGGCCTTCCTGCGCGGCCCGCTGGGCGTGCTGCGGCTGCTGCAGCTGCTGGCCGGGGCCGCCTTCTGGATCACCATCGCTACCAGCAAGTATCAGGGCCCCGTGCACTTCGCGCTCTTCGTGTCGGTGCTCTTCTGGCTGCTCACCCTGGGGCTCTACTTCATCACGCTGTTGGGCAAGCAGGAGCTGGTGCCCGTGCTGGGCTCGCGCTGGCTCTCGGTCAACGTGGCGCACGACCTGCTGGCGGCCGCTCTCTACGGGGCCGCCACCGGCATCATGATCCACCAGACGCAGCGCCACAGCTACTGCAACGTCAAGAACTACGGGCTGCCCTGCGCCTACCATGCCTTCCTGGCGGCCTCTGTCTGCGGCGGCCTCTGCCTCGGCCTCTACCTGCTCTCGGCGCTCTACGGCTGCTGCCGTCGCTACCAGGGCAAGGAGGAGGTGGTGTGAGGCCGCCGGCTCCACCGCGGCCCGGATCGGTGCGGGGATCCCTCCCGAGCCCTTCTTGCCGCCGCCCCGTACCGGTGTGCCCCTGCATCCTCTCCCAGCCCGAGTTTCCACTGCCCGAGCCCCGGATCCCCGACGTCCCATTCCAGTCTGACTGCTGCACCGCAGCTCGGCCCAGACCGCAGATTCCAGGGACCATCGCAGCTATCCGAGGGGCTGTCACACACGCCCAGATGGGCCGCCCCAGGCGAAGCCTCGAAGTCCCTTTCCTCGTTCCCTGCCGAGAGCTAGACGTGGACAGGCGCCGCCGCGTAGATCTGGGGGAGGCTCCCAAATTGGAACCAGTCTTTGGGCTGCGCAACTGCCTCCTCCCTTCTGCCCTGCAGTCCGAAGAGCATCCCTTCCCTGCCCCCTCTTCCAGCCCAGGGTGGCTTAGAATGCGGTCGGGCAGCTGCAAGTGTAGCTGGGGACAGGATTTAGCTGGTGCTGGGATGAATGACGTCTTTGGTTGTAGTTGGGATCTCTCCTTGCGCAGCTCTACAACACTGAAGTCTTTGGGTGGGGCCAGCTTCAGGAGTGGTGGATAGGCAGAGCCCGCTGACTGGACCTTACTTAACAACGCAAATCTTCCCTCCGCCGTTATCCTTGGAGTTCATGCAGACCAACTCAAATGTACTAACTCGCCTGGCCTCCCAGATGCCACTCACTAGCTTCTGCTGCACCCCACCCTTAAATATGTTCGCATTAGGGTCCCAAGGGACCAATGGCCATTGTTAAGGTGAGGCCCACCCCCTACTGCTCTTGGGAACAGCCAATTTAAGATTAGAACCACGTTCTTTTTTGAGCTGTTCGGGTGATACCTCCAGATGAAGGGTTAGGAGCCAAAAGGGTCTGTCAATGGTGCTGTCTTCCCGTGCAGATTCACAACGCTTATTAGATAATGAGGTCTCTGGGAAATCCCCCAGATACATGCCCACACACGGCAATTTAGTTTACTAAATTAACCACTGGGCCCGAGCCATTCCAACCTCAAAACTGCCCGGTGCTGCCTAGGCCATTCCCACAGTTTGACCCATTGGAGATTGGGAAGCTCCTCTTTGCCTGGGAGTTTCTGTAACATGGGGTCCACCTCAATGACAAAGGAGCTTGGTGCCCCTCAGCAGCCAGAAAGGATATCTAGGTAGTCTCCCAGTCAAAAGGACAGCAAGAGATCCTGGCATTGACCCTGAGCGACTGGTGGTGTGAGCTCTGCCACCAAAATTGAGAACTCTCTGCACCTGGGGTGGACAGCTGGTGGCACCTCTAAGGTAAGACGGTTTTGGATAACTAGGAAGTGAATAGAGTCCCGGTGCCACCTCCTTTTCCAGAAAGGAAAATGATTTTGTTGAAAGCGAAGTAGGAAGCATGACAGTGACAACCACAATGTCCACACATGTTGGTGAAACTCCACACATGTGAAAATGCACCGTTTTTACTGGTTCCTCCAAAGGTCTATTTACAAGCTCATTTTTCTCTGGAAACAGGAAGACATGGGACACTGTGTTAGAAATAGAACCCAGTGCTCCCGTTCTGTGGAGGAAACATCTGTCACAGAGCCACACCCCAGCCCCTGCGAGGGAGTTTTTCAAACTTAGGTGAGCAGGTGTTGGGTTGTCTACTGCCTTATGGAGGAGGTGGTTGGTATAAGCTTTATGTAGCACTTACCGTAGCCCTACTGTATGAGTACCTTGCTTGAATGCATGTATAATACTATGAGATCGATGCCCAAAGTCTCCTTGGTGGTAGAGGTTGGCTTTGAACCCTGACAGTCCAGCTTCTTCAATACCAAGCTATACTATGTGTAATAAGGGTCAATACATATTTGATATGCCTAAGATTTTTCTGTGGCTGGATGGTAGAATAATGTACATTGTGTTTGAAGCCCTTGGTTCAGGTCCCAGCATCAGAAATATCTTTTCCTAAACTGATGAAATATGCATGACCTACAGTGTCCTTGTAAGCAGCTTTGAAGGCAGTTTGGTGGCAGTAAGGATAGTCACACAGCTGCACAGCCTTCTCTGCCGTCTACTCCCAAACTGTCTTCATCGTGCAAAACAGTGTGTCCACTAGGATTCTGGGAGTTTGAGCTGGGTATGTAATGATCACAGGCATGAAATCCTAGCCTGTTGGAGGTTAATGGAGGGAGGATTATGAGTTCAAGGCCAGCCTGAGCTACATGGTGAGTTGCAGGCTAGCCCTAGTCACATAGTGAGACCCTGTCCTCCAAAGAAACAAAACAACAGAAATTATTTTGAGGGAATTTTAGCAGTTTTTTTCTCTCTCTGGGAAATCCCAGAACACTCAAACTTTCACGTCCTTCACTGTCTTGGGCTAGCTCTACGGCCATATACTACAAAGGGTGATTTCCAACCAGAGATAGTAGCAGTCTGTGCCCAAGGTAGGCTTTGCTGGGACACCCAGGACACCTTGATAGCTAGTGATTTTTGTTCTTTTTTTGCAGGTTTCCATGTTACTGAGGCCTCAAAGACCCCCAGAGAGGTCAAATGCCTCCGGCCTGCCAGCTGGCAGCACTGGCAGCACTGGTCTGCCTGGGGCCAGCAGAAGGTTTGGGAACCTTGGCTGCAACAGGGCAGGTGGGGAGCACTTTCCTCTGCTTAGCGTTTTTTTTGGAAGAGCGGTGGTGGGAAGACTGATTTCTGCCTCGACTCTAGAGACTTCCCAGTTCTCCTATGTTGTAATTTTGGGCACAAGGTTCCGGGACACTTGGGACTGAGCTCTGCCCATCCCCCATTCCCTAAATGATGGGTCTCAGCTCCAGCTTTTATTCTTTCCCTGTTTGTCTTCTTTAGATGACTATCTAAGCTCAGGTCCAGTCCCCTCAGGATCTCCTCAGCCTAGCTCTTGGCCTTTCTGGTGCCTCATCTACCAAGATGTGCCTGTAGCACTTCAGAGCTCACTAGCTCTTCCTCGTGTGCCTTCCAGCTTGGCTTCCAGCAGCTTGGTGGCCTCTCAGTCTGCCAGCTGTGAGAGGATGGATTAAGACTGGTATGACACCCACCTTTCCTCAAATGCCACAGAACGATCTGATGTGACCCAGTGAATGCTGGTGGCAGCCTCCTCGACTTGCCTCTGACTCCAGGACTGGGACCTGGCCAAGACCACCCAAACAGCTCCCAACCAAAGCCTGGGGCCTCCTGTGGGTCCAGGAGACAATTTCTACAGTGTGTACAAAGGCCAAGCAGAGGTGGTTTTGGTGTAGGGAGGGTGGCTAGAGAAAGGGGCGTGTGCCTTAGTCAGTAGTGTAGTCATGGCTACCTAGTATGCTTTTTGGAATAAAGGTTTGTTTGTCTGCTTTTGTGTTGTGCCTTTAATCCTGGTCCTCTGTGCCAACTTCGGCTGCATCCCTTGTCCCCATGTCCCTTCCATACGCACAACCCCCCCACCCCCCAGCCACCCTCACCCTCTGGGAAGGAAGGGAAAATGAGCTCACAGGTTTCCATTGTCGTCTGTAAGGGCCCGAGCGCAGGATCCAGAGAGAAACGTTTTGTTTTTGGTCAGTGCTGAAGGGAACTACAGAGGTTTCTCTTCCTCCTGTCTGCCCTTTACTGGTCCAGTTTATGGGTGCCACTCCTTGTTGGACTGGGAATGGCTGTTGTAGAGCCAGCAGGGTCCTGTTCCGGTCTAGCCCCATCATAGGGAGGAGGAATCAGACCAGAGCACAGAGGCAACTTGTTTAATGCCTTATAGTTGATTGTGAGCAGAGCTGAAGGTGTCTAGAACTGAGGTGTGGTTTATTCCTGCTGTAGCTGGCCTGTGGCCCTGACACCCCAGAGGTTATTGTTCCCTGCTGACCAAGACACCTGGAATATTGAGTCTTGGAGCAGAAGGGAGCAGTTTCTTGGGCTCTTCCTGCTGCTGGGAAATAAGATCCTGCTGTCAGGGCTTAACTCCCTGGGAACAGCAGCAGCTGGGATCTGAAGCCTTCTCTACGTGACACTGCCTGGCATGGCACACGCCTACCTGCCTTCTCTCTCTGGTTTGGGGTTTCCAGGGTGAAGGGAAGTGTCATTTGCTGCTGAGTGCATGCCACTTCACTGCCTTCTCTCCTCTCCGGTCTATTTCTTTGTGTTTGTGTGTACGCATGTATGAGCAAACACACACCCGGAGGCCAGATTCGGCTTCAGAGGTCTTCCTGATCTTCCTCGATCGCTTCACTTTTTTTTTTTTTTTTAAGATATAGACTCGGGGCTAGAGAGATGGGTCAGTGGTTAAGAGCACTGGCTGCTCTTCCAGAGGCCCTGAGTTCAATTCCCAGCAACCACACACACACATATATATCCCATCTATAATGGGATCTGATGCCCTCTTCTGACATACAGGTGTACATGCAGCTAGAGCATTTACATACATAAATAAATAAATCTTAAAACTAACAAACAAACAAGAAAAGATACAGTCTCATCGTGTAGCCCTGGCTGTCCTGGAACTGGCTATGTAGATCAGGCTGGCCTCAAACTCACAGTGATCCACCTGGCTCTGCCTCCTGAGTGCCACCACACCTGGCTTCCACTGTGTTTTCTTTAGATGTATTTATTTTATTTTATGTGTATGAGAGCTTTGTTCCCATGTATGACTGTGTATTTTGTTCATCCTGGAACCAGAATTGTGGATGCTTGTGAACTACCACGTGGGTGCTGGAAATCAAACCTGGGCCCTTTGCAAGAGCGTCAAGTGCTCTTGCCCTCTGAGCCATCTCTCTAGCCTCCAATTTATTTTTTTGAGGCTGAATCTCTCACACGACCTGAAGCCCACTGATTGGCTAGGTCAGCCAGCCAGCAAGCCCTAGGGATCCTCCTGTCCCCACCTCCTCATCGCTGGGATTACAGGTGCACCCTCATACCCAGTTTATAGCATGGGTACTGGGCACCTGAACTCAGTCCTCAAACTTGCATCGCCCCAGATCCCTGCTTTGCATGATTACTTTGCTGGAGTGTTTGCAACCAAACAGGCACCTTCCCCCAAGGTACTTAATCCTCCTAGAGAGTCAACACCATTGACTCTGCCCCATAGAGAAAATGGAGCCCTGGAGAAGGAAGGACCTTGTCCCAGGTCACACAGCCAGCTGTGGACAGGGACTAGAAGTAGCTCTTCTCTTAACCCCTTGTTGTTCTTGGCAAGCTTTGAAACCTGAGGGGAGTTTGGTTTTTGATCCTTGAGATCAGGTGCTCAGGCCTGCTGTGATTGGCACTTGCTTATTTTCTAATTGGTGTGTGTGTGCGTGTGTGCGTGTGTGCGTGTGTGTGTGTGTGTGTGCGTGTGTGTGTGTGCACGTGTGCGTGTGTGTGTGTGCGTGCGTGTGTGCGTGCACGTGTGCGTGTGTGTGCGCGCGTGTGCGTGTGTGTGTGCACGTGTGTGTGCGTGCGTGTGTGCACGTGTGTGTGCACGTGTGCGTGTGTGCGTGTGTGTGTGCACGTGTGCGTGTGTGTGTGCACGTGTGCATGTGTGTGCGTGTGTGTGTGTGCACGTGTGCGTGTGTGTGTGCGTGTCTGTGTGCGTGCACGTGTGCGTGTGTGCGTGCACGTGTGTGTGCGTGCGTGCGTGCACGTGTGTGTGCACGTGTGCGTGTGTGCGTGTGTGTGTGCGTGTGTGCGTGTGTGTGTGCGTGCGTGTGTGCGTGTGTGTGTGCACGTGTGCGTGTGTGCGTGTGTGTGCACGTGTGCGTGTGTGCGTGTGTGCGCGTGTGTGTGCGTGTGTGCGTGCGTGTGTGCGTGTGTGTGTGCGCACGTGTACGTGTGCGTGTGTGTGTGTGTGTGTGTGTGTGTGTGTGTGTAAGAGTTGGATGAGAGGCTCTTTGAAATAAGACACTGCTTTTTGAGTCTGGGAAATCCCAGGGCTTTGCTGTCTCTTTTTGCTATGTGACTTTTTCCATTTTTCTAGGTGGGGACAGGACAGCTGGTGGTAAGAAAAATTTAGTCCACTGCCATTTTCAGGCATAAAGAGAGAAGCAAGAATACGAAAGAGAAAAGTCTAGTTAAAATTGTTTATATATGTATTTGTTGTTTCGTTTTTCCCCCCCAATACTTGGAAAATAGAATAGCTAACACAGTATTTTATTATATTTATGTATTAATTAGGGTGACTATTGCTGTGATGAAACATCAGGACCGGAAGCCAGCTGGGGAGGAAAGAGTTTATCTTGCTTACTCTTACAGGTCACAGTCCATCACGGAGGGAAGTCAGGATAGGAGTTCAAGGCAGGAACCTGGAGGAGAAACTGACGTAGAGGCCATGGAGGGGTGCTGCTCACTGGCTTGCTCCTCATGCTTGCTTGGCCTGCTTTCTTATAGAACCCAGGACCACCAGCCCAGGGGTGGCATCACCCACAATGGGCAAGGCCCTCTCACGTCAATCCCTAATTAAGAAAACGCACTACAGACGTGTTTATAGGCCAATCTTAAGAAAGTTTTTTTTTTTAAATGTGCATTGATGTTTTGTCTGCATGTATGTCTGTGTGAGGGTGTTGGATCCCTGGAACTGGAGTTACAGACAGTTGTTAGCTGCCATGTGTTGCTGGGAATTGAACCCAGGTCCTCTGGAAAAGCAGCTTTTTTTTTTTTTTTTTATATTGCTGTTGTTGTTTTCGTTTTGTGAGACAGGTTGTAATTCTGTCTAGAACTCACTCTGTAGACCAGGCTGGCCTCGAACTCACAGGGATCTGCCTGCCTCTGCCTCCTGAGTGCTGGGGTTAAAGGTGTGTGCCACCATCGCCCAGCTCCAAGACGGCATTTTTAAAATTTTGAGTCCCTCTTCCTAAATGACTCTAGCTTGTGTCAACTTGACGTAAAACTGGCTATCACAACTGATATGTTATACTGTAATAGCAATATATGCTCATTAAAAGCTTATTCATTTAAAATTTTAATATTTTGCTATTGTATATTATGTGTGTGTGTGTGTGTGTGTACGCACATGTCATGGTTCAAGTGTGAGGTCAGAGGACAACTTTGTGGAATCGGTTCTCTCCACTTTTATGTAGGTTCCTGGAATTAAACTCAGGCCGTCAGGCATGAGGCAAGCTGTTTTACCTGCTGAGTCAACTTATTTGGTGGCCCCTTATTTATTTACTGTAGCCTCAACTGGCCTCAAATTGGCACATGTAGCAAGACCTTAAACTTGCCACCACCTTCCAAGTACGGGGATTACAGGTGCACATCAAACATGTCCAGTTTACGTGATGCTGGATAGAGCCCAGTGCTTTGCGGATGCTAGGATGTGCGTGTACTCTACCAACTGAGCTACAGCCTCAGCTCCCGTGCTGGCTCGTTGTATTAAAATTAAAAAATCCCTCCTCGGTTTCCTGGTCCCAAGAGGTGGCTCCACCACAACCCCCGGCTTTGGGCTGGAAGCCTCGTGGGAGCGTGGTTCTACTGAGTGTCCATCTGGTCTTAGGGGATCTGTGAGCCAACAGGAATGTACAGGATTCCTAGGAGAGTGTTGTCAGTGGAACATCTCCATTTATTGAAGCAAGGGTGGCTACACAGACAGGATGAAGGCAGGGGAGGGTCTTTGGTACCCAGGGATGGGTGCCTTGGTTAAGACAGGGATACTGGAGTAGCCTCGTTTGTATATTGGGCTGCTTTATGTATTTCCCGGGGACCAGGGGGATAGACCTTACACGGAAGGGTTTAGCTGTAACTCTAGATAGACAGCTCTGCCAGATCATGCACTCTTGGAAGGGGCGGAGTCCCATTGTGGCTTGTGGTCTGTCAGCGACTGCAGGGGGGAGGGGCCAGATTCCTGCCAGCTCCTCAGAATGACTGCTTGGGGTCATAAGCGCCCTTGACCCACTTAGCTTCATGACAACTGCACCACACTGGCTAGTTTCTTATCAACTTGACACAAGCTAGAGTCTTCAGAGGAGGGAGCCTCAATTGAGAAATGCTTCTGTAAGATCTGGATGTAGACAAGCCTGTATGTAGGGCATTTTCTTAATTAGTGATTAATGGGGGAGGGCCCAGCCCATTGTGGGTGATGCCACCTCTAGACTGTGGTGGTCCTGGGTTCTATAAGAAATCAGGCTGAGCAAGCCAGGAGGAGCAAGCTAGTGAGCAGCAGCCCTCCATGGCCTCTGCATCAGCTCCTGCCTCCAGGTTCCTGCACTGTGTGAGTTCCTGTCCTGACTTCCTTCAGTGATGAACAGTGCTGTGGAAGCGTAGGCTGAATAAACACTTTCCTCCCCAACTTGCTTTGGTCATGGTGTTCCATCGCGGAACCGGTAACCCTAACTGAGACAGCAGGGACCAGAGGAAACACTGGATCCCTTGAAGCTATAGTTAAGGTGGTTGTGAGCTGCAGAGGTGAGTGCGGGGAACCAAATTCTGGTCCCCAGAAAGAGCAGTACAAGCTCTTAACCACTGAGCCATCTCTCCAGTCTCCGAGAAGACAAGCTTTTCTTCAGCCACTCACATTACCTGGCATGGAGATCCTCCTATCAAAATAAAACAGAGGACAAAAACTGGTAGGACAGATAATTTTATTCAAGTTTGGGCTTGGGAACATGGGGTAGTGCTATTCTGCCTCA
The DNA here is from genome assembly GCA_026225945.1 of Cricetomys ansorgei. Lineage (NCBI taxonomy): Eukaryota > Metazoa > Chordata > Mammalia > Rodentia > Nesomyidae > Cricetomys > Cricetomys ansorgei. Next base: position 995,838 of record JAMJFZ010003295.1, read on the forward strand.
TAGAAAAGCAATCTCCATTTGCAAAATGGGAATTAGTCCTCAGAAGCTTTTATAGGATGATGGATGGAGGGAGATTCATGCGCTTAGAGAACTTGATTCCCAAGTTTGGAAAAATCCTTGAGATTCTTTGAAGGATTTGTAGGGTGGAAACTCTCGTCTTTTTTCTTTGAAATTCTCCATCTGTGGGCTGGAGAAGTGGCTCAGTGGTTAAAAACACTTGTTGATCTTGCAGAGGACCCAAGTTCAGTTACAGTACCTAAGGGTGGCTCACAACCATCCATAACTCCAGTTCCAGGGGATATGATGCCCTCCTCTGACCTCCTCAGGCACCAGACAAGCATGTGGTGCGCAGACATACATTCAACGGAAGCACTCATACAGCGAAATAAAGAGAATTGGAAAAAAGAAAGAAAAGAAAAGAAATACGCCGGGTGGTGGTGGTGGTGGTGGTGGTGGTGGCACACAGCTTTATCCCCAGCACTTGGAGAGACAGAGGCAGGTGAATCTCTGAGTTGGAGGCCAACCTGGTCTACAGAGTGAGTTTCAGGACAGCCGGGGCTACACAGAGAAACTGTCTCAAGCAAACAAACAAAAAACAAAACAAACAAAAAACAAAACAAAAAGAAAGGAAGGAAGGAAGAAAGAAAGAAAGAAATGCTCTTTCTGTCCCCATCTGTTAATGAGCTAGTTTTGCAAGAAGATGGTGACAGCCAGAGGGAGGAGGAAGTGGTGCTGAAGGTCTGCGCAGAGCAGCAGCAGAGCAGCGGGAGGAGGAAAGGATGGGCTGTTCCAGGAGGGAGGGAGAGGCAGGTGGGGACTGCTGGGCTTTGCTCATAGTCCCTAGCAAAGCCAGCCAAGGAAAGGCTAGTACTTCCTGGCACGCACGGCTCCTCCTTTATGAGTTCATTTTTATTTCCCTCTGTAATTTCCAGCCCGTTCTGCTACACAAAAACTTCATCCAAATAAAGTTCATCTGAGTGATTATTCCTGTCTCAGGCCATGACAGGAAGGAAGGACTGTAAAGAAAGCTGGTTATTACAAATCTGGATTACACCAACTTTTCTCTTCCCAGTTGATGAGGATGTTAGAGAGTTCCCTTCAGGGCTGAGCAGCACGCTGTGCTGAGCCCACCTCCCAGCTCCATGAGCCAGTTCCTGTCTGCCAGGAACATGACACACTGCCCCGAACCAGACAATCCTTCAGGTCCTGTGTCTTCCATGTCCCCACCTGGCCTGACCACAGCCTCCCTCTTTCTCTGTCCTGCCTTTCACATGCTCCTGCTAACCTCTTCTGTGGCTCCTGAGAGGTTAAGCATCACTGACTCTCCAATCTCCTATTAGTTGGCCCAGTCTGAGACAGTTTCCAAAGCCTCTGTGGATCAGAACTGCATCACCCAGCCAGTGGGGATAATGCTGGCGCCTCCCTCACTGATGTAGAAAGAACACCATGAGATACGGCCCACAGATCAGAGGGCCAGCAAGTAAATGTGTGCAGCTCTGCTTGTGGCAGCATGGCTGTCATCTGTAGGGTTTCCAAGGCCTTGTAGATAACAGATCATGCCTTATAGTTCATAGTGATGACGAATGTCAATTCTCTTCTGTCCAAGGCACATGCCTCTCTCCCCGACCTGAGAAACGACAGTCATTTGTACTTTTGTCCTGAA